>CAJQZJ010001969.1:11096105-11199527 GCA_907164525.1 Lophiomys imhausi
GTCAGCTAAGTTCCGGGAATCACCTGGCGGCTGGCCTGGCTCTACTGCTGACTTAGGGGGTCTTCTAATAATTTTCATTCCCTTCACAGCCATTTTGGATTCTAAGATTCCTGGGAGAGAATAGTGACTCCTATATCAAGCAATCCTTCTCTTTCAATACCATTCATTTGTATTTTTAATTTTGGTCTCTTATCATTCAATGTTGTTTGAAAAAGTACATATTTTCCAGTACTCCCAAATGCTCCTGTTCTTTCTTTTGGAGCAGCCTTTCCCTTGATGTAAGATAAAAACAGCAGCTGAGCAATTCTATCCCCTGTATTAATTTTCATCTCTTTCCTTACAGATGCCATTGTTTTAATTTCTTCCTTGCAATCTCCAACTATAACACCTGGATGTACAATAAATCCTTGAGAAGATAATCTACTTCTTCCAAAGATTAATCTTACTGTCCCTGATGGTAAAGAACCAGAAACACCAATGGGTAACTTAAAACATTCATCTGTTTTGGATAATGTAATAGACTCATCTGTGGTCAGATCTAAAGCTGCACTGCCTCCGTAACATTCAAAAGATAGGCAATAGCTAATTTTGTTCTTCCTGACTGCTTGTTTCCCTCTGGCTGGCTGATAGACAATGGTTCATATTTTTGGTGTCGGGCCTTGAACCAGTAGGACTCATCCCTTCATTTCCCTACAAGAGGTTACTTGTAACATCCTTTTGGGAGCTACAGTCCTGGGAAAAGTGGTTACCTTTACCACAATGACAACAAAATCCTGGAGGATTTGATCTTCCACTGTCATTAGACACCATTCATTCCCTGTTATGACCATGTATTATAGGGTCAAGATACCTGTCATTTTGAGGTGTGAAGTCATTTCAAGCTCTGGAGGTTTTAGCCATACAATATCTTTGGAAATGATCAAGTTCACCACATTTAAAGCACCGATTAAGACCCCTAGTAATGACTTGTGCTGTGATATTAGCCTGATGCTCCTGAAAATCAATAGGAATTATTTCTCTTATCCACTCATCTATTGGGGCTCCTCAAGCTTTCAATGGTCTAACTGCTCTTTGACATTCCCCATTTGCTTTTTCAAATGCCAAGGAATTTATCAACTCCTGTCTGACACCAGAGTTTTCTACAGCTCTCTCCACAGCTGAAGTCAATCTCCCTAAAATGTCTGAGGCATTTTCCTCAGGACCTTGTATTATCTTAGTAAATGAAGTAGATCTTTTCCCAAACTCATCAACCATATTCCCAGCTCTAAGAGCTGTAACACAACATTGTTCTATCACAACTCTTTAAATTGAATCTGTTCCTGTACATCACCATAATGTTCCTCACCAAGTAGTTGGTCTTTTATAACATTTATTCCCCTTGCTATATTATGTTGCTCTAATTTTGTGGCTTCATGCCTCCACCAAGATAACCATTATAATTGCTGACTATCTTCTAGTAGAGCTGACATCAATCCCTTCCAATCATGGAGAATGATTCTATTTTGTATAGCCCAATTATTTAACATTTGTTTAATGAATAAGGAATGCATTCCATAAAAGAAAATGGACTCCTTAAATATTTTTTAAATTCAAAATGTGTATTGGATGCCATGTTAACTCCTGATTGAGTTGACTGTTATTATTGTCAGGCCTAAATTGAAACACAACTAAAAAAGCTGATGGTGATTGTGTAATACCATGTATCTTCTCTGGGGGCGCACTTGGTTCCACATTAATATTATTACCTACTTGGTCGTCTATTGATGCATGCAGTGGCTGTGGAAACCTAGCTAGGAAAGAACATGGCATATTCCCAGTTTCAGTCACCCACCCTGGCAGATTTTTCTTAAGCTCCTCAATCTGTATTTGCATACTTTCTAATTGTAAGGCTGCAACAAGCTTCTTCCTTATGATAAACCAAGAAAAGAGAAAAAAGAAACAACATAAAATATCTGGTCTGATTGAAAAGCAGGATAGAAGTCAGCTGCAACCATTGCTATTTTGTTGACAGCTGGTGTCATAGTTTCAAAATCTGCAGTTTCCTCTACAGTTTTGAAAGTCAAGTTACCCAAAATGCCTTTCCAATGTTGGGCACCACTTGAAACTGCAACCTTGTTAACAATGATATTTATTAATAACTATAAATTGTTAACACGGTTGCAGTTTCACTCAGTAGCAGAGCAGTAGTCAAGAGTTTAATTAATGAAATTAGACCCATACTTATCACCTTGTACAAAACTTAAGTCCAAGTGGATCAAAGACCTTAGCATAAGGCCGGTCACACTAAATCTACTAGAAGAAAAACTGGGAAAAACCCTTGAACTCATTGACACAGGTGACAACTTCCTGAACAGAACATCAAAACTCAGGACCTGAGACCAACAACCAATAAATGGGACCTCAAGAAACTGAAAAGCTTCTGTAAGGCAAAAGACACTGTCATTCAAACAAAATGGCAGCCTGTAGGCTGGGAGAAAATCTTCACCAACCCCACATCTGACAGAGGGCTAATATCCAAAATCTACAAAGAACCCAAGAAATTAAACTACTCTCATCGTTTTTTCAAAAAATGGGGGATGGAGCTAAATAGAGAATTCACAAAGGAGGACTCCCTAATGGCTGAGAGACACTTGAAGAAATGCTCAACATCCTTAATCATCAGAGAAATGCAACTCAAGATAACTCTGAGATTCCATCTCACACCTATCAGAATGGCTAAGATCAAAAGCTCAAATGACAGCACATGCTGGCGAGGGTGTGGAGAAAGGGGAACCCTCCTCCACTGCTGGTAGGAGTGCAAGCTTGTACAACCACTATGGAAAACAGTGTGGCAATATCTTGTAAAACTTGGAATAGCTCTACCTCAAGACCCAGCCATACCACTTCTGGGTATACACCCAAATGATTCCTCACCAAACGACAAGGAGGTTTCCTCATCTATGTTCATAACAGCCTTATTTGTAATAGCTAGAAACTGGAAACAACCCAGATGTCCCTCAACCGAAGAATGGGTTAAAAAACTGTGGTACATCTACACAATGGAATATTATTCAGCTATCAGGAACAATGAAATTATGCAATTTGCAGCCAAATGGATGGAACTAGAAAAGCTCATCCTGAGTGAGCTAACCCAGATTCAGAAGGATGCATATGGCATCTATTCACTTATAGTAGGATTTTAGCTATATAGTAGAGGATATCGATACTACAACTAACACACCAAAGGGAACATGGACATAGACTTTTTATTTTTTTATTTTTATTTTTTTCTATTTTTATCCTTTTTTATCTGTTTGTCTGCTTATTTGTTTGTTTGTTTTTTAGTTCTCTCTCCCGGGCAATGAAACACTTTTCACTGGTGGTACTGCCTCATAGACCCACAATGAATTAGGAGGCTCTTGGCCCTCATACGACCTCTGAACTGAGATGAGGGACTGTTATATAGGGACACCCCACCTCAGAGAAATGGGATGGAAGGGTTAGGGTGTAAAAAAATGAAATTTTAGAAAAAAAAATGAAATGTGAAGTTTCAGCCTTTTGCTACTAATTGTCATAAACTGTCTAGGATAATTAAGAAATGCAAACTAATAGTCATGCAAGCCGGTCATTGTGTTAGGTACTATGACAGTCTATTATAGTTATTTTCTAAGTGAATCAGAAATAAAGCTGCTAAGAGACAAGCAACATCTGCTTATCCTAATATAAGAGATAGATAGTGCTTCTTCAAAAACCTCAAGAGATCTGCAGAATATGGCATTCAAAGATGTTTTCTTAACTTTAGCTATTTTTTATATCTAGACATATCAACTCCTGACAGCACCCCCTATTCTACTCCAAGTAGAAGATGAGCATCGAAGAATCTCCAGTGGGAGATGATTGAATTAGTCTCAAGCCTATCTCTTGGTAGGAAAAACCCCTTGCTCCAACTGTAGACAGAATGCTGTCCAAAAAGGACAAAACTTGGAAGCAGGTAAGTCAACAGCCTGGCTCTGCCAAGACAGGGTAGGGAAGTCCTTCATAACCCCTGCTCTACAATCAATGTCTGTCAGAGAAATGGGGCCAAACGACTGAAGATCGATGCTGTAATGTATGGAGAGAAAATGGGAACTGTCCAGGCAGCCACTGGTATGTCATTTCTTAGTTTTGAAAGCTGCAGGTCCTGTACTTCCTATAAAATCAGATATATATATCCCTCTCAGGTCTCTGAGGTGGTGGAAGAATAGATAGCTAGAGTCTCATAATTAAATTTTGAGTTGTTTAGGAGTCAAGAGAGTGTTATAGATCTAGAAAGATGCTTTTAAAATTGTGTTGCACGTTAGTATGAATGTTGAGTTAGATATAGATCTTTAAACTCATGGAGATGGTTAGATAGTAGAAAGTTAAAGTCAGGTACGAAATACATATGGACTGGACATTGGGAATGTACGCTAAGCCATAAAACCCTCATAAGTGTGGCCTAATTACCTCTGTTGTTTTGTATTGTATCTAGTATTATAAGAGAAAGAACCATTTGTTGGACTGAAAAGGGGAACTGTTGGGGGAAATACGATATACCTTAAACTTAAAAAAAAGGGGGGAAGAGAATGGGGGTTTGAAGGTTGGAGGGTGGGACTGGAGGGGGGAGTAGAGAGGGGAATGCGATTGAGATGTAACTTGAAGAAATAAAAAATAAATTATTAAAAAAAGATTTTAATTAAAACAAACAGAGGCAAGAATACACTCTAGAAAAGTAGTAGTTAAGAGGAACAACAACAGCCCTAATCTAGACAGGCATAGGACTTATAGCTCTCTATTGGTCCCTCCTCTCTGCCTCCTCCAGGGTGTTCACCTTGAGGAAAAGTGCATACTTTTCTCAGAAGCCCATTTTTCCCAGAATCCAGTCTGTTATAAATAGGTGTATAAAATGTAAAAATATCTATAGTGAGTTGTGTACTGTTATAGATAAAAGTTGAAACATTTACTAGGGGAAAGGTCAGCAGCACTCTATACATGCTTCTTTTGAACTGGACCAGCTAGCATAGAACGCTATCACCTACTGCCTCTTATGTCTATTATGGGGTCCTGACCTGGTGCATTTCGTGCTGCCCACGCTATTTTCAGTTTTTCTTAACTACCAGCTAATTCTCACCATTATCTTTCCTCTTTGTTTCAATGTTTGAGCTGGTCCTAGTTATTTACACTCTATCATTGGAGGCCTGGTGGTCAGTCTCTCCTAGAGGAAAATCCTTGACTGATACTTAGCACTGGCAAATTTTTAAATTAGTCTTTTAAAAGTGAAATATTTCTTCTTAGCTTTCTTTGTGTGTTTGTTTTCATGAACAGTGTGACTAAGCTTTCTGTGTGCTTTTTCTATACCACTTAAGATTTCACGTCTGTGACTAACATGTTGATATCTTTGCCTGATGATGTATTTAGTTATTTGTTACTTTGTTATTTATTTGTTAAATGAGACTGAATTTTAGCTAAATAAATCTCCACAAAGGGACATTTATTTAGATACCAGCGGTATACTTTGAACTGTCTGAGTACTTGTGGTGAATAAACAATAGAAATTTATTTCTTATCAGTCTAGTTGTGAGAATCCCATGATAAATGTACTGGTAGTTTCTGTGTCCAGTGAGATCCAGGGGCCCTCTTTTTGTTGTAATCTTAGAGGAAAGGGCAAGGGACCTCTGTGATATCTATTCTATGGGGCTCTGATCCTACTCTTGATAGCTCTATCCTATAACATGTCAAAGGCCCTATCTGTACTTCCTATCACTGTGGGCATTGTGGGGGTTAGTTTCATTGTGCGAAATTTAGGGAATCACAAACATGAATAAGTATGATTATGGGTGTGTGTGGTGTAAGTTTTCTATTGTGGTGTAATAATCAATAAACACAAATATAGAAACTTAAAATAGCACAAACATCATTATTTAGTGCGGCAGGTGACTGACCAAGGTTTCTAAGATAACCCCAGGGAGCATTTTCTTCAGGAGGCCTAAAAATGAGTCACTTTCTTAGCTTTGTTCAGGGCCTAAGAGAGACACACCTGTTCATTTGTTTAGCATCCTCAAAGCCAGCATTATCACCCTGTCACTGATTGTCTCCCTCTATTTATCCCTCTCTGTTCAGCTTCTGGTGCTCTGTCTTTAAGTGTTCAAGTAATCAGAACTTTTATCACATCTGTAGAATCCTTTATTCATGTAACGTACCATGTCCACTAGTTGTAAGAATCAGAGAACAATCATTTTGAGAATCACCATTCTCAACATATGACTATGTGCATAGAATGATAATTTTTTTAGAAATTAAAGTATTACATTTATAATATATATACTATTACTAGAATTGCATGTAAAATAGTTAATATTGGCTAACTAAAAACAATAAGTCTAAAGAGTCCGTTTTCCCTTTTGAATAACGTATTATAAACCAGACTCAAACCACTTCATAAAATATGATATGGATGAGGATGTAAATTGATTTCATCCTTCAATACTATGAGACTGGGTGTTGGAGAAAGGTCTTGTACCACCCTTTCTGAGGCACTCTCTAATTGGATAATAAAAGTCCCTGATGGCCGTTTAGCTGGGCAGAGAGAGAATAGGAGAGCAGGACTTCCTGGGAGGAAGAGAGGAACCTTGGGAAGAGACAGAGGAAGCTCTCTTTATCTTCCCACCAGCATTCAGAAGCAGCAGGATGTCTAGGCATGAGCTCTGTGAGCCCTGAAGGTGCAGCAAGCCACATGTTAGATTAAGAATAGTTGGGCTGGTTAATTTAGATTAGCTAATCAAGAGTCGACTAAGGCCTAAGTGTTGAAACATTAAAAGTCTTGGTGTATTTAACTATTGGGAAAAGGACTGACTTTGGTCCAGGACCTTATCCCCAGGACTGGTCAGGCCTCCAGCTAAGGCAAGTCCAGGCCTGCCAGACCTACAGGATTCCCACAGGTCCACTGATAGCTGCTCTGCTGACCTAATATAACAGTTTATATTTATTAATAAATATCTTTGTTAAATAAGTTGCAGTTTCAGAAATAATTAATTTAATTATTTACTAATATTTACATTATATTTAATTGGTCGGCAGTGTTAATCCTTAACCTGCCATTATAAATAAACACACAGACACCTGAAGGATTTTAACAAGCCTTAGCCTGGATTGTGCAATCGCTGAGTACCTAAATAATAACACATGTGGTTTAGGAATCCCTGGGAGCCCATGCAAGACTACTGGTGGTGAGGGATATGGGGAGGAGTGCCAAGCATTGTCACTAACACCAAGTCAATGACCTTCCTTGCGCGAAGGTCTCCTTGTTTTTTTATGTCAGCACTTCCACATGAGTGTTGCAATTCAACTAGTCCCATGAGAAAAATAAAGGGTAAGATGCTACTTCTTCTACTAGCATTATCCTATGCAGAAACTGAGCTGGTAGTTTCTCTAGTTATGAGTAAAAAAACACAGGCAAAATTAGTGAAATTAATCGTTAAATGATTTTATGATTTTTTTTTTACGTAACTATTACTTACTTTGTGTAGATGTGAATATGCATGTAGGTATACAAGCCGCAGCACACATGCGGAAGTCAAAAGACAGCATTCAGGTATTGGTTCTCTCCTCACACCAAGTAGTCATTGAGATTAAACTCTGGCCATAAGGCTTAGTGACAAGGACCTTTCCCATTACTGAGCCATGATCTTGTCCCCACTTTCAAGTTTTTATACCTGAAGCTGTGACTCAAGCATTCAAGTGTCCAGATCAATGCATATCACTGACTTATAAGTAAATGTCCATTTTGAGAATAATTATCTAAAATGCAGAGCTATTTAGTAAATAATTAACAAACTATCAAATAATTGAAACACAGTCCAACAAAGATGCCAACATGTTATCTTTATTTCCTATTCAGTGAGTTGTTCCTCATATTTCCCTTCCTTCTTTCCTTCCAATGGTTTTATTAATGTTTATTACTGTATAACTGGGAGATACTCTTCTTAAGGATTTTCTAATTCTCTTAACTTTGTAAAGAAATTATTGTGTTTCCTTTGCCTTGTCTTCAGGATTTCAGTCAGTGAAGATTTAAAAGAAATTAAAAAAATATCTATGTGTATACTTGAAATCACAATATTTTTGGTCTTGGGTTTTATTCAGTATTAAAAAGTCTTTACCCAATGATGTGACTAAGGGTGTGCACCATCACCACCCTGTTTCTTGTAACTCTAGAATTTATAAGACAACTAACTCTATAGTGATCCTCCTGTCTCTGCTGGAGGTAAAGGCATGGGCTAACACCATGCATGGAACTGTCCAGGCAGCCACTGGTATGTCATTTTTTAGTTTTGGAAGCTGCAGGCCCTGTACTTCCTATATAATCAGATATATTTATCCCTCTCAGGTCTCTGAGGTGGTTGAAGAATAGATATCTAGAGTCTCATAGTTAAATTTTGAGTTGTTTAGGAATCAAGAGGGTGTTCTGGATCTAAGAAGATATTTTTAAAATTATGAGGCAAGTTAGTATGAAAGCTGAGTTAGATATAGAATTTTAAACTCATGGAGATGGTTAGATAGTAGAATGTTAAAGTCAGGTGCCAAATACATATGGACTGGACATTGGAAATGTATGCTAAGCCATATAACTCTTATAATCGTGGCCTATTTATTTCTGTTGTTTTGTATTGTATTTATAGTTACAAGAAAAAGAACCATTTTTTTGGACTGAAAGGGAGAGCTGTTGGGGGGAAAATAAATACCTTAAACTAAAAAAAAAAAAAAAAAAAGAAGGGAAGAGGATGGGGGATTGAGGGGGAGGAGGGTGGAAGGGTGGGACTGGAGGGGGGAGTAGGGAGGGGATTGTGATTGAGATGTAACTTGAAGAAATAAAAAATAAATTATTAAAAAAAGTCTTTACCAATCTAATTTTATACTTCTATAGGTTGCCAATTTTTACATTTATTACTACTAGTGTTAATACCAGTTTTGAGATGCACTTAATAAACAAAACTTTTATTAGAAATGTATGTTATTTGTAATTACAAACTGAGTTTGCTTTAAATAAACAGGAAACTAAAAACAAAACGTTTAAGACTCCAGAAATTTGAGACACTGATAATACTCCAAGAATACATATATATTTACCATTACAGACATAAAGTTTGTATTTCTCCACATATATGCCAAGAACTTAGCTCCCAATGCTACTAGGTTTGTCAATAGGACTGTGATGATGTGGCTAAGATTAAATGAAGTTGTTGGTGTGGAGCACTGATTGCATGGAATGCATACACAAGGAGTAATATCAACAAGCATGCTCTTTATATCTGTACTTCTTGGGGACAAAGGGAGAAGGTGATGTCTACACACAAGGGGAAAAAAATCTACACCACAAATCTTAATTTACTCTTTAGAACTGTGAGAAACAGTAAATGTCTATTGTTTATGCCTATTTTCTAATGGCACCTTGAGTATTTTAAGCCGGTTGTAAAATGGTCCTCAAGATAATACTGCCATTGGAGTTATACATACCCAGATGTGTTCACTCCCTCATATCCCTTCTCTGATTCTTTTGCAAGTCAACCTGACTGTAAAGTATAGATTAAAATGCTCTTTCCTATTACTGAGGGCTTGGGTGCCCTTTGTTGAAGTACTTTCAGGAGGCATTCAGAGTAGGCCATGATCAAGTTATTATTTCCACTCCTTTCATTAGATGCCCATGAGGGAAACTGCCCCATCACTAAATTTATCAGAAATTTCCATAATTAGCCACTCATTCATAGAGATCTCACAGTGCTTTATTACAGTCTAATCTACCCAAGTTTCCTTGAAATTATCCTGACACTACTTTCTCCTAGAAAAACATTTGAAGTTTAGGATCCAAGTTCCTTTTCCTAATTAGTTGTTCATTGATTGCTTTTGAGTAAAGAGAAAAAAAAAGGATGTGAGAGAGAATAGAAAAATGGAGGGAACAAAAAAAAGGAAGGGGAGCTGATGACAAAGGGAGAGACAGACAGGGTGAGAGACAGAGAGCACATTCCATTATTTGGCTGTTGATTTTCTCTGAATTGAACTTATTGAATCATCCAAAGAAGCTGATTAACATTGTAAATCCCTCCGCTCTTAGAACACAAAACTTTAGTCATCTAGTTGTAAAATAAAGTCAGTTCTCCCATTTGGAAGTGAATATTATTTTGTTCTTCCTATGTTTCCCATCTTTAAACAATTGGCTGAAGAACTACTCTTTAAAATGATGGGATAATATCAGTTGCCCAAAATTGTAAATACTTACAGTTTTAAATTTGTTTTCATTTTTATATTAACCATCTCTGAAAAACAGGTTGATTAATTAACTATGTACTCTAGAACATGAGTAGACAATTAGCAAAAGTTTGCTCAATAAGTGATCCATACTTCCATTCCCCAGGTACAAATGTTCCCTCTGGGAGAAACCTCCAGATACTCCCCTATCTCTTTTGTTTATGTTTTGTTTCTGCTCTTCCATTGGAATTATTAGGGTATTCCTGGAGATTTCAAATATGATGCCTTGTGATTCGTCTTCTCTGCAATCTTCAAGGAACCGACAGCCCCCCTGAAACCTGTGACTCAAGTCCTGTGTAACTTCTGGCAGGAGAATTTCAGGAAGAAAGAGTCATCTAGCCAACAGCAGCAGAGCATGCTGCCTCAAAATGTACCACTTTTACATAAGCATTATTTTCAGCTAAACACTCAATAAACACTGCTTATTTTTATAAAAGGAGGAATGTTTTCCTCTGTAAGATGGCTTTCACATAATAAGAAAAAAATCATATTTTCATCATCAAAGATGAGAATTGAAGCTAAGATCTTGTTAAATTCATTTCTGTCTTTTGTTAGCACCTCTGCATATATATATATATATATATATATTTTCTTATGACTGATTGTACTGACTTGTTCATGTCAACTTGACACAGGCAAGAGTCATTTGAGAGTTGGGAACCTAAACTGAGAAAATTCCTCTATAAGAGCTGGGTGCAGATAAGCCTGTAGGGCAAGTTCTTTTTGTTTATTTTTTTTATTATACTTTTTATTATTTAAAACAATTTTTAAAGTATAATATACTTGGATCATAATATACTTGGATTGTGTTTTTCCCTTCCCCTAAGTCTTTTCAGATCTACTTTTCCTTCCAACCCACCCAACTTTAATTTCTTTCTATAGAAAAAAACAAAAACAAAAGTAACCCAAATCCCAAAGTAACAACAACAATAAAACTAAGAAAGAAAAATAAAACAATACACCAAAGAGAAAACAAAACAACAATCTGTAATGACATAAAAGCACACACATAAAAATGTAGAGTCCGTTATTTGTTGGCCAACTACTTTTTTGTAAGATTTGTTCTGGAGTAGTTGCTTTACCCAGATTTTCCGTCTCTTATAGCAGGAGGTATAAACGACAGTTCCATTGTTAACTTTTACCCTATTGGATAAATTTTAATTCATTCATTCATCAACTCATACATTCATTTTAAAAAATATATAATAAAATATAATAAGATAAAACAAAAATTGTCACATTGAAGTTGGATATAACAAACAACAGAAGGAAAATATCACAAGAAAAGACACAAGATTCAAAGACCCACTGATTCACAACTGGAAGCCGTACGATAAGCACAGAAGACTTCGTGCATACCTGTGCTGCCCTGTGTATGCTTCTTCAGTCTTTGAGTTCATATGAGCTTTGCTCACGTTGACTTAAAGGGCATTGTATTCTTGGTGTCCTCAGTCCCTACTGGCTATTATACTGTTTCTGCCTCCTCTTCTTCAGGGTCCCCTGAATTCTGAGGGAGGGATTTAATGCAGATATTCCATTTAAGGCTGAGTGTTCCAACTCAGTGTAAGACTCTCTGTGTAATGTCTGGTTGTGGGTCTCGGTATTTGCTCCCACCTGCTGTAGGAGGAAGCTTCTCTGATAACGGCTGAACAGGGCCCTGATCTTTGAGTATAGCAGAATATCATTCAGAGTCAATTCATCACTACATTTCTCTCTCTCCTTTTAGAACAGTATTATATGGTTTAACCCTACATCCTTCGGTTATCTAATCTGTGGTACTTGGTCACCCATGTGGAATTAGGTATGAATTCCATCTTTGGCATAGGCCTTAAATCAAATCAGTCACTAAGTTGTTATGTTCACGAAAGGTGTGACACCATTGCCCTAGTGTATTTTGCCGGCAGGTCAGCATTGTAAATCAAAGGTTTTGTGGCTGGGTTGGTGTTTATGTTTCTCTTTTGGTGGCTTAAAGAGTACCTTCCCATACCAAAGACACTAGCTTGTAGTGGGGAAGGTTCTATTTAGGTACTGAATCAACATTTCCATGTTTAATGAGTTTTGTAGATATTATCTTCAGCAATAGGGTTTTGATGTCAGTTTGTAGCAAGAAACCTAGAGTCTGGATTGTTAGTAGATTCTCATGGGGACCCTTTAGTTAATAATTCAACTAGATGGAACCCAATCCTGGACTGGAAGCTTCATTTGGTGACAAGAGATGTATAGTTGAGACTCTATATCCCCAATTATTTGATGATTTCTTGCTCTATTTATTCTAGTGTGTATTTCTGGTCTGTTTATTAAAAATTGGCTGTCCAAAGGTGTGTGTATCTATGTCAGTTTCTTCAGTTCAATTCTAGTGATCAATGTGTCTCTTTTTTGTGCCAGTACAATGCTCTTTCTTGTTAATACAGCTGTGTAGTACAACTTCAAATAGATACCTGCAGGAGTTATTTTATTATTCCAGATTGATTTAGCTATTCTGGATTTCTTGTCTTTCAATATGAATCTGAAAATTATCCTTTAAAGTAATTTGAAGAATTTTATTGGAATTGTGATGGAGATTGCATTGAATCTGTAGATTACTTTTGACAGGATGGCCACTTTTACTATGTTAATGCTACTGATCCATGAAAATGAGAGATCTTTCCATCTTCTGATATTTTGTTCAATTTCTTTCTTCAATAACTTGATGTTTTTATCATACAGTATTTCACTTGGTTGGTTGCAGATATCCCAATATATTTTATATTATTTAAGGCTATTGTGAAAGGTGTTACCTCCCTGATTTTGCTCTCAGTATGATTGTCACTTGTATGTGGGAGGCCTACTGAACACACTGATTTCCTTTAGTTTTCTTATTGTTCTAGTTAAGACTTTGAGTTCTTTCCTGAATAAGTATGAGACTGTGGACAACCTTGCCCTGTCCTGGATTTTAGTGGAATTGCTTTGAATTTTGCTTCTTTTAAGTTAATGTTGGCTATAAACTTCCTGTCAACTGCCTTTGCTATGTGGAAATACATCACGTGTATTCCTAATCACTCCAGGACGTTTATCATGAAGTGATATTGGAATTTTGTCAAAGGCCTTTCTTGTATCTGTTGATACTCTATTGATATTTGCTTTCTGTCCAAAAATATGATCAACTTTGGGGACTGTTCTATGAGGTGCTGAGAAGAAATATTCTTTTGTGTTTGTGTGAAATTTTCTATAAATATCTGGTGTATTCATTTGGTTTATATTTAACTCCAGTGTTTCTCTGTTTAGTTTTTGTCTAAATGATGTCTCTATTGACAAGATTGTAGTATTGAAGTCTTCCACTATTAATGTGGGAGGGTCAATATGTGATTTAAACTGTAGTGGTGTTTCCTTTATAAACTTGAGTGCCTTGTTTGTTTGTTTTAGGTTTTTCAAGACAGGGTTTCTCTGTGTATCCTTGACTGTCCTGGACTCACTTTGTAGACCAGGCTGGCCTTGAACTCACAGAGATCTGCCTGCCTCTGCCTCCCGAGTGCTGGGATTAAAGGCGTGCGCCACCAAAACTTGAGTGTCTTTGTTTGTTCCATAGATCTTAAGGAATTTAATTTTAATGTTCTCTTGGTGGGTTTTTCCTTTGATAGTATGTGGTGTCTTGTATCTCTTCTGACTTGTTTTGGTTTGAACTCTATTTTGTTAGATATTAAAATGGCTATGCCAGCTTGCCATTTAGGTCCATTTGCTTGAAATACCTTTTTCAACCCTTTTCTCTAAGGTGATGTCTCTCCTTGACACTGAGATATGTTTAATGGAGGCTGCAGAAGGATGCATCCTGTTTTCACATCCATTCTGTTGGTTTTTGTCTTCTTATTAGGTAATTGAGACCTTTGATGTTGAGAGATATCAATGACCAGTGATTGCTGATTCCTGTTATGTTGGTGGGGTTCTAGTTATGGTGTGCTTCTTTGTGTGTGTGTGTGTGTGTGTGTGTGTGTGTGTGTGTGTGTGTTTGCACTTCCTTTCTTTTGAACATGTTGTTCTGGGATTAGTTAATCCCTGGGTCTTCTCAGATATAATTAACCCCTTTAGTTTAGAGATAACCTTTTAGTACCTCCTGTATGGCTGTATTTGTAGATATTGCTTAAATTTGGTGTCACCATAGAATGTCTTATTTTCTCCATCTATGATGTTTGAAAGTTTTGCAGGGTGTAGGAGTCTCAGCTAACATTTTTATTAGTGGGAAAAGCTGGGCAGGCTTTGTGGAAGTGTAGATGTCTGTGGACAGGGTCTCTACTGGGGTTCTGGATACCAACATGGCCTTAGGTAGAGCAGGGGTCTCTCCCTGTTTGTAGAAATGAAATGTTATGATGCATCTGTAGTGCATAGCCTGGGTATTCAATGCATGTAATTAGTATTATGAAGCAAAGCAATGTCATCCTGTTTTCAAATAGCAGAAGAAAATTGTGCCTATTCATTATGGTAATGAACAGGAATAAACATCCTTTAGAGAAAGATAGAATTAATGCTACTTTGAAATACCCTGTTCTGGTGAAGCTCATTTGGTTCAAAGATGGCCTTAGAATGAAATAAAGTATAGGCTACATTAATGGAAAGAGATATAAAAGAAACTAAAGATATTCCATTTAATTCTTTTCCTAAGCTTATAAATAAGCTCTGAAATTGCTTCTCTCTATTTAAAGTACCTTCAGCTAAGACAAACAGCTCAAATTCTTTTCTTTTCTCATAGCTGCCCTTAAATGAACACCTTAGTTATTTCTGACACTTCTACTCCAACCTGGAGTTCTCTACACATTCAAGGGCTGCTATTTATTTTCTGTGCAGTATAATAGTTCCTGTCATTCTAATGATGAATTCAGAAGCCCATCTAGAATCCCAACTTCTGGTTGTTTTAAACTGGGCGAATTTACTTTAAACTCTATCATATTACAAAAAGTGTACCTCAGCCCTCAATTCATGAAAAAGATATGAGACTACATAGAAACTGCCTCATTATTTTTACACTAAAATTTGAGGCATCAGTTATGGAATCCGTACTGGGTACATATCAAATAGTCTGGATCCTAGTTAGAGGCTGCACTTCACAGCATGTCATAGGCAGCATGTGAGAGCAATGACTTCCAAGGAACTTACATTAAGCATCCCCAAGTCTTGCAAGTGAGGGAACACTATGGTGCTCCTCCCATTAATGTATTTTGGGGTAGACAAAGTTGGAAAAGAGTGACATTCATAGATGAACACTGTAACCTGCAGAGATGGAATTCTTCCAGCAAGTATATGTATCAATTTCTCCCTTCTTTTTTGAAAATAGTCTTAGTACAATACTATGCCAATTCCTAAGCAATGCATCTGGTTCAGCTAAGAATACAATGGCATATATGGAAACTGTACAAGAAATGCTGATAGGAGAATGAAATATATGAGTCATGAAAAGTTCTAGCACTGTAAAGATATCTTGTTATAGACTAAACTGTACACAAATAATATAGTGAATAAAGGACATCACAAATATCATTTTAAAAATGTCAATACTTTCTACTAGTGATAAATACTTTTATGATTGAGGCTCACCACAACATGTAGAAATATATTAAAAGGTTGCAGCATTAGAAAAGTTGAGAACCTCTGTCCTAGAGTAATAAGAAATAGCTAGAAAAATTAAAATAAAACAAAACCATCCTTTACTTATTCCTCAATTATTCTTCCTGTGAATGGACTCTCTTTTATATCCAGGCTTATTTCTCCATGATAACCTATATCTGGCCCTTAAGAAAACCTCATGAACCCTCATGCCCTACCCCAGAACTTCACTGTATACCTGGTACTTCTGAATGTGGAGTTCCTTCTGAACTCTTCAAGAAAATAATTCAAAAATGAAATGCCTGGTGCAATTTGGAAGGGTTCTGGCTGTCAACCAGTTTATACAAAGTGTCTTCAAGATTCAGGTTTCATAAAGTTGAACTGCCTGTCAGCATTACTAAAGAATCTTTATATTGTAATCCCTGTGATTGAGCTAATCAGTATCTTTTTCTGATTTTACATTTTCTATTCACATTGCTTTACTAAAGTTTAAACATTTTAGAATGAGCCCACTAAAAGCCCAAAGTGACTCAGCCAGGCAGGTGCTGGACGATTAGAATGAACCCACTCTCATTTATACATAGTTCTATGAAGAGTAAAGCTATAAACTCATTGAGATAGATAGACAAAAGAATATTAATATCAGTTGCCAAATATGTGTGGATTGGGAATATATGTTATATCCTATAATTTTCATAATTGTGGCCTAATTGTTCTTATTGCTTTGTATTGTATTTACTGTTATAAGAAAACAAAACCTGTTATTGGACTAAAAGGGGGAGCTGTTGGGGAGAAAAAGACGTACCTTAAATTAAAAAACAACAATAACAACAAAAAGCAAATAGGAGGGTGACAGAGGGAAGAGGGTAGGTGTGGGATACCAGGAGGGGGAAGAGGGAGGGGATATTGACTGAGATGTAACTTGAAAAAATAAATAAATGTTAAAAAAAGAAAAAAAGGTGTGACCATTTGTGATGGTTAATTTTAACTATCAGTTTTGTTGACTTATAGTATGCATGTGTCTGTCAAATGTTTTCTTACCTATTTTCATGGTGGTTTGGGGACGAGATTAACATTTAATGGAGTCAAGTAAAACAAATTATTCTCTATCATGATTGCTACCTATAATGAAGTAGGCTTCATGTAATCATTTAAATGATCTTAACAGACCAAGATGGAATCCTACCAGTAGTTCCAATTCTTTCCTCAGTCTGAAGCCTACTAATGTTCTCTACAAACTCTGTACTTACCAAACCCTTAAACGTCTCTCTCTCTCTCTCTCTCTCTCTCTCTCTCTCTCTCTCTCTCTCTTTGTGTGTGTGTGTGTGGGGGGTCTCACCTTAAACTTGTGATAGACTGACATCCCAATATTTCTAGTATAAATAGAAGATAAAGTAAGTAAAAACTGTATGTAGAGCATACACTCTATGAAACATCACAGCGTATTGGTACTTTATATTTTAGGGTACTTTATATTTCCCCTTGTGATCACTTGGTTGACAGGAAACAGATGGATGCTGCTGCCCAATATCATAACAGAATGTTTAACCATGTATTCTCAGCTTGAGAAAAAAAATCAAAATATAAAGTATAGTTATTGGGCAAGGCATGTGTATGTCCTTTATACCATTATAAAATTAGTGGACCATAAATTATAAGACAATTAGACTAAGACTATCAGAGTATATATATAATCCTGATAATTGGATTCCTTTAGAGAACCATACTTAATACACTGATCTATAATTTAAAAATAGATGACAAAGAATATATCCTTTGCCTCCCACTTACTTCCTGTACAGATGTTTGTGTACTTCTCATATCTTCATATGCATCTAAATGAAGGTGGATTCCAAATGCCAGATGAAGTAAAGATTTAGTGTTTACAATTGGGCAATCAGAGAAGCAATTTCCGCATCCTAATTGTTCTTAATAAGACATATTCCTCACTGTTTTGCCAGATATGACAGCTGCATTTTGCATTGTAGCCTGATGATCACATTAGAATCAAGAACTTTAAAATTTTCTATCTACTAGACATATAATAGCATTTACAATAAAATAATTTAATTAATTGTGTCTTTATTGATGATATCAAGTCACAAATTCACTTGGTTTAGAGCTCAATTTACTTGTAGATTTTCTCATTGTTAAATAAATTATCAGTTAATGGTTTGATTTCTAAATAACTCATTCATAATATCTGATGAGAAATTAGTAAGTGACTTCTAATGAAATGTGCTTTTATCTGTTGCTAAATGAGACCATTTTCTCATCTTTTGATTAAAATGGAGTAGCCATGGGGAAAAAAAAGCTTTGTTTAAGGTAAATTGATTTTTCTAATGCACAGGACCAGCACTCTATTCACCCAGCCAGACATCAGGCTGGGTTATCATGAGTGAAACCATTGCCAGCCCTCTGCCATAGCAGGGCAAACACACTGGATGGCAAGGATCTCCAATGTAAAGTATAAAAGAGAGAGGAAAATGTACAGCTAATGTAGACACGTGAAAGTGACTTAGTAACCATCAGAATCATGGGAAGCAATGACACTTTAGGAAACAAAGGAGATCCAACTCTTGAATTAAGTCTTGTTTTCGAGGATGGGAATCTGAGGAGTACAAGATGCAAGCTATGTATAAAAACTCAGAACATTTAGTGTGATGGTACCATCAGGAAAATTTTATGAAAGTCAAGACTTTGTAAGAGGAAAGGAAACTAGCTAACAAAGTTAATAAAATGTCTTAACCACTTCAGTGTTTCCAGAACTGGAGTCTCATAAATGATATTAACATCTGTCCTTTTGTGCTACCTTATTCCATGACAGGGTGCTATTTTAATTACTTTTATGTTGCTGAGATAAAATACCCTAAGAAAACCAACTAAATAAAAATGTTTTAGGAGTCAAAGCACAAAATCAGTTGTAAATTCATGACTATACCAATTGTATTGAATCAAGAGAATGGCATCCATAGCTCTTTACCCTGTCTTCAGGCTCTCACATACTTTCTGAGGATTCTTCTGGCATGTTCTCTAGGTCTAAGATTGGTTTATATACATGTCTTATTTAGGGATGCATCATTAACTGTCACTTATTCTCAGCATCTTCAACAGTCATGAATCTCCAAATTTACCTTTGAACACTGTAAGGAGAATTCTTTGATTATGGATGAAAGTAACTTGTCTATGGGTACAAGGGTAGATATTTGGAAGACAGTTTGGTGCTGTGTCCATTTAGAGAAAAAAAAATAATTTTTCATATTGGCTTACAGCCTCACTAGGTATGGGTGGTTGATCTGGCTTATAGTATAAAGCAAGAGTTCCCTTCCATGGAGTAAGCCTCAAATACAATCATGTCAGGTTTCCGAAATTGACACTATAAGGTGGGCACATTTTGCTTGTCAGATTAGTCTTTTGGTTCATGCGGTTCACAGCTGGACAAGACCACTGCTGTCTGCACCAAACCCCAGGAAGCTGTATAGCACCTTTTCCCAACACTTTTTTTCCGTTATTTTTTATTTCTTCAAGTTACATCTCAATCCCAGTTCCCTCCCTATTCCACCTCCAGTCCCACCCTCCCACCCTCAACCCCCCCATCCTCTTCCCTTTTTTTTTTCTTTTAAGTTTAAGGTATATCTTATTTCCCCCTACAGTTTCCCCTTTCAGTCCAACAAATGGCTCTTTCTCTTATAATAACAAATACAATACAGTACAATAGAGGTAATTAGGCCACAGTAATGAGGGTTATATGGCTTAACATACATTCCCAATGACCAGTCCATATGTATTTGGTACTTGACTTTAACATTCTACTATCTAAACATCTCCATGAGTTTAAAGGTCTATATCTGACTCAACATTCATACTAACTTGCAACACAATTTTAAAAGTATCTTCTTAGATCTATAACACTCTCTTGACTCCTAAACAACTCAAAATTAAATTATGAGACTCTAGCTATCTGTTCTTCAACCACCTCAGAGACCTGAGAGGGATAAATATATCTGATTTTATAGGAAGTCCAGGGCCTGCAGCTTCCAAAACTAAGAAATGACATACCAGTGGCTGCCTGGACAGTTCCCATTTTCTCTCCATACATTAGAGCATCGATCTTCAGTCATTTGGCCTCGTTTCTCTGACAGACATTGATTGTAGAGCAGGGGTTATGAAGGACTTACCTACCCTGTCTTGGCAGAGCTAGGCTGTCGACTTACCTGCTTCCAGGTTTTGTCCTTTTTGTACAGCATTCTGTCTACAGTTGGGGCAAGGGGCTTTTCTTACCAAGAGATAGGCTTGCGACTAATTCAATCATCTCCCACTGGAGATTCTTCGATGCTCATCTTCTACTTGGAGGAGAATAGGGGATGCTGTCAGGAGTTGATATGTCTTGATATAAAAAAATCTAAAGTTACAAAAACATCTTTGAATGCCATATTCTGCAGATCTCTTGAGGTTTTTGAAGAGGCCCTATCTATCTCTTATATTAGGGTAAGGAGATGTTGCTTGTCTCTTGCCGGTTTATTTCTGACAGCTTAGAAAGTAACTATAATAGGCTGTCATAGTACCTAACTGAATGACCAGCTTGCATAACCATTAATTTGCATTTCTTAATTACTCTAAACAGTTTATTGAGAATTAGTAGTAAAAGGCCGAAACATCACATTTCATTTTTTTTTTCTTTACCTCCTAACCCTTACATCCCATTTCTCTGGGGTGGGGTGTCCTTATATAACAGTCCCTCATCTCAGTTGAGAGGTCTTATGAGGGCCAAGAGCCTCTTCATTCATTGGGGATCTACGAAGCAGTACCATCAGTGAAAAGTGTCTCGTTGCCCGGGAGAGAGAACTACTAAACAAACAAACCAATAAGCATACAATAGATAAAAAAGACTAAAAAATAGAAAAAATATAACTAATATATAAAAAATAGATAAAGAATAAAAATTAAAAATAAGAAGTCTATGTCCAAGTTCCCTTTGGTGTGTTAGTTGTAGTATCGATACCTTCTACTATATAGCTAAAATCCTACTATAAGTGAATAGATGCCATATGCGTCCTTCTGATTCTGGGTTAGCTCACTCAGGATGAGCTTTTCTAGTTCCATCCATTTGGCTGCAAATTGCATAATTTCATTGTTCCTGATAGCTGAATAATATTCCATAGTATAGATGTACCACAGTTTTTTGACCCATTCTTCAGTTGAGGGATATCTGGGTTGTTTCCAGTTTCTAGCTATTACAAATAAGGCTGCTATAAACATAGATGAGGAAACTTCCTTATGATTCCGTGAAGAGGCATTTGGGTGTATACCCAGAAGTGGTATGTCTGGGTCCTGAGGCAAAGCTATTCCAAGTTTTTAAGATATCGCCAGACTGACCTCCATAGTGGTTGCACAAGCCTGCACTCCCACCAGCAATGGAGTAGGGTACCCCTTTCTCCACACCCTCACCAGCATGTGCTGTCATTTGAGTTTTTGAACTTAGCCATTCTGACAGGTGTGAGATGGAATCTCAGAGTAGTCTTGAGTTGCATTTCTCTGATGATTAAGGATGTTGAGCATTTCTTCAAGTGTCTCTCAGCCATTAGGGATTCCTACTTTGTGAATTCTCTATTTAGCTCTGTCCCCCATTTTTTGATTGCATTATTTGGTTTCTTGAAATTTAATTTCTTGAGTTCTTTGTAGATTTTGGATATTAGACCTCTGTCAGATGTGGGGTTGGTGAAGATTTTCTCCCAGCCTACAGGCTGCCGTTTTGTTTGAATGACAGTGTCCTTTGCCTTACAGAAGTTTTTCAGTTTCATGAGGTCCCACTTATTGATTTTTGATCTCAAGTCCTGAGCTGTTGGTGTTCTGTTCAGGAAGTTGTCACCTGTGCCAATGAGTTCAAGGGTTTTTCCCAGTTTTTCTTCTAGTAGATTTAGTGTGACCAGCCTTATGTTAAGGTCTTTGATCCACTTGGACTTAAGTTTTGTACAGGGTGATAAGTATGGGTGTAACTTCATTCTTTTACAAATGGACATCCAGTTGGACCAGCACCATTTGTTGAAGATGCTGTCCTTCTTCCATTGTGCCGTTTTGGCTTCTTTGTCAAAAATTAGGTGGCCATAAGTGTGTGGGTCTATTTCTGGATCTTCAATTCGATTCCATTGATCTACTGGTCTGTTTCTATACCAATACCATGCTGTTTTTACAACTATTGCTCTGTAGTACAGCTTGAAATCTGAGATGGTAATACCTCCAGATTTTTTTTATTGTACAGGATTGATTTAGCTATTCTGGGCGTTTTGTTGTTCCATATGAAATTGAGGCTAATTCTTTCCAAGTCTATAAAAAATTGTGTTGGTATTTTGATAGGAATTGCATTGAATCTATATATTGCTTTTGGTAGGATGGCCATTTTTATTATGTTGATCCTACCTATCCATGAGCATGGAAGAACTTTCCATCTTCTAAAGGTCTCTTCCATTACTTTCTTCAAGGGCTTGAAGTTCTTGTTGTACAGGTCCTTTCCTTCCTTGGTTAGAGTTACCTCCAGGTATTTTATGTTGTTTGCGGCTACTGTGAAGGGGGTTGTTTCACTTATTTCTTTCTCAGCCCATTTGTTTGTTGTATAAAGAAGGGCTTCTGATTTTTTTGAATTAATTTTGTATCCAGCCACTTAGCTGAAGGTGTTTATCAGCTGTAAGAGTTCTCTGGTGGAATTTTTGGGGTCACTTATGTATACTATCATATCATCTGCAAATAGGGATAATTTGACTTCTTCGTTTCCGCTGTTTATCCCCTTGATCTCCTTTAGTTGTCTTATTGCTCTAGCAAGAACTTCAAGTACTATATTGTAGATATATGGTGAAAGTGGACATCCTTGTCTTGTCCCTGTGTTTAGAGGAAATGCTTCAAGTTTCTCTCCATTTATTTTGATGTTGGCCACTGGCCTGCTGTATATTGCCTTTATTATTTCTAGGTATGGCACATGTATGTCCGTTCTCTCCAGAACTTTTAACATGAAGGGGTGTTCGATTTTGTCAAATGCTTTTTCTGCATCTAGCGAGATTATCATGTGGTTTTTTTCTTTCATCTTGTTTATGTGGTGAATGACGTTGACAGACTTTCGTATGTTGAACCATCCCTGCATCCCTGGGATGAAGCCTACTTGATCATGGTGTATGATACTTTCGATGTGTTCTTGAATTCGGTTTGCTAGTATTTTATTAAGTATTTTTGGATCTATGTTCATGAGGGAGATTGGTCTGAAGTTCTCTTTCTTTGTTTGGTCATTGTGTGGTTTAGGAATCAGGGTGATTGTGGCCTCGTAGAATGAGTTTGGCAATGTTCTTTCAGATTCTATTTGGTGAAAGAGTTTGAAAAGTATTGGTGTTAGCTCCTCTTTGAAGGTCCGGTAGAATTCCGTGCTAAAGCCATCTGGCCCTGGGCTTTTTTTGTTTGGGAGATTTTTAATGACTGTTTCTATTTCCTTAGGGGTTATAGGGCTGTTTAACCTGTTTATCTGATCTTGATTTAGCTTCAGTAGGTGGAATCTATCAAGAAAATTGTCCATTTCACTTAAGTTTTCAAATTTGGTAGAGTATAGATTTTTAAAGTAGGATCCAAATATTCTCTGGATTTCCTCAATGTCTGTTGTTATTTCTCCCTTTTCATTTCTGATTTTGTTGATTTGTGTTTTCTCCCTCTGTTTTTAATTAATTTGGCTAAGGGTCTGTCTATTTTGTTGATTTTCTCAAAGAACCAACTCTTGGTTTCATTGATTCTTTATAGAGTTCTTTTTGTTTCTAAGTTGTTGATTTCAGCCCTAAGTTTGATGATCTCCTGCCTTCTGTTCCTCTTGGGAGTGTTTGCTTCTTTTTTTTCCAATTTACCCAGTTTAGCTGTTAATTCGCTAATATGAGCTGTCACAATTTTCTTCTTGAAGGCACTTAGTGCTATGAACTTTCCTCGTAGCACAGCTTTCATTGTGTCCCATAGGTTTGGGTATGTTGTGTCTTCATTTTCGTTGGATTTTAAGAAGTCTTTGATTTCCTTCTTTATTTCTTCCCTGACCCAGTGGTCCTCTAGTAAAGAGTTGTTCAATTTCCATGTGAGTGTAGACCTTCTGTTGATTCTTTTGCTATTGAAGTCCAGCTTTATTCCATGGTGATCTGATAAGATACAAAGTGTATTTCAATTTTCTTGTATCTGTTGAGGCTATCTTTGTTTCCAACTATATGGTCGATTTTGGAGAAGGTTCCGTGAGGTGCTGAGAAGAAGGTGTATTCTTTTGTGTTTGGGTGAAACGTTCTGTAGATATCTCTTAGGTCCATTTGGTTCATGATCTCTGTTAGACTCATTATTTCTCTGTTTGGCTTCTGTCTTGATGATCTGTCCATAGTTGTGAGTGGGGTGTTGAAGTCTCCCACTATTAAAGTGTTTGGATCAATGTGCGATTTAAGTTTTAGAAGTGTTTCTTTTATAAATGTTGGTGCCTTTGTATTTGGGGCATAGATGTTCAATATTGAGATGACCTCTTGGTGGATATTTCCTTTAATGAGTATGTAATGCCCTTCTCTGTCTTTTTTTATTAACTTCAATTGGAAGTCTATTTTCTTTGATATTAGGGTGGCTGCTCCAGCTTGTTTCCTGGGTCCATTTACTTGGAAAACCTTTTCCTAGCCCTTTACTCTGAGGTAGTGTTTATCCTCAATAGTGAGGTGTGTTTCTTGTATACAGCAAAAAGATGGGTCTTGTTTATGGCTCCAGTCTGTAACACTGTGTCTTTTTATTGGCGAGTTGAGTCCATTGAGGTTGATGGATATTAGTGACCAGGGGTTGTTATTTCCCGTTATTTTGGTTTAGCTGGCTGTCTTGTGTTTCTCTTTTGTTTAGTTGCTGTGGAGGTTTCTATTTCCTCTCTTTTCTTGGGTGTAGTTATCTTCTCTGTGTTGGAATTTTCCTTCTAGGATCTTCTGTAGCGCTGGGTTTGTGAGGAGTTATTGTTTGAATTTGATTTTGTCATGGAATATCTTGTTTTCTCCTTCTATGTTGATAGAGAGTTTTGCTGGATATAGTAGTCTGGCTGGGCACCTACGCTCTCTCAGGACTTGTAGGACATCTGTCCAGGCCCTACTAGCTTTTAAAGTTTCTGAGGAGAAGTCAGATGTGATTCTGATGGGTCTGCCATTTTATGTGACTTGGCCTTTTTCTCTTACAGCTTTTAATATCCTTTCTTTGTTCTCTACATTTGGAGTTTCTATTATTATGTGGCGAGAGGAGTTTCTTTTCTGATCTAATCTGTTTGGTGTTCTGTAAGCCTCTTGGATTTTTACTGGCATCTCTTTCTTTAGGTTTGGGAAGTTTTCTTCTATGATTTTGTTGAAGATATTTCCTGGACCATGGAGTCGGGAGTCTTCTCTTTCCTCTATGCCTATAATTCTTAGGTTCCGTCTTGTCATTGAGTCCTTGATTTCTTGGATGTTGTGGGTGAGAGATTTTTTAGCTTTCTCATTTTCTTTGGATGTTGTACTGATTTCTTCCATCGAATCTTCCATGCCTGAGATCCTGTCTTCCATCTCTTGCATTCTATTTTTCATACTCACATCTGTAGTTCCTGTTCTCTTCTCTTGATTCTCCATTTCCTCTTTTAACTCTGACTGTGTTTTCTTTGTTTCCATTTCTATTTTCATGTCTTGAATGGTAGTGTTCGTTTTGTACATTTCCTTCTCCAGTTTGCTTGTTTTTGTCTGGAGATCTTTCATTGCTTTATCCTTTTCCTGTTCAAGCTGGGTCACCTTGGCTTGGAGGTCTTTAATGATATTATCCATTGTTTTGACTTGTAAGATTGTGGCTTCTTTGAATTCCTTCATAGTTTTAAGTTCTTCTTGAAGGGACTTTATCACTTTCCATACTGTAGAATTGTCATCATTTTCATGTTTCAGTTGTGGTGAGGTGGTTCGGGCTGGACGGAATTTCGTTGGTTTCTTTTGTTGGAGACATTTTGCTGTTTTTGTGTGTGTGTGTGTGTGTGTGTGTGTGTGTCTGGCCTCTGGCCATGTGGAATTTGCTCTCTTCTGGACTTGGGTCCAAAGTGGGCACTGTGGTGTAGGATTCGAGTTGCCTTACTCCACCCCTATAGGGTGAATCATTCAGTCCCGCCTCCCAGGTGGGGACCTAATTAATTCCGGTGGCGGGGCTGTTTACAAGTAAGCTCTGATTCCCCGCCGGAAGGGCTTGTACTAGTACATAAGACTAGTTTCCCGGGGTTGGTTCCTGTAGCGGGTAAGTCTGCAGTTTAGCTGCAGTAGCCTTGCTGCTCCTGTGGCTTGGAAACTGGCCGGTGACATCACAGACTGCAATCTGTGGTCTAAAGGTACTTTTCAGGAGATCTCCAGCTCACTTCCAAGGGTTGCAACCTTTCTCTAGATAATTGGATCGGATCCTCTGTGTGAGACCTGGGAGTGCCCAGCAGGGTGGGGATTATCTCTGCGTGGTTTCTGAATCTGCTGGCTGGGTATTAGGTTCGAATTTACTGGGATTTCTCCTTTTGGGGGGGATGGGTTATCCGGATTCCCAGGTCCAGAGTCCTCCTAGCGTGCCCGAGATTCGGAAGTGGTGTCCTGCCCAGGCATCTTCCGTGGTCCCAGTGTAACCGGGTGAGATTTAGAAGGGGTCGTGCCCTTTTTACAGCATCCTGGAACACTTGCCGCCTTGTGATTGTTGACCCCGAAATCAAAATATTTCCGCGCCAGCCGCCGCCATCTTGGATCCCCCCTTCCCAACCACTTTTAAGATTATTTAAATATCTATCTATCTATCTCTCTATCTATCCATCCATCCATCCATCCATCCATCCATCCATCCATCTATCTATCTCTAAATGTATGTGAGAGCTCTCTCTCATGTGTATACAAATGTGTGTTTCTTATGCAGCAATTATATATAATATTGGAATAAGTGAAATATTCCAATATATACATGCAGAATGACTTGGTCAAAGTATAGAATGTCTTATTCAGTTTTTTCCTCAATTCTTCTCAACTTCTCATAATCATTATTCTATAATCTGGTCAAGTTGTATATACATTGCTTTTACATGTGAAAATGAGAGTGAAGTACTTGTCTATTTGTGCATGGATTATTTCTTTAATTTGATAATAAGTGATCAATTCTGCAAAGCAAGGAAGCAAGCAAGCAAATCAAGGAGGAACCATCATAAAGTTGAGAGAAATAGAGAGAAGGAAAGAAGGAAAAAGGAAGAGAGAGAATAAAGGAAGGAAGTAGGGAAGGAATAAAGTATAAAAAATTATAGTAGAGTATACCATATGTGCTGCGGCATTTTCTCCCAAAGAATGATCAATTATCACTTTCCTAGTTCATCATCTACTGCTGTAGTAGAAAATCACTGTCATAAGGAGAAGAGATTTCCTGAACTACATACTGTAAGTTGGAAGGCATAAGAAAATAAGAACATCATCTCAGGATCTGGCAAAGGTCTTCATGTCACATCAAAATAACAAATGATCATGTATATGACAGGGGAATCTTATTTCACTCATGCTTTCTGTATTTCCATATTAACTGAGGAAAATATAGAAATATTCATATATTTGGAATATAATGTAAGGTTTTGACACACATATCCACTGTATAATGTTGAAATTAGAATAAATACACACATTTCATAAACATTTATCATTATTTATGTTGAAATTTCAAAAACCATTTTTATTTTACACACACTGATTTTATATATATAAAATCACCTTACTGTCCAATATAACACTTGGAATTGTCTAATTTTCTTCTCTCATAATATGTTTATACCCATTGTCCAAGCTTTCCCTCCCAGAATTCAATTCCCTGGATAACTCATTCTCTCCCATAAAATGTCAGCAATCCATTCATGAAGGTGGAATCCTCTTGGCCCATTCAGCTTTCACATGTCCCACTTTTCAGTGTGGTTTCAAATTACATCAGTTATCTTATTTGGTAGTCTTTGTTAAATTCCCATCACTTCTTACAAGTTTTCAGATCTCTATCCTTGAAAATGAGAGCCCTTGGTGAGCTGCTGCTGTAATTGGCCAGTCATGTTTACCACCAGGATGAACGCACTGAGTAGCTTCATTTTAAATCATCACTCCAGACTTCTACACTCCATGTGGCCTCTATTATGTAACAGCAAGCCTATCTCCTCATAAAAATTAGTCTCACTCACTATTGTCTGTAATTCCTGTATTTCTCTGCTGGATTGTTGGCATGTTATCCAGGCTCTGAAAGATGTTTTCTCTTTAATATCAGTCTGCTTTGCATATCTCTATGCTTTTATGCTATGATTTTGTAGTTTAACTATAAAAGGATGATTTTTATTTCATTTCTTTTATTTCCAGTGATTAACAAGTGTCCTTCATGTCACCCTTATGTGCAAACTGTGCTTTAATATTACTAGAGATTAGTGTGCATAAGAAAGGGCTGGCAGGCGCTAATTCTGAAGGGTAATTCAAAAGCAATTTGTGAAGGAATTTACAGTTTATTCAGTAGGCAATGGGATGTCCTTGAAGAATTGTTAAGTAAAGAAGCTGTGGACTTCTAATTAAAATGACTGGGTGGATTAAAATTAGAGGAAAATGAAGAAGTCAAAAGGACCTGTGTGATCCAGGTAAAGGCCTGCAGAAAAGCATTAGCTATTGGATTAAGAAGGGTAAAGCCAAGCTGATAAATCAGGGAAATGATTCTCAACCCTGGAGACTGAATAATCTGAGTGCAGAGAGTCCGAATTGATCAGGCTTGCTCAGGTTTCTGAGATTTGATTTCAAGAATCTATATAGTTGCTTCAGCCTCTTTTATATCTCTCTATGTTTCTCTCATACTCTAATTTGTCTCATCCCCAAGAGAGAGAAGATGAAGAGCAGCAATGGTCTCAAGTTGTCCCTCACTCTTGTAGAGTTTCTATCTGTGAGTTTCAAGTCTTTAGATTCAACCCCAACCATGTATCAAAAATATTTAATGAAATATTAAATCTGTACTGAACACATCTAGACCTTTTATTTATTGTTGTAAGTCTTTAAACAATACAGTGTAAGACCTATTTACAATGCAAGAGATATTATAAATAAGATAGAGATGACTTAAAGGATGACGGAAGGTGATCGAGTTTCTAAGGAAACACTATACTATTTTACTTTTTAGAATTATTTTCTTTTTAGATTTATTTTTATTATATGTATATGGGTATATTGCCTGTGTGTATGTCTATGCATCACATTCATTTCTGGTTCTCATGGAGGCCAGAAAAGGGGATTGGATCATCTGGGGCTGCAGTTACAGAGAGTAGTTTGATGCCATGTGGTTGCTAAGAATCAAACCCAGGTCATGTAGAAGAGCCAGTGTTTTTAACCACTGAGCCATCTCTCCAACCCTCACCATACCATTTTAGTTAAGGAGTTGAGAATGCCCACACATTCTCAAATAGGTACCAACCTATCAGGTCTAAAAGCTGTGGATGTCAAGAGATAATTTTAATAGTAAAAGCTACAGAATAGTGAGGTGTTTAATCCACTGGTTATGCTTAAATTATCTCTCATTTGAACTGTCCTTGACTTTAGTTACAGGTGTCACCTCCTCTTTCTTCTGACCTCTGTGATCCTTCAGTCTTTGCATTTCTCCAGATTCTTCGGAATCCTTCTGACTCCTTTATGTAACCAGATTCCTCTGCTTGAAATGTAAATGCAGGAATACACCCAGGATCCAGTCTTGGGCACTTTCCCGTTTTGCTCTATTCTTTATCCCTGCATAATTTTTATTCCTCGATAACATCCCTAGATAATACCTTGGGTTTAATTGTTCTTCACATGCTGATGACCACTAAATTCTTTGTTCATTTGTCTCTCCCATTCTTTATTTTCCTTTTCCATTTTTTTTCATTTCATTCTTTTTTTTTCTAGAATTATAGGACAAGACACTGTGAAACACACACAAAGGATTTAATTTGAATTAAAAAAAAAAAGCGATCTGACAAAAGACAAGAGGTAAGAGAAATTGCATTTTTGTTGAGTAAATCAGCAGCAGCATCCCTAATGGATTCATTATAACTAGCCTCTTATCTCAAAACAACAAAAAGGCTTGGATTGTTTCACAGAGAAGAAAGTTCATTGGAAACCTGGGCAATATCTCACAGAATCTATAATGAAGCTATAAGAAAATCCAGGTGAGCCTGAGCCAAGTAAATACAGCAGTTATCATCCTTGGCCACTGTTCCCCTGGTCAATCATCCCTGCAGTCCCCACTGAAAACTTCTTTTGCTGGTTTCTCCTTTTATGTCACTTTCAAGACTCAGTTGTGTTAACTCCTGGTGGGACTCAGGTCACATGGTAAGTACTAGAGAAGTATCTAACTTCCTTTCAGATTTCATAGGATATAGAGTTGGATTCTTTCAAATAAGTGCATGGGTGTGACTATTCCAAAATCAAATATTCAATAGAGGCAGATTCTGAAGAGTCATGCTTTAAAATGCAGTGGATGTCTTTGTCAGTCTGAGCTCTCATTCATAGTTTTGTGTCTTTTCATCTTCCACAGACCACCTTTGGTCTCTTCTCTGTAAAGTGAGGCTAATATTTCCAAATGTTTTCTCATATATCCCAGTGCTAGGATTTTACAACTAAAGAAATAAAGTTGAAATCCAATTCATACTCAAGTTTGTTGGATTTTTATAAGTTATGACCCTTCTTTCGAATCCACAGAGGGTAAGGCCTGCAAAGATATCTTCATTGGGCATTATGAAGGAAGACGGCTACAAATGAGAAGTAGCAAAGGCTACTCTACTCACTGGGCAGATGAACCGAAGTGAAACTCAGAGAGCCAAGGTGTCAACATGCTGGTGATGTTTCTGCTATTAGAGTAGAGGGGAAAAAGTGATTGGGGAAGCAGACTTTCCTCTTAGCAAACAGTTAAACAGAAACAAGGAAAATATCACAGCCTAAAAACTGTGATATGTCAAGACAACTCAGAAATCAGTTGGTGGTAGCAGGCCAATTAAGGTTTCTGTTCCACAGAGATGTCTTAAGAGTCCAGGAGCCTCCATGGTGACCAGCACAAACAACAAATGGTGTGTGCTTACCTTCTGAAACATTATCACAAGCCTCAGACTAATGCACTAAGAAGTTTGAAACTGAAACACAAAGTACGTTTTTAATAGTAAATACTACCAAAAATAAAGCAAGTTAATGAGCTAAAATTCATTTTCAGTCTTTAATGATTTAATGGTAAATGTGCTATGTTTATATAACCTGAAGGTGTTATCACTCATCAGCTAATGGATAAATGAAATAAAGTCAGATTGAGTTTATTGGAATATTAATAGACATTGACATTCAGAGAGGACATATTTTTCTTCGGATACCAGTTACTTAAGGTAGTTTTCAGTTTAGGATTTGATGAGTCCTAAGAGAGTAATCTAGTTGTTGACATATCAAAAGACGATCTAGCACCTACAACCTCAGTATTCTGTCAAGATACTTATGTGATTTGAAACTTGACAAGAATTATGTATATGCATATATATGTCCATGTACATATGTGTATGTGTAAAAAATTAAATTATGTTGGGTGCCATTTGTAGAAATAATTAATTAAATTGTTTAACAGTATTTATATTATTGTTAATTGGTTGGGTGATGGTTAATCCTTAACCAGCCATTATAAATGAGTACACACAAACACCACATGGATTTTAACAAGCCTTGGCCTGATTTGAGCAATTTTGGCCTACCTAAGCTAGATCTTAATTCTATTACCCAAATATGATCCCATATATACATATGTCCCCTTGGATTGCTATTCTCCATGTTATGCTGATATTCCTGGCCATGTGGAATGAGGGTCCTTTTTCTAACCCATGGTGTGTGCCTTCCTTCTTCCTGCTCCTGGCTGGAATGAATTAATCCTCTGTGTAAAGTGCAGGGTTCCTTTTCTAATCTCAGAAAGTTCCACCTTTCTCTGTCTTTGCCCACTCTCAGGCCTCAGCATTTTATTTAACCAATCAGAGACAATGTAAGTAACAGACTGCAAGCAGGACCAATTAATTATCATTTAGAATACTTAACACTATCCCATCATGTATGTGTGTGCATGTATGCATATGCATGTATATATGTATATCTGTGCATATGCATATATGTGGTATATATAAGTGCAATGTATTATGGTGTTTGTGTGTATGTATGTGTTGTATGTATTTGTATGTGTGTGTATGGATACATGATTTGTTATAATACAAATTCAAGTACCAGAAAAAATTGGATGCTTTTTGTATGACAAGATTATATTTCTTGATTGGATTAAGGCACCTGTGACTTAGGGAAATTTGTAATATAAACAAATGGAAAGAGTTAAAGGGTTAAAAAAGTCTTTGTGACACATTGGACTTACTGCTATGGGAGGGTAGACACATAGAAAACTACTTGTATGAACCATAATCATGACACTAAGTTGGAAAAGAATAATGTATGGTTATGTGCCAAAACACTGTGAGAATATTGTAAAGGGGATTTCCCCAAAGGAAGGTACTTTGAGCTAATTGTGAGAGGAGCTTGCTATAGGAAGCAGTCAGCATGGTTTCTTTAAAGAATAGGTCACTCTGTGAGGAAGGTTCGATTTTAATACAACAAAGCTAAAAGAGAGCAATGCTAATATTTTGCATTTATATTAAGTAAGTAATTTCAGACACCAGTAACTTTTTCAGGTCTCACTTCTAACTACATTCTCAGCCATGTATGTTGCCAGGATCAGTATTTGGTATATTATTCACACATACTGCAGGTATGTGTACACTATAGATATCGATAGGTGTTTTATGACAAGTAAAATGCATGAAAATGTGAAATAGGAAAATCTTGTAGTATGTAGGACACATGGCTGAACTTAGAAGTCCTCTCAGGATCATTATTTCTAAACTGATGAGTCAACCTTTTGGAGGAGGGTGTCAAAAAAATCCTTTCATGGATTCACCTAAGATCATTAGAAAATACAGATATTTACATTGCGATTCATAACACTAGTGTTATGAAGTAGCAACCAAATAATTATGATTGGGAGGGGAGGTCACCACAATATGCGAAGCTGTAATACAAGGTTGTAGCATTAAAAAGGTTGAGAATCACTGCTCTATGTGATATTGAGGAAATCATACAGCCTCCCTGTGATTTATCTTCCTATTTAAGTAGGATTTATCTTCCTATTTAAGTAGGATTTCCACTAAGACTAAGTCTTAGTACCTACAGTACCTATAAGTCTCTTGGAACAGCATCAGATAAATATCTATTATAAATATTACAGACCTTAGTGAATTGTTGGGGACTTTCCTGCAGCATAGTCACTATTTACTTCATCTCATGTCTGAATTTTTAAAGTGACTTTACAGTCAGAAATAGATATATAAATTCTAGCCATTGGACTATATTTAAAGAACTTAAGACCTATCTATTAAAGCAGAAAAACTATGGGAAACTGATGTTATCTATAAATTGAATTTTGGAAGTTATAGTTACTACTTCATAAAATTATTCTGTTGACTAATTCAGGATTATCTTGAAGTTATTCTACAGAAATAAATGATTGCCCAGTTTATACACTTTTTTTTTTTTGGAGACAGGGTTTCTCTGTATATCTGGCTGTCCTGGACTCAGTCTGTAGATCAGGCTGGCCTCAAACTCACAGAGATCCGCCTGCCTCTGTCTCCCAACTGCTGGGAGTAAAGGCATGTGCCACCACACAAACAAGTAAAAGGAGATAGAGTAACAAGAGTTATGTGACCACTCAGGTATGGAAGCATGAGTGGTTTTGCTTAAGCTGTGGCAGAGAAACCTTATGATAAGCAAGATGCTGTCATCCTGATCCAGGGACTTTTAGATTCAGAGAGTATTCTATGAACTTTTAGAAATCCTTAAATGATGATTGAAATGCCATATTCACTTATTTAATTAGTGTTCTCTCCTGGTGAATAAAACAAAAAGCTTAATTTAATTTTAGTTGCGTTCAGCAACAGGTTAAATTAGTAAATATAAATAAATAAAGTGATTGCATTTTTCAGTGTTTTTAGTTTGAACATGCTCAACTTAATAACTGTAAAAAAGGAGAGAAGGACATTCTTGTACTGACAGATAATATTGTGCCTTGCCATTTGGGGCCTAAAAGAGTTAGCAGTAACTGAAAGCTTTTTAATCTCAATACCAAAGGGGATACTCACCAATATAGTCAGAAAGCCCTTGGGGGAGGGGGGAATTTAAGAGGGAGGTCTAGGACATTTTAGAAAATCTGATAAAAATTAAAACTTACCCTGGAGAAAAATGAAGGTATAAATATGAACATAGTTTAAAGCCTTCTGGAACCAAGATTATAAATTGAATGTTGTGCATTTTTCTATCAAATCCTGATATGTATTATTGTAAAAAAATCTGGAGAGAAATCTTCTAATTAATTTAAATCAAGGAAAATCATGTACATTATGTAATGGTAAGGTAACTTTTCATAGTTTATATGTGTGTATGTGTAGAATCTAAAAAGGTGCAGGATTATTAAAAATAGTTGTAAGATTGTGCCTCCTAGAAATGTTAGAGATGATATGCCCATGCTGTGTCATCAACATTAACCTTGAAGCATGACCTAAACAATATCAATACTCACACTAACATGGAAGGGAAAATTTTCAGGAAGCTCAATCCTATACAAGGAGCTACAGGTAACTAAAGAATGTTGAGAAGGGTAGAAATGGTCATCATCCAAAATGGAACATTAAGTGGACTGAGCAAGAGAATACATTATATTCTATATGTACATATAGACATGTATTATGCATTATATATAATATATAACAGAATATATTGTTGTGTATATATAAAATTAAATAATATATATTGTGAATATACATAATATATTATATATTATTGTGTAAATAACATTTTATGTATTGTATATATATTATATATTGTTGTGTATATATAAAATATAAATATATCACAACAGTTCAAAATGTCAGGGTAAACTTTTACAAGTATATCACAAACTTCATTTTCACAATTTTGTTTGGCTACTAAATTAGACAAGCCTTGAAAATATTTATATTTTATTTATCAAGATTGATATGAGAAAACAGCCAATGTCATTAGTAGACCATGAGCTAGTCATATAATGTGTCAAGACCCATAACATAGTCATTATCTTACAACTTCTTAAATACTAGCAAGCTGAATTTGGCAACATTGGCAGTTGGCTATTGGTGATGCAGAGAAACTGTTCTCATTTTCAACTGAGGCTGATAGCATTGAATACATAGGCTCTATCAACAACTGCTTCCATGCAGGAGATAAATCCATCCAAAAAGTCAAGCAGTCTTTATGTGCATCTACAGTCTTAAGAATGACTGAAACTTTTTCAGTGATGTTAAAATACCTTTCATAAGATGTTAACAATAACATATTTAGAGGATAACCTATAATGATTTTTGTATAATATGGATTTTCTTGAAAATGTATTTGATTGCATGCTCAGTGTTGAACCATGGTCCTTATGGTACTATTTGGTGCATGGTGTCCAATAAATGATTTGAATTTTTTGGATAGATAATATACCCTAAATTGTACTGAAGAAGCTAGTTGGCTAGAGGGGAGGGGGGAACAGATTTTGACCATTATCATGAGCATCTTGCCCTCAAGATACACAACCATCAGCACAGGGCTAGATATATGGTAGATAAATCAGAGTGTACACTTTTATATGTGAACAGTTTCCCAAGTCTTTTCTCATAATGTTCTCATAACACTTCCCCATGAGTTCATTTGCTGAACTGATTGGAGAATAAATTTGATTTGAAGGTGAAGGCAGAAAAAACACCACTTTATCTTACATATGAGTGATTTTCTAGATTACTTTTCTATGATGAAGTTGACAGCACTCTGTATCTCATCAGTTACCCAGAAAGTTTGAAGAGAAACTTCTGATGGTGAAGCTACTTGCTTTAGGATTGCCTCAATTACTGCTAGAATCAGAACACTTTTACTACCTTAAGTCATAATACTAAAGCCTCTTACTCAATAATATTCATTTCCACCATTCATCTTCTAAAGCAAAAGAAAAATGTAGGTGATTAATTTATTTGAGAAACATCTCAAATAAATTTAGAGTTCCTGAGAATTTATCATATATTTTTAAAAATGACTACTGTACTTCCTTGGACTGGAAATTTGGAAGACAGTAGATCACATGATCTAAGGTGTTGTAGACTCCTTATGTTATTTTTTATTTTAGAAGAAATAGAAACATCTTAGGAAGAACATCAATGAACTAATCTGTACACTTCAGGTACTACAGTGAGAGCAAAAGTGTACAGGTGGCTCAGCCAAATGAGAAATCCTTGTTCCTACACCTGGAGATTATTAATAGGCATCACCTAGCTGGTATTGATACCTAATTTTAAAATAGGAATACAAATTGCTGGGTTTGGTACGTCCCCTGCACAAGCCAGCAGGGGATATGAGAGAACAGGGTTTATTAAATACAAATTCTTAGTGTCTGTCCAGTGGAGGGTAAAATTGACATGATTCAAGGATTAATTAAGCCATTCTGAAGTTCTTTTTCAGTTGCCAAATACAGAAAAAAAAAAAAAACAACCTAATCATAGACAACCACTTTAAGCAATAGAATTATGGCTTTCTAAATCACCCCGTCTCACTTAACTTCCAATATCCACCTACCAACTGTCAACAGGTGCCTCGAATGATAAATTCTGCTCTAGCAAGACTTTATATATATATACATATATATGTTACCCAAAATAGGTATCTTTGAGAAGTTTTGGAAATTTCTTAATTCAGTTTACAGAGCTAGCTTTAGCTTTTGTGTTAGACCAGACTTCCTAGAAGATTTTAGATCTTAGTGCAAGTTTTGGGAAGGTCTGGGTTCAGATGCAGTAAATGTGTAGTATAGCACATGGAATGCACATAGACAACAGAGCTGACTTTAAACTATAGTAGGTGAGAGGCCTAGGGACTGACACAAGTAGTGAGGAACAGCAATTTCAGAATATTGTAAAGAGATGAACATATCCTCACCAATAATGCCAATGATAATGTGATTTATATACATAATCATAGGAATTAATATGTCTTCTGTTCAGTTAATGGAATTGAGTTTTACACAAATTAAGGAAATTGCCTATATTATTTGGCATTTAAATGGCACTGTCCAGACTTCCTTTTGTTAGCCACCCTTTTGTTCTTATTGTAAGCTTGGCAAAACGAGATTTTCAGAGGAAGGCTGAAAGCGCCATGCAAAGAAGTCTGTATGAAGAAGACATCTACTGTTGAGAAATATAGCTAACAAAAGTTCTCTGGTGAAAGCAATTATTCTTAGGAACCTTCAAAATCTACTGTAACTTTTCTAACACCTGCTATTCAAAGTCTTTTCTTTAGAATAGCTTCATGTTTGTTGTATGTTTATTGGGATATAAAGGCTATACCCAAGTCCCATTGGATAAACATTATAAATGTCTTTTTTAACCTGCATAAAAATTGCAGAGTTCACACACATGCAAATTAAATTTTGTGGAGCGAGTTTTATATTCAAAAGGAGAACAGTTGGTTACCCTGGAACACTTGTGTCACTAACACTGGTATATGTGGACACATTTTGTCTGGCAGGCTGCTATTATAATTTGCAAAGTTTACAGCAAATTGTCGAACTATTTATTAACCTTTGTGTTGGCTGGTTTTGTGTGCCAACTTGACACAAGCCAGAATCATCAGAGAGGAAGGAGCCTCAGTTGAGGAAATGCCTTCATGAGATCCAGCTGTAAGGCGTTTTTTTTTCAATTAGTGGTCAGTGGGGGAGGGTCCAGTCCATGGTATGGTGTGTGGTACAATTCCTGCTCTGGTAGTCCTGTGTTCTATAAGAAGGCAGGGTGAGTAAGTTATGGGAAGCAAGCCAGTAAGCAGCACCCCTCCATGGTCTGCACCAGCTCCTGCCTCCAGGTTCCAGCCCACACTGAGTTCCTGTCTTGATTCCTTTCAATGATAGAGTATGGTCTGTAAGTGTTAAGTAAAATAACCCTTTTGGGTTGCATTTTGGTCATGATGTTTTTTGTGGCAGGAATAGAAACTCTAACTCTGAAGGATCCACCTTTTTTTTCTCCATAGTCTTTTGAAAGAAAGGATTTATTTATTTTGATTTCAAGTATGTCAGTTTGTGGGGCACATAGATTGTGCTACCAGGGAAACCAGCATAGAGCTAGATTGAGGTTGAGATGTGTCCAAACCCTAAAAATGTCAATCTGGAGACTGGCAGGAGTAAGGGTCACTCCCTCGCTGCTCTGTGTCTGTATGCCCTGGAGCACACAGTCCTGTGACCCATACTCCTGCCATGCTCGAAGTAGTCACAAAGCCTATCACCTGGAATGCCTGTCCATTCAAATAAGGTATCCCATACCTTAAGCTCCAACAAATAAGGGAATCCCACCCTGGAAATCCCTTCCCACTCCCCAAGGTTCATATAGCACTTGTTCACCCCCCAAAACCATACAAGCTGTTTCGACGAATATTGTATAAGAGAGCTATAATATTAAAATCCCCACCCCCACCCCCACTCCCAGCCAGAATGGATCCTGCAGACCCCACTCGTTCGGGACTATGCTTCACCCTTCCCAGACTGGTGTGCATCGGCATCTGGACACCCTAGCGAAGAAGTGGAACTTAGAACTACACTAGTGTTTTTTCTTCACATATGTGCCCCATGGATGCCTAGCACCTGAGGAGGACAAATGACTACACTGATTCCCCCCGTGGCAATCGAGTTACAAACTGTTGTCAACACTGATGTGGCTGCTGAGACTCAAACTTTGGTACTCTAGAAGAGCAGCAAGAACTTGTAACTGATGGCTCAGCTCTCTAGCTACACATACAATGTTGGCTAGACCAAGACCAATCAATCTATAAATAAAATGCAATGCACATGATGAGTGAAATTTTAAGGTATTTTTAGACTGAATGGATAAATACATCTTTGCCAAGTTATCACAAAACTACTACCTGGTTAACTACTTGTAATGTATATAATTATTTTAAAGTGAGGAAAATAATGCAAAGATGGGCCACAGTTTGAGGACTAATTATTTTTCTCATAATCACCAACTATTTTTGTCATTTATTATATATTTTACATCATAGTTCCTTGTTATATTCTCAAAAGTTTCTTGTATCATGATTCTTTTAAAAGATCAGTTAACATATTTATATGATGTGCCTCATTCCCTTTCCTCTAGGCTCTCCTATGTCTCCTCTTATTTCTTCTAACATCCATTTATTTGTTTCTATGATTATTGTTGTCACAAGTGTATGCATACATTACTATATAAATACGACCAGCTGAGTCCATTGTGTTGCTTGTATGTACATGATCACAGGCCTAACCATCTGGTCTTATATAAGTATTTGTGAAGCTTATACCTGGGAGACTAGTTCTCCATTACTCAGTAGTCCTTAGTTTCCAGGATTCTTCATGACATCATTATCTAAGTAGGTAATTCTTCCAGTACCCTCTCAAACTTGTAGTCTTGTTTTATATACTTTCCTAACAATCAAAACTGACATATATGATTTGGTGATGAATCATTCGGATGTATACCCAGAAGTGATATGGCTGGGCCCTAAGGTAGAGGCTATTCCAAGTGTTCTAAGATATCGCCAGACTGACCTCCATAGTGGTTGTACAAGCTTGGACTCCAACCAGCAATGGAGGAGTGTTCACCTTTCTCCACACCCTGGCCAGCATGTGCTGTCATTTGAGCTTTTGATCTTAGCCATTCTGACAGGTGTGAGATGGAATCTCAGAGTTGTCTTAAGTTGCATTTCTCTGATGATTAAGGATGCTGAGCATTTCTTCAAGTGTCTCTCAACCATTAGGGATTCCTCCTTTGTGAAATCTCTGTTTAGTTCTGTTCCCCATTTTTGGATTGGATCTATGTTCATAGCAGCCTTATTTGTAAAAGCCAGAAACTGGAAACAACCCAGATGTCCCTTAACCGAGGAATGGATTAAAAAAGGCTGTGGTACATCTACACAATGGAATACTACTCAGCCATCAGAAACAACGAAATCATGCAATTTGCAGCCAAATGGATGGAACTAGGGAAGCTCATCCTTAGTGAGCAAACCCAGACTCAGAAGGATGCACATGGCATCTGATTTTAGCCACAGAGTACAGGATATCTATACTACAACCAATGCACCAAAGGAAACAGGAACTTTGCTCCCTATCAATGAGACACTTTGCCCTAGTGGTGCTGCCTTGGAGGCCCCCAGTGTATGAGAAGGCTCTTGTCCCTCATATGAATGCTGAACTGGGGCAGGGGACTGTTATGTAGGGACACTCCACTCCAGAGGAGTGGGATGGAAGGGAGAGGGGGTAGAGGTTGGGAGGGAGGGACTGGGAGGGGTGGAAAGAGGGCACTGTGATGAAAATGTAACTTGAAGTAACAAGTAAATATTTAAAAAACATGATATATATGGCATCCACATTCAGGAGAGCTGGCGCAGCCCCTCATCTGATAAAACTGACAAATACTTCACAGATTTATAAAAATATTCTATTTTTAAAGTATAAGAAATGAAAATCAGAAAAGTCATCAGATGAAGTGTTAATATACTTCCTGACAATGCTTGTAGGCAAATATTAAAAATTTGCAAGATGTAATATATTTGTATCATTTTAAATTTACCTGTCATGTAAAAATATTTATCTGTTTGCTTATTTATTTATAAGACTATGATAAAATCCAAAATTTCAAGTGTGGCAGGTAAATTTCCCCCCCTACCCACTGAGCTACATCCTCACCCCTGGTGTTTAGTGTACAATCAATTTAACTCATCGAATATACAAAGATATATATTATGAGAGAAGTGAAAAACATGATCATTATATGTACAAGAATTTTCATTGTAATAGGATTGATACTGCACTGCATATATACATGTTTACAAACAATGCTCTGAACTGTCATTTTGTTACTATGAGTTTTTTCCATAGGAAAAACTTTATTTATTTATATATATATTATATATGTAATAATAGGAAGTTGAAAATCAGTACAACAATCTTGTTTACATTAAAATATCATATTCACATGATTTCCCATTTTCATATACATGTCAAAAAGGAAAATGTACCATAAACTAATAGTAGTTAAAACTCACATGAGGAATTTGGGAAAGATAGTAGTGGGTAGCGGGCCCTCTTGATATTTTAAAAATAAATGTTATCTTTAATTTGATTTTTATATATGTATAAAATAAAATATAACCAAATTTATTCCAAGTTACCTCTCTAATTCTCATAATATCTCCCATCTGGTCCTCCATCCCAAATGAATTTTTTTTTTTATTTGATAGCCCATATTACAGTTTTTTTGTTTTGTTATGAGGCACAGTCTCTATAGTACCACAGAGTCCCAGAACTCAATGTATTTTAACCTCAAATTCATACTGATCCTCCTGACTCAGCCTCTCATATAGTGGTATTATAGATTTGAGTGAGTACACCCAGCTCTATATGTAACTTTCTAATAAAGACTACTGAATATATAATTGTGAGTTAGATACCACAACTCATATAAGTTTTATTCCTATCTAAATTTAATTTTGGAATAAGATCAAAAACCTTTGTTAACCAAGATATACTGTTTCAGGATATTGTTGAACAGACATGGTATGGCTAGGTACACAGGAAGACCAGTCTTACTATGAACCAGCCTATGACTGCAAAAGTAATGCATCTACATGTTTCACTTGCAAGTAAAAGGACTCAGATGACTTCATCAGAGAGTTATTCAGTCTGGAAATGGTAATATATCAACATAGCTTTAAGTTACACATTCAGTGCAACATCTTAATAAAATTCTTTGAGATTCCAGCTCTCTGTGCTTAATTATCATGTAAACTGCCCAAACTGACTTCCATAGATATACTTGTGTTCTAAATTAATAAATTGATACTCTCATTTATACTTCAGGCCTTGTAAGCTTGATAAATGTGAGTTTGGTCCATAGCAATTGACCCATTCTAGAAATACCAACAAAACAAAACCCTGAGCATATGAAACTAATTTCAGATCCTAGGGTTTGGTATTATCTTTAAGGCAAATGCTATTTTTAGAATCCTTTTATTCAAAATAAGTAAGTTTTTTTTTCCCCTAAAAGCTTTTCCTAGAGTGCTCCATTTCTGTCAAAGCATAATCATTGTTCAAAGCTTGATCCAAGACTTTACCTCCTACATGAAAGTCTTCCATCGTAGAAGGTGACTTGTAAATTGCTTTAGAAATTACTTTTTTGTATCCTTTGGATAATTGTCAAATATTGGTTGTATTTTTGTTAGTTGATAAAGATCATATCTTCTACAACATTAGGCCTAGTTTTTCTATAAACAGTGCTATTTATCACAATTTTCACACTAACTATTACTTGAATTGAATTTGTATGTGTTGATTAAAGCTCTTTTTATTGCCTTCTGCTGCAATCATAATTTCTCTGGAGTCTTTCAACATCATTTAAGAATGCAACTTCTTATGCTTGTCTAAATTTTATTGTATATTGTTCACATTGATAGCTGTCTTTTTCTTGTTTAAATTTTGTGTTTTGCTATTATATAAAAATGTAAAAAATGCAGATATTGTAAGGAATCATCCATTAATATACTGTAAAATGTTGAAAGCTGGTGGACTATATCTCAACCTCAAACATCAGTCATTTTTTTTGTAGTAGAAATTACCAGCACTTTTCTTTAGCTTTGTAAAATATATTAAAGTTATATCTTGTTTATACACTCTCATGGTGGAAATTATTAGTACATGTAAAATGCAGGCTTAGTGATTTAAATGCTTTGCACCTCTTTGCTTCAATAGAATATTTAGTGTGCATATTTTACATAAAGCTGATCCCTCATATAAAATAAAAAACAATTTTATTATATATATACTCATTAAAATATAGAAATTGTTTACTTTCATTGAGAAAAAATTTTCACATATATGATTATAGTTTCCCTCCCTCCACTCCTCTCAGTTTCCACTACCCATCTTCCCTCCCATCTGGGCTGTCCCCTTTCTGTGTGTCATTAGAAAACAAACAGACTTCTAAAATAAAATAATAAAATAAAATAAAACCTAATAAGATAAAATAAAAATTAATACATTGGAATAGGCCAAAACAAACAAACAGAAAGAAAGAAAAAGAAACAGAGACTCACTTGTTAGCTAGCACACTCAAGAATTCCACAAAACAGTAAACTGGAAGCCATAATATATATGCTAAAGACCTGTAAAGGGAAAAGAGAGAAAAAATTAAAAATTTACTTGAGCAAAAATTATGAGATAGTTATTATATTTTTAAAAAATGGAAAAGCCCTGACATGACATTATGAAACAAAAAATTTCAAAAAATACCATTGAAACTCAAAGCATACCCACAAAAATCAATAATAAGACAAAATTGTCTGCTCTTTTTATATCTATTTAATACAGTACTTGAAGACATAGTTAGAGCAATAAGAAAATTGAAAGGAAACAAGAAAATACAAATTGGAAAAGAAGTCAAAGAATTTTCATTTACAAATTATGTGATAGTATTCACAAGTCACCAAAAAATTCCACCAGGAAACTCCTGTATGTAATAAAAAATTTCAGCAAACTACTTGGATACAAAATCAATGACAAAAGCAAACAAACAAATAAACAACAACAAGAAACCCAGTAGCCCTCCTATTTACAAATGACAAATTGGACAAATGAAGAAATTAGAGAAACAATACCTTTTATAATATCCTAAAAAATGTAAAACATTTTGGGCTAGTTCTAAGGAAGCAACTGAAAGACATGTATGATAAAAACTTCAAGTGAAGAAAGAAATTGGAGAAGATATCAGAAGATGGAAAGATCGCCCAGGCTCATGAATCAGTTGGATTTATATAGTAAAAGTGATTATTCTACCAAAAGCAATCTACAGATTCAGTGAATGCCACATCAAAATCCCACCACAATTATTTTCAGATCTTGAAGGGACAATTTTCAGATTCATATAGAAACACAAAAATCTAAGAATAGCTAAATTAATCCACAAGAGTAAAAGAACTGGGGGAAGTATCATCATCCCTTAGTGGAAGTTATTCTATGGGGTTATAGTAATAAAAACAGCATTATATTGACATAAAGCCAGACATATTGATCAATGGAATCAAATTAAAGATGCTATGTAAGTCCATACATCCATGGACAGATGCTTCATGTTTTATAAAAAAGTAAAAGTATACATTGGAATAAAAATAAAACAGCATCCTTAACAAGTGATGCTGGCAAGTTAGATAGTTACATGTAGCCACCCTGCACAAAACTCACATTCAAAGGAATCAAAGAACTCAACATAAAACTAGATAAACTGATCCTGACAGAAGAGAAAGTGGGGAATAGTATTGAACTCATTGGCACAGGAAAAGATTTTTCTAAACAGAACACCATTAGCACAGGCCCTCAAGTCAACAATTAATAAACGGGACCTAATGGAACTGAAAAGCTTCTGTATGACAAAAAAAAAAACAAAAACAAAAAACAAAAAAACAAAACAAAACAGCATCATCAGAAAAAATTACAGTCTACAAAATTAGAGAAGACTTTTACGAACTACATACATATCCAATTGAGGGCTAATATTCAAATGTATAAAGAACTCAAAAATAGATTGGTACATCTACACAATGGAATATTACTCAGCTATCAGAAACAATGAAATTATGCAAATTGCAGCCAAATGGATGGAACTAGAAAAGCTCATCCTGAGTGAGCTAACCCAGACTCAGAAGGATCCACATGGCATTTATTCACTTATAGTCGGATTTTAGCCATATAGTACAGGATATCTATACTACAATCAACGCACCAAAGGGAACATGGACATAGACTTTTTGTTTTCTCTCCCTGGCAATGAGACACTTTTAACTGGTGGTACTGCTTTGTAGGCCCCCAGTGTATGAGGAGGCTCTTGGCCCTCATATGACTGCTGAACTGGGGCAGGGGACTGTTATGTAGGGACACTCCACTCCAGAGGAGTGGGATGGAAGGGATAGGGGAGAGAGGGTGGGAGAGCAGGGCTGGGAAGGGGGGAAAGAGGACAATATGATGGAGATGTAACCTGAAGCAACAAATAAATACATTTATTTAAAAAAAGAAAACAAATGATCCACTTAAAAATAGAGTACAGATGTAAAAAGAGAATTCTCAAAATATGAAACTCAAATGGCTGAGAAACACTTAAGGACATGTTCATCATTCTTAGCCATCAGGGAAATGCAAATCAAAATTCCTTTAAGATTTCATCTTATACCTGTCAGCATGGCTAAGATCAATAAGACAAGTGACAGCTTATGCTAGTGAAAATGTGAGTAAGTGGAATTCTCATCCATTGCTTGTGGCAGTGCAAAGTTGTACAGCCATTATTGAAATCATTGTGGCAGTTCCTTAGAAAGAGTGGAATCAATCTAACTCAATATCCAGCTCTACCACTCTGGGGCATATATCCAAAGGACACTTTATCTTGCACATATATTCCACCATGTTCAATGCATAATAGTCAGAAATTGAAAATAACCTAATGTCCTTTAACAGATGAATGGATAAAAAAATTTTAGTATGTTTACACAATAGAATATAACTCAATCATTAAAAAAATGAGATCAGAAAATTTGCAGGAGAGTGGTTGGAACTAGAAAAACCCTGAGTAAGATAACCCAGACCCAGAAAGACAAAAACACCATGTATCCATTTATTTGTGGATATTAGCTGTTAAGTCAATAATAGCCAAATTGTATTCCATAGAACCACAGTGGTTAGGTATAGAGTAATGGTTGGGTGGGGTAGCAGAGAGATATCTTTAGAAACAGAAACTAGAATAGATAGTTATGAATGGATGAGGGGGACTTGAATGTGAGGAGCAAATACAGAGGAGAATGGGGGGGGGGAGGGAACACTGGGAAAGGCAGGTAAAATTAAGGGTCATTTGTGGGGTAGTATGGAAAGGGAATGACGGTGAAGTTTCCTAAAGTGTATACATATATGAAGGCAATCAACATAAAATCATCAAATGTTAAGAGAGACAGAGCCCCATCTGGAGATCTCTATGACCAAATGAAGCTTCTAGCACTGGGAATGGGTTACATCTAAATGAGTTGTTGGCCAAAGGGGTCCCTAAGGAAATCCCAAACAACCAAGGCTGTTGCCAAGATTATAGATTGCTCCCCACAAATGGACAGCAAGACTCCATTGCTGACTAAAACCTCTACACAGTTCATTGAATCTGGAAAATCCAAACTAGTGCCTACATTGAGCATTTGTCCCTAAGTGGTAGTGTCTTTGGTATAAGGTAATCTGTCTGCTACCAAAAGAGAAATGTAAACACTAGCCCAATCCCTTATCTTTGATTTACAATGGTGTCCTGTTTACAAGATATGTTTAGTGCCATTGTGACACAAAGTCTGTGGAAATAACTTATCAATATTTAATTTGACTTAAGGCCCACTCCACAAAATGGGGCCCATACCTGACACTAATCGGGTCATTAAGAACCTGAGTCTAGATATCCTAGTTACATAAGGTAAAAACAAATGCTACTGCTCTGAAAAAAAAAAAGTAGCAATAAAAATGACTCTTAATATTTTTATCTATAGTCATAGATAAGTACCTTCAGGCTCTATCAGAGAATCTTCCTTTTGCAAGAGATGGGTACAAACTGAGACCCACAGTCAGATATTATGCAGAGAGTGAGATTGTAGTACACCCAGTACTAAATTGGATAGCTCCATCAAATCCATTCCCTCAGGGCTCTGGGAACTCCTCAGAAATGTGGGTGGAAATAGCATAAGATCTAGAGGTTGTGGAGGACAAAAAAGCAAAACACCACCACCACCACCACCACCACCACCACCAACAACAACAACAACAGCAAAACCCCGAAGCTCTCTAAATCAAAATCATCACTACTTATATGATCTCACATAGACTAGGGCAGGATGCACAGGGTCTGCATGGGTCTGTACTAGATCTGAAAGGAAAAATGGACACGTGCTCTCATCCCTAACCAAGAAGCAAACTCCAATTGATAACTATGTGCAAATGAAATTTTAGGTTCCTCCAAGGGAATCTCACTGGAGAAATAAACTACACTTAAGGGTAGGTTAGATGCCCAGAAGTAGGTGGCAAAAAAAAGTCAATATAGGAACTCTCAACAGAATATTTATGGATTAGAGTGATCTTTGAACTATATTATCTAGAGATTCTAAGCTTTGCTACAAAGAGGAAGATAGGAATTCAAGTATGGTTTGGAGGCCACATTCAGTTAGTATTGGAGCAAGGAGGTGATAAAGGATGGAAATATCATTTCTGTATAATAGTTGTTTTATTTCGTGTGCCTTGTCTACTTTCAGAGCAAAGGAATGTTCTGTGGGTTGATACATTCTTCAAATATATTTGAAACACTGTGTTTATTATTAATATTGTACTTAACTACCATGACCCCAAATAATTGTAAATGTTGCTAGAAATGTTGACAACATCTGAAACAGGATACCTTATACTACTTATATTAATTCCAGTGCACTCTGACCCTAGTGTCCTGATTTATTAGTATGTGACCAACATGGAGTATGGAGTTTGACCTGCTTTTCACCATATTTTATACAGGTTACATAAGCATTAGTGATGTGCTGAATGTGAATAAAAACACATTTTAGCTTGTTACCTTGACTGTCAACATGGAAAGTAAGTAAAAGGTAGCTGCATTGAATGACTCCTCTATAATGTGGGACACCTATGCTTGGTTCCCTAATGGTAGCTACCCTACTGCTTTGTGGGCACAGAGAGAAGAAGCAAGAAGATGTGAATTTGCTTAATAGAGAATAAGTTCCTGAACCAGAATTGAAAGTAGAATCAGTGTTCCAAATGGGATTTCAGACATTTTCACTCCTCTTTCTTTTTTGTACTTGTACAGGTAATAGAGTGTGGAACTAGGTGAACACTAGTTAAAGCTGTGTGGCAAAGTGAGAGAGTGAACAGAAATGGAAAAGAAGGGACCAAAATGATTATATCTATGACTTCTCTGATTTAAAGCAAGTGGTTAATATGGAAATCACAGTCACTAATAAGATGAGAAATTCTGTTCATAATTTGAATATGTCAAAGAGTTTTTTCTTAGGCTGAAAAAGAACAATTCATGAAATGGTTTATTTTAGTTTATTTTTAATTCTTTTTTCATAATTTACTTCCCCACCACAGTTTTCCCTCCCTTCCCTTACCTAAGTCTCTCCCCCATGACATCCCATCTCCTCCAATCCACCCTACTACCTTATCCCTTAAAAATGAGCAGGCCTCCCAGGGCTATCAACCAAACAGCATAAAAAGCTTTAAGACCAAGCACATACCATCACATCAAGGCTGCACAGGGCAATCCAGTAGGAAGAAAAATTGGTAAAGAGAGACAGGGGCCAGTCCCTACTCCCTGTGTTAGGATTTCCACAAGAACTTCAAGCGACTCAGACATAATATGCAGAGGAAGAAGGTCAGACCCCTAGGAGCTCTCTGATCTCTGTGAGTCTTCATGAATCCCAGTCAGTTGATTCAGTGGGATGTAGGCTATTCACAAGACTCAAGCCCACGGAAAGCCTTCACAGCCATAGACTCTCTTTATTAAATTTGTATCCGTTTAAACTTTGTATACTTTTCAGGAAAGTGTCCAGGCATTCACTTGAGAAGCTCCACCACCCAGGCTCTACTGTTTCAAGTTTTGCCTTTGGGCTCCCCCTACATCTTTCCTTGGGTGCCCCCTCTTCAGCTCTGCAGCTCCCCTGGGTGTCATCCACTATGGTCCCTGAATGGGATGCTCTGATCTTCAGGTTGTGCTGCTGGCCCCTTTAACACTTCCAGACAGCAAAACCTTGGGACTCCAGAGCGACTGAGCAGGAATCTCCACATCTCTGTGACTTAAGATCAGATGCCTGAAACATAGCAAAACAAAACAAACAAAACAAAACAAAAACCAAAAACACTGGAAAACTGGAGCCAGCAGCACCTGAGCCTTCAATTACGACTGATACTGACAGGGAACTCAAGGGGAGGGACACATGTCTGGAGCTAGTCTATGAGCTCAGTAGCAATCTCTGTGGCAACAGTTTATAAACTAGCCTTTCTCTTGAAGCAGGGAGCTTTAGATGGTCTGGCACTGTCAACCAGGGACCAGGACTAGGAATCTTACTCCTTAGCAAAAATTCATAGTTTGATTAAGGAAAGGTCGTTTTGTGTAGCTTAGAGTTCAAATCTGTGTAAACTCCCTAATGCATGAGTTAATAGACCCCTCCCCCACACCTCTCTAACTGTCAGAATGGCAGTTCAGCTTCTGTCACAAAGGCCATCTCCAATGCCCCAGTGGTACCCCTCCCTGATTTATGCTAATTTTAGGTAAAAAGTCTCAACAAAACTCAACCAGTCCCTAAACTCCCCCAAGCTGAGGACTTGAAATCCCAATACTCAATCTCTGGAAATCTTTGCCCTAGAGAGCTCTGCCCCCTCAAAAATCCTAAATAAGGGCTGTGTTAGCTCAGCTCTCTGTTGTCCTCTCCTGGGGGCAGAGGAAGCCACTTCTGGATTCATCCCACCTCTCTTAGATTTGTTCCTCCCTCCAATAAATCTCTTTTAATTGATTTGCTGTCTAGTGTGACTCTTTCATTAGAAGAAGCCAAGAAGTCCAGAAGAGAAGTGAAGAGGGGGCAGGGCTTAGGCCCAAAGGCTCTTCAACTGAGCTGGGTTGGGAAACTGTTAGCACTTGGCCTGCATGGATGGGAAGGCATCCTCGTACTTGTGACCCCAGGAACCACACAGCTCTGAGGAGGCTTCCTCATCAGAGACGACATTGCAGCTCACAGGGGAAGGTTTCCTGAACCTCAGCTGAGATGTGGGGCATTGGGGCCTAGCTCTGCTCAGTCTTTCCTTCTTCTCTTCATTGCTTCTTAGCTTCTTTGCTTCTTCCAATGAAAGAGTCGCAGCAGGCAGCAAATCTAATAATAGAGACTTATTGTAGGGTCCGGGGTGAGGATGGATGAATCCAGGGTGTGGCTGCTCCTGTTCCAAGGAGAGGACAGCAGGGAATTGAGGAATGTGCAAGGCTTATATAGGGTTTCTTGGGGGCAGAGCTTTCTGGGGCAGGGAGTTCTAGAGTGGGGATTGGCGGAATTTCAAGTCCTGAGCTTGGAGAGCTCAGGGATTGGTGGAATTTCCTATGCTGAGACTAGTAGGTTTCCTCCTCAGGGATTGGTGGGTTTCCCTGGTCAGGGATTGAAGGCTCTTTTGTTCAGACTTTTCACCTTAAATTAGCATAATCTGGGATAAGTGCTATTGAGGGCCTAGAGATGACCTTTTTGACAGTTACAGAGGCTGGAAATATGACAGAGGTCTGGGGGAGGGCCTGGGCTGCTGGAGTTCCTCAGGCAGGGGTCTGGTCACTTTCCGGCCTTGAGGGTTTACAAAGTTTACAAAGTTTCCAAGACTACAAAGGGAGTCCTGGCAGGGAAGCCTTTCCCTGCAGCATGAATAGCTGACAGACTGGAGAAGGGGCTGCCTTTGTGGCTGTAAACTGAGGCAGGAAAGTTATCACTGTGGACAACTCCCTAGTCAGCAGCAGGCTGAGGCAGAATAGCTCCTGAGTTAGTCAGTCGCTCAGCTGGGGTTGGGGACCAGCCCACCCCTCTCTGAGCTGCAGCATTTCTGCTGAGAAGGTGTTCTTTCAGGGCTGTGGTTCCTGGGGTTCCTTGTCTCAGGATACCCTTCTCTTTGGACACTGTCCCATCTCAGAGCTCTGAGGCTTTGGAGTTGTGGGTTTCCTGGACAACTTCCCATCCTACCAGGAAGGCCAACATGGGCTGTGATCTTCTGGTATGTCCCTGACCACTCTGGCTATTCCTAACCTTCCTCCTACTCCTCTTCCTCGGGACTCAGTGAGTTCATCCTGATGTTTTACTGTGGGACTCTGCATCTGCTCCCATCAGTTCCTGGATGAAGTCTCTGTGGTCTCTTTGGTGATGATTCTGATATTCTTTTTTTGTTTTTTGTTCTTTTCGAGACAGGGTCTCTCTGTGTAACAGCTCTGGCTGTCCTGGACTCACTTTGTAGACTAGGCTGGCCTCGAACTCACAGTGATCCACCTGCCTCTGCCTCCCAAGTGCTGGGATTAAAGGTGTGTGCTACTATACCTGGATGATTCTGACATTCTTTAAGAAATAATAAAATCTTTTAAAACAACTTTTGTGTTCAAGATTTTATAACGAACAGTGGGATTTGAGTATCTGATTCTAGGGACACAGCCTAAGAATGATGAGTGTACAAGGTAGAATGCATCATGTGTAGATGCCTGCCATTCATCACTTAAATATTTGCCAACAAAATGAGCCTTCAAGATAATCTAAAATTTAATAGATTTAAGGTGGAGGCTAGAAAAGCACTGTTGTATCTTCCTTAATTATTCTCTACATTATTTTGGAGATGACCTCTCATTGATTCTGAATATTGCTGACTGACCAGGGCAACTGTCACTCATTCTGTCTCCACCTCTCCAATACTGGGATTCTAGGCATGCACCATATGTCCATGCCTTTTAACTAAGTAATGAAGATGCAACCTCAGGTTCTTGTGCTTGCACAGCAAACATTTTGGTGCCTGAGCCAACTCCCCTGTTCTTTAAAGTCATCATCTGTATACAACCAATTTCATTTTTCTCTAGGTTGATTTGTATTCAGTGTTGTTTATATGAGTCTTTAGAACTTGGCAAATATTTCTTGGGAAAGTGGATAAGAGAAATAAATGGAGGTGGAAGAGAAGAAACAGATGAATCTTTTGTTCTTCATTGTACCACCACTATGGGCTACAAGACCCTAATGTAGTAGATGTGTAAAAGATGTCTTGGATATAAACATGAACGAAGGTATAAAGGGTTACACTGTGTGAATAACAGTGTCTTTTGCCTCATAGAAGCTTTTCAGTTTCATGGGAGTGTAGGCTTGTGAAGCAACTATGGAGGTCAGTCTGGCAATATCTTAGAAAACTGAGAGGAGCTCTGGCTCGGGACCCAGCCATACCACTTCTGGGTATACATTCAAATGACTCCTCACTGAATCACAAGGAAGTTTCCTTATCTATGTTCATAGCAGTCTTATTTGTAATAGCTAGAAACTGGAAACAACCCAGATGTCCCTCAACTGAAGAATGGGTAAAAAAACTGTGGTACATCTACACAATGGAGTACTACTCAGCCATCAGAAACAACAAAATCATACAATTTGCAGCCAAATGGATGTAACTAGAGAAGATCATCCTGAGTGAGCTAACCCAGATTGAGAAGGATGCACATGGCACTCACTTATAATACGTTTTAGCCATATAGTATAGGATAACTATACTACAACCAAAGCACCAAAGGGAGCATGAACATAGACTTCTTTTCCTGTTAATGAGACTTTGTCCTAGTGGTGCTGCATTGTAGGCCCCCAGTGTATGAGGAGGGTCTTGGCCCTCATATGACTGCTGAACTGGGGTGGGGGACTGTTATGTAATGACACTCCACTCCAGAGGAGTGGGATGGAAGAAATGGGAGGTAGAGGGTGGGAGGGAGGGTCTGGGAGGGATGGAAAGAGGAAACTGTGATGGAGATGTAACCTGAAGTAATAAATAAATATAAAAAAAGGTTTACATTATGATTGGGAAGATCTATTATGGTTTATTTTTTTGCAGGCTGTGACAAAATTATTGATTATTTTATGAAAGTAAATCTAAACATATTCTTAATTTTAAACTTTTTCCACTCTGTGACCTTAAGTGTGGAGTCATAGTGATGTATGGTCTCAAACATCAGTATGTCAGTTTTCATTATTTTTCACACATATACTATGAAGCTCATGACAATATTTTGCCCTTATCTGAAAATTACACTTAATTTCTGATCCTCACATGTTTAAGGTAGTGTTATAATTTTTTAATGTTTATTTATTACTTCAAGTTACATCTCCATCACAGCCCTCTCCCTCCACCCCTCCCAGCCCCACCCTTCTACCCTCTCACCCTTCCCCCTGAATGCATAATTCTTTTTTTCAGTCCAATAAATGGTTCTTTCTCTTATAACAATAAATACAGTACAAAACAACTGAAATAAATAGGCCACAATTCTGAGAGTTATATGGCTTAGCATACATTCCCAATGTCCAGTCATATGAATTTGGCCCCTGACTTTAACATTCTACTATCTAACAATCTCCATGAGTTTAAAGTTCTCTATCTAACTCAACTTTCATACTAACTTGCATCACAATTTTAAAAACATCTTCTTAGATCCAGAATGCCCTCTTGATTCCTAAACAACTCAAAATTTAACTATGAGACTCTAGCTATCTATTCTTCAACCACCTCAGAGACCTGAGAGGGATAAATGTATCTGATAATATAGGAAGTACAGAGCCCGCAGCTTCCAAAACTAAGAAATGACATACCAGTGGCTACCTCGACAGTTCCCATTTTCTCTCCATACATTACAGCATCAATCTTCAGTTGTTTGGCCCCATTTCTCTGACAGACATTGATTGTAGAGCAGGAATTATGAAGGACTTACCTACCCTGTCTTGGCAGAGCTAGGCTGTCGACTTACCTGCTTCCAAGTTTTGTCCTTTTTGGACAGCATTCTGTCTACAGTTGAAGCACGGGTTTTTTTTTTTTTTTTGTTTTGTTTTGTTTTTGTTTGTTTGTTTGTTTGTTTTTTGTTTTTTGTTTTTTTGTTTTTTACCAAGCCATAGGCTTGCCACTAATTCAACCATCTCACACTGGAGGTTCTTCGATGCTCATCTTCTACTTGGAGTGGAATAGGGATGCTGTCAGGAGCTGGAATGTCTTGATATCAAAAAAAAAATCTTAATTTAAGAAAACATCTTTGAATGCCATGCTCTGCAGATCTCTTGGGATTTTTGAAGATGCCCTGTCTATCTCTTGTGTTTAGATAAGCAAATGTTGCCGTCTCTTAACAACTTGATTTCTGAGTAGCTTAGAAAATAACTGTGATAGACTGTCATAGTAACTAACAAAATGACACGCTTGCATGACTGTTAGTTTGTATTTCTTAATTATTCTAAACAGTTTATGATGGTCGGTAGCAAAAGGGCAAAACTTCACATTTCCTTTTTAAGCATTACTAGGTACAATACCTTTAAGAAGTGTTACCCTTAATTTTGTAACAATATACAAAGATCAATACCAATGTGGCCAAATATACTCTTAATTTTGTATCAATATACTAAGATCAATACCGATGTAGTCCAATACAATCTTAATTTTGCATTAATATACAATGATCAATACCAATTTAGCCTAATATAGTATTAATTTTGTATCAATATACAAAGGTATAAGGGCTTATTCAGTAATCTGTCCTTTTTTCTTGATCTTTTCTATACTATGTCTATGTCCCACTTTTTATCGTCTATTATAAATTTTTTTTTTTTTACTCAAATTCATGGTTAACAAGACTTCTGTAGACATCAGTGTCATGAAGGAGATGGAGCATGTATTTACCCACATTACTTTTATTGTGAGTTGATTTTTGGACTGTTTGAAAACAGGTAATACAGAATGAGTATTTATCTGAATACCTCTAAGGTAAATTTTCCTTCACTTCGTCACGTCCATCCTATTATCCAATATGATGGAAACAATTTTTTTTTTTGATCCAGATGCCCATCATCCAAAATGCATTAGTGCATTCAAGACTCAAAAGGTTTAATTTAGGATAGACATCCATCATTGGTTTGAAGGTTTTTTTGTTTTTGTTTTGTTTCTTTTTTTCCCCTATTTTTTCTTCTTCTTGTCATATAATTGTTTAATTTCAAAGAAGAAATTTGATAGCTGCCAGACGGTTTTAAGAAAAATGATTGCTCTCCACAAATGGCCCACAGGGCACCCATTGTCAAGGACAGAACACTCACAATTAACTGAACAAGGAGAAGTTGAGCTGGTGCCTACCTGGAGTCTTCACCCTTACATTTCCTATGCACCCATTTGGTGCAGGAAGGTACTCTGTAGGCCATCGAAAGAGAAATATAAACACCAACCTAACCACAAAACTTTGATCAAGAATCGGTCCTGCCTTCCAAATATGCTAGGGGAATGGTGGCATAGAACTTATGGGAATAGCCAACCCATCTCTGATTTGACTTAAGAACCACTCCATGAGATGGAACCCATACCTAACACTGCTAGAATAACCAAGCACCAGAGGCTGTATATCCCAAAGACCCATGGTAAAACCAAACATTCTTGGTCTAAATAAAATAAAATAGTATCAATAAAATGACTCCTACTGATATTCTTCTGTACTCATAGATCAATGCCTTATTCAATTGTTATCAGAGAATATTCCTCCTATAGTGGATGAAAACAGATTCAGAGATGCTCAGCCCAATATTACATAGAGAGAGCACCTACATGTGATGTCTCCATCAAATCCCTTCCCTTAGAGCTCAGAGAACCTATGGAAGAGAAATTGGAAAGAATGTAAGATTCAAGAAGAATAGAGGACACCTGGAGAACAAGGTCCTCTGAATCAACTAAGCAAGGTGCATTTAAGCTACCAGAGTCTGAAACAGCCACCACAGAACCTACACCAGTCTGGAAAAGACTTTCTTCCTTTATATTACAGCTTCTAGCTCATTTTTATGGGAATCCTGTGTGTCAGAATGAGCTGGTCTTTGTTTTTTGTAATATTCTTTGGACTCTTTTTCTCTTGTTGGGTTGCCATGTCGTACTTCATATGCTTATATATGTACATATATATATACATATATATATGCTTATGTTCTACTCACTTTACTTCTTGATTATAGCCCCCCTCCCTCCCTTCCTTTGTGTCCCACCATTCCATCCTCTTCCCCCATCCCTCTGTACCTTCCTAACCTAGCACATGGAGTTGCATCAGGACTGAGCACATCATTTTCCACTGTGGCCAGGCAGACACTTCCCCTCATTAGGGGAAAATGATCAAAAAGCAGGAATCAGAGTTCATGTCAGGGACTGCCCTTATCTACTTTGATAGTGGACTCACATGACAACCAAGCTGTCCATCAGTTACTTATGTGTAGGGGGCTTAAGTTCAGTTAATGCATGCTCTTTGGTTGATGTTTCAGTCTCTGTGAGCCCCCATGAGTGTAGGTTATTTGACCCCATTGGTACTGTGAAGTTCTTGTTCCCTCCAAGTCCTCCTATCCTTCCCCCACTCTTCCATAAGAAACGCCTGCTCCACCTAATGTTTGGCAGTGAGTCTCAGCATCTGTTTCAAGCCTCTGCTGCATAGAGCCTCTCAGAGGACAGTTATGCTATGTTTCTGTCTGCAAGCACAGTAGATTATTGTTAATGGTAATAGGGGTTGGCTCTTTCCAAAGGGGTAGGTGTCAGGTTGGGTCAGTCATTCTGGATATGGAAGAAGCTACCTTTTAGCCAGGTAGAATTTCTAGTGTAGGGAGGGGATCACCAACCTACCCACAAAACCTTTGACACAAAATATACCCTGTATACAAGAAGTTCAAGGATAAAAATATAGCAGAGATTAAGGGAATGTCCATGTCCAACTTCTATATGATCTTCTTGGCTTTATCTTATTACATTTTATTGCCTTGTTTGGTTTTTATCTTTTAGAGGGCTGTTTTTTTCTAATGCAAGACAGAAAGGGATCCAGATCTACTGATCTGGAGAAGAGAGTAAGTGAAAAGAATCTGGGAGTAATAAAAGGGTGGGAAACTACTATCAGGAAAAAGAATCTATCTTCAATAAATATTAAAAAAATAAAAAGAGGTAGATGGCAAGATGGCAGCGACCAGCACAGACACATTCTGAGCCAGGGGAAACTGGCTAGATCACTGCAGAGATATACATGTGGTGAGCAGCAGTCTGAGAAACACGAAACCAGGTGGACTCACCCAGCAAACATGGGGACAATAAAAGTCCCTATGCTAGACTTCGAGATACTCAGAAAACCAGAATAGCCAGACTCAAAAGCAGAAGCACTTCATATGGAGAACAGCCAGATGCCAGGGAAGTGCCCCTGTGTCTGCTACTGAGACCTCACCCAAGGGACTCTCCCAGAGGTGGCAGTGAAGAGCAAAGGCACCTGGAGGTCAGAAACCTGACTGAGTGTCTTTTGCACTATGCAGCAGTAGACCTGGGTCACTGGAAGTACCTGGAGGTCAGAATCCAGGAAAGCACATCAGTTCTCTAGGACCTACCAGTGATTCAGGTCAATCTCTGCATAGTACCAGAGATACCCAAACAGGCTTCTGGGCTCCAGGCAGCTCTGTGCCACCCTGCTGCCCCTGAAAGAGCTCCTCAGAGAGATCTGACTAGCATCCACAGTGGTGCCTTTGGCCTCCAGGCAATTCCAGTGACACAGGTCAACCACTGTATAATCTCAGAGACACTCAGTTAGGCTTCTGGCCTCCAGACACTTGTGCACCACTCCATTAACCCTGGGAGAATTCCTTGGAGAGGTCTCACTTGCAGCCACAGAGTTACAGTCCTACCAGGCTTCATGAAATGACCCTTTGGATTACAGGGTCATTAACGTTCATCCAGGAACATCCAGCCTCCATACCTGGACTCTCTTTAGGGCACCAATCCTAGTGGGCACCATGACCAACCAACCAAGGACAAGTAAAACCAGATAGCTAAAGGCCAACGAAGGAACATAAACAAGAATACCCCAAACAATATAGCACCACCAGAAACAATCCATCCTACCACCACAAGCCCTGACAATCCCACCACAGTTGACACACAAGAAAATGATGACATATCTATACTTATGAGAATGGTAGAGGCCTTAAAAGAAGAAAATAAATCCCTGAAAGAATTTAAAGTAATCACAATTCTACAGATGAAAGCAACGGAGAATGCAATTAAAGATCTCCAAGCAAGGGCTGGAGAGATGGCTCAGAGGTTAAGAGCACTGAGTGCTATTACAGAGGTCCTGAGTTCAATTCCCAGCAACCACATGGTGGTTCATAAACATCTATAATATGATCTGGTGCCCTTTCAGGCCTGCAGGCATAACTGCAGACAGAACACTGTATACATAATAAAAAATCTTAAAAAAAAAGAAGATCCCCAAGCTAACTCAGTTAAACAAGAGTGGAAAAGAGACAAGGCTATGAAAGATTTAGAAACAAAGAAAATAAAATTGGAACAAGAAATAGATAAAGCAGTTCAAGACCTGAAGTTGGAAATCAAAGCAATAAAGAAAACACAAGTAGAGACAATCCTGGAGGCAGAACACCAAAGGAAGAGAACAAGAAATATAGACAGGAGTATCACAAATAGCATAAAAGAGATGGAAGACAGAATCTCAGGCATGGAAAACTCGATTAAATATATCAGTACATCAACCAAAAAAAAAAAAAAAAAGAGAGAGAGAGAAATCTTAATAATTCCTCACCCACAACATCCAAGAAATCAAGGACTCCTTGAAAAGATGGAACCTAAGAATTATAGGCATAGATGAAAGAGAAGACTCCAGACTCGGAGGTCCAGGAAATGTTTTCAACAAAATCATAGAAGAAAATTTACCAAACCTAAAGAAAGAGATGCCAGTGAAATTTCAAAAGTCATACAGAACACCAAATAGATTAGATCAGAAAAGAAATTCCTCATGCCACATAATAATTGAAACTCCAAATGTACAGAACAAAGAAAGAATATTAAAAGCTGCAAGAGAAAAAGGTCAAGTAATATATGGTAGACCCATGAAAATTAAACCTTACTTCTCCACAGAAACTTAAAAGCCTGAAGGGCTGGACAGATATCCTACAAGCCCTAAGAGACCACAGGTGCTAGCCCAGACTACTACACCCAGCAAAACTTGCTATTACCATAGATGGAGAAAACAAGATATTCCATGACAAAACCAAATTTAAACAATATCTATCCACAAATCCAGCTCTACAGAAGATTCTAGAAGGAATTTTCAAACGAGAAAAGATAACTTACCCAAGAAAACACAGGAAACAAAAAATCCACTGCAGCTAAACCAAAAGACACATACAAACACACAACCACCACCTACATAAAAATAACAGGAAATAAGTCTATGACAAGTTTTTTTTTTGTCATTAATATCTGTTACTTTTGGTCAATAATATCTCTCAACATCAATGGACTCAACTCCCCCCCCCCAAAAAAAGATACAGGCTTACAGAATGGATCCATAAACAAGGCCCATCATTTTGCTGCATAAAGGAAACACACTTCACTAACAAAGATTGTTTCTACCTCAGAGTAAAGGACTGAAAAGGTTTTCCAAGTAAACAGTTCCAGGAAGCAAGCTGGAGTAGCCATCGTAATATCAAATAAAATAGACTTTCAACTGAAATTAATAAAAATGATAGGGAAGGACACATACTCACCAAAGGAAAAATTCATCAAGATGACATCTCAATACTGAATATCTGTGCCCCAAACACAAGGGCATCCTCATTTGTAAAATAAACTCTTCTAAAGCTTAAAGCACATATTGATCCCTACACATTAATAGGGGGAGACTTCAATACCCCACTCATACCAACAGACAGGTCATCAAGACAGAAACCAAACAGAGAAATAGTGAGAATAACAGAGTTCATGAGCCAATGGACTTAACAGGTATCTACAGAATATTTCACCCAAACACAAAAGAATGTATTTTCTTTTTAGCACCTCATGGAACCTTCTCCAAAACTGACCACATAGCCAGACACAAAGCAAGCCTCAATAGATACAAGAAAATTGAAATAACCCCTTGGATCTTATCAGACCACTGTGGACTAAAGCTGGACTTCAACCACAATAGAAATAACAAAAAGCATACACATTCACAGAAACTGGAAAACTCTCTACTCAATGACTTCCTAAAATCCAATGAATGCAAAAGCACAATATACCCAAACATATGGGACACAATGAAAGCAGTGCTGCAAGGAAAGTTCATAGCACTAAGTAAACTAAAAAAGAAAATGGTGACAGCTAATATTAGCAACTTAACAGCAGAACTGGAAGCTCTAGAAAAAAAAAAAAAAAAAGGAAGCAAACATTTCCAAGAGGTGCAGATGGCAGGAAATTGTAAAACTTGGGGCTGAAATCAACAATTTAGAAACAAAAAGAACAATGCAAAGAATTGATGAAACCCAGAGTTGGTTATTTGAGAAAATCAACAAAATAGAGAAATCCTTAGCCAACCTAATGAAAAAGCAGAGGGAAAATACCCAAATAAACAAAATCAGAAATGAAAAGGGTGAAATAACAACAGACATCAAGGAAATCCAAGGAATCTTTAGGTCTTAGTTGAAAACCTATACTCCCCAAAATTCGCAAATCTAAGGGAAACGGACAATTTCTTGATAGATTCCACCTACAAAAGTTAAATCAAATCAGGTTAACAAATTAAACTATAACCTATAACCCCTAAGGAAATAGAAGCAGTCATCAAAAGTCTCTCAGCCAAAAAAAAAAACAAAAAAAAAAGCCCAGGGCCAGGTGGTTTCAGCACAGAATTCTACCAAATGTTCAAAGAAGAACTAATATCAATATTCTTCAAACTCTTCCACAAAACAGAAACAGAAGGAACATAGCCAAACTCATTCTATGAGGCCAAAGTCACCCTGATATCTAAGCCACACAAAGACACAACAAAGAAAGAGAACTTCAGATCAGTTTTCCTCAAGAATATAAATTAGAAAATACTCAATAAAGTACTTGCAAACCAAATCCAAGAATACATCAAAAGTATCATACATCATGATCAAGTAGGCTTCATTCAAGAAATGCAGGGCTGGTTCAACATACGAAAATGCATCAACATAATCTACAATATAAACAAGCTGAAAGAAAGAAAAAAAACACGTGATCATCTCACTAGATGGTGAAAAAGCATTTGACAAAAATACAACACCACTTCATGCTAATAGTCCTAGAGACAGCTGGCATACAAGGACCATACCTAGAAATAATGAAGGAAATAGACAGCAAGCGTGTAGACAGTATCAAATTAAATGGAGAGAAACTTAAAGCATTTCCTCTGAAATCAGTGACAAGGCAAGGATGCTCTCTCTCTCCATATCTCTACAACATAGTACTTGAAGTTCTAGCTAAGCAATAAGACAACTAAAGGAGATCAAGGGGATACAAATTGGAAAGGAAGAAGTCAAAGTATTCCTATTTGCAGATGATATGATTGTACACATAAATGACCCCAAAAACTCTACCAGAGAACTCCTACAACTGATAAACACCTTTACCAAGGTGGCTGGATACAAAATTAATTCAAAAAATCATTATCCCTTCTTTACACAAAAGATAAATTGGCTGAGAAAGAAATTAGGGAAACAACAACCTTCACAATAGCCACAAGCAATATAAAATTCCTAGGGGTAACTCTAACCAAGCAAGTGAAAGTCCTGTATTACAAGAACTTCAAGTCCCCGAAGAAAGAAATTGAAGAAGATATCAGAAGATGGAAAGATCTCCAATTTTTCTTGGATAGGTATGATCAAGATAATAAAAATGGCCATCCTACCAAAAGAAATGTAGATTCAATTTCAATGCAATTTCTATTAAAATACCAATACAATTCTTACAGATCTTGAAAAAACAATTTTCAACTTCATATGGAATAACAAAAAACCCAGAATAACTAAATCAATCCCGTACAATAAAAAAAAAAAAAATCTGGAGGTGTCACCATTTCAGATTTCAAGCTATATTACACAGCAATAGTAATAAAAACAGCATGGTACTGGTATAGAAAGAGAGTAGTTCATCAATGTAATTGAATCAAAGACCCAAAAATAAACCCACACACCTATGGTCACCCAATTTTTGAAAAGAAGCCGAAACCATACAATGGAAAAAGGACAGCATCTTCAATAAGTGGTGCTGGTCTAACTGGATGTCAACATGTAGAAGAATTCAAATAGACCCCCCCCCCCACACACACATATATAACCTTGCACAAAACTCAAGTCCAAGTGGATTAAAGACCTTAACATAAACTGGACACACTAAATCTAATAGAAGTAAAAGTGGGAAAATCCTTGAGCTCAGTGGCACAGGTGATAACTCCCTGAACAGCACACTAATAGCTCAGGCTCTAAGACCAACAGTCAATAAATGTGATCTTATGAAACTGAAAAGCTTCTGTAAGGCAAAGGACACTGTCATTAGAACAAAATGACAACCTACCAATTTGGAAAAGCTCTTTACCAACCCCACATCTGACAGAGGGCTAATATCCAAAATATAGAGAACACAAGAAATTAAACACCAAGAAACCAAATAGTCCAATAAAAAATGGAAAACTGTCCAGGCAGCCACTGGTATGTCATTTCTTTGTTTGGGAAGCTGCAGACCCTGTACTTCCTATAAAATCAGATACATTTATCCCTCTCAGGTCTCTGAGGTGATTGAAGAACAGATAGATAGAGTCTCATAATTAAATTTTGAGTTGTTTAGGAGACAAGATAGTGTTATACATCTAAGAAGACACTTTTAAAATTGTGTTGCAATTACTATGAATGTTGAGTCAGATATAGAACTTTAAACTCATGGAGATGGTTAGATAGTAGAATGTTAAAGTCAAGTACCAAATACATATGGACTGGTCATTGGGAATGTACGTTAAGCCATATAACCCTCATAACTGTGGCCTAATTACCTCTGTTGTACTGTATTGTATTTATTATTATAAGAGAAAGATCCATTTGTTGGATTGAAAGGGGAAACTATAGGGGGAAATAAGATATACCTTAAACTTAAAAGAAAAAAAAAAGGGAAGAGGATGGGGGTTGAGGGTGGAAGGGTGGGACTGAAGGGGAATAGGGAAGGGACTGTGATTGAGATGTAACTTGAAGAAATAAAAAATAAAGGAAAAAAATGGGGTACAGAGATAAACCGCGAATTCACAAAAGAGGAATCTCTAATGACTGAGAGACACTTGAAGAAATGTTCAACATCCTTAAGCATCAGAGAAATGCAACTCAAGACAGCCCTGAGAGTCCATCTCATACCTGTCAGAATAACTAAGATCAAAAACTCAAATGGCAGCACATGCTGGTGAGGTTGTGAAAAAGGGGAACACTCCTCTATTACTGGTGGGAGTGTATACTAGTACAACCACTATAGAAATCAGTCTTAGGATATCTTAGAAAACTTGAAATAGCTCTACCTCAAGACCCAGTCATACCACACCTGGGCATATATCCACAAGATTCCTCACCAAACAACAAAGACATCTCCTCAATTATGTTTATAGTATCTTTATTTGTATTAACTAGAAACTGGAAAAATCTCAGATGTCCCTCAACCAAATAATGGGTTAAAATAAAACTATGGTACATTTACACAATGAAATAATACTCAGCTATCAGAAACAAGGAAATATTGCAAATTTCTGCCAAAGGGATGGAACTAGAAAAGCTCATCCTGAGTGAGCTAACCTAGATCCAGAAAGATGCACATGGCATGTATTCACTTATAAGTCAATGTCAGCCTTATAGTACAGGATAACTATCCTACAATCAGCAGATTGAAAGGAACAGGAACATGGAACTTGTTACTTGTTATTGGGACACTTTCCCTAGTTGAGCTACCATGTAGGCATCCAATGCAAGAGGAAACTCTTAGCCCTCAAGTGACTGATGAACCGGGGGGGGGGGTTGATGTGTGGGCATTTCATACTGGAGGAGTAGGATAGGTAGGAGAAGAGGTAGAGGATGGGAGGATGGGGCTCAGAAGGGTGGAGGGAGGGTCCTGTGATGGAGATGTAACTTGAAGTAATAAATAAACATAATTAAAAAATAAAATAAATAAAAAAGGAAATAGACCTTCATTAGGTTGATAAGTTAAAATTGAAAATAAATCCAATAATACAGAGGCCTCTGATAATCTGCCTAAATATTATTGACATCTCCTCTAAGTTGTGTTTATCCTGTTTATTAGCAAACATTAAAATTTTCAATTTGATAAAATGTATTAACTGTGCTTATGGATACATTTTCAAATTTCAAATTAATAACCTGCCTTAAAAATGATATGTAAGAATTTGGCAATGGTAGTATTCCTCATTTTATTTTTATGAAATGGAGCAATTAACTTCTGAGAGCCTCATTTGCTTGGCTGTACATTTGTTTGTTTTTTTGTTTTTGTTTTAATTTTAAATTTATTTATTTATTGCTTCAGGTTACATATCCATCACAGTGTGTTCTTTCCACCCTTCCCAGTCCCAACCTCTCATCCTCTACCACCTAACCCATCCTTCCAACTCCTCTTCCAACCCTACATAACATTCCCCCACACCAGTTCAGCAGTCATATGAGGGCCAACATCCTCCTCATATACTGGAGCCCCACAGGGCAGTACCACTAGGGAAAAGTGTCTCAATGACAGGGAGAGAAAACAAACAAACAAACAAACAAACAAAAAAGAAAAAAAAAGTCTATGACCATGTTTCCTTTGATGCGTTGGTTGTAGTATAGATATCCTGTACTATATAGCTAAAATCTGACTATAAGTGAATAAATGCCATGTGCATCCTACTGAGTCTGGGTTAGCTCACTCAGGATGAGCTTTTTTAGCTCCATCCATTTGGCTGCAAATTGAATAATTTCCTTGTTTCTAATTGCTGAGTAGTATTCCATTGTGTAGATGTATCATAGTTTTTAAATCCATTCTTCAGTTGAGGGAAATCTGGGTTGTTTCCAGTTTCTAGCTATTACAAATAAGGCTGCTATGAACATAAGGCAACTTCCTTGTGATTCTGTGAGGAGTCATTTGGATGTATACCCAGAAGTAGTATGGCTGGGTCCCCAGGCAGAGCTATTCCAAGTTATCTAAGATATCGCCAGACTGACCTCCATAGTGGTTGCATAAGCCTCCACCAGCAATGGAGGAGGGTTCCCCTTTCTCCACACCCTCGCCACCATGTGCTGTCATTTAAGCTTTTGATCTTAGCCATTTTGACAGGTGTGAGATGGAATCTTAGAGTCATCTTGAATTGCATTTCTCTGATGATTAAGGATGCTGAGCATTTCTTCAAGTGTCTCTTGGCCTTTAGGAATTCCTCCTTTGTGAATTCTCTGTTTAGCTCTGTTCCCCATTTCTTAATTGGATTATTTGGTTTCTTGGCATTTAATTTCTTGAGTTCTTTGTAAATTTTAGATATTAGCCCTTTGTCAGATGTGGGGTTGGAGAAGATTTTTTTTTCCCAATCTGTAGGTTGCCATTTTGTTCGAATGACAGTGTCTTTTGCCCTACAGAAGCTTTTCAGTTTCATGAGGTGCCATTTATTGGTTGTTGGTCTTAGGTCCTGAGCTGTTGGTGTTCTGTTCAGGAAGTTGTCACCTTTGCCAATAATTTTGAGGGCTTTTCCCACTTTCTTTTCTAGTAGATTTAGTGTGACCTGCCTTTTGTTGAAGTCCTTGATCCACTTGGATTTAAGTTTTGTACAAGGTGATAAGTATGGGTCTAATTTCATTGTTTTACACGTGGACATCCAGGTGGACAGCACCATTTGTTGAAGATGTCCTTTTTCCATTGTGCAGTTTTGGCTTCTTTGTCAAAAATTAGGTGACCATAGGTGTGTGGGTTCATTTCTGTGTCTTCAATTTGATTCCATTGATTCACTGGTCTGTTTCTATACCAGTACCATGCTGTTTTTATTACTACTGCTCTGTAGTACATCTTGAAATCTGGGATGGTGATACCTCCAGATGCTTTTTTATTGTACAGGATTAATTTAGTTATTCTGGGTTTTTTGTTGTTCTATATGAAATTGAGAATTGCTTTTTCCAGGTCTATAAAGAAGTGTGTTGGTATTTTGATAGGAATTGCATTGAATCTGTATATTGCTTTTGGTAGGATGGCCATTTTTATTATGTTGATCCTACCTATCCATGAGCATGGGAGATCTTTTCATTTTCTGATGGCCTCTTCAATTTCTTTCTTCAAGGGCTTGAAGTTCTTGTTGTATAGGTCCGTTACTTGCTTGGTTAGAGTTACCCCCAGGTATTTTATATTGTTTGTGGCTATTGTGAGGCAGTTTTTTCCCTGATTTCTTTCTCAGCTCATTTATTTGTTGTATAAAGAAGGGCTTCTAATTTTTTTGAATTAATTTTGTATCCAACCACCTTGCTGATGGTGTTTCTCAGCTGTAAGAGTTCCCTCGTGGAATTTTTGGGATTGCTTTTGTATACTATCATATTGTCTGCAAATAGGGATGATTTGATTTCTTCATTTCCAATTTGTATCCTCTTGATCTCCTTTAGTTTTCTTATTGCTCTAGCAAGAACTTCAAGTACTATATTGAAGAGATATGGTGAAAGTGGGTATCCTTGTCTTGTCCCTGAGTTTAGAGGAAATGCTTCAAGTTTCTCTCCATTTACTTTGATATTGGCTACTGGATAGCTGTATATTGCCTTTATTATTTTCAGATATGGTCCTTGTATGCCCGTTATCTCCAGAACTTTTAGAATGAAGGGGTGCTGGATTTTGTCACATGGTTTTTCTTTATCTAGCGAGACAATCATGTGGTTTTTTTCTTTCATCTTGTTTATGTGGTGAATTACATTGATGGATTTTCGTTTGTTGAACCATCCCTGCATTCCTGGGATGAAGCGTACTTGATCATGGTGTATGACACTTTTGATGTGTTCTTGGATTTGGTTTGCCAGTATTTTATTAAGTATTTTTGCATCTATGTTCATGAGGGAGATTGGTCTGAAGTTCTCTTTCTTTGTTGGGTCTTTGTGTGGTTTAGGAATCAGGGTAACTGTGGCCTCATAGAATGAGTTTGGCAGTGTTCTTTCTGATTCTATTTCATGAAAGAGTTTGAAAGTATTGGTATTAGCTCTTCTTTATTATTAGGTCTGGTAGAATTCTGTGCTGAAACCATGAGGCCCTGAGCTTTTTTTTTGGTTGGGAGATTTTTAATGACTGGTTCAATTTCCCTAGGGTTATAGGGCTGTTTAGTCTGTTAACCTGATCTTGATTTACCTTCCTTAGGTGGCATCTATCAAGAAAATTGTACATTTTGCTTAGCTTTTCAAGTTTGGTGGAGTATAGATTTTTAAAATAATACCTAAATATCCTCTGGATTTCCTCAATGTCTGTTGTTATTTCTCCATTTTCATTTCTGATTTTGTTGATTTGGTTTTTTCCCTCTGTCTTTTAGTTAATTTGGCTAAGTGTTTGTCTATATTGTTGATTTTCTCAAAGAACCGACTCTTGGTTTCATTGATTCTTTGTATCATTCTTTTTGTTTCTAAATTGTTGATTTCAGTCCGAAGCTTCTTTTTTTTCCAATTCATCCAGTTTGGCTGTTAATTAGCTAATATGCACTGTCACAATTTTCTTTTTGAAGGCACTTAGTGCTATGAACTTTCCTCGTAGCACAGCTTTCATTGTGTCCCATAGGTTTGGGTATATTGTGCCTTCATTTTCATTGGTTTTTAAGAAGTCTTTGATTTCCTTCTGTATTTCTTCCCTGACCCAGTAGTCATCCAGTAAAGAGTTGTTCAATTTCCATGTGTGTTTAGGCTTTCTGTTGATTCTGTTGTCGTTGATGTCCAGCTTTATTCCATGGTTGTCTAACAAGATACAAGGGGTGATTTCAATTTTCTTATATCTGTTGAGGCTATCTTTGTGTCTGATTATATGGTCGATTTTGGAGAAGGTTCTGTGAGGTACAAGAAGAAGGTGTATTTTTTTGTGTTTGGGTAAAACCTTCTGTAGATATCTTTTAGGTCCATTAGGTTCAAGATCTCTGTTAGACTCATTATTTCTTTGTTTGGTTTCTGTCTTGATGTCCATTGTTGTGAGTGGGGTGTTGAAGTCTCCCACCACTAATGTGTATAAGATTGATGTAAGATTTAAGTTTTAGGAGAGTTTCTTTTACAAATACAGGTGCCTTTGTATTTGGGGCATAGATGTTCAATATTGTGATGTCTTCTTTATGAATATTTCCTTTAACAAGTATGTAATGCCCTTCTCTGTCTTTTTTTATTAACTTCAGTTGGAAGTCTATTTTGCTTGATATTAGGATGGCTACTTCAGCTTGCTTCCTGGGTCCATTTGCTTGGAAAACCTTTTCCCAGCCCTTTACTCTGAGATAGTGTCTATCTTTGTTAGTAAGATGTGTTTCGTGTAAGCAGCAAAATGATGGGTCTTGTTTACGGATCCAATCTGTAAGCCTCTTTCTTTTTATTGGGGAGTTGAGTCCATTGATGTTTATGGATATTAGTGACCAGAGGTTGTTATCTACCATTATTTTGGTATAGGTGGTCGTCCTGTGTTTCTTTTGGTTTAGTTGCCATGGAGTTTTGTTTCCCCTGTTTTCTTGAGTATAGTTATCTTCTCTGGGTTGGAATTTTACATCTAGGATCTTCTGTAGGGCTGAATTTGTGGGTAGATAGTGTTTAAATTTGATTTTGTCATGGAATATCTTGTTTTCTCCATCTATGTTGATAGAGAGTTTTTCTGGGTATAGTAATCTGTCTGGGCACCTATGTTCTCTCAGGGCTTGTAGCATATCTGTCCAGGCCCACCTAGCTTTTAGAGTGTCTGTGGAGAAGTCAGGTGTAATTCTGATGGGTCTGTCATTATATGTAACTTGACTTTTTTCTCTTATGGCTTTTAATATTTTTTTTGTTTTGTACATTTGGAGTTTCAATTATTATGTGGCAAGAGTAATTTCTTTTCTGATCTAATCTATTTGGTGTTCTGTAAGCCTCTTGGATTTTTATTGGCATCTATTTCTTTAGGTTTGGGAAGTTTTCTTCTATGATTTTGTTAAAGATGTTTCCTGGACCTTGGAGTTGCAAGTCTTCTCTTTCTTCTATGCCTATAATTCTTAGGTTCCATCTTTTCATTAAGTCCTTGATTTCTTGGATATTATGGGTGAGCACTTTTTTAGCTTTCTCATTTTCTTTGGATGTTGTACTGATTTCTCCCATCGAATCTTCCATGCGTGAGATTCTCTTTTCCATCTCTTGTATCCTATTTTTGAAACTCATGTCTGTAGTTCCTGTTCTTTTCCCTTGATTCTCCATTTCCACTCTTTTAACTCTGACTATGTTTTCTTTATTGCTTCCATTTCCAGTTTCATGCCTTGAAAGATTTATTTGTTTTGCATATTTCCTGCTCCAATTTGCTTGTCTTTGCCCCGAAATCTTTCATCTCTTTTAATTGTCTGTAAATTTGTAACAATACCTCAGTTAAGGTCCATGAGGCCAGTGGTAATGATGATAACAAGTCATATGTAATGTACTTATGTGTCAGCTTTGGAGGTAGGTACTTTATGTGACTTTTTTACTCCAATCTTCTCTGAGAAAGTTATTATCTTCATTATGTGTGTATATGAAGATGATTGGCCAATTCCTTCGTGTGCTGTGTGTAGGAGTGTGTGTATACATGTGTGCATGTATGCTTAAGTACAACGTTGATGTGAGAATCTTTCTTGAGCACTCTCTATTTTATTCAGTAAGGTAGTGTCTCCCTCTGAAGCCCAGACCTCACCCAGACAGCTAGGTAGTCTAGCCAGTTAGCTTGTACTAGTGATCCATGTCTCTGCCTTTTGAGCACTGTAATTATAGGAGAGCCACTAAGCCCACTGGTATTTATATGGGTCCTGAGTATATCAACTCCAATCCTCATACACCTGCCAACAGTCCTTTAATATGGAGCCATACACTTGGCCATTGGCTAGGTTTTCAAAGGAACAAAGTGACCAGAGGAAATCATAGCAAGAGATATTACAAAACTAAGTACTTACCTGTTACATGTTGGCGGGTCATCCTCTGACAAAACTCTCCATGTATCACATACCTAATTTGTAAGTGATTATACATGCTAAGAAGAAACTATTGACTCTTAAGTGAAAGCCCCTTCTGAGAATCTAATAAATATGATTCACCATTAGATTGCATAATTTCTTTCATCTCCTTCTCTGTGAAAAGGATTATTATACTGATTTCTTTCTTAATTTACCATAGGGAGTTAATGTTCTATTATATATTCAGTCCAGGTACTACAAAAATGTATTGCTATAAAAAACAAATTGAAGTATTTTGGGTAGAAGGCAAGTAATTAGCATTACTTCATTTGGGTTTTACTGAGTGAAATAATGTGTTTTTTTATGTAAAAATACTTGTTTTTTTAAATCTATTCATCTCCAGTAATATAGTTATAGTATTCACATGTTTTCAATGTTTCTATTGCTTTTTTCTTTTGAACTTTGAAAGTAGTTATAATTTCTATTCACAATAAGGAAAATTGTTACATAATCTCACACATAAATAAGCTAATACTTCCTTAGGTTCTCTCAGAGGTATACTAAAATTTATGATCTGCAAATCTTGTTTAGTTAGGTATAATTTATGAATCACCACAATTTAGCTCATAATGGGTGTCTAGTGCTGTTCGATTTGAAACTGTATTAACTCCAACCCAGCATTATACCCCAGCACAACCCTGGGCCAAGAGAGGAAAGAAGATCTTCCTCCTGGCATACAGTCATGCCTGCTCTCAATTCTTCTGAGTTCATGGGATGTTACCAGAAAGGAAAGTTCAGGACTGTTGAGAGAGAAAAAATCCGTGAAGAAGAAAAAGGAGAATAAAATTCTAAATATGCTGTAAAGGTTATTTTCTAAGTCACAACTACATTTTCCTTAGTTATCAAGCATTTAACACAAATAGCCTTTTTACTTTTAAAATAGATTGTCTATCAAATATTTCATTCAGCTGTTTTACAATAAATGCTTTACTTAATCAAATATAATTAAAGACAACATTTATCTTCATAATTTTATTTGAGGTATAAAATACTTTTAGTTATTTTTCATTGCTATAATAAAATACCATGAGCAAAACAACTTATAAAAGAAAGCATTTAAATCAGCTTATGGTTTCAGAAGATTAGAATTCACAAAGCCAGAGCAAAAACATAAAGGCTTGAAGGCAGGAACAGCTGAGGACTGGAATCTTTATCCACAAGTAGTAGAGTTAGTGAGGTACACTTAGAATGATGCTAATCTTCTGAAATCCTAAACCTACCCCCCAGTCACACACCTCCTCCAACAATGCAATACCTTCAAATCTTTCCCAAACAGTTCCACCAACTGGGGACCAATTATTCAAACATATGAGCCTATGGGAAATATTCTCCTTCAAAACAACACACTGATAGAGATTAACTCCACTGTCTAACTCTCAACAGTCATGTCTGAACTTAGCATAACTTTGTGTTAGTCAGAATAGGTTAGAAAATTAGCTGCCCTACAAGCAATATAAGACATCTGTTAATTTAGTCTCCAAGACTTCCCTCTTTTACTTTAATGAATGCAAAGGCTCAAGATACATTTTTTTTGCGTTTTACATTTAATTTCCATTTTCAGTTTGTTTGTATTGAGAAATTTCTAGGGCATTAGTGTGGTAAACCTTTGGTGTACTTCTGGAGCATTCTTGAGAACATTGTATATAAGGTGGGGGGCTTTGCCCTAAACAGTGGCTGGCAGCACGGCTGTAGTCCCATAGCATGTGGTCCCCTGAAATTGGTTTATCTCTTTGTTGGTTCTGTCTTCTGAATGTGAACAAGCAGTTCCCACATACTTTTGCCACCATAGAGAAACATCTATCAAATTTCCTTCTTTGTGACTGTAGACTACACCCCATCAAATGGTGAACCAAAATAAAAACCTTCTCTTAGGGTGCTTACTGCCTGGTATTTGGTCAAAATGATAATGAATGTTTTGCAGAAGTATTACCATCTTCTTCCTGCTTGTTTTACTCTCTTTGATATATTCACTACTGGCTTCTGAGCTCTCACTTACTTTACAAAGGTAAATGGTATATTGCTTTCATAATTGTTCCACATTTCAGAAGGGAGTTTGAAAATTATAACAACACAGTTAACTAGTTTTGCTGATAGTTTTGACGTTGCCTGATAAGATCTATTGTAGTAGCAGATAACTTGACACACAGAATGAAAAAGCAGATACAGAGAAAAGGAAGAAAGCATTAGGAGTTAGCTCCTCTTTTCCCATTGACATCCATCCATCCATTTGTAAAACAAATATCCATTGATTCTTGGCCACTGAGTAGTACTATCTAATAAGGGTTCTTTGTAGGAATTAAATTTGAATTGATGTGATGAAAAAGTTAGATACAATATAAAAATTAAATAGAGACAGAAATAAAAAGAAAGTTGTAGAAAAAGTGAATGGAAGTACATTCAAATCTTGGAGATTTTGAAGTTAATATCCTTAATTACATGTTTGACTTAAAAAAATAAGTTGAGGGGATCCAAGATGGCAGCGGCCAGCGCAGACGTATTTTGATTTCGGGGTCAAGAGTCACAAGGCGGCAAGTGTTGCAGGACGCTGTACAAAGGGCACGACCCTTCTAAATCTCACCCAGCTACACAGGGACCACGGAAGATTCCTGGGCAGGATGCCCTCTCCCACTCTCGGACATGCTAGGTAGCCTCTGGACCCGTGAATCGGGATAACACATCCCCCAACAGGAGAGACCCCTGGTAAGTTCCAACCTAATACCCAGCTGGCAGATTCAGAACCCACACAGAGATAATCCCCACCCTGCTGGGCACCCCCAGGTCTCGCACAGATGATCCAAATATCTGGCAAAAGGTTGCGACCCTTGGAAGTGAGTGGAGCTCTGCTGCAAAGTGCCTTCAGACCACAGATCGTAGTCTGTGACTTCACTGGCCAGTTTCCAAGCTGTGGGAGCGGCAAGGCTACTGGAGCTGAACTGCAGATTTACCTGCTACAGGAACCAACCCCAGGCAAACTGCGAGATATTTGAAACTGTCATATATTGGACTCTTGTACTAGTACAGGCCCTTCCGACAGGGAACCAGAGCTTATTTGTACACAGCTCCGCCACCTGGATTAGTTAGGTTTCCACCTGGGAGGCGGGGCTGAATGACTCTCCTTATAGGGGTGGAGTAAGGCAATGCTACTCCTACACCAAATCGCTCCCTTTGGACCCAAGTCCAGAAGACAACAAAAAAAATTCCACATGGCCAGAGGCCCCAGAAAAAAAAAAAAAACAACTGAGCGAAATGTCTCCAACAAAAGAAAGCAACGCTATTCCGTCCAGCCCGAACCACCTCACCACAACTGAAGCACATGAAAACGATGACAATTCTACATTATGGAAAGTGATAGAGTCCCTTCAAGAAGAACTTAAAACTATGAAGGAATTCAAAGAAGCCACAATTTTACAAGTCAAAACAAGGAATAACACCACTGAAGAGCTCCAAGCCAAGGTGACCCAGCTTGAACAGGAAAAGGATAAAGCAATGAACGATCTCGAGACAAAAACAAGCAAACTGGAGAAGGAAATGTACAAAACGAACAATACCATTCAAAACATGAAAATAGAAATGGAAACAATAAAGAAAACACAGTCAGAGTTAAAAGAGGAAATGGAGAATCAAGAGAAGAGAATAGGAACTATGGATGTGAGTATGAAAAATAGGATGCAAGAGTTGGAACAGGATCTCAGGCAGGGAAGATTCGATGGAAGAAATCAGCACGACATCCAAAGAAAATGAGAAAGCTAAAAAATCTCTCACCCACAACATCCAAGAAATCAAGGACTCAATGAAAAGATGGAACCTAAGAATTATAGGCGTAGAGGAAAGAGAAGACTCTCGAATCCATGGTCTAGGAAATATCTTCAACAAAATCATAGAAGAAAACTTCCCAAACCTAAAGAAAGAGATGCCAGTAAAAATCCAAGAGGTTTACAGAACACCAAGCAGATTAGATCAGAAAAGAAACTCCTCTCGCCACATAATAATAGAAACTCCAAATGTAGAGAAGAAAGAAAGGATACTAAAAGCTGTAAGAGAAAAAGGCCAAGTCACATAAAATGGCAGACCCATCAGAATCACACCTCACTTCTCCTTAGAAACTTTAAAAGCTAGAAGGGCCTGGACGGATGTCCTACAAGCCCTGAGAGAACATAGGTGCCCAGCCAGACTACTATACCCAGCAAAACTCTCTATCAACATAGAAGGAGAAAACAAGATATTCCATGACAAAATCAAATTCAAACAATATCTCCTCACAAACCCAGCCCTACAGAAGATCCTAGAAGGAAAATTCCAACACAGAGAAGATAACTACACCCAAGAAAACAGAGGAAATAGAAACCTCCACAGCAACTAAACAAAAAAGTATCACAAGATAGCCAGCTATACCAAAATAATGGGAAATAACAAACCCTGGTCACTAATATCCATCAACATCAATGGACTCAGCTGGCCAATAAAAAGACACAGACTTACAGACTGGATCCATAAATAAGAACCATCTTTTTGCTGTATACAAGAAACACATCTCACTCTTGAAGATAAACACTATCTCAGAGTAAAGGGCTGGGAAAAGTTTTCCAAGTAAATGGACCCAGGAAACAAGCTGGAGTAGCCACCTTAATATCAAACAAAATAGACTTCCAATTGAAGTTAAGAAAAAAAGACAGAGAAGGGCATTACATACTCATTAAAGGAAATATCCACCAAGAGGTCATCTCAATATTGAACATCTATGCCCCAAATACAAAGGCAACTACATTTATAAAAGAAACACTTCTAAAATTTGATCGCACATTGATCCAAACACTTTAATAGTGGGAGACTTCAACACCGCACTCACTACTATGGACAGATCATCAAGACAGAAGCCAAAGAGAGAAATAATGAGTCTAACAGAGATCATGAACCAAATGGACCTAACAGATATTTACAGAACGTTTCACCCAAACACAAAAGAATACACCTTCTTCTCAACACCTCACGGAACCTTCTCCAAAATCGAACATATAGTTGGACACAAAGATAGCCTCAACAGATACAAGAAAATTGAAATAACCCCTTGTATCTTATCAGACCACCATGGAATAAAGCTGGACTTCAATAGCAAAAGAATCAACAGAAAGTCTACTCTCACAGGGAAATTTTTCTTTTTTGAGACAGGGTTTCTCTGTATATCTCTGGCTATCCTGGACTCACTTTGTAGACCAGGCTGGCCTCGAACTCACAGAGATCCGCCTGCCTCTGCCTCCCAAGTGCTGGGATTAAAGGCATGCACCACCACCGCCCGGCTTCTCACATGGAAATTGAACAACTCTTTCCTAGATGACCACTGGGTCAGGGAAAAAATAAAGAAGGAAATCAAAGATTTCTTAAAATCCAACGAAAATGAAGACACAACATACCCAAAGCTATGGGACACAATGAAAGCTGTGCTACAAGGAAAGTTCATAGCACTAAGTGCCTTCAAAAAGAAAATTGTGACAGCTCATATTAGTGAATTAACAGCTAAACTGGGTGAATTTGAAAAAAAAAAAAAGCAAACACTCCCAAGAGGAGCAGAAGGTAGTAGGTCATCAAACTTAGGGCTGAAATCAACAACTTAGAAACAAAAAGAACTATACAAAGAATCAATGAAACCAAGAATTGGTTCTTTGAGAAAATCAACAACATAGACAGACCCTTAGCCAAATTAACTAAAAGACAGAGGGAGAAAACACAAATCAACAAAATCAGTAATGAAGAGGGAGAAATAACAACAGATATTGAGGAAATCCAGAGAATATTTGGATCCTACTTTAAAAATCTATACTCCACCAAATTTGAAAATTTAAGTGAAATGGACAATTTTCTTGATAGATTCCACCTACCGAGCTAAATCAAGATCAGATAAACAGATTAAACAGCCCTATAACCCCTAAGGAAATAGAAACAGTTATTAAAAATCTCCCAACCAAAAATAGCCCAGGGCCAGATGGCTTTAGCATGGAATTCGACCAGAACTTCAAAGAGGAGCTAACACCAATACTTTTCAAACACTTTCACAAAATAAAATCTGAAAGAACATTGCCAAACTCATTCTATGAGGCCACAGTCACCCTGATTCCTAAACCACACAAAGACCCAACAAAGAAAGAGAACTTCAGACCAATCTCCCTCATGAACATAGATCCAAAAATACTTAATAAAATACTAGCAAACCAAGTTCCAGAACACATCAAAAGTATCATACACCATGATCAAGTAGGCTTCATCCCAGAAATGCAGGGATGGTTCAACATACGAAAGTCTATCAATGTAATTCAACATATAAACCAGTTGAATGAAAAAAAAAAAACACATGATAATCCTGCTAGGTGCAGAAAAAACATTTGACAAAATCCAACACCCCTTCATGCTAAAAGTTCTGGAGAGAATGGGCATAGAAGGACTGTACCTAGAAATAGTAAAGGCAATATAGAGCAAGCCAGTAGCCAACATCAAATTAATTGGAGAGAAACTTGAAGCATTTCCTCTAAACTCAGGGCCAAGACTAGGATGCCCACTTTCACCATATCTCTTCAATATAGTACTTGACGTTCTTGCTAGAGCAATAAGACAACTAATGGAGATCAAGGGGATAAACATCAGAAACGAAGAAATCAAATTATCCCTACTTGCAGATGATATGATAGTATACACTCGTGACCCAAAAAATTCCACCAGAGAATTCTTACAGCTGATAAACACCTTCAGGAAAGTGGCTGGATAAAAAATTAATTCAAAAAATCAGAAGCCCTTCTTTATACAACAAACAAATGGGCTGAGAAAGAAATAAGGGAAACAACCCCCTTCACGATAACCACAAACAACATAAAATACCTGGGGGTAAGTCTAACCAAGCAAGTAAAGGACATGTACAACAAGAACTTCAAGGCCTTGAAGAAAGAAATGGAAGAGGCCTTTAGAAGATGGAAAGATCTCCCATGCTCATGGATAGGTAGGATCAACATAATAAAAATTGCCATCCTACCAAAAGCAATATATAGATTCAATGCAATTCCTATCAAAATACCAACACAATTTTTTATAGACTTGGAAAGAGCTATTCTCAATTTCATATGGAACAACAAAAAGCTCAGAATAGCTAAATCAATCCTGTACAATAAAAAACATCTGGAGGTATTTACCATCCCAGATTTCAAGCTGTACTACAAAGCAGTAGTTGTAAAAACAGCATGGTGTTGGTATAGAAACAGACCACTAGATCAATGGAATCGAATTGAAGATCCAGAAATAGACCCACACACTTATGGCCACCTAATTTTTGACAAAAAAAGCCAAAACGGCACAATGGAAGACGGATAGCATCTTCAACAAATGGTGCTGGTCCAACTGGATGTCTATTTGTAAAAGAATGAAATTAGAACCGTACTCATCACCTTGTACAAACTTAAGTCCAAGTGGATCAAAGACCTTAACATAAGGCCGGTCACACTAAATCTACTAGAAGAAAAAGTGGGAGAAACCCTCGAACTAATTGGCACAGGTGACAACTTCCTGAACAGAACACCAACAGCTCAGGACTTGAGATCATCAATCAATAAATGGGACCTCATGAAACTGAAAAGCTTCTGAAAGGCAAAAGACACTGTCATTCGAACAAAACGGCAGCCTACAGACTGGGAGAAAATCTTCACCAACCCCACTTCTGACAGAGGGCTAATATCCAAAATCTACAAAGAGCTCAAGAAATTAAATGCCAAGAAACCAAATAATCCAATCAAAAAAAGGGGGACAGAGCTAAATAGAGATTTCACAAAGGAGGAATCCCTAATGGCTGAGAGACACTTGAAGAAATGCTCAACATCCTTAATCATCAGAGAAATGCAACTCAAGACGACTCTGAGATTCCATCTCACACCTGTCAGAATGGCTAAGATCAAAAACTCAAATGACAGCACATGCTGGCGAGGGTGTGGAGAAAGGGGAACCCTCCTCCATCTCTGGTGGGAATGCAGGCTTGTGCAACCACTATGGAGGTCAGTATTGAGATATCTTAGAAAACTTGGAATAGCTTTGCCTCAGGACCCAGCCATACCACTTGTGGGTATACACCCAAATGCCTCTTCACAGAATCATAAGGAAGTTTTCTCATCTATGTTTATAGCAGCCTTATTTGTCATAGCTAGAAATTGGAAACAACCCAGATGTCCCTCAACCGAAGAATGGGTTAAAAAACTGTGGTACATCTATACAATGGAATATTATTCAGCTATCAGGAACAATGAAACTATGCAATTTGCAGCCAAATGGATGGAACTAGAAAAGCTCATCCTGAGTGAACCAACCCAGACTCAGAAGAATGCATATGTCACCTCTTCACTTATAGTAGGATTTTAGCTATATAGTAGAAGGTATCGATACTACAACTAACACACCAAAGGGAACTTGGACATAGACTTCTTATTTTTAATTTTTATTTATTTTTTATATATTAGTTATATATATTTTTTTCTATTTTTATTCTTTTTTATCTATTGTCTGCTTATTGGTTTGTTTGTTTAGTAGTTCTCTCTCCCGGGCAACGAAACACTTTTCACTGATGGTACTGCTTCGTAGACCCCCAATGAATGAAGAGGCTCTTGGCCCTCATAAGACCTCTCAACTGAGATGAGGGACTGTTATATAAGGACACCCCACCCCAGAGAAATAGGATGGAAGGGTTAGGAGGTAAAGAAAATAAAATGAAATGTGATGTTTCGGCCTTTTACTACTAATTGTCATAAACTGTTTAGGATAATTAAAAAATGCAAACTAATGGTTATGCAAGCCGGTCATTCTGTTAGGTACTATGACAGCCTATTATAGTTACTTGCCAAGCTAATCAGAAATAAACCTGCTAAGAGACAAGCAACATCTGCTTACCCTAATATAAGAGATAGATAGGGCCTCTTCAAAAACCTCAAGAGATCTGCAGAATATGACATTCAAAGATGTTTTCGTAACTTTAGATTTTTTTTATATCAAGACATATCAACTCCTGACAGCACCCCCTATTCTCCTCCAAGTACAAGATGAGCATCAAAGAATCTCCAGTGGGAGATGATTGAATTAGTCGCAAGCCTATCTCTTGGTAGGAAAAGCCCCTTGCTCCAACTGTAGACAGAATGCTGTCCAAAAAGGACAAAACCTGGAAGCAGGTAAGTCGACAGCCTAGCTCTGCCAAGACAGGGTAGGTAAGTCCTTCATAACCCCTGCTCTACAATCAATGTCTGTCAGAGAAACCGGGCCAAATGACTGAAGATCGATGCTGTAATGTATGGAGAGAAAATGGGAACTGTCCAGGCAGCCACTGGTATGTCATTTCTTAGTTTTGGAAGATGCAGGCCCTGTACTTCCTATAAAATCAGATATATTTATCCCTCTCAGGTCTCTGAGGTGGTTGAAGAACAGATAGCTAGAGTCTCATAATTAAATTTTGAGTTGTTTAGGAGTCAAGAGAGTGTTATAGATCTAAGAATATACTTTTAAAATTGTGTTGCAATTAGTATGAATGTTGAGTCAGATATAGATCTTTAAACTCATGGAGATGGTTAGATAGCAGAATGTTTAAGTCAGGTGCCAAATACATATGGACTGGACATTGAGAATGTACGTTAAGCCATATAACCCTCATAACTGTGGCCTAATTACCTCTGTTGTACAGTATTGTATTTATTATTTTAAGAGAAAGAGCCATTTGTTGGACTGAAAAGGGAAACTGTAGGGGGAAATAAGATATACCTTAAACTTAAAAAAGGGAGGGGGAAGGGGATGAGGGGCTGAGGGTGGGAGGCTGGGACTGGAGGGGGAATAGGGAGGGGACTGCAGTTGAGTTGTAACTTGAAGAAATAAAAAAAAATATGTTGATGATTTTACTGCCTTCTTTCAATTAAAAAAATAATCTAGCACTTACTGTTTTTCTGTTGACAATTTACGCTATGAGAATGTTAAGTTTGTGTGGGTTTGTATCCTGCTTCAGATATTTAGTAGCACTGAGTTTGGTTCAGATCAAAAATTTTTTTTGGGGGGGTGAGGGTTTCTGTTTAGAATTGCTAATTTTATTATGTTTTTAAACCATCAAAGTATCTGATGTCATTCTTCTATGAAGTACCTGGTCTTAATTCTCTGAATAGTTATAAATTCTGATTATCTTTATCTGTGCATTTCTGAATATAGTTGTATTTTTTTCCCCTAGTGTATCTCTATTCTCAGGCATGGTCGATAATTTATATGATTTATACAGGGAGTGTATTTTTTTCCTTAACTCTGGATCTCAATCTGCTTTTCATTTGGTGATGAAATATCCACCCAGATTAGGAGATATTACAAACTCTCCAAGTCATGAAAACTGAGCATACCAATAAAGGCCTGTGAGGTATGCTGGGTTATATCTTAGGAGATGATGGCAAGGAGTTTGAATGCTTAGCCTGTGTGCTGGAATGGGCTTTGTAATCATCATCCAAAGGATGCCCCACATTTGTTTGCACTAATAATTGTACCAACAGTGTGCAGGAACTTGGGAAGCAATTTACAGATGACATAGAAAATATATTTTCATATTAAAATATTAAAACTTAAATATTTACGTGGAGAAAACTACATGAATTATTGAACAGAATGAGGAATTCAAAGAACTATAATAAATTTTGCTGAAGTGCTGTGAATAAATGGAGGCAGGTCCCATGATTTAATTTTATAGATATATCAATTTTCACATAATTAATTTGAAATATTTCAGTTACACTACTGTAATTTGGTAATTTAAAAAATAAATGGGTGAATAAAGAGATGTAAATAGCAGATCAAAAATTAGAGTGTTTACTAGATGTTGATAGAAAACTGGCTGAAGAAACATTCCTGCTTTTTGCATGCCACTATAGTAGAACTAGACTTTAGATTAAATAGACAGGATCATAAAATGGATGCAGACTGTGAAGTTGCAAGAACCACATCAGACAATAGATATGTAGTAGTTCTACATTTTTACTTCTTTTTATTTTGGTTATCTTTTGTCTTCCTCATCTCTAGCAAATGATTTCTGGACCATCTGAAAAAAAGAATATATACAATAGTCAATACATATATATGTGTGTAAATATTATGCATTAAAGATCAAAAAGTACAAAATGATATTTATCTAGTTACATGTCAATTCTGCCTCCATTTCTGAAGAGTTGGTTAGGAATAATAAGGTGACCCCAAAGCCACAGGAAGTATAATATTTATAAGTGTATACATACTCATCTATTCTCATTGTTTTAAGAACTATAATTTTAGGTATTACAGCGCATGCTTAATATTATGCAAATAGGTTAATTATTTAAAATGATGTAAATTAACCTAAATAACCCACACAAGTTTGGCTATAAAATTAAATGACGCAGAGAAAATTTTTCTGTGTCAGTATGTAGATGAGTCTGCCTTTGTTCTGACAGAGGTGCCCCCTCTCCAGTTGAATCCTGTAGCTCTACCAAGTCCCCAGAAGTCAGTGCAACTTGCAGTCAGAAACTATGAACAAAATGAAAGAAAACTCTTCCTCCCTGGAATAGACCTGTGACTGTGTCCTCACTAGTTGAGTATAGTATTTTGAATTAGCAAGTTGTTACTTAAACAATTCAGAATTTTATTTACAAACAATATATTTGCTAATTTTTATCAGAAATGAAAAGCCCCCCAGGCTTTAATTTGCCCATAGAAATGTGTTTAATATTTATTGCCCTTTCTTTACACCCAGTGACACCTACTCTCAACCAACCTTCAATGTCCTCTTGATCTTGGAAAATTTTCTGTGATTATTCTCATGTTTCTTGATGGCAGACAGAGCTCAGATTATTGACTGTTAAAAGTTAGAATCTTATTGAACGGCTGTTTTCACTGGGCAGTCTATAGAGATGCTGAATGAAGACCCACCAGTGGAGATCCAACATGGGCCAATATTGAAGCTGCTGCATCCTAGGGACAATGGTCACTCACTCACAGGTTTTCAAGAGCAAGCGCACTGAACATTCACTTAGTAGCCCTGGGGAAACACTCTTTAGAGTTCTGTAGGTTTTAGGTCTGATTGTATGAAAGAGCTAGAACGGGAGTAGGAGTTTAACAAATGATATATTTGAAACTTCCTATGTCCTGTGTCAGCCATCAAAACTACATAAATTTCATGGTCTATAAATCAAATTAAAAGGTTGAGTTAAGTGGGCTTGAAGTTACCTGTGTATTCTCAGATTATCATTTCAAATTCAAAAGAAAAATTCCATTAACATCTTTATGCAAAATGTTTTTGTTGAAGATCTCTGTCAGAGTTTAGACTTGCTACAAAAAAAAAAAAAAGGGAAAAGAAACAACATGACCTACAGAAGTGGTTGCTAAGGAGACTAGCTGCATGTGCTTTGGGTTATTAATCAGTTATATCTTCCCAAGGAGCCAGCCACGATGGCAGAAATAGCACCACTGGACCAAAATTTATTTCAATTAAATTGTATATATAATAGTATCTGATTAAAATTCACATCTATACAGGGTTATAAATCTTTTGTTAGCTATTAACAATTTACCATGTGAATTTTCAATATTGGGACAAGCCAGATGTGCTTTGAAACAGAGGGAATGAAGAAAAGAAAACCTAGAATATGCTGAGATACCTTCCTGGAGGAGAAAATCAGTGCAGATTCTCAGGATGGGAAATGAATGAAAGTGCATTCCAAGAAATAACTGTGGATTTCTAGGGAAAGAGTAGCCATGAGGGTGAGGACAGAGACATTGCAAAGCTGGAGGTGGAAAAATCTTCAGAGTAGCTTATCTCAGAGTGGTGCCATAAGTGAGGTGATGAAATGAAAAAAAAAATAAAGTTCAGTCTCTAAAATAAATCTGGAAATATTTTTCATCTAACTCAAGGTTTTACAAAGCTTATTCTAATTTACTGAATTCTAATAACCAAATCATAGGTTATTAAAGTGAAAATCAATAGTTTTTAGTATGAGAATGGGGTTGCACATACATAGTTATTTTATGAAGAATCATTATGTCTTAGCATTATTGTGCCTAAAAGAGATTTATTTTTAATTTTGAAACAGAAAAAAGTAAACACAATTGAGCTTTACCCAGTCTTGTCAATCAAGCATGAAGGCGTGTTTTTTTTTATGTTTTGACTTTGCAGGTTCTTATGAAGTTTATTACACAAATTCAGGCAATTTAGGCAGTTTCATATCTCTTGACACTAATACAGCATAGAGAGTTGAAAAGGTTTTTTTTTGGGGGGGGGGTGAGGGTGGGATTTGAACATATCTGCTGACTTACTGGAAGGTTTTGAATTGTATTTGGATGAGTAAAGCAAACTGGGATTCTAAAAATAAAATGATCTATCTAAGAATTAAATGATCCATATATGCTAGTTCTTACATCATATCTGAGTCACCCTAGAGAATCAGAGTTCTGTAAAACCTAATCATTTTATATATATAAATAAATGTGAGCCTGGAGACACAGCTCTTTACCCTTTACTGCTTTATAAACTATGAAAATTTGAAATTAATAGTTTTCCCATGAGTAAAATATGCATGGCATCTAACATTGTAAACAAGAAAGGGAAAAGATAGGAGATATGGGAACAGATTTATATAATCTGGTATGGAAAATAATATGGGGAGGCCTCAAAATAAATAAAACAAGCAAACAAAACAAAACAAAGCTAGAATTACTGAATGATCTAGGAGTCATATTTTGAGGAGTTTCTCCAACAGAACTGGTCAGCATCTTAGAGCCATATTAAAATTCTATACTCACTGTAACATGATTCAGAACAGCCAAAATTTCAAATTAAACTAGCTACTCATTGATGGGAAAATGTTCTATATTCATACAGTGAACTATTATTTCACTTTTTTTTTTTTTTTTGGTTTTTCGAGACAGGGTTTCTCTGTTTAACAGCTCTGGCTGTCCTGGACTCGCTTTGTAGACCAGGCTGGCCTCGAACTCGCAAAGATCCGCCTGCCTCTGCCTCCCAAGTGCTGGGATTAAAGGCGTGCGCCACCACCGCCCGTCTTATTATTTCACTTTTTGAAGGAAGAGAATTCTACAACATGTGCCAACACGGACAAATACTGATGGCAAAGTGACATGGACCGGAGCCTAGAGGGCAGCATTTCAGGATTCCACTAATAGGGGGCACCTGGAATAGGCAGATGCAGAAGTAGACTTTAGAGTGATGATTGCCTGGGACAGTAGAAAGAAATTATGGAATATAAGGAGCTCAATAGAAATAAAATTTAGACATACAAAGTAATTATACTCTAGAGAGCTCATGAGTCTCTGTTTACAACACCAAAGTGTACTCTAACAAATTTGGTAAAACTCCCTATAGGTGTTCTTACATTAATCAGAAATAATCCAAACAATAACAGCAGCAAAACCAACAAAAAAAGAAAGAAAAAAAGCGGGGTATGGTGGTACATGTCTTTTATTCCAGCACTTGAGAGGCAGAGACAGGTGGATCTCTGTGACTTTGAGGCCAACCTGGCCTACAAAGTGAGTCCAGGACAGCCTGTCCCATTACACAGAGAAACCATTTTGAAAAACCAAAACCAAACCAAATCAAGTGAAAACAAAACAAAACCAAAAAAAGGTAGCAGCGTCACAACACTTGTTTGACATCTTGGGTTAAACTTAGAGTCAGTCCTGATATTTTTGCATGGGTCAATAATTCGGTAGGGTATCTTCATCTGGGGCTGTGACCTTGACAACTCTGTGCTGGCCTCAGTACTCCCACTCTTTGGCCACTTAAGAGTTTCCCCTTTGAAACTGCTTGTAGGCAGAAACAGCAGCATGACAACACTGGGCAGCAACATTCCCTTTTCCCATCTTTAAGTCAGTTTGAACCACAAGAATCATTTTGCACTCCCCATTCTCCCAAGATGATTGCCCTGTTTCCTGACTCTGTATTATTTGTCTCACTCATTCAGTTCTAGGAGAACATTCCAAGATGGTCCTGGAGACCACAGCCCAGGCACATGCCACAAGCAACTCCAAGCACCAAGCTGAGTGTACCAGGACGAACCAAATACTATATAACTAAGGACTTGGAGAATCTATGAAGCACTTCTTGCTCACAACTTGTAGTTCTCCACTCCTGAACAAGGAACACAGTTCATGTACTGATTTGATACAATCTTGTTTCCTTGTACAGAGCTGTGTCTTAGTCAGAAAGTTTGGACACTGTCTTTGTTTCTTCATACTCAAAATCATAGACTGTGTATTTACTCAGCTTTTCTCTCCTTTTCTTGGTAGTAGTTTCCCAGTGGTATTGTTTAATCTCAGAAATGGGCTCAAGAGAAGAGAAGAGAGAGAGAGAAAGAGAAAAAGAAAGAGAGGCTATAAAATGACAAAAATAAAGTACCTGATAAACATGCTACTGTGTGAGAAACATAAGATTAAAAACATATATGCCATGTTTTATTTTATTTAGAATCTAACTTTTCTTATTATGGTATTATTTGCTATTATTAAGTAAATAGTGCTGTGTTTCTGTACTGCCTGAAGGACAATGCATTGTGGCGCCTAAGTGTGGAACAGGTTGACCATTCACAATTAACAGGATAGATGCAGAGGACTATTGGTCTCCAAACTCTTATCTGCAGCTTGTATTGAAACCACTGATAGCTTTCTAGTTTTACTGTCATTATTTATGTAAATGATAGGAGACTCAGTTCAGTTACAAATCTTCTTTCTTGCTTGCATATTTTTCCACTGTGACTCCTGGAGAAGCTGGTATGGAATTATATGTTACCTGTATACCCTGTTGATGGAGTGATGTTATGTGTTTTAAATGTTAATTAATTGGTCCTGCTTGCTGTCTGGTACTTTATTTTCTAACTATTATCTCAGATTGGTTGAATAAAAGTTGAGGCCTGAGACTGGGCAAAGACAGAGGTAGGCGAGACTAAGGACGGGCTTCAGAAACAGAAATCATCTTGGGTAGAAGTAGCCAGAAGGAGCCTCCAAGACAAGCAGCAAGAGCAGGAAGAAGACACATGATGGAGTAGATGAAAGAACGCCATTCCAAATGGCCTAGAACATCAGCATAGCATGGGGAATAACAACCAAGGGGACGTATGTATATATGGGGTCATATTTGTGGAATAGAATTAAGAGCTAGCTAAATGGGCTAAAATTGCACAATCCGGGCCAAGGCTTGTTAAAATACATGTGGTGTCTGTGTTCATTTATAATGGCGGGTTAAAAGAATTAATACCAATGTCCAATTAATTATAGTATAAATACTAAGTCAATAATTTAATTTTTTTTCTACACCCTAAGCCATAAATATAAAATGAAATTTAATAATTATTTATTCAGATATTTCAAATTGACTCCATCATTGAAAATATTTCACGGAAACTAGATTTTAAATTATATTTAAATTTGTTGTACTCGAAGCCTCAATTACGTTGTAAAATATGTTTTCAGAAGTCCAGTAGAGGTTGTTCTGTTTTCAGAAGAGCCTCGGATGATTTGCTGCTATGAGCTTGTGAATGCTCATGCAGATAACTTTATCTTACGCTTTCTTCCTGCATGCATAGATGCATACTTTGTGTATGTGTTTGTTCAATCACAAAAGCCTTGACTATTTCATCCTTTGCTTATTCAACTGAGCTACCAAAGATGCTCATTCCTTTTAGATGGGGGAGGACAGTAGGAACTATATGTCAGTATTAGAGACCCATTCCATTGAGTGTGAGGCATGCCTGGGTGACTCTGAGATTTTCAGAACGGTGATTATCACTAACCCAACTGAATGCCTCCAGATGATGCAGAGGGGTCAACAATTTCATGAAACATTTTCAACCAGGTAATTTGTTATGGTGCATTGTGTATACAGTTTCCTCCACAGCAGCTTAGAATTCATGGAGTCCACAACCCCCTTTTGCAGTTTTGCCCTCTCCTCACCTGAATAGAAAAGCAGAAATATAGCCCTTCATCCTACCCGGTTCCTTCCCTCTTTCTTGTTTTCTGAAGAGGGACAGTGTAAAAGAGGACCAAACTGTGGTGAAAATCTCATAATACTTTCACCTTGAATTGTTATTATGTCTTAATTGACTCCTGGTTTGAAAATATCTGACTTGGAATTGTAGTGGACTCTTCAAGTAAAGTATTCAATACTAAGCTTGATGACCTGAGTTTAATTGTCTGGATCTACATACCCACATGGTGGTAGTTGAGAACTGATTCCCGCATATGTGTTCTGTGGTAAACACACACACACACACACACACACACACACACACACACACACACAGGCATACCAAAAGTTAAAAATCGCCTGCCTTGAAAATAAAAATCTAAGTTTATGATTTTGAAATTCACATTTAAGAAACTTGACACTTGAAAATTTTCTTATTCATGGTGATTTCTATCCCTGTCACAAACTAAGCTAGAAAGCATTAGAATGTGCAATAGTGACAAGGTAGGTGTTTTGCTTCATGAAAAACCTGGGTTTGATTTCAAATTGATCTGTCTACTCTCTGTGGTACTTTGAAAGTTTTCTGGGCCTTTATAGTTATTAATTTTAAAATCCGAATTAAAGAGTTAATGAATCCTGAATATAGAAAAGGGAGGGGTAGAGCCTAATAACATTGACTTTTCAATAACTATTTGTTCCTTTTCATTAAACAGGCACGAACATGATCTTTAACTCTTACATTCTTTCAAATGAGAATTGAATGATAATGTTTATTGAACATTTACTATGTTTCAAGCATTGGGCTAAGTGTTTTCATACATTAACTCATTTAATTCTTATAAAAACTATAAATTAGGGACTATTATGATCTTCATTTCAAAGTAAAAGAAAATGAGGCATATAGAATTGTAGTCATTTGTCCAAAGGATCTATGGTCAAGCCTTTCTTTTCTCTTAGTTGTACTATAGTCCACTATGCTATGAATCATTTTACCTAACATATTAAATCCAGAGATCTCTTTCAAGTCAATATTACATTAAAACTTAAGGAAATAGTTATACTATAAGTACTTATATCTATAAGTGCTCAAGTAAGTTATTATCATCCTATTCATTTCTGATGGGATATACAAGAAAGTTAATTCAAGAAAGAAATGGAAAACACATATGTTAGACAGTATAGCTGAGTGTGTTTGTTGATGGCTAGAATACCAAATGGCATCTAAATCTCTCCAGTTCCCAGTAAAGTATCCAGTAACTGAAATTTCTCTGCAATCAGGCATATTTGATCAGTGAAGCTACTCTCAATATCCCAAAATTATTTCAATATGAAAAAATAAATTTTGTTTAGAAATTATTTTTCTCATTATGACTTATAAGTATCCTGTATTGTCTCTAAGGAGAATGGTTTACTTATGAGTCACCTACCACAAAGCAGTCTAGTCAGTTTTTATGTTCTTATCATCAGTTTAGCTTTAAGTGGAGAGAAATAAATGCCTTATGTCAGAAGAATAAGACTTAGGTTTTAGTGATAATAATTTAAATGTATCAGAGAAAATAACTCAGTGAAGGTTAATAATACCAATATATTAAGACTATAAGTAAAGGACAAGCAATTATTTACTCTGAATAGTTTAATCATACATTTTATGTGGTTGGTTTGTGTGTGCATGTATGTGCGTGTGTGTGTGTATGTGCGTGTGTGTGTGTATGTATGTGTGTGTGTGTTTATGTATGTGTGTGTGTATGTGTGTGTGTGTGTATGTATGTGTGTGTGTGTGTTTGTATGTATGTGTGTGTGTATGTATGTGTGTGTGTGTGTGTGTGCGTGCGTGCATGCGTGTGTGTGTGTGTGTGTGTGTGTGTGTGTGTGTGTGTGTGTGTACTGGATCAGTTGTTGAGCTCTTTCTCTCCAGATTGGGTTTGTAAATATCTCAAATTTTTTTATCCAGCAGTCTAAGGGAATTTCTCTCTGACCCCAGGCCAATGAATCTGATGACTGATTTCACTTCTGTCCAGTTAACTGCTAGATGTTGAGAGGTGTGAGTCTCTCTGAGCCCCTTATCATCTTGTGCTCTGTAGCTCTGAGTTATTTCTGTCTCTATCGTTGTACTTTGGCCCTTCAATCATCAGCTCTACTCTCACATTCAAAACTCCTACCAAAGGGCTCCAAAATGTCACACAGATAAGATACATGGATATATGAAGGAAATTGAGAATCCTCAGTTCTATTTGTATTCTCCCTCATCCTATTAGTAAGAAGACATTGATACATATTGCATTCTAACTGGCCAACTATAGGAAAAAGGAAGTTTGCCATGGGAAATCTTTTTCTCCACAATAAGTAAGTATTGTAAGCTCTTGGGAAATGTGTGTGTGTGTGTGTGTGTGTGTGTGTGTGTGTGTGTGCATGTATACATGTACATGCCTGTTGACTGATTTACCAAATGTATCTTTATAAAATCTAATTGCAAAACAAAGTATTTCTCTAGAACTTTTATTCATTCTGATAATTTAAGAATGTATTCTGTATATAGTATATTCTGATCATAATAATCTTCTGTTTCCTCTTTGACTTCTCTCAAACACCCCTACCACATTCATTTCCCAAGTTCATGTCCTCTTTTCATAGCCCACTGAGACAAATCAATCCTGTTCTTAAATGAAGTTCCTGTAGTGACATCTATTAAAGCCACGTGTATACTAAAAGGGCACATCCTTGAAGAAAATTGGGTCTTCCTACCCAGAGGCCTTTAACTTATAAATCTACTCAGCTAGGGGTGGGGCTTCTTAATCTCCTTTCCAATATATGTTAGAAATTTGACTGGCTTATATTGGATAGATTTTCTGCAGACAACCACAGCCAACAAAAGTCCATGAGTTCAATGGCCTTGAGGTATCCAGAAGACATTGGTTTATATCAGTCTGTCCCAACTTCTGGCACCTGTAATCTTTCCTGCCATTCTTTCACATGTTCTCTGAGCTGTGAAGCAGGTTGTTTTTTGTTTGTTTGTTTGTTTGTTTCCACTATAGTGTAAGTATCTCAATATAATATCTATTTTCTAAGTTCATCAAGTAGATGTTGAGTAATATTTTCTTGTGTTGTATATGAGATGGTTAGCACTAAACTATTTCCAATGCACATTTATAAGATCAGCATACTTCAGCAAGTGAAACAAGAATAATCAATGGCTGATCTGGGCTTTCTTTTGTGCTTCCCAGCAGCAAAATTATTTCTCCTTTAACTGGAAGAGTCATTACTTTCTTCAAGTATCTATGAACATTCTTACACTATGTTTTTAATGTCCTCATTTGAAATTGACTTTTCAATTTTTGTGTGCCTAATACTGTAAACAGTTGTGAGATTAGTAAGATTTATAAATGTTTACATTTCATAACACCAACATTTCATAAAATGTTAGCATTTCATAGTGAATCTCTGTCTCTGTGCTCCTTTCTCTCTATTACATTTCTTAAAACATTGTTTGAAATGTTTGAAAGTACATTGAAGATATGGTGACCCTAAATACTTCACTGTTTTCCTATAAATAGTACATTCCTTGACCTTAACTCAGCATTATTATCAACGTTAAGAAATATCGTTGGTGAATCTGGGGAGACATCTCAATGGGTTAAAACATTTTGTGTCTAATCTTGATGACCTGAGTTCAAATCCAAGAATCCAGATAAAAGGTAACTGTGGTATTATACATCTGTAATTCCAGTCCCCTATGGCAACATAGGAGGTGGGAAGATTGGGAGTAACTTTTAAAAAGATGCTGCCTCAAAACAAGGTGGAATATGAGAACCAACTCCTAAATGTTGTCCTGTGATCTCTGCAAATTGCTCAGGTTATATGCATGAAGACACACATATAGTCACGGATGCATTCGCGTGCACGCACACACACACACACACACACACACACATTTTTCAGAAATCATTAAAATGCCTTAGCACAGGTGAGTAGTATGATGGACTGTCATGTCCATCATAGAGGGGGGCATTCATTTGTCTCCCTGTGCCTTGTGATAATGGTGACCTGATGGAAGTACATCCAAGTAAATGGGAGAATTGTCTGTAGACTTAACAATCAACCATCAATTTTATTTGAATAAATTATACTAGAAGTACTATGGAGGTTTCATGTGGATTTAACACTTCTATTAATTCAATAGTTCAGGTTCTAAGACCAACAATCAATAAATGGGACATCATGAAACTGAAAAGCTTCTGTAAAGCAAAGGACACTGTCATTCGAACAAAACAGCAACCTACAGATTGGGAAGATATCTTTACCAACACCACTTCTGACAGAGGGCTAATATCCATAATTTATAAAGAACTCAAGAAATTAAATGCCATGAAACCAAATAATCCAATCAAAAAATGGGAAACAGAGCTAAACTGAGAATTAACAAAGGAGGAGTCATTAATGGCAGTGAGACATTTGAAAAAATGCTCAGCATCCTTAATCATCAGAGAAATGCAACTCAAGATGAATCTGAAATTCTATCTCACATCTGTCAGAATGGCTAAGATCAAAAACTCAAATGACAGCATATGCTGGCAAGGGTGTGAAGAAAGGGTAACATTCCTCCATTGCTAGTAGGAGTGCAAACTTGTACCACCACTATGGATATCAGTCTTGCGATATCTTAAAAAAGTTGGAATAGGCCTACCTCAAGATCCAGTCATACTATTTCTGGGAATCCACCCAAATGATTCCTCACTAAACCACAAGGATATATCCTAATCTATGTTCATAGTAGCTTTATTTGCAATAGATAGGAACTGGAAACAACCAGATATCCCTCAACTGATGAATGGATAAAAAAAATTGTGGTACATTTATACAATGGAATAATACTCAGCTATCAGAAACAAGGAAATCATGCAATTTGGAGGCAAATGGTTGGAACTAGAAAACCTCATACTGAGTGAGCTAACCCAGACTCAGAAGGATGCACATGGTCTCTACTTACTTATAATTGTATTTTAGTCATATAGTACAATATAACTATCCAATAACCAACAAACCAAAAGGATCCGGAACATAGACTTTGTTACCTATTAACAGGACAATTTGCCCTAGGTGAGCTACCATGTAGACCTCCAGTGGAAGATGAAGCTCTTAGACCTCAAATGACTGTTGAACTGAGAGGGTCTGATGTGTAGGGAGACTCCACATCAGAGGATGCGGAGTAGGATGGATGGGAGATGGAGGAGAGGGTGGGAGGGTGGAACCAGGAGGGATAGAAAGAGGGCACTATGATGGAGATGTAACTTGAAGTAATAATGAACATTGAAAAAATTTGAGACAATAAAAATTGTAATTATGTGAATAAGAGTACAAAATGTTAAGGAAATATTGAGTCTACCTCAATAGCTTTACTTATAACAACAGAAATCTACAAGATAATTGATGACTTTTTATATTTGTTTCCGTTAGTTTCTTTATATCAACTAGATTTTCATTGTTGCTTTTGTCACAGCCTACATTAAAGCAAAAGTACACATTTTGAGTCTGTGACCTGAATACAAATGCAGGCTTCTTTCAGATTTTGTGAATATTTTCCAGCTGCTTTGTGATAGGAAGCCAATTATGTACAATATATCATACAGAGGAAGCAATTACATTCATTTTCTTGGGCACTGAGAAATTTGATAAGGTTGACACTTGGCGCATTGAGCTGTGATAACAGTTAATTTTTTAAAAGGCATAAAATATAGGCCAGTTGAACTGAAGTCATTTGTTTTTAAATTGTTGAAAATTGTGTTACCTTAGATGCTTTCAGATGACAAGAGGAGTGAAAAATTAATTTAGAAATCTATTCTACGTGCAGACTGTGTACTAGGCTCATTCAATTAGAACAAAATACTTCATTCTGAAAGGAAAACAATTCAGTGGACCTTGTGATTACCCTCGGATGGACTGGACATTGGGGAAGGTTAAGAAGGCAAATCTTATTGTACTCAATGTTTTAATGAACCGTTTTTTATTTTGAATAATGTTTAAAATCTTTATTTTCTTTTTCTGCCTCTCACCCATTATTTTCTCTCCATCTTTTCATTGGTATTATGTCAGCAATACTAGATATACATGTTAATCATCTGACACAGATAATTCACATTTCTAAATGAATGAGGTGTCATTAACATATTTATTAAGCAGCTCTACTGGGGCAAGTGATATATTTAGCACATTGTGTAGGTGTTGAGAAGTCATGTACCAGATTTGGTACTTATACAAAAAGAGCTTCTCTTAAACCAGGACTTTAAATGAATTTGCTTCTTGGCTGTGTCCGAATGAAGGGACATAGTTTAATTTTAATAGAAATTTGTCCAAAGATAGTAGTATGAAGAGCAATGTGAGGAAATGAATAGAGATATACCATTGAGGAATTATTGGATTCATGGAGTCTCCCAAAGGTTTTTCTGGAATCAGCCTGTTACATAGACACTATCACTTTTCTCACATGTGTGCAGGTTTGGACAATATATGTCTTGATCATTTTGAGTAGAAAGGAAACACATATGAGCTATATTGATGATAACACTAAATTGCTAGTCAGGAACACCATTGTGGATATGTCAGGTATTATAAGTTTACATGAAGACAAAAGGTCCTAGTTAATTTAAAGTAGAAGAATTTCATGTCTCATACTAAAATGTGTAACATTAATTACATGAGAAAAGCATGTCACTTCCAGACAACATGACTCTGTGTCGTGCCAACACATTCACATAATATTTCCTGGCAAGTAGTGGTTTTCCAACAGTTGTTAGAACTGTCTATATAGAAACATGAAAAATGTCTTTGCAATATGTCTATGGATGTTATTGTTTTACACATTTACATAATGCTTAACATTGGCAGGGAGTATCTACCAAGAACAAAGACTTCTTGCATGTTGGTTTCAAGTACTCTTGTGTTTCAGGTTGTGTTAGCAATTGGTTATAGGACATAAGTAGGTATTTAAAAACCCATGGTATTTGTTGTGCAATTTTCCTTAACAAAGGGCAGCTATTTAAAACAAAGGAAGACAAGAAAATCCAGTTTCGATATTTTTTCCCTCTAAAACAATCTTCTACAGGTAACTTGTCATATAAGCTCATAGGTCCCCTGAGACTAGGGACCATTTGTCATTCCTCAGGTCTGTCCTTCCCTAGGTTTCATTAAGACTTTGCTATGACAAATGTCTTATCTGGAGTTGCTCCAGAGGAGCCTGTGAAGGCTGTTGAAAATGAATAGGATAAATAATAGATATCAGAGACCATTTTGTAACAATATTTCCAGAGGTGTTTTTCCTGACACATTCTGTAGCATGGTAAACAGAGACCACTGATCCATGCTGGGAATTTGGCAGCAGCAACAACACATCGCAGCTATGTGGACAGTCAGCCAGATGCAAGTGGACATAATGGAAAGCCATGGACATAGTTACTTGTAATATAACTTAAATTTGTTTTCATAGACAATAGCAGTAGGATTGGTGTCTTTCATATTGTTGGGTATTGTAGTACCTCATGTGTTATCCTGGACACAAACTCTAATATTATTTCATAAAACATATAGGGATATGTCTTTCTTCACATTTCTTGCTTTGGTGTGTGTGTTGAAATAAAGAAGAATTCTATACTAAGAGAGCTTCTGTCTGCACCTCATCTATAAAATTGAATGAAATGGGAGAGATCAAGGTAAGCATATAGTGCGTGTAAGATGAAGAACTGAATTTGTTCACTTCAGATTCCTTAGGAATAGATTAAATTGTACTATCAAATTAGTTTTACTTCTGTCAAACTTTTTTGCTCAAAAGACTTTGCTTATATTTTGCTTCTTGTTGACTTATATCTATACTGAAAGTAGCTTATACAGCATTGATACCACAGGGTATTAACAAGGAGTTAAAAACAGAGTTGAAATAAAATAAGTGTAGAAATGCTGCCAAAAATGACAAAACAATAATCAAAACAATTTATGCTACATTCCCAAATAAATGAACATTACTCACTCCCCAGCAGTCACATAATATAATTAGTTGCAGCTACATATGAAATTATTTAAAACATTAAATAAGTTGAAAACACAACACTGAAAAACATTTAATAAACTCTGTTATTTAGAACATGGGATATTTAATGAAAATAAACAGAGTATCACTATTTTGATTAAAAAAAAAAGGCTGAGCCTGAAAAAGGAAGAAAACTAAATAGTTAGGAGGACCTCATAATAATATCAATAATAAAGGAAATAAATTCAAGACAGAGTCTGATTTTTATCCATTAATTTAGAACTGAATAAAATGGCATAATCATTGCTGTAAAGGTCTGGAGGACTACAGCCTCTTCAAATAGTGAAAGATGTAAAACCATGCATACATACAGTTCTCCTGTAATAAGTCAGAGCTAGGTAATTGCTTTATTACCTTTCATACACTCATGCCAAATTCTAACTCATTTTAATAATGAGAATCTCATAAAATATGATTTTTCCGTAACCCAATAATTATATTTCTAAACATCAATTCTAACATAGTAATCTCATTCAGGAAATTACCATTTTATATGGAGTTATAGCTTTAAATTTTCAGTTTAATTCAAATACTCCATAAAAATGCATAAAATGATCATCTCATTCTGTGAGAAACACTGATTGTGCTTATTATTTAAAAAATATTTAGCCCACACAAAAAAGCAAGCCATAATATAAGAAGAATATAAATAAAAGATACATTTTTCAAGAATTTGAGGTTGTTTTGAGATAGACAAAAGTTCAAAATCTTGTACTTGAAAAATCTTTTTGTGTTTCAGTTTTAAACAATGAATACATATGGTTCTTCATAAAATGAAAAAAAAGTTGATTAAAATAGCACAGTCTTGACAATGATAATAAAGTGCACTGAAGATAAGTAGCAAACATAGAGGATTGGTATAGGCAAAGGCTAGAATTATTAATATATATGTCTGGAAACCCATGTGCTTTTGGAAAGTGTTTCTAAATTTAGAAGGAAGAAGAAACATCCATGTAGCCCAATAGATGCTACTTAGCTCTACCCCTCTCTGGGTGTTCTTTCTATTCATCTTATTAGACCACAAGCTCTCTCTCAATGTTAGAATGAGTTAGAATTTGGCATGAGTATATGAAAGGTTATAAGCATTTACATGCTCTGACGTATTACAGGAAACAAGATTTTCTTTACTTATTCTGTTTGTAGTTGCATTTTGAGAATTTATGTTAGTTAATATTCTAGGTGAACATGAAGACCATGAGTTACTAAGAGATGCTTTGTTGGATATTCCTGTATAATTTTATCCCATTCCCATTCAATTTTTAAAATGAATTTTGCTCAGAATATGCAGAATTGCAGTGACTTTATGTCATGAATGGAAATACCTTGTTTTTTTTATGTTGTAAAAATCACAGTCAAGATGACTATAATTATTGATAATACAGTATATTATTGAAAAAAGCAGAGTGGATTTTGTGATGTTTGCACAAAAATGATATCAGCAAAGAAGTACATTTGCTAATTAGCAAGAATTAACTAGTTTATGATTTGTATATGCTTTACAATATCATATTGTTCTTAATAAGCACAAATAGCATTGTCTACCAATTTAAAGAAAAAGTCAAAATGCAAAATTGATACTAAAATTATTTCAGAGATTCTCTTAACATATGTGGAAATATCTTCAGTAAAGAAAGAAAAGGAAGTTTGACTCATTTGCTTAAGGGGGAATCACACATGAAAACTGTATTAGTGTAAGGAAAAAAAAACGATATTTTGTAAATGGGCATCATTCAAATAACTGTAATTGCATAGAGATATTCCTTGAGGAACGTCCTATTATGATCTGTGTGTTATACTACTGAAATATTACAGAATATCACTCACTAACAATGTCTCTCTTGATCTGATTCTAAAGCCACAAAGTGATTGTGATTCAACCTAATTTGGAGTTATATGTATAACTATTAGAAAGATCCATGTGCAGAGGGATTCATCAACAGTTGCTGGTGAGTTGGATGTAACTAATCAAATTATGAAATTAGCAACTGTCCCTCATGAGCCTTCTGTAATAAGTTAGCTTTCTGAAGCATCTTTAACTATGTATACAGTAGAATGCTATGAAGTAATTGTGAAGAAAAGACCTATTAGTCCTGTGTGCAAATAATAGTTTAATTACTCGCTTTATGACATGGGGAAAATGTAAGACAGAGGGATGTCTGGAACACAATAATAATAATATGTTTCAACAAAGTGTTGTAAAAAAAATAACAGTACATATAAAACTAATAGGAATTAGACACAATATAAGTAGGCCACAAATATCAAGAACCCTGCCTTTTAATGCTATTATAAATATCAGCTTGTCTGCATGTTCATCCCCCTCCCCATTGTAATGGTTAATCCTGGCAGTCAACATATCTGGGAAGAGAGAACCACAGTTGAGGAAATGTCTCTATCAGATTGACTTGTGGTCCTGTCTGCAGCATATTCTTGATTGCTGATTGATGCAGCAATCAAGAATAGCCTACTGTGGCCAGAGTCATCCTAGGACTAATGGTCCTGAGCTGTATAAGAAAGAGTTGAGTAAGCCAAGGGAAGCAAGTCAGTAAGTAGTGTACTTCCATGGTCTCTGCTTCAGTTCCTGCTTTGAGTTTCTGTGTTAAAAAAAAAAAATTAAATTACGTTGGGTGCCATCTGTAGAAATAATTAATTAAATTGTGTACCAGTATTTAGATTATTGTTAATTGGCTTGGTGGTTGTTAATCCTTAACCAGCCATTATAAATGAGCACACAGATACCATATGGATTTTAACAAGCTTTGGCCTGAATTGAGCAATCTTGGCCTACCCAAGCTAGCTCTTAATTCTATTACCCAAATATGACCCCATATATACATATGTCCCCTTGGACTGCTATTCTCCATGCTATGCCAATGTTCCTGGCCATGTGGAATGAGGTTCTTCTTTCTAACCCATGGTGTGTGTCCTCCTTCTTCTTGTTCCTGGGCAGAATGAAATTAATCCTCTGTGTAAAGCGCAGGGTTCCTGTTCTAATCTCAGGAAGTCCTGCCTTTCTATACTCTCTCTGCCCAGCTAATTGGCTATCAGTGACTTTTTTTAACCAATCAAGAGAATACCTCAGAAGGGGTGGCAACCAGATCTCAGCATTGAAATCAACCTATCAGAGCAATGATATTAGACTTTCCACAACATTTCTGTCTTAGTTTCCCTTGGTGAGGGACTATAACTGTAAAGGTCAAATATATTCCTTGCTTCTCCATTTTTCTTTTGCCAGTGTTTCATCATTGTAACAGAAAGTAACCTAAAATACCTCTCCAATAATCACTTAGATTACAACTTTTATTGTAAATAGACTGTTAGGGTTTCCAAAATATAAACATGATGTTTCTGATAGGATAAAATTTATATATTGATTAAAAAATATCCAAACAGCATATGTGATTTTGCTGCTTAGACAGTAAAGGCATTAACTGAGCTCAGAATTAAATAATTTTACATAGGGTCACATCAGTATGTCATTCTAGTATTTACTTGTTTACTCATAAATGCTGTGGATCTCATAATTTAAGCTTCGCTTTTGTTGTTTACTTGTTTGTTTGGTATCTTCCTCATACTCTATTTTTAACTACTATATGTAAGTTATATATAAATATGTATTTTGTTATGGATTCAATGCTTCTGTCTTCTTCAAATAGATGTAGAAGTCAGAGCCTCCAACATGACTACATTTGGAGATAAAATTTGGAGATGAAATTTGAGAGAGGTAACTAATATTTTAGATGAAGTCATAGAGTGGAGATCCATAATATGAGTAATGCCCATATAAAACATAAGTGAAGTGAAACTTTTCTTTGTCATGTGAGTGTATAAGCAAGAAGAAAGCCTTTATCTACCACATGGACATCCTGACTTTAGCTTCCAGAATGATGAGAAATACAATTTTGTTGTTTAAGCCATTTGATGCGTGTTGATTTGGTATAGCAGCTTGTGCTACTAAAGACGTATTTCTAGTAATTATTCATCAACTTATGTGACTGTTCAGAAGGCTGTTGGTGTTCTTATTGATATCTGCACATTTAGGGTGTTTCTCCTTCTGACCCTAAGCTCCCAGAATAAAGACTCAAAATATATTTATAAATACCTAGGCCATACAGCTAGGCTCATTCACTGGCTAGCTAATAAAGGAAGATAATCCCTTTTGCTAGGCTAAGTTCTGCCATATGACTGGTTACCTGTGCTCAGGTACCATGTGACTCTCCTGATCCTCTTTACATCTTCCCAAGCAAATTTCCAGTGCCGGGCACTCTCCCAGAATCCTCTCTGCCCACAAGACATCCCACCTCCTAACTAATTTTTCTATTGACCATAGATCGTTTATTGATAGCTGTTATATCTATACAATACATAAGGGACTCCTTCCCTTATGTGCTCTTAAACATCCACAGTTCTCATTGATTGTTTTGTATTGTTTCTATTTCTTTACTATTTTGTTTGTTTGTTGTTTTCCAATTTTTATTTATCTTCGAATGTTCTGTATCAATTTCATATTATTGAGCATCTTTAAGAACTATTTTGTATTTTTTTTTCAATTTGTTAATAACTATTTCTTTGGGGTCAGCTATTTCTGGAATTTTATTTTTCTTTTGATGATGTCAGATTTGCCAAATTCTGTGTGATCTGTGAACATTTGCTGTCCATTCTCTTGAAGAAGATACCACTTCCAGTCTTCATTCACTGGTTTCCCACATGTAAGTATTCCAATGTAGCTCCAGACTGAGGTTTTGTCTATGAAATTTCAATTGAGTAAAAATCTTGTGGCAGTTGCTGGAACTGCAGATGGACTCTGTTTTTGATGACACTTTGATAGGTGGAAATCCTGTCTGGACCCTTGAAAAATTGAAACTCCTAGGACATGAAACTGAAAGTTAGTAATTATATTTATTAATAAGTAAAAACAGTTATATTTCTTTAAACATGCCAGCAGAGCAGTCAGTGGTCTGGCAGAGCAGCCACCATGGCTTGGTGGGAGACTTGTGGCCAGCTGGGCTTGCCTTTGCTGGTGACCTGAAATCCATGGTGGCCTTTTCCCCCCAATAACTTAATACAGCAAGATCTTTTAATCTTTCAATGCTTAGCTCTTAGCTGGGCAGACTCTCAACTCGCTCACCTAAATCAATCCCAGACCACCTAATCCCAACCAGTCATGTGGCTTGCTGTACCTTCCAAAGCTCTCAGACACATCTCTCTGCTTCCATGTCTCCTGGCAGAAAAAGAGCTTTCTCTGTATAAAACACAGGGTTCCTTTCTTTGTCCCATGAAGCCCTGGCTTCCTATACTCTTTCTGCCCAGCTAATTAGCCATTGGTGACTTTTATTAACCAATCAGGGAGTGCCTTAGGAATGGCAGTAACCATAACTCTGAGCACTGAGATCAGCCTCTGAGAACCAATGTATAAGACCTTCCTCCAACAAGGACAGATGTTATGTTATGATCTGTATGTGGTTGCTTTGCAGCAACATATATGATTTGGTATGCTTTCTGCTAGGAAAGCCTCCTTTTATATCAATGAATATGTCCTTAAAAAAGCAGGATTGTTCATAGATGAATAATATGGTTTTTAACCAAGTCATTACTTTTTGTTTTTTTTTTTGTTTGTTTGTTTAAACAGAACAAGATAATGCATGTTTGCATGGAAGGACATGGATAACATACCTTCCAGTAAGTTTTTAGCATTATCGTGGAGGATGGCTGGCCAGATTATAGCAAGGGGTCTCAGAGCTCTTTCAGGATCTGTGGTCAGATCACGATCAGTGGCCTCTGGGAGTATGAGTAGGTATGTTTTTGGGAGGTTTTGTTCTGTTTTTCTGTCTATCAAGCAGAGCTGTTCCCAGGTTGAGTTTGAATGTCTGAAGCCAGATCATGGATCAACTGCCAGAAGTGAGATTAATGGATTTATTACTCAAGGTGGGATAAGCATGGCTTCTTCTAAGTATGGTAAGGTATTATACTAATTTATGCACAAGGACACTTTGAATTAGGCCTTTTCCCAGCATCAGGACTGATTTGGTTAGATTGTTATCTCAAAGTGAAAATGCTTTTTAAAAGTAGATATTCTTTAGCAATTTCATATATATTTGTCAGTGTTTATGTCACCAAAGAAAATGACATCTTCTCTTCATCTACCTCAGTGCAACTGTTAACTGAAGATAGGACTCCAGGAAGAAATGGGCCTTGTGAGTTCCATCTCATCTGTAATGTAATGTTGATGGGTCAGCTTTTTTTTTTTTTTTTTTTTTTTTTCTGAGAGGGGTTTTCTCTGTGTAACAGCTCTGGCTGTCCTGGACCTGTTTTGTAGACCAGGCTGGCCTCGAACTCACAGTGATCCGCCTCGCCTGCCTCTGCCTCCCAAGTGCTGGGATTAAAGGCATGTGCCACCATGCCCGGTGATGAGTCAGCTTTATGTAACTAACCACAGCTGTAACGAGTCGATGAGTGCAAATACCACGCCATGCCCAGAAGGTATCTATTACAGTTCAGCTTCCCTCTCTCTTTCCTTAAATTCTTTTCACCACCTCTTCTGTGATGTTCCCTAAGCTTGGGGACCTTAGAGGGGGCAATACAGATGTTTCTTTTAGGGCTCTATGATTGCTTAGTGTTTTCAGTTGGACATGTTTTAAATCTCTGGTACCTGCTGCAATAAGAAGCTTCTGCAAGGAAGACTGAGAGTAGCAGTAATCTATGGGTTAAAACATAGTATACAGAAACTTTTCAAGGAAAGTTTGAAAGCATGTCCATTTAGAAAAAATAACAATGATAAGTTTTTTTTTTTTTTTTAGGGTCTTGTGTAAACTCTTCTTATCCTTATACTCAATAGGATTATACACATTCCTATCTATAACACCATTTCCCACAAAGGTATGTTTGTCTGTAAATGGTTGTCATATGGGCAAGATATTTGCTCTTCTGTTGTCTTGTTGAAATCACTCCTATGATCTCTTGCTTTGGATGTTTCTCTCTTCTTTCCTTAAATATTGGATGGTATTTATTTCATATTTTCCTAAATGCTCTTTCAGGAAACTTAATATTGTCCCTTTGTGAATAACTCTATTATGGCAAAATTATATAATTATTCATTGAGAGTATGTATTGATCTTTACCCTAGGTGGTGACATAATTAGTATTCTTCTACTCCCTTCCATCTTCAACTCCTCTTCTTCCTATGGCTGGTTTTTATACTCTCAAGTGATCATTTTTAGTCCAATAGCGGTTTCTGTTAGAGTTAAAATACATGATTGTATTATCTGAAGTTCATTTTATCAGTTTTAAAATTATCATTGCAATTCTCTTACGCTATCCTCCTAATCTATCCTGTACTTCCTGTCTTTAAATTATCAAGTACATACATTTATAAATTAATAAAATTTCCTTTCGGCTGCATGGAAGTACTTCTCTCATTTTTAATCATATTCAAATGGATTCCCTGATGACTAAGTTATTTAGTAGAAGCTTTTCTTTCATCTCTTCCCTTTCCTGCTCATCCTCTTGAAGTCCTTTGTAAGGACGGCTTTGTAGTCTCTGTAAAGAATATTGCCTATTGTCAATTTCTTTGTTGTTGCGATAGAAATTCTGAGAGGATCTTACATTTTTTTCTTGAAGACTTTGTTATGATTTATTATTTTCCACAACATATAAAGTCTATTTACTTTATTCATTATTTACCTCTATATGAAAATATTTTGAAAGCACTATACCTTTTAATGTCTACTTTTATTTCCTTCCTTCATTCCATTTTTCTTTGGGCTTATTATGTTCTTTAATTTTCTAAATGTGATTTCAGAAACTCATATCTAATTGAAAATCTGTTTTTAATTTTATTATTTTGGTTTTCTGTATTGGAATAGATGTTGAGGTTTTCTGTCATCTGTTTTCTAAAATAATTAGAGAAATTAAAAAGTATTATTTTTCACCTGTGCCTTCTGTCTCTTTTGTTTGTTTGTTTTTGTTTTTTAAGACAGGGTTTATCTGTGTATTCCTGGCTGTCCTGGACTCACTTTGTAGACCAGGCTGGCCTTGAACTCACAGAAATCTGCCTGCCTCTGCCTGCCCCTGTTTACAGAGTGCTGAGATTAAAGACATACACCACCACACCTGGGTGCTTTTTTTTTAACATGTGTGTGTGTGTGTGTGTGTGTGTGTGTGTGTGTATGAGTGCATTTGTGTTTGTATGTATATATATGCATGTTAAGAACTATATGTGACACAGAAACTTGCATGCAGATCAGAAAACAATTTCAGGAACTGATTCTCACTTTTCACCTTATTAATTCAGGGTTTCTCTTATTGTTTGACTCTGTGCTTAAAGTGATAGGCTCATTGCCAGAAGAGAGAAATATTTATTACCAAAGTAGTGAAAAGAGAATATTACAGAATTGAACAGCGCAAACTGAGTGTGAGACACCACTCTTCTTGGGTGTCAAGAAGAGAAAAAGTCTGTAGAAGATACAGGATATTTTGTGTGTGTGTGTGTGTGTGTGTGTGTGTGTGTGTGTGTGTGTGTGT
>CAJQZJ010001969.1:11200330-11223705 GCA_907164525.1 Lophiomys imhausi
CATCTATCTATCTATCTATCTATCTATCTATCTATCTATCTATCTATCTATGTATCTATCTGTCTATCTATCTATCTATCTGTCTATCTATCTATCTATCTATCTATCTATCTATCATGTATCTATCTAACTATCTATCTGTCTATCTATCTATCTATCTATCTATCATCTATCTATCATCTATCTATCTATCTATCTATCTATCTATCTATCTATCTATCTATGTCTATCATCTATCCATCCGTCCATTGTCGTTTGGTGCCAGGGATCAACCTAGAGCTCTACAAGGGCTACTGATACAGCCATCCCTGTGCTTTGTCTTTTCTTTTGTTTTCTATAGCTTTTCAAGAAGTCTTTGTTTAGATATGCCTTTTAATCCTAATATCAGAGGGATTAACAACACTCTATTTTAGGAATGATCTGGAAATATGCTCCAGTAGTAGTTTGGCTTGATTCTTTTCCATTGTTTGTTGCTACTGAAAGAGCAGTAAAGGATAGGAGATTAGATTCAAATAGTCTTTGGTTATATAGACAGCTTCATATAAACTGAGTAACTCAGAGAAAATTAATTGTTTAATCTATTGTTATGCCTCTTTTCTAATAAAATGAGTTATCAACCATGTCCATCTAAATTGGATTGTTATGAAAATTAATAAGCAATAAATATAAACTGTATACAGAAAAATGCTACATAATATATAAAAAGTAATACTAAACATAATGCTTGGCACAATTAAGTAAACTAGAAAATCTTTACAGAAATGAAGACAAATTAGCAGACTGAAGGGTTTTGTGTATATGCAAACAGAAGCAATTGGCTATTACTGTAAAAAAGGAGTAGTAGAGTCTATGGGTCAAGGTATGAGCACAAATGACAATGTCTAGTGAGTGTGTCTGCGATATTTATGCCACTTAGTTAGGGCTCCCAGAGGACATTTTAAAAAGAAGTTTTATGTGGCAGATAACCTGACATGTTTATTGGGATAAAATTTTGCATATTTAGCTGATAGTTATTTATTGCTGTTATTCTATGCACAACATTTGCTCTGTTAAATTAGGATTCTTCCCTGAAAGAAAACTCTCATTCATTCCTGCAGCAGAATAGCCAGGGAGAAAGGAAATATGCTTGATAGTTTTAAGACTGGAAATAATAGCTTGCATAGTACTTCAGTCAGTGTCTTAGGTGGGCATATTCCTCATGGTTTCCTACTCTCAGCCACTGATTTATGGGATTTCATTCTCTATATTCCTATTGGAGGCAATAATAATTTATCTTTAGGAAAAGAAAAATGGGAAGCATTATTCTCTTCCTTCTAACTATGAAAACATTAACAAGTAAAAGTAAAATTATTTATAACATATAAAATCATTGGATTCATTGCCATGATAATTTAGTCAGGTTAAATATTTCTCCACTAATAGAAAATGCATGGTTTTGTGGTTTCTTGTGATGTGGGGTTGGGGGGGGGGGGGCACAGTTGGTCCTTACCTATTTTAGTGAAACACACACCTTGAATGTGGCATAAAATTTTAACTGCTTTGATCTTACCCAGAAAGGAGAAAGACATGCTGGAGAGAGTGTCTGGCAGTCAGCTTTTGCATGTTAATGCTTAAGTGAAATGATGTCACCCGAGGCAATCCTGACCCTTGCGATACTTTGTGAGAAGAGGTAAGATATGTCTGTCAGCTCACTTCCCTTTGAGTCCAAAGCCATATTTCCAACTTTCTTCAGATGATGAATGGAAAAATTAATTGACTAGAAAAAATGGTTTTAAAGCTAAATTTCCACTATTGTTGCGTTCCTCTTCATCTAGATGTTGATACATACATTTATAGTTAAAACGCTGGTGAATAATACATGTCTCCAAGACTCATAGATTATAGGAACTAGCATCAAACATACCCTAGACATAAGGATCCTGTGTGGCATAGAGATGCATCAGTAAATTTCCCTGCACAGCATTAGTTGGATAGTCAACCTGTTGGAGTAAATAGCAAACCAGTTTCTCTCTGTGATAGCAGTTTCAATCACTCAAACATGATGTAAGCAGGAATAAATGCTAAGCAAACTATTCTGCTACTATTGCCCTGTGAATGTGTACACTGAAAAGATGAGGCCTTACTCAGAAGATTTTATAACATCAGTGGAATTGTGAAACCTGCCCCAGTTGAGAAATATACCCAATATACCATGTAGTCTCTGTTTCTATCCTGTTGCATTTTCTTTATCTGATCCTTATTCTGTCTAATGAGGCTTGTGCCACTGCAACCAGATACTCAGTATGCACTGTTTAGTGTTAATGGTTGTAGTGTCTGAAGATGCTTATTCTACTGTCTTCTGGACCTCTTTTCTTTTCCACCTCCAGTGTCCTTCTGGTCAGAAATTCTCTTAGATGTTACAACATATTAAATCAGTGTAATAAGAAGCAGGTTACTGGAAAGGGATGCTCTCTTATTATATATACTTATATCTCATGTTTTGATTAATAATATTTGTATATATGTATGGGTTTCCATGTTATAGTCCCATGCATGTATTCTCATTAAATAAGAGTAACTAAGCTAGTTATTCATTACCTGGCTATTTGAGTGATATCTGGGCTGCAACTTTACTGGTAGAGGGCATGGGTGGAGGTTGTAGTTGTCACTTTCTCAGAGTCTTTTCAAGTGACACAAGATGGGAAGCTATTGATGTTGCTTATGCGAGCTCAAGTCCTTGCCCCTGAGTGAATGTGTAGAGTTGATTAAGCTCATTCAAACACTATTATGCTATCAAATCTTAAATAAATCTTGCTGAAGAAATATGCATGCAACTGCATATTGAAGTTAATTACTTCTACAAAAGAAATCTTAATGTGTTCTAAATAAAATTGAACAGATTTGGTATAGTTTACTTTATAAACTAACATTCTGCAAATATTCAAACATGCAAAAAAAATAGATTTAGTGAGGTCTGAATTCTAACAAATCCTAAGAATACTACATTTTTAAAAGTTGTTACTGTGTTTTAATTTGATGCACATTAAGGGATGCTTAAGTCTGATGTGCTATATCTTACTGATAATCAAGTAATTCTCAGAGCTGTGAAAACTCACAATTGTCTTTAGTTGTGGATTTATGAGTCTAAGACTATCATAATTCTTCTGTGATGAATTATGAAACTAAACCAGTAATGAGGTTGGAGTTGTTCAAATGTAGAAAAAGAGCTTTATTTTAGCACAAAATACAAAATGGGTAAGGAAATATTTTATACAGCTCTACATGTACATGCACATGTGTGTGTTGTTCAGTATTTGGCCAGAACCAATTCCGATAGTTAGTGGAAAAGGTAAAGTTCTTCATAGTTTCTTCATTTCCTGGCTAATGTTTGAGAAGTTAGGAATATAGTCTACACACTGAATATGTTACAGTTTTAAACAACAATATATTTAAAATGTTTGAATATTGTGTCTTTACTTCACATTACTTCCAAACAATATTATTTAATGTAGCATTTGTTAACTGAGAGAAGCTAATTGTACTTTTAAACAGGTTAGATAAGAAAAAGTAAGCTCAAGATTCTCAACTACTAACTCCAAGCTCAGACTTTTAATACACAGATGAAAAATTCTTAAATGTTTCCACATATTACATTTTTCTAAGAATATTGATTGCTTAAGTCAAGAAGTGTTAACTTAGTTTCCACACTGGGTCTGGTGTTATTCTAGGTGGCAGGAATAACGTATAAGTAACAAATTTCCATAATGAACTCCAATGTTAGTCAAGGGGGAACTGAGAGTGAGTTTCTTGGCACAATGGGATGTAATATATTATGTGTTGATAAGTGCAGTGACAAAGGCTACAACACGTGGGGTGAGGGACACAATCAACACATATTAAAAGTAGAACAGTTTAACATTTTATAGAGTAGTTTAAAAAGTGCCTCTGATGAGGTACTATTTAAGCAGAAATCTGCAACAGGGAAATGCAAAAGGCAGACAGACATAGAGAAGGACAGGACAGAAGTCAGTGGAAACTGAAAATTACCCAAAGCAGTAAATATGGTTATAGAGAAGCTAGGAGGGTTCTGTAACCTTGTGACCATTCAAAATGAAAGAATCAGGAGAACATTCACTCTGAAATGGCAGAAAGCATATTTGATCTTGTTCATTTGTTTATTTGTAATTTTCTTCCTTAGGGCTGTGATTGAGTACATTCAGCTTTAAAACTGATATTTATTTTTTAAAGAGATTTTTGTTGATAGCATTTGTTTCTTAAAAAATTAAAATATTCAATAATTATGAAGGATTTTTGAGGGTTTATTTTTGCATAACATTTTCATTTTACCTTTTCATTATTTTACTCACTGAATTTCTTGTTCTGTTATTTTTAAATTTCTTTTCTAAATTTTATAATTAATAAAGATATTCCATGAAATTTATTGACATTGCTACAGTCAAAGGAGGGAATCCAGAGAAGGGTTTCTAAACTTAGTGTTCTATTTGCTTACAGGATTGTCAATAGTCAAGGTAATAAAGCAAGAAAATAAAACATTGCAATCATTGGCAAAGGTGAAGCATTCATAGAGTGTTTTTATTGTCACATGATTCACTATGTCGGTGGAAAACTAATAGTTATCTATAAATTGCTGTAGAACAAATAAGTAAACTTAATGCTCTCAAAGACACAAGACAAACATAAACCATTTTATTTCTATATATTTATATTATGTAATTATATGATTTATTTTTTATATTCTATTTACTTATTTAAAAAAATACACAAGAAATTGAAGAGAAATATACTAGTTGAAATTCCATGTTTAATATTATGGAGGACTATATTGTCGTGTCCCCCTCGACCAGGAAGGATGACGCAACTCACAAAAGCTCTTCTCCAGCAGTTTATTCAGGTCCCTTGAAAACAGTGTTCTGAATTCCGAATTCTGAATGCCCGGGCAGACCCAACCCACAGGCTAAATACTAAATGAACAGCCAGTCAAGTAAAGCCAAGTGGTGCTATCTTAGAGGCCTACGCATGCGGAAGCAAGCCAGATCAGCGGTCTATGCCAAATATGAACTTATTATCATAGAGAGCGCTCACCGTCGGGCTGGTGGAAGGCGGAGACCAGAGCCAACTTTAGGGCGCGGCACTTCGCAGCTCTCTACAGTTCCTCCTTTTTTATTTTTTCTAAAATTGGTAGAAGTCCCTGGAAAGGCTTCGTAATCCCTCTATCTGGGGATCTCACAGTGGGCCTGAGCCTGTAGGAGGGCGGTGCTCAAACTCTTACCCGTCTCTGGGTCAGCCTCCCCACTCAGGACTGCCCTGTCTTAGGTGGCCGAGACTTACCCATCAACTCTGTCACTGACTTGCCAGACCCTAATATCCATGGAACGAATACCTCAGTGGGCAGGGACTATGCTCAGTGAAGATTTACTTCACGGCAGCAAGCCATGCCTGAGGGGACTGGCCCGCCTCAATGGCGACAAGGGCTTGTATAATCATGGCTGCATTACGCTTTTGTGTAGCTCTCATTTTATAGATGCACCATAGGCAAACCAGAGAGGCTAGTATCATTAGTATCGCCAAAGAGCCTACGCCCGCCCACTCCTTAAGATGATCCATAGCCGTCTGAATCCAGGAAGTCAAGCCAGTAGCCAGGCTCAAATCCACCCGAGTGGAATTGATGTGGACGATTGTTGCTCTCAGCTCTCTCATCAAATTTTCAAACTCAGCCGACCAATCCTGTAAGAGGAACTTTGACAATTGTCTAGACAAACTAGCAGCTTTTGTATAATTTTGATATTGCACGGAAGTAACACACAAACCTTGCATTTTCCACTCACACCCCAATTGTGCTAGTTGCCAAAGAGAATCAATCTGTTCTTGTATTAAATCTATGCATTGATTAACTATCATAAGACCTCCTTTGAGATGAGAATTCATAGAGGTCTGAGTATCCAATGCCTGTGCCACAGTGGCTGAGATGTTATTCAGGGCATTGGCAGTCTGTATAGAACTAGACAAGGCAATAGCTGAGGCAGTAGATCCCACAGCAGCAACAGTGATAGCAGTAACAATAGCTGCAGTGATGCCAAAATCTCTTTTAAACCTGAATAGCATCATGGTATTAGGAGCCTCTACAGGAACTGGTACATATCGAGGCATTCTAGTCACCACAGCCACAGGAAAGGCTGTGGCATTCCAGCATAGGGCATAAAAACATGTGCCCGGAGTGCATACTAACTTTTCTTCACCCAAGGATGCACTCCCATTACTTACAATCCACAGAAAAGGAGGCCAGAGACATACTGGCGAAGCTGAAAAGTTCTTGTTGCGGTAAGAATGAAATAAAGAATTCCAAGTACCAGAGCCACTACTGCTAGAGAAATCCAGATTGGTAGCGGACCCTAGGGAAAAAATTACCTCTTTGATAAATTCCTCCCCCAAGCATAATGACAGGTCCCAAGTCCATGCAACTTCCATTTACTCCACACAAAAGCCACAAATCAAAAGGATTGGTGGCAGTCTGCTGAGGATCCCTAGTGGATATATCAAGCATTCCTGTACAAGACTTATTCACTATATTACTAATCATGGGGCTAAAGAAAAAATAATCTTGTTGAACCCAAACTGCTCTGCGCTCCTGACATACTCACTGCTACTATCACCAGGATCCTTAGGAAGGTCTTCATGACGAATCTTCCTCACAAGGCGTTCAGGCACCCACACTGGATCTTGTTGATTCTGAGGAAAAACACAAACAGACCCTCTCGCCCATGTTAGCACGGGTCAGGCCCCCGCCAAGAGCCTGTCAGAATGTCCTTCCACTTCACCATGCTTTTAGGTGAACCATGGGAATCCTGATGTCTGTCCGCTGCTGAGCGGCCTTGAGCATCCAAATTGAAAAAATTTAAAGTAAATAAGGCTAAAGACATTCTCTCCTTGGGGGTACGGCCTTGGCCTATTCCCCCTTTTTGTTTTTGCAAGCATTCTTTCAAGGTGCGATGAGCACGCTCCACAATTCCTTGTCCTTGAGGATTGTATGGTAATCCATGATTAAGCTGTACCTCCATCTGGTTACAGAAGGAGACAAAGGACTGAGCCATATAGGCTGGTCCATTGTCCGTTTTCAGCTGCTGTGGTTTTCCCCATGCAGCCCAGGCTTCTAAGCAATGTCCTATGACATTGCGAGCCTTTTCTCCACTCATAGGTGTAGCATGTATGATACCTGAGCAGGTATCCACAGATACATGAATATATTTTAAGGTTCCAAACTCTGAAATGTGGGTAACGTCCATTTGCCAGATTTTGAGTGGCATCAACCCTCTAGGGTTCACTCCCACACTGGGAGGATGATGATGAATCACACACTGAGGACAGTCCAAAACTACTTGTCTAGCATCTGCTCTAGACAAATGGAATTTCTGCTGTAGAGTTTTTGCATTTACATGAAATAATTGGTGAAACTGTCTGGCTTGGTCCAGGAATGAGCTCCAAAAAATGCATTCCATCCTGGTCCATTGATCAACTTTATTATTACCCTCACATAATGGTCCAGGTAATCCTGTATGTGCTCTGATATGTTGAATATAAAAACACCTTTTTCTCTGCCAGATTAAAACTTGTAACTCTTGTAATAAGGCACATACAGTACTACTATTCTTAATAGGACCTGCTAATTCTAATATTTCACTGCGTTGACCACATAAACTGAATCTGAAATCAAATTGAATGCAAATTGACATCTTTTAAACACCTCAATTACTATTTTCAATTCTACTATTTGGGAGGAGCCCGGTTGAAATTGACATAACACGGGCTCTTGTCTTTCTATCAAATAGGCTCCACAGCCTGTCTTTGAGCCATCAGTAAACACATTTGGTGACCCTTGAAGTGGTACTGCTGAAGTAACCTTAGGGAATATCACTGGGTGCTCCTTAAAAAATGATAACAATGGATGTTTAGGATAATGGTTATCAATCACTCCTTCAAAGCTACATTGCAATATTGCCCAGTCATCTACAGTGCCACACAAAATCTTAATTTGATAACTGGAATAAGGCACTATTATACTGGCAGGAGCAACTCCAAAAGACTGCAAGCATTGTTGGATACCATTCAAGGCTAAAGCAGCAAGTGCAGTGGGATAATGTTCTATTCTGTTCTTACTTGTGTCCACATCCCTGGGCAGAAAGATCTCCCTACTTTCAGGGACTGAACTGGCTGCTCTGTCTGAGTAGCTTCTGGATATGGGGGAGGAGTTGAAGATGCCATGGCAACGGCTTTGTTTACACCAGCTGCCGCCAATGTGGCTGAAGGCGCTGTAGCAACGACTCCACCCACTCCGACTGCCGCTGAGTGTCAGGCGCCATGGCAACAGCTCCACCCATACCGACTGGCGCCGACATGCCCTTTTCTTTTACTTTTTTCTTTTCCTTTTTTCTAATAACAGTCCTCTCCAACTGTTCTATTAGAGCGTGTAGCTCTCCTTCAGAATCCGTGCTCTCTGAGTCCTCCAAATCTCTAAAATCTCTAAAATCTGTAAGATCAGGATAGAGAGGAACTTTCTTTTTGCCTCCCTTTTCACTGTCTGCCTGCTCAAATCTTTCGCCTTTGTTACTTTCCTTTTCACTGTCTACCTGCTCAGATCTCTCCCCTTGTAGCAGTTCCAAGGCTGATTCTCCATCTTTGATCGCGTTACAATACCTCTGATCTTCTAAACAACTCCTCACCATTTTCCAAATTGGTCTTACTCCATGCTTCAGAGTCCCTTGCTCCCAAGCAAAATCCAAGTCCCTGCCTAATTTGTCCCAGCAGGATACCGTAAGATTCCTGGACACCGCAAACCACGGAGCCACAGAATCACATTCATTTAAAAATCTTTCTAGGATAGACTTCTTAATCTTCAAATTCCTAGCTAAAAGTAGCTCCTGAAGAGCCAGAAAAATTGGGTGTGACTCAGACAATCCCATGTTTAAAAATTTACTTTTGGTTCGCTGCTTCCCCGCGAAACTTTACCTTTAGTTCGCAACTTCCCGCGAAACTTTACCTTTTGTTCGCAACTTCCCGCGAAACATTACCTTTTGTTCGCTATTTCCACGAAACTTTACCGTTTGTTCACTATCTCCGCGAAACTTTACCTTTTGTTCGCTATCTCCGCGAAACTTTACCTTGTGTTCGCTATTTCCGTGAAACTTTATTGTCCTGATTTATCCCAGGAACTTACCAGTGCTGCACCTGACTGCAGGAGTTCTGAGTCTTTTCTGGGTCCCCATACGGGCCACCACTTTGTTGCGTCCCCCTCGACCAGCAAGGATGACGCAACTCACAAAAGCTCTTCTCCAGCAGTTTATTCAGGTCCCTTGAAAACAGTGTTCTGAATTCCGAATTCCGCATGCCCGGGCAGACCCAACCCACAGGTTAATACTAAATGAACAGCCAGTCAAGTAAAGCCAAGTGGTGCTATCTTAGAGGCCTACGTATGCGGAAGCAAGCCAGATCAGCGGTCTATGCCAAATATGAACTTATTATCATAGAGAGCGCTCACCGTTGGGCTGGTGGAAGGCGGAGACCAGCGCCAACTTTAGGGCGCGGCACTTTGCAGCTCTCTACACTATATAAGACATACAGTGAAAACTATTGATTCTAGTCAAGAATTTAAAATAATAAAATAAAGGTGTATATATATTACTAGAAGACATCCTGTTGATAGTTAATATTTCCCAGTTATCTCATAGGTTTCATGCAATAAAATCAAGATCTCAACCACTTCTTGAAATGATAATTTATAAATTTTGTGGAAATGCTGTTATTTTAAGAGTAATTATGAGTTATGGCAAGAAGGATCATATAGTTTTTATCTAAGCATAGATATGGATAAATGGAAAAGGTTAGAGACCAAAAATACATCTACATGGATACCATCTACCTTATTTTTTCCTGTTGTGGTAACATACTTTCACAAAAAAATTTAAAGAAGAAAGCTTGTATTCAGTTCATAGTCCTAGCTTACAGTCCATTGCAGTAGGAGCTTGGGAGAACTGCTTCTAGACACCCACAGGAAAGAACAGCGAGGCATGAATTTTTGTGTTCTTGTGCAGAGTTATATTTCTCTTTTCATTCAGCCCAGGATTCCAAGACAAGAGAATGGTGTACACAGTGGGCATGTAGTCCCACATCAATTAATGTATTTTTGACAATCCCTAACAAACATTCTCAGAGGGTCTCTTGCAGGTGTTTTATGATTATCTCAAGTTGCCAAATAAAATTGACCATAACAATGATCACTAATTTCCATCAAGATGCCAAAGTGTTCAATGAAAAGAAGAATATTCTTAAAATTTATTTTGAGTCAAACTCTTTCTGTATAGTGTAGGCTGCCTTTGATTTATGATCCTCCTGTTTCAGTCTCCTGAATACTGTGATTATAGGAATGTACCAACATCAAAAATGTCTTTTAAAGTATTTTTAATCAATATATATTAATTTAGGTTATTTCTAAGAGACTTTGTTAATTAAATGCATATATACACATATATGTGATTTTATGTATATACATGTATATATATGTAATATATGTTATACATGTGTGTATATGTATATATATATACAATATTTAGAAACCATATATGAGAAAAATACCATATTTACCTGTTTAAGTTTACTTAATTAGAATAACATAAAATAAGATTAAAAAAATCATATGTTGGACAAGACAAATCAACAGAAGAAAAGGCACAATAATCAGAAATTCACTTGTTCACACATTCTGGAGTCCCACAATAACACTAAACTGAAAGCAATAATATATACCCAGAGGAATTAGTGCAGACCCATGTATGTCCTCTGCATGCTGTTTCAGTCTCTGTGTGTTCATAGGAGCTTTGATCTGTTTCTTTAAAGGGCCTTGTTTTCCTGGTGTCTTTCATCCCAGCTGGCTCTTACATTCTTTCTGCCTCTTCTTCAGTGGAGTTCCCTGAGCTCTGGTGGGAGGGATTTAATGAAGATAGCTCACTTACAGCTGAATATTCCAAGATCTCTCTCTCTCTCTCTCTTCCTATCTCTCTCTCTCTCTTCCTCTCTCCCTTTGTCTATCCCTAGTGTCTGAATACGGGTCTCTGTATTTATTCCCATATGCTGCAAGAGGAAGCTTCTCTGATGATGGCTAAATAAGTCACCGATACCTGAGTACAGCATTATATCATTAGGAGTCATTGTATCACTACATTTATTTTAAGAACAGTAGAATTTATAACTCAACATTCATACTAGCTTGCAACACAATTTTTTTATAGAAGTACTTTATTTTTTTTTCTTCGAGTTACATCTCGGTCACAAACCCTTCCCTATTCCCCCTTCCTGTCCCACCCTTCCCCCCTCTCCCCCCCCCCAACAGCTTCCCTTTTCAATCCAACAAATGGTTCTTTCTCTTATAACAGTAAATTCTATACAAAACAGCAGAATTAACTATGCCACATTTATGAGAGTTAAATATCCCAGTATCCCTTCCCAATGTCCAGTTCATACATATTTGGCCCCTGACATTAACATTCTACCTTCTAACCATCTCCATGAGTTTAAAGTTCTATATAACTGATTTAGCTTTCATACTAACTTGCATCACTATTATAACCATCTTCTTAGATCTAGAATGCCCTCTTGATTCCTAAACAACTCAAAATTTAGCTATGAGACTCAAGCTGTCTATTCTTCAATCACCTCAGAGAGCTGAGAAGGATAAATATATCTGATTATATAGGAAGTGCAGGGCCTGAAGCTTCCAATACTAAGAAATGACAAACCAGTGACTACCTGGACAGTTCCCATTTTCTCTCCATACATTCCTGCATCAGTCTTCAGCCTTTTGGTCCTGTTTCTCTGACAGACATTTATTGTAGAGCAGGGATTATGAAGGACTAACCTACCCTGTCTTGGCAGAGCTAGGCTGTCGACTTCCCTGTTACCAAGTTTTGTCCTTTTTGGACAGCAGTCTGTCTGCAGTTGAAGCGAGGAGTTTTTACATGCCAAGAGATAGGCTTGCCACTAATTCAACCATCTCACACTGGAGATTCTTCGATGCTTATCTTCTACTTGGAGTAGAATAGGGGGTGCTGTCAGGAGCTGATTTGTCACAATATCAAAAAAAAATCTTAATTTAAGACCACATCTTTGGATGCCATATTCTGCAGATCTCTTGGGGTTTTTGAAGATGCCCTATCTATCTCTTGTATTTAGATAAGCAAATGTTGCTTGTCTCTTAACAACTTGATTACTGAGTAGCTTAGAGAATATCTGTGATAGACTGTCATAGTAGTTAACAAGGTGACATGCATGCATGACTAGGAGTTTGTTTTTCTTAACTATCCTAAACAGTTTAAGATGGTTGGTATCAAGAGGCCAGAGCTTCACATTTCATTTTTAAGTATCTCTAAGCACGATACCATTAGGAAGCGTTAACTTTAATTTTGTATCAATATACAAAGATCTATTCAAATGTGGCTAAATATACTCGTAATTTTGTATCAATATACAAAGATCAATGCCTATGTGGCCCAATACAATCTTAATATTGCGTCCATATACAAGAGTCAATACCATTGTGGCCAACTATAATCTTAATTTTGTATCAATATACAAATATCAATACCGACGTAGTCCAATACAATTTTATTTTAGCACAATAAACAATGGTCAATACCACTTTGGCCAAATATACTACTAATTTTGTATCAATATACATAGGTATAAGGGCATATTCAATTTTAAAAGCATCTTCCTAGATCTATAACACTCTCTTGACTCCTAAACAACTCAAAATTTAATTATGAGACTCTAGCTATCCATTCTTCAACCACCTCAGAGACCTGAGAGGGATAAATATATCTGATTTTATAGGAAGTACAGGGCCTGCAGCTTCCCAAACTAAGAAATGACATACCAGTGGCTGCCTGGACAGCTCCCATTTTCTCTCTATACATTACAGCATCAATCTTCAGTCATTTGGCCCCGTTTCTCTGACAGACATTGGTTGTAGAGCAGGAATTATAAAGGACTTGCCTGCCCTGTCTTGGCAGAGCTAGGCTGTCAACTTACCTGCTTCCAGGTTTTGTCCTTTTTTGGACAGCATTCTGTCTACAGTTGGAGCAAGGGGCTTTTCCTACCAAGAGATAGGCTTGTGACTAATTCAATCATCTCCCACTGGAGATTCTTCGATGCTCATCTTCTACTTGAAGTAGAATAGGGGGTGCTGTCAGGAGTTGATATGTCTCAATATAAAAAAAATCTGGATATGGTTAGATAGTAGAAAGTTAAAGTCAGGTGCCAAATACATATGGACTGGACATTGGGAATGTACGCTAAGCCATATAACCCTCATAACTGTGGCCTAATTACCTCTGTTGTTTTGTATTGTATCTATTATTATAAGAGAAAGAGCCATTTGTTGGACTGAAAGGGGGAGCTGTTGGGGGAAATAAGATATACCTTAAACTTAAAAAAAAAGGGAAGAGGATGGGGGATTGAGGGTGGGAGGGTGGGACTGGAGGGGGGAGTAGGGAGGGGATTTCCATTGAGATGTAACTTGAAGAAAAAAAAAGAACAGTAGAATTTGGTTTTACCCTAGGTCACTGGACTCTCTCTTATTTTCTAATTAAAAGTGTCTGAAATTTTCATCAGTGTCTTAAAACACTGAAAGACAGAACTTATGAAAGTGACTTTTATTATTTGTTTTTTATCATACACTGTAATTTATTTCACTGTACTTAAACATCTATGTGTCTTCCAACCCTTATTCCTTCCACTTCTCACCCCCACCACCCTCAACACTAGGACAGAGAGAAAGAAGGTTAAAGGGGAAAGAGACAAAGATCTCTTTGAGCTACTTCTGACTGATTAGGGTCCTGGGGTTCTTTGGGGAAGATACCAGTCTCAGTATTCCAGCAAATCAGGAAACAACAGCAGGAAGAACCAGCTCAGGGAGCGCAGCATCCTCTTTCTTCTTTGTAGCCCTTTCTGTTCTTTGCAGTTCCTTTTCCTCAAGGCTCTGCCTTTTTTTTTTTTTTTTCCCTTTCTCAAGTCCTCAGAGTTAAACTTGCTCAGCTGGTTAAGCCACGCCCCTGCTAGCTCACGAGGCAAATAATACTTTACACCTGTGGACTTAAGTGGCCTCACACCTGGGATTAAAGAAAAACATTCTCCCAATTGGTTATTTTAATAAACTCATACCACACTCTAGATAGAGTCCACAGAATTAAACTTCCTGCAGCTGGCTAAGTCCCACCCCTAGTAGGGTAAGAGGCACAATTATACTTTAAAGGTGTGTATAAACTGAAGCAGCTCCATACCTGGGATTAAAAATATTCTCATATCATAACTGAGTTTTTTAGTAAACAAAACTCTTACATAAGAACTAGTCTCTATTTTAACAGGTAATTGGTCAAGCCAGAGTTCCCTCACAATGTGACAATTTATTTTTCTCTATTTTGCAGATGAATCACAAGCATTCCCACATAGCTAACACCATCTGTTCTAACTACCAAGATGGTTGTGGGATGTTTCTTTCTCAGTATTTATTTACAATCTGAAATGAGCATTTGTAAATGTGTAAAATTTATAAACAAAAATATGGCATTCTATGCAGGATATGCAGGAAAGATTTTTTTTTCCTTTTAGATACAATGGATTATTGTGCTGTATACAGCCGTTCTTAGAACTTAGTTGTTTCAGGCCATCATGTAATTCAGAAATAAGACAATGGAAATTATCTTAATAATACTTTACTATTATATCTGCTGATTCAACACAAATTATATTTTGTTTGGTAAAGGCTTAATGTCAAAGACATTTACTGAATTATAATGTCAAAAATTCAATTATGTGCAAAATTTATGTATCTATTATTAATCAGAATACCTGATTAAACTGAGCTTTGGTTAATCACTCTAAGATCATCCCAGATAAAAGGAATGTAGAAACATGGGTGTGATGTTAAGATTTTCAGATTTATTCAATTGTTGAATGTGTAAATTGGAGCTCACAAGGAAGCACTCACCGAGAGCAGTGACAGTGATATTCACATGTACACTGTGTTTACTACTCCATTTACATAATAAATGTGTTCTGTCTGCAGAGTCACATTTTTTGACAATCACTGTGATTCCTGGTCTGCCTTTGAATATCTTCCAAAGATTTTCTTTGTTCACTGTGATAGTTTCTCCACCTGCCCTGACATGAGGCAATGAACAATGAGTACAGAGTGGGAGAGTGAGAGTGTATGTGGAAGTTAGAAGAAGTTGTCTGTCTTCTGTAGTTGGAATTACATGCAGTTATGAGCTCCCAGGCAAAAAACAAACAAACAAACAAACAAACAAACCAAGGATCTAACCCCATTGAAAACCTAAAATATATTTTCTACTCAATTGATTCTATTTTATTCAAATTATTCCTCTTTTTCAATTCATCATGATTGAGGATAAATGAACATTGGTTATTGAATATTAAGAGGTTTTGAAGGTGATGACTAAGATTGAATTTTACCACTCTTGCAGACTTTCCTTATTACTCAGCCCTGATATTTCTTCTCAGAACTACAATGGAGAACTACATGGTCTCGCTTCCCTTTGGTTTTAGAATCATTTCTTTACTTATAGGTTTAAAAGGTTGTATTTATACATAACTCTATGATATATTGTTTTCTCATTTATTAACTTATAGAGTTAATTTTTTCCAAGACTAATATGCAATAACTCACTGAGTCCTTAATAAAACTGGCCAACTTTAAAGACATGCTAATTGAAGAAATAAGTTTCTATTAAAATGAACTTGAATTGAATTAATATTTTGGTAAAATTGAATTAAAATGATTTTTTGTGAGAATGTTACAGCCTCTCTAATCTATAGTTTTTTTAAAGTTACACATATTTCTTCTTCACCATCTATTCTCTATAAGTTTGCATTACCACATTAGGTCACCCAAGCTTCATATCTCATTAATTTCTCCACACTGAAGTCTTTTTCCACTGATTCATCCTGCCTTGTTCTTGACAAAAGTGCTAATTTTAAAGCAGTCCCATTCTAAAATCTCTCAGGGACTCTTCTTATTACCAATGTGGTTGATTACAAAAACCATCAGTTCTTTTGTCCTCTGTGGCTACACTTTATGTAATAATTCTCATTAAGATATATTTTTTCTTAACCTTACAGGTCCTTTGTATATATTATAGCTTATGGTTTTGTGTTTTTGGGGGGATTATCTTGAGTGTACAAATAAGTGGTTTTCAATGTTTGTATCTTATTTTTGTGCCTTTTCTTGGGCACTTTTCATTCTGTTTGTATGTCTTTTTTTTCTATTCCAATGTGTTTGATTCTGTCTTGTCTTGCAAAACAAACAGGCTTCTGAGGGATAATACAATAAAACAAAATAAAGACATAGTAAGACAAGACAGAAGTGGAGTGGATTCAGATGGAAAGTAAGGTGGGAAGGAACTGGAAGGACTAGCCAGAAGGGAAACTGTAGTCATGATATATTGTATTTTTTTTTCAATAAAACACAGAAAAACATACAAAGTTCTAAATTGTCTTAATGTTTATTTAAAAAATGGCGTGTATTTATAGGTCCTTTAATTCCTGCCCAATATTGTACGTTTAGTGTAAACAGCAGACAAATAGAAGGCCAGGATGCTATTGTTCTTCTCCACATTGCAGTCATCTCCTGTCGTTGAGCCCAGATGAGGCTTGTGAGAAATGCAACACATGCGGCCTCATTTATGTTCATTTTCCCTGCCTTTATATGGGAGGAAGCCATTTTTGTTGATTGAGGCTATAGCTGTTACAATTAGAGTGTCCTTCTACGCCCTGTCATTTGAACCCTTGGTCTCTAGTGAGTGGTGCTATTTTGAGACATATAGGAGACTCTGCTTTCCTGGAAGTGTGTTTGTCACTTGGGGTAGGCTTTAGCAGCTTCTATTCACTCTCTCAACTTTGTGCTTGAGATTTGAAGTGTGAGCTCTCAGCTTTCTGTTCCAGGTTCAATGCTTCTGCTTTACCATCATGATATTCTATCCACCTGAAATTGTAAACTTAGTTAGGATTTTATTGCTGTAAAGATACACCATGGCAATGGCAACTGTTATAAAGGAAAGCATTTAATTGGGGCTGGATTACAACTGAGCGGTTTGTCTTAATGTTTATTTAAAAAATGGTGTATATTTTTAGGTCCTTTAATTCCTGCCTAACACTGTAGGTTTAGTTATCATAGCGGGTAACATGGTAGCACAAAGGTACACATAGTGCTAGAGAAGAATCCAAGGGTTCTAAATCCCAATCCATAGGAAGCAGGCAGACAGAATAAGCCACTGGCCCTGTCTTGAACATCTGAAACCTCAAAGCCCACCCCTACTGACATACTTCTTCCAACAAGGCCACAACTCCTAAAGTGCCACTACCTATAGGCCTCTTGGGCCATTTTCATTCAAAGTACCATATAAAACAAAATAAATTCCTTCTTCCTTAAATCCCACTGATTATGGTGTTTCATCACAGCAACAGAAAAAGAAGTAATATAAAGGTTTCAACTTACCTTAAGTGCTCATCAGAGAGGCAAGAGCCAATAATGGCATGACCAGCTTAGCTGGTTCAAATCAAACAGAACTTCCTAGCAGACTCATAAATACCAAAAAAACCAACCAACCAAACAAACAAACAATAAAACCACAAAACTATTAGGTAAGGAAATGCATTTGCCAGAATGCTGTTAGACATAGAAAACTAAAACTCATATTCTCTAATGTATTCTGAGGCTGTTACAATTGTATGTCTAGGCCTGGGGAGATGGCTCAGTGGGTAAAGTGTTTTTTTTCTGCACAGACATGAATGCTAGAGTTTGGATCCCTAGCAGGAGCTTAAAAAATAAGTCTTAGGTCATAGCTGTGATTCCAGCGCTGTGAGGCAGAACAAGAATATCTCAAGGTCTCCCTGATGAGCTACTCTCACCATTCAGTGTGTACCAAGTTCAGTGAAGGGTCCAGTCTCAAAATTCAAGGTGGACAGAGATGAAGGAAGATCCTAAAATCAAATTTCAGTTTCTCACCATAAGATAGGCATGCACTGGGTATGCATATTTGCACACATGTGGACACACACACATAAAGCTGATTAATTAATTAATTAACTGATAAGATTGTATATCTATCTCCTTGGGAATAGCAGAGTTATATGAAGGAGTGCATAGAGTCAAAAAATTTTGAAAGGCTACATTTCTAAATCCTTCATTTCTATGAGTACTTCTTTCTAAAACTGTTCTGAATGAGTACAGGTACTCCTGTGATCATAACTTCAAGTCAATTCTTTTTTACTACCTTTTCATAGGTCACCAAATCAAAGTGTTAGTAGAGAGGCTATGCACATAGTAAATTGCTACTTTCATCCCTTAAGAACTTTTAGGCAACGGAGTTTGAGAAGCAAAAATTTCTGACAACTACCGTACTATGGCCAGGCTACCTTTATCTGTAGTTTAAACTGTTTTAACATCTTCTAATCATCTATGGAACAAAAGTAGAAGTCTTTGACATCATGCTTATGAAAGCTCATAAAAACTTCTGCTTGTTTCCTCAAACTGACTTTAAGTTACATTACACCCCTCTGAAGTCTCTGGGAAGCCTCACTGTTTCCTCACCTTTGTCTCTCCACAGCACAGTCCTCCTTTCTTGTCGAAGCCTACTTTGTTCTTATTCCACCAAACTCCTTTATATATATACTTCCTCACACCTTTCAGAAAATACATTATTTTAATCTTTAAAATTTTTGTGTTCATATCTTCTGATTGTGATCTCTTGAGTGAGCAGCTGACTTATGTAAGTAGTTCCTTAGCACCTCTTAAAGGTACTTTATGACAACTTATTGAATGAAAAATGAGTGAGCACCAATTAGAATTTCATTTTGTGAAAAGATGAAGCAAGGGGCTAGAAGGTTAAGATGGGTGCAAAGGAAATCATGTTTGCAAATTAACTACAAAATATAGTTTAATTAGTTAATTAACTTGATTTTCCATTAATTAATTAATTTATTCACTTTAAACACTGATCACAGCCCCCTTCCTTCCTCTCCTCCCAGTGCTCCCTCACATACTCCCTCTCCCCACCTCAGAAAAGGTAGTGGGTCCCCATGAGTACCTACCTGCTCTGACACATTAAGTCACTGCAAGACTAGGGATATCCTCTCCCAGTAAGACCAGACAAGGCAGCACAGTTAGGGGAAAGGGATCCAAAGATATGCATCAGAGTCAGAGAGACTACTGATCCAATTATTGGAGGACCCACATGAAGATCAAGGTGAGAATCAACCACATGCAGGGGTCCTCAGTCGAGAACATGCATACTCTTTGTTTCATGGTTCAGTCTCTGTGAGCCCCCATAGGCCCAGGTTCTTTGATTCTGTAGGTCTTCTTGTGGAGTCGCCTTCTGGCTCCCTCAATTCTTCCCTACCCTCCCACAAGATTCCACAAGCTCTGTCTAATGTTTGGCTATGGATCTTTGCATCTATTTCCACCAACTGTTGGGTGAAGCCTCTCTGAGGACAGTTATGCTAGGCCTCTGTCTGTAAGCACAGTGTCAAGGATTGGTTCTCTCCTAGGGATTGGGTCTCAATTTGGGCTAGTCTTTGGTTGGTCATTCCCTCAGTCTCTGCTCCATCTTTTTCGCTGAACTTCTTGTAGCCAGGACAAAATTGGGGTCGAAGGTTTTGTGGGTGGATTGGTGTTGTTGCCCATCCACTGCAAATCCTGCCTGGCTAGAGGAGATGGTCACTTCTGGCTTTATATCAACTGCTGCTAGGAGTTTCAGGTAGGTTCACCAAATTAATTAACTTCATATCCTGACCACAGTAGTTTCCCCTTTGTCCTCTCCTCCCAATTCCCCCCTTCCCACCATCTACTCCTCCTCCTGTTCTCTTCAGAAAAGACGAGGCCTCCCATGAATATCAACCACCCTTGGCATGACAAATTGCAGTAAGACTAGGTATATCTTCTTTTATTGAGGCTAGTAGAGGTAGTCCAGTAGGGGGAATGGCTCTCAACAGCAGGGAACACAGTCAGAGACCACACCTGCTTTTGCTGTTTTGAGTCCCACATGAAGACCAAGAAGCACAACTTCAATAAATCAGAGGGCCTAGAAAAATCCCATATATGGTCTCTGGTATTTCTGTCTCTGTGAGCTCCTATGGACCCAGGTTAGATGATCCTGTAGTGCTTTTTTTTTTTTTTTCTTTTGTGGTGTCCTTGACCCCTCTTCCTCCTTGAATCTTTTCTCTCCATCTTCCAAACAATTACTCAAATTATATCAAATGTTTGGCTGTGGGTCTCTGTATCTGATTCCATCAGTTGCTGGGTGAAGCCTCTCTGATGATGGTTATGCTAAGCATCTGTCCACAAGTATAACACAATATCATTAATAGTGTCAAAGGTGAGCTCCCTCTCGTGACTTGGGTCTCAAGTCCTTGCTTTGACACTCCTTCAATTTCTGCTCCATCTTTAGTCCTGTACATCTTTTAGTTAGGACAAAATGTAGGTTGAAATTTTTGTGGCTGGGCAGGTGTCCCAGTCCTTCCATTGGAAATCTTGCCTGGTTACAGGAGATAGCCAGATCAGGCTCCATATCCTCCATTGTTAGGAGTCTTGGCCATGGTTGTCCTCATAGATTCCTGGGAGTTTCCATTGTCCTAGGCTTCTAGTTCTTCCCAGAGATGTCCTTCCATTCCAAATGTCTCCCTCAGTACTATTGCCCCCTGTCATTTGCTAACCTAATCCTTCCTGTTCCTATTCCCATTCCCACCACTGTCCAGGTGTATATTCCCCCCTTTTTCCCCACCCCTGTCCACTCAGGAATTCTCTTTTATTTCCTCTTTTCAGTGAGATTCAATTGTCCCTTGAGCCCTACTTATATTCAGCTTCTTTGAGTCTGTAGATTATATCATGATTATTCTTTACTTTATGGCTAATATCCACCTATAAGTGAATACATACCATAATTTTTCTTTCTGTGCCTGGGATACTTCACTCAAGATGATCTTTTCTGTTTCCATATATATTTGCTGCAAATTTTGTATTACTCAGCTATTTAGTACAATGACAGGAAATATTTTAAATCTTGGGCAATGAGTACTAACTGAGGACACAAGGACCTTCTTCTTTAGTGGTTGCATTTCAAAGGGATAGCTTTGATTAAGAAGGAAAAGAGAGGTAAAGCTACCCAGTCCTGCTATATTATTTAGAATTTTGTTGTTGATCAGGATAAAATAAAGAAGAAAGGGTTAATTTTGGCCTATGGTTTCTAGGAGTTATAGTCTATAATGGCAGGAAAGGCACAGCAGCAAGCCACTGAAAAGGAAGCTAGTTGATCACATTTCAGTTACACACAGGAAGCAGAAGGAACAAGAAGATGGAGGAGGTATAACCCGTCAAATTCTAGCCCTAGACACATACTTCCTTCAGCAAGTCTTGACATCCTAATAGTTCCATAACCTCTCCAAACAGAGCTACCACCTGCAGAACGAGTGTGAGCAAATGAGAGTTATTTCTCATTTAAATCACAGAACTTGATTTGTAATCTTACAGGACTTTTCAAAAGCTTGTATCTTTAAAGAGAAGGATCAACATTAAGCAGGGTTTTGTTTTTGTCATCATAGTTATTTATTATTTTTTAAGTAAGGACACTAAATAACATTTAATGATCATATTTTCACACATACATGTCGCTGTACTTTGTTTTCATTTGTTCTCACCTTCTACTATCTTTTCTTTGTCCCCTCTCTTCCTTTACTCTTGGTATATTTCCTCTAGCTCAAATATTCCCCTTTAAAGAAAATTTTCAAGGTCAGAAATTTAAAGTCTACAGACAAAAAGAAATTGTCTAGAGTTGGACCAAACAGGAACAAATTTTATCTGTATGAAATTATGTTTTGAATTATAGTATCACACAAGGCATTTAACTATGAGAGTATATTTAGAATCCAGATATTGCTCTCAGGCCATCTTATATACAGCAGGCTTTTTCCTTTCTCAGATGCATAGCTTCCACAATCCTACTGATATATCATCTGTAGGGCCCTAGCTAACAAATTTTGTAGGGTCAGTATCTCTTACCTGGAAAAGCCAATTTACATCAAAGGGGCTATTGATAGACCACATTTGTCTCCACACCATTTATGTCTCCTACAAGGGAATCAGAGAGACTGGCTATAGGCTTTTGCGGTGAAATATCTCCCATATTCAGAAAATTATGAGAAGAGAACCCATTCTGCCATGTGGGTTCAGAATCCTCTTCAGAGATCTTATGTTTCTGCTATGGTGCTAGGGCCTAAACTCTCCTTGGAGCCCCCATTATATTGTTACCAGCCCATTGATCCATGACCTTGATACCTTTTCTAATAAACTCTTTACTTCCTGCTGTCCATTTCAGTGTCCATTTTGACTCCTCATCCTTTGAGTCCTGTCACTAACAGGGTTTTTGTGCTAGTTCTTGTGTTTAGAGATATTTCATAGATCTTAGAAAGGTAATAATGTTGAAGGTCCTCTGATCCAGTCTATCCACATGGAAGTCTTTGATTTTCAACTCTGAGAGTTGACAGTGCACAAACTTCCCCATCAGTTCTACTCACACTGACAGCCATTGCACCTGAAGCAGTTACCCCTCTATAATATTCTAACTTTAAATTATTTCTGTACTGAGTTCTTACTATCATAAAAGGCTACTCTTTAAAGAAGATTTACTATTCAATAGAAAATTGTGGGGGGAAAGTGAGCAATTCTAGATTTTTATTTTCAGTATACAGATAATATATTGTCACTGTTTTTCTGAACTGAGGGTAATACATACTAAATTTATTTGCTTAGAAAATGTTCTTGCAATGTGTATTATAGAGGCATAAAAAGTAATTATGAGTGAAAAAAAATAGAACTTGGCTACACGATATGTTCCCGGATAGCCTGGGCTACAGGTGAGATCTGCCTCAAGACAAATACAAACAGGAAGAAAACAAAAATGATGCAGGCGGAAATTTCTTTTACAATGATTAAAATATTTAATGGACTATTTTCCCCAGCTGTGATTAATATTTAAAACCAAGGCAACATCAGGAAATGTCAAAGAGTTTGTTTGAGAACCTGGCATCACCGTCTTCACTTACTATTGTTAGTTATTTTTGCCATTTAATACTTTTGTGTATTGTAGACACCAAGTGAAGACAGCTAGGGAAATATACCAGGTTGTTGTAGTCTGCACCAAACCTTCATTTTAAATGAAGGTAAATTTGCCTTTCTGATATTCATTGTTAAGAAACCCCAGGAACAACTAAAGGGAAGATAATTGTGGTTGGTGGTTTGAATGAGAAACATCTCCACAGGC
>CAJQZJ010001969.1:11223715-11248953 GCA_907164525.1 Lophiomys imhausi
TGTGTTTGTGGTTGATGATGCCAATTCTCTGTTTCCCACTCCAGCTGCCTAGTGCAATCCCTCCATTACCTAGGACAGTTCCAAAGACCTTCTTTGGTCATGGTGTTTTAATAACAGTGACAAAATATTAACTAATACAATGAACATCCAATGTAAACTATCTCTCTCACTCTCTCTCTCTGTCTCTCTCTCTGTCTCTCTCTCTCTCTCACACACACACACACACACACACACACACACACAGAGAGAGAGAGAGACACGCAATTAAAATTTAATTTTTCCCAGTCATGGAAAATAGAAACGAGATAATTCTCAATTCTTGTGTTAAACTCTGCTGAAACGAAGCACAACTGATTTAGTTTTAGTTACTTGCTTTAGGACATGCCTGCTTCTAGACGATAAAAGAATGAACTAGCTAAATGGATTACTTATCAGAACCAACAGCTTTCTGATCAAGACTTGCTTCAAGACCCTTGGCTCTATGGGCCCAACAACCCAAAGTTATGATATGTAAGCAGTCTAACTCATTTTTAGTTCTGCAAAACTCCTAGAAAAAAAATCACTGAATATGGGGCCTAAAACTACAAATATCTTGACTTAATAGCCTAATATGAGATTAATAGGACACTTAAGTTTGTGTTCTTAATGTTGTAAAGCTGATAGAACTGTCTTTACATAATGATGGTTTTTGAGAGTATTTTAAGGAGTCTTTTGGGAAAGCTCCATTCATAGGATTGTCTCTCTCATGCTGGTGCAACCACCCTCCACCTCTTTAATTTTGCAACCATTTTATCCTAAACATATGAAACACATTTCTAATAACTCTTCACGGCTAACCTTTATACAACTGACTGTAGTTTTTTTGTTTTGTTTTGTTTTTTGTTTGTTTGTTTGTTTTTTTTGTTTTCTAGTTGACAATATATGTCCATATGAACCTGAGCAGCCAGGCACTCTGATGAGGCCCACCCTCCAGTTCCCTAGCCTCACTACAGCATACCTTCTCTTTATGTTACCACTCAACTAAACTTCCTCAACAACATTTTTTAGAAATTCCTGGGTTTTTTTAGACATATGCCAAAATAGATCCAGAAACTTTGGCTGATTTGCTATGTTTCTTTGTTCAGGGCAGTTGTGTGGCCAGTTCTGGTAAGCACTGAGCTCTGATACTATTTCCAACAGATTAACTGCTGCTGACCCAGCTCTCACCATTGTGATCATATAGTAATTATAAACAGACTGCACATAAATAGAGTTATAAATGAAGTTCTATAAGTATGTTGGAATCAATAACTTCGTGTGATACATGTAAAAATTAGAACTATACTATAGTTACTACAGGATTTCTTGGAGCTTGTTGCTTCCATCATAAGAGAAAAAAAAGCTTAAAGTTAACTAAATTATATTCTGTATCTGAATGCATTTTACAAATGTAAAGTAATATAGATAAAGCACTTAGTGACAGATCAATGGGTTAGCATTCCAAATATACTAAAAAAAATAGCATAAGGCAAGTTTCAAAACCTTTGGAGTTTCCCTCAGTAAATTATCTTAAGTACAGTTATATTGTTGCTGCTAAAAATATAGGATCTTGCCACCTTAAAAATTACCTTCTGCCTACAAGAGTCACGTATCCAAATGTTTCCATCTTCTGAGACTCTCTGCTTACACTCTGGGATCGCTCTGCTGACCTGTGGCTAATGCTGTGATCATTAGCACCAGAGGCCTGAGCCTGAACAATGGATGTGGGCAGAGATAAAACTCCATTCTTTCTGTGATTTCTTGTGCTCTAACCAGAAAAGCATTTGCTAGGAAAGGCTTCACTTTCTTGTGTGTCATCTGCACAGGGAACAGATAAGCCCAGCGTGGTCTCTAAATTGTTAAATGTGCTATGTACGAAGACAACAAATAGCTTCTAAGAGGTCACCAAGCCAAACTGTGTCATAACCAATGTCACTAATTTATGCAATATGTGCGATGATTGTCAATGTTAAACTTTTCCATGCACATATATGCAGAATATTATATATGAATTTTTATAAATAGATACAAATATGTAATTACATATTCCAAATTGATGAAAACTTAAAACTGATTTATTAAAGATACATTCATGTTCTGTGAGTGTTTGGAGTTGTACATGAATACTTAGCACTGATCTGTGTATAATGGAAACATAGAAATTAAAATGTATACTTGTTACAATGACCACACAGTAAATGTGTGTAAATTCCAACCAAAATTGATAAATTAAAAAAATGGGCGAAGGAAAATCCCAATATATGAGAGAGGATTTGGGGGTTTTAAAGTTTTCAGCCTATAAGTGACTGAAAGATTTTCAGTAAATAAGTTTTGATTCAGCCATTAATATCAAGTGGAACACCTCAGGAGGTTGGTATGACTGGAGGCATTATTCAGAGACAGAGCTTGCCTTGTTCCCTCAGGGCACACATTGGTAGCAATCAGAGGCAGTTAACAAGCTTTCTGCTGTGCTCTCCCTGGTCATAACTCTGGAAAGTTTGGAGTAGCTCTTCAAGAAACCCTTGATTAGAATTCCTCACAGTAGTCCAGCAGGGAGGGCAGGAAGGGCAAAATCAGCTGTGACCAGGCTATGTATAAGAACAAAGTTGGTGATTAAGAAAAATAAAAGAAGCCTCCTTTCTCTTTGAAGCTGATCTAGCAGAAACACAATGACAGTATATAACTAAACAGTCCTTTATCATCTTAATTACTCAAAATGCAAGGATAGTAAGATTAGTAAGATTATGGATAAACCTCATGTAATTCTATTTAGCTTTGAAAATCTCCCTGTAATTGTTTTTGGTTTTGGAAATCTATCATGCACGACTACAGTAATGAAAGCCATAGATTGCAAATTCATAAGCAGTGCTTTAAACTGGTTAGACCATTTCAGCAATTCATGACAGAGAAAGCACATTTCATTTCTCTGTCCTACTGTGGGTCTCCTGGGCAGTTCTAGGAGGTCAGCACTTGCTTCAAGGCCATGACAACTTGAATGTACTGGATTGTATATTTCCAGGATCAATCAAGAGCGAACCCATGTGCAGAATGCCCACACCTGCCCTTCTGTTTTCTGAGAAACAGAGAGCTATTTGAACTACTTAATACTCCAAGGAAGAAATTTAAACCAAGCTTTAAAAAATGAAATGTGCAAGTGAATGAAAACACACTGTTAGAAAAGAAATAAGAAAGACACAGGATAATGTAGAAAGGGATTTTATATGGTCTAAACAGTATAATTCCATGGAACTCTATGCACTAAAATTAAAGTTTTTTAAATATTTTCAAAAGGGGAAGCCAATAGGTATGGTAAAATGTTATTCATCCGAGTTACTAGAGAAAACAAATTTAAACACTGAAATGGCTAAAATAAAACATATCAATAATAAATACATGTAAATAGCATAGATAGCTAATGCTAATATGAAAATACAGTGAGGAAGCAACCTGGAAAGCACTTAAAAAGTCAGCAATTTCATGTAAGTGAAGGATTCCTTCAATATATTAGTTCATGCATATGCTCCATGGCATTTCTATATACTTATCTAAGAAAAATAATTTATGTATTTATAATGTTCTGTACAGAAATGCTAATGCCACCCTTCCTTAGCCAAATACACAATACAAATAGCTGTCATTTTGAAATTAAATCACAAGCTATTTATAATTAGCTAGCATTAAAGGGGAATGTATTTGGGAGGATGGGTGTGCATAGAAAGGCTAAAGGATCAAATTGGGTGTCCTTTATCAGGAAACTCCTCTCATTGGCCCAGACAAACCCATAAGGCTCGTCTGAATGACAAATAAGCACTAGGAATCATCCTGTCTATCTTCTGAGCACTGGGATTGCAATTGCTCATTAGCACACCCAGCTTCTTTCTCTGTGAGTTCTGGAGATCAGACTCGGATTGTGATGTTTGCACCATTTCACATTACAAGTTGACTTAGCTATTTTCCTATCTCACTTCCTTATCTCTGTAATGTTTAATGTTCTATAGTAAACCAGTAATTATTATTAGCATATTCATATGTATTTGTAATTTGCAAAATTTATTTTTTCATTAAGTTTCTCTGTATAGATGTACATATACATATATATGTATATATATATATATGTACATACACACACACACACATACACGTGAATGCAAGTGCCTACAGAGAAGAGAGTCACTGGATCCCTCTAAACTGGAGTTATAGTCAGTTAGAAGTCATATAACATGGGATTCTTGGAACTGAGTGAAAGTACTCTGCAAGAGCTCTGTTCCTTTAAGCACTAATTTGTCATTTTATCTCTTAAAGATACACTTAATTATAAATCAGCATGTTTATATACATTATATTCTTTGAAGTTTCTGAACACAACCATGTTATTTAAAAGTAGCAATCATTTGCTGGATATAGAACTTTAAACTCATGGAGATGGTTAGATAGTAAAATGTTAAAGTCAGGTGCCAAATACATGTGGACTGGACATTGGGAATGTATGCTAAGCCATATAACTCTCATAATTGTGGCCTAATTATTTCTGTTGTTTTGTATTGTATTTATTGTTATAAGAGAAAGAGCCATTTGTCACACTGAAAGGGGGAGCTGTTGGGGAGAAAAGATATACCTTAAACTTAAAAAAAAAGGAAGGGGATGGGTGGGTTGAGGGGGAAGAGGGTGGGAGGGTGGTACTGGAGGAGGGAGTAGGGAGGGAATTGCGATGGAGATGTAACTTGAAGAAATAGAAAAAAATAGATAAAAATTAATAAATTGTCAGTTTAATGTTTAATTTAAAAAAATCTTAACTTATAATCAGTTTGCATGTTATTTCATGTTTTTGCTTTATTTCAATGGCTACCATGACCAAAATTAGTGTTGGCATAGGTATTCTCACCTTGTTTTTGAACATCATTAGAAGGCATTTATGTCTTTCACTGCTAAGTATGACAGCAGTTGTAGGCTGAAACCAATTGTCCTAGGTGATAGTGAAGAACCTTCCTTCCATATCAAGTATGTTGTATGACAGTAAAGACTTTGAATTCTGTTACTTGTTATATAACTGCAGTGATTTAAACACCACAATGGTAATATATCTTTAATCTAGATTTAGTAGAAGCTTTCTTTATATAAATATAGAAAACTTTGGTGATATGACACACAACCTAATGAAGTTTAAACAAATAATGTAGATTTTAGGAGAAAGACACATGGGAGTCATAAAAAGATATATCCCTAACATTAACCAAGTAGTCAATCCAAACAGAAACATATGCTTTACACCCGCGCGTGTGTGTGTGTGTGTGTGTGTGTGTGTGTGTGTGTGTGTATCTGATGATGTTGTTGTGTAGGAGCAGAAAGACAATATTTAGGATGTAATAAAATTTAACATTGGCAATAGAATAAAACTACATTTTAATGAATGTACATATGTTAATAAGTATTTTAATCTAGTATTTATGTGATGCAAATATGTATACTATATGTGTTTATACTTACATATCTACACTTGTCATATCTAAAATACATATAATATTATATTTATAATATACATGGTTCAAAATTTCATGTATACAAACTTTTGCAGTATGAATGTCCCTCTTAGTGGAATACAATAGAAATAGTAAAATGTGTAATTGGGTACATTTTTAATTTTAGTCATTTGCTTTCATGTTCAGCAAATATTAGAGTCTTGGCACAATTCAAGGTAACATTAATGCTTTTTAATTTGAGATGTGCTCACCAGTTTCAATAAAGGTGAAAAACACTCTGAGAAAGAAAAGAATTAAGAGGGGGGATCCAAGATGGTAGCGGCCCACACAGGCGCATTTTGAACTTGGGGAAAACAGCCATAAAGCCACAGAGTTATAAGACGGTGTGCAAAAATCTGAGCGATGCAATCCCCTGGGTGTCACCCAGCTACCAGGGGCCACTAAAAGTCCCTGGGCAGGACTCTCCCCAACTCTCTCGGACACGCAAGGAAGCTGCTGAATCCCAGAATCCGGAACCCCCACCAGGAGAAACACTGTGTAAGATCCACTCTAATACCCAGTGGGCAGATTCGGACCCCACACAGGGTTACTCACCAGCCTACTGGGCCCCTCAGATCCCAAGCAGGCATGCCGGCTATTTAGCGAAAGGTTGTGGACCTGTGGGAGTGCCACACACTCTTAGCAGCCCACACTGGGGCGTGCAGCCACCCAGCACGCAGTGGCTGATGGTTCGACAAGCTTCAGCCCAGCGGCCAGTGGGTCCACAGCTGCATTTTGGAAAGCCCAGGCATATCTGTGCACCCCCAGAGGGGTGCTGGGCATACATCCAGGCCCCTCTATTCGATTTACAGCCATTGGGAAAAAAACGCTGTTGCTGGAATGAGCACCAGGATACTGTTCTGGCTGCAGGTTACACAGACTGCTGTGTACCGGAACTTGGATGACAGTGGCCCCATTTGCCAGCATCCAAAGCCAGCTCCATACAAACATAGGCGGAGCTGTGAGAGTGGGGGAAAAGGTGGCAGGGTTGGAAGGCGGATTTTCCCACCCCAACCCTGGGCAAACTGTGGGGTTGCTATTATTATTTTTACTATTATTAGACTCTTTTGCTAGTACTGGCCCTTCCTGCGGGAAACCAGAGCTTAAGCATATATAGCTCTACCCCCTGGATCAGTGAGGTTTCTACCTGGGAGACACTGGTGAATGACTCACCTAACAGGCGTGGAGTCAGATCCTTTCATGACTCCAACATATCTTGGGACCTCCAGAATCCACAGAATCTGTGCCTGGACACACAGGACCATACCACTAGAGCCACTGCAGGCTGAACACTCAGTGTTCGACATAGAGAGGTCTGACTTGGAAGCAGAGAAACAATCCCGGGCCATTCCTCATTGCCAGGGAATAGCCTGCACCAGCTCACAGTGCTTCTTGCTATTAGGTGCACATTGACCCTGAGAACCCCCTGTGAGCAGCTGGGGATGACCACAAACATGATCCAACACGTAAGCTGCAGGGGAGCTACGACCCCACCCAACAGCCTGAGGCGTGCCAACCTGCACTGTCATCTATAGGAAGACCAGCTGGATCCCAGGAATCTACAGGAACACATCACCATCACAACCCCTCACCTGAGTCCCCAATTGGGACGAAACATGGAAGATGTGAGCTCTCGGAGACACACTGACAACTTCCACACAAGGCCCCATCCAGCCAGTGAAAAGCAACAGATCACAAAGCAATACGACTGCTACACCAAAGCACCCCCTTTGGCTCCAAGCCCAGAAGACAACAGGAAAAAAACAACTAAGGACAACCAAATGGCTAAAGGTCAGAGAAAAAACAGAAACAGCAGAAGTCAGGGAGATATGACTCCAACAAAACACAACTATGCTAGTACATCAAGCCCTGAACACCTCACCAAAGCTGAAACACATGGAAACAATGATAATTCTACATTATGGAAACTGACAGAGTCCTTTCAAGAAGAACTTAAATCTATGAAGGAATTCAAAGAACACAACATTTCACAAGTGAAACCAATGGATAATACCATTAGAGAGCTCCAAGCCAAAGTGGCTCAACTTGAACAGGAAAAAGACAGGGCAATGAAAGAATCCCATGCAAAGACAAGCAAATTAGAGCAAGAAATGTACAAAATGAATAAAATAATTCAAGACATGAAAATGGAAATGGAAGCAATAAAGAAAACACAGTCAGAGTGGAAATGGAGAATCAAGGGAAGAGAACAGGAACTACAGATATGAGTATCAAAAATAGGATAGAAGAGATGGAAGGCAGGATCTCAGGCATGGAAGATTCGATGGAAGAAATCACTACAACATCAAAAGAAAATGAGAAAGCTAAAAAAAATCTCTCACCTATAACATAAGAAATCAAGGACTCAATGAAAAGACAGAACCTAAGAATTATAGGCATAAAGGAAAGAGAAGACTCCCGATCCAAGGTCCCGGAAATAGCAACAATATCATAGAAGAAAACTACCCAAACCTAAAGAAAGAGATGCAAATAAAAATCCAAGAGGCTTACAAAATACCAAACAGATTAGAACAGAAAATAAACTCCTCTCATCACATAATAATTGAAACTCCAAATGTAAAGAACAAAGAAAGAATATTAAAAGCTGTAAGAGAAAAAGGTCAAGTCACATATAATGGCAGACCCATCAGAATTACACCTGACTTCTATTCAGAAACTGTAAAAGCTAGAAGGGCCTGGACAAATGTCCTACAAGCCCTGAGAGAACATAGTTGCCCAGCCAGACTACTATACCCAGCAAAACTCTCTATCAACATAGATGGAGAAAACAAGGTATTCCATGACAAAATCTAATTTAAACAATATCTACCGACAAACCCAGCCCTACAGAAGATACTAGAAGGAAAATCCCAACACAGAGAAGATAACTACACCCAAGAAAACAAAGGAAATAGAAAATTCCACAGCAACTAAACCAAAAGAGGCACAGGATGACCACCTATACCAAACTAATGGGAAATAACAACCCCAGGTCACTAATATCCATCAACATCAATGGACTCAACTCACCAATAAAAAGACACAGACTTACAGATTGGATCCATAAACAAGACCCATCATTTTGCTGCAAACAAGAAACATATCTCACTAACAAATATAGACACTATCTCAGAGTAAAGGGCTGGGGAAAGGATTTCCAAGCAAATGGACCCAGGAAACAAGCTGGAGTAGCCATTCTAATATCGAACAAAATAGACTTCCAAATGAAGTTAACAAAAATAAAAGACAGAGAAGGGCATTACATACTCGTTAAAGGAAATATTCATCAAGAGGACATCTCAATATTGATCATCTATGCCCCAAATACAAGGGCACCTACATTTGTAAAAGAATCTCTTCTAAAACTTAAATCGCACATCGATCCCCACACATTAGTGGTGGGAGACTTCAACACCCCACTCACAATAATGGACAGATCATGAAGATATAAGCCAAACAGAGAAATAATGAGTCTAACAGAGATCATGAACCAAATGGACCTAACAGATATCTACAGAACATTTCGCCCAAACACAAAAGAATACACCTTCTTCTCAGCAACACACAGAACCTTATCCAAAATTGACCATATAGTTGGATACAAAGATAGCCTCAACAGATACAAGAACATTGAAATAACCCCTTGTATCTTATCAGACCACCATGGAATAAAGCTGGACTTCAACAGCAAAAAAATCAACAGAAAGCCTACACACACAAGGAAATTGAACAACTCTTTACTGGATGACTGCTGGGTCAGGAAAGAAATAAAGAAGGAAATCAAAGACTTTTTAAAATCCAATGACAATGAAGGCACAACATACCCAAACATATGGGACACAATGAAAGCTGTGTTACAAGGAAAGTTCATAGCACTAAGTGCCTTTAAAAAGAAAATTGTGATAGCTCATATTAGTGAATTAGCAGCTGAACTGGATGAGCTGAAAAAAAAAAAAGAAGCAAGCACTCCCACGAGAAGCAGAAGGCAGGAAATCATCAAACTTAGGGCTGAAATGAACAACTTAGAAACAAAACGAACTATACAAAGAATCAATGAAACCAAGAGTTGGTTCTTTGAGAAAATCAACAAAATAGACAGACCCTTTGCCAAATTAACTAAAAGTCAGAGGGAAAAAAGTCAAATCAAGAAAAATCAGAAATGAAAAGGGAGAAATAACAACAGACATTGAGGAAATCCAGAGAATATTTGGGTCCTACTTTAAAAATATATACACCACCAAATTTGAAAACTTAAGCAAAATAGACAATTTTTGATAGATTCCACCTACTGAAGCTAACTCAAGTTCAGCTTAACAGATTAAACAGCGCTATAACCCCTAAGGAAACAGAAACAGTCATTAAAAATCTCCCAACCAAAAAAAGCCCAGGCCAGATGGTTTTAGCACAGAATTCTACTGGACCTTGAAAGAGGAGCTAATACCAATACTCGTTCAAAACTTTCAACAAATAGAATCAGAAACAACATTGCCGAACTCATTCTATGAGGTCAAAGTCACCCTGATTCCTAAACCACACAAAGACCTAACAAAGAAAGAGAATTTCAGACCAATCTCCCTCATTAACATAGATTCAAAAATACTTAATAAAATACTAGCAAACTGAGTTCAAGAACACATCAAAAGTATCATACACCATGATCAAGTAGGCTTCATCCCAGGACTGCAGGGATGGTTCAACATACGAAAGTCTATCAACATAATTCACCATATAAACAAGATGAATGGAAAAAAAAAACACATGATAATCTCGCTAGATGCAGAAAAAGCATTTGACAAAATCCAACACCTTCATGCTAAAAGTTCTGGAGAGAATGGGCATAAAAGAACTGTACCTAGAAATAGTAAAGGCAATATAGAGCAAGCCAGTGGCCAACATAAAATTAATTGGAGAGAAACTTCAAGCATTTCCTCTAAACTCAGGGCCAAGACTAGGATGCCCACTTCCACCATATCTCTTCAATATAGTACTTGAAGTTCTTGCTAGAGCAATAAGACAACTAAAGGAGATCAAGGGGATAAACATCGGAAACAAAGAAGTCAAATTATCCCTATTTGCAGATGATATGATAGTATACATAAGCGACCCCAAAAATTCCACCAGAGAACTCTTACAGCTGGTAAACACCTTCAGCAAGGTGGCTGGATACAAAATTAAATTTAAAAAAATCAGAAGCCCTTCTGTATACAACAAATAAATGGGGTGAGAAAGAAATTAGGGAAACAACCCCCTTCACAATAGCCACAAACAATATAAAATTCCTGGGGGTAAATCTAACCAAGCAAGTAAAGGACCTGTACAACAAGAACTTCAAGCCCTTGAAGAAAGAAATGGAAGAGGCCTTTAGAAGATGAAAGGATCTCCCATGCTCATGGATAGGTAGGATCAACATAATAAAAATGGCCATCCTACCAACAGCAACATATAGATTCAATGCAATTCCTATCAAAATACCAAAACAGTTCTTATAGACCTGGAAAAAGCAATTCTCAATTTCATATGGAAGAACAAAAAACCCAGAATAGCTAAATCAATCCTGTACAATAATTTATATCTGGATGTATCACCATCCCAGATTTCAAGCTGTACTACAGAGCAGTAGAAGTAAAAACAGCATGGTACTGGTATAGAAACAGACCAGTAAATCAATGGAATCCAATTGAAGACCCAGAAATGGACCCACACACCTATGTCCACCTAATTTTTGGCAAAGAAGTCAAAACCACACAATGGAAAAAGGACAACATCTTCAACAAATTGTGCTGGTCCAACTGGACGTCCACTTGTAAAAGAATGAAATTAGACCCATACTTATCACCTTGTACAAAACTTAAGTCCAAGAGGATCAAAGACCCAACCATAAGGCCGGTCACACTAAATCTACTAGAAGAAAAATTGGGAAAACCCTTGAACTCATTGGTACAGGTGACAGATTCCTGAACAGAACACTAACAGCTGAGGACCTAAGACCAACAATCAATAAATGGGACCTGATGACACTTAAAAGCTTCTATAAGGCAAAAGACACTGTCATTCGAACAAAACGGCAGCCTACAGACTGGGAAAAAATCTTCACCAACCCCACATCTGACAGAGGGCTAATATACAAAATTTACAAAGAACTCAAGAAATTAAATGCCAAGAAACCAAATAATCCAATCGAAAAATGGGGAACAGAGCTAAATAGAGAATTCACAAATGAGGAATCCCTAATGGCTGAGAGACACTTGAAGAAATGCTCAACATCCTTAATCATCAGAGAAATGCAACTCAAGACAACTCTGAGATTCCATCTCACACCTGTCAGAATGGCTAAGATCAAAAACTCAAATAACAGCACATGCTGGCGAGGGTGTGGAAAAAGGGGAAACCACTTCCATTGCTGGTGGGAATGCAGGCTTGTGCAACCACTATGGAGGTCAATATGGTGATATCTTAGAAAACTGTGAATAGGTTTGCCTCAGGACCCAGCCATACCACTTCTAGGTATACACCTAAATGACTCCTCACCGAATCATAAGGAAGTTTCCTCATCTATGTTCATAGCAGCCTTATTTGTAATAGCTAGAAACTGGAAACAACCCAGATGTCCCTCAACCTAAGAATGGATTAAAAAACTGTGGAACATATACACAATGGAATATTACTCAGCTATCAGAAACAATGAAATTATACAATTTGCAGCCAAATGGATGGAACTAGAGAAGCTCATCCTGAGTGAGCTAACTCAGACTCAGAAGGATGCACATGGCTTCTAATCACTTATAGTTGAATTTTAGCTATATAGTACAGGATAACTATACTACAAACAAATACGTATGGAGTGGACATTGGGAATGTATGTTATACTGTATAACATTCATAATTGTTTCCTAATTGCTCTTATTGTTTTGTATTTTATTTATTGTTGTAATAAAAAGAGCCTTTTATTGGACAAAAAGGGGAGATGTTGGGGGAAAAGATATACCTAAAATAAAAAAAAAGAGGTTAAGAGAGAAAGTGGGGAGAGGGTAGGCAGGTGGGACCAGGAGGGGAAGAGGAAGGGGGCTGTGCCTGAGAGGTAACTTGAAGAAATAAATAAATGTTGAAAAAAAGAAAAGAAGAAGCTAAGTGTAGAAGAATGACAACTGATCCATGTCTAGCATGCTGCACAAAACTCTACTGCCAATAGGTTAACGACATCAACATAAGAACAGACACCCTAAATCTGCTTGTAGAGTGAGTAGGGAATATACCTGAACTCACTGGTACAGAATAGGACTTTCTGAATAGGACACTGATAGCAGGGGCATTAAGATCACCAATTTATGAAGCTGAAAAGATTCTATATAGCAACAGACACCATCACTCAAGCAAAGTCTCAGCCTAGGAATGGAAAAATTATTTAACAATTATACATCTGACAGACAGTAACATCTAGAACATATGAAGAATTACAAGAACTGTATATCAAGAAAACAAATATTTTAACTAAATGAGTTGTAGAATAAAACAGAGAGTTCTGAAAAGATGACACACAAATAATCAAGAAACACAAAAATCAGTTTATCATACTTATATGTATGTGTATGGTACTTATATCATCTCTTATAAGTATAGATATATATCATACTTCCCATAGCCATCAGGGAAATGCAAATTAAATCTACTTTGAGATTCTATCTTACTCCATTCATAATGGTCAAGATCAATGAAACAAATGATAACACATGTTTGAGAGGATTTTGAGAAAGGGAAACACATATTCATTGCTGGTGGGACTGAAAACTTGTTAACCACTATAGAAATCAGTGTGGAATTCCTCAAAAATATGAAAATAGATCTAACACATAATATAACTATACCACTCTTGGGTGTAAACCCAAAGGACTGTATTTCCATCTGCAGAGCTATTTGCTCATTCATGCTATTGCTTATTTGTTCATAACAGCCAGAAATTGAAAACATCTAGATGTCCTTCATCTGACAGATTATGTGAATGTAGTATGTTTACAAAAGGAAATATTATTCGGCTGTTAAGAAAATGAAACCTGCGAAATTTTCTGGTTAGCAGATGGAGCTAGAAAAAAATATATTCTCAAGTGAGGTAACCCAGGCCCAAAAATATAAAAATAAAAATGAAAAATAGCAAAGCACAAAGATTACATGCTTTCTCTTATATGCAGATATTAGCTTCTATGCTATCTGTGTGTTGTTTCAATATCAATAACCACAGAGGTTCTATACCTAATTCAATTTTCATCCTCACTTGCATTACCAACTTAAAAACATCTTCTTAGACCTAGAGCATTATTTTAATTCCATGGAATAAAGCTGGACTTCAACAACAACAGAAATAATGGAAAGCATATACACTCTTGGAAACTGAACAACTCTTTACTGGATGACTACTAGGTCAGGGAAGAAGTAAAGAATAAAATCAAAGACTTCTGAAAATCCAATGAAAATGAAGGAACAACTTAAGCAAACCTATGGGACACAATGAAAGCAGTGCTACAAGGAAAGTTCACAGCACTAAGTGCCTTCAAAAAAAATTGTGACAGTTCATATTTGCGAATTAACAGCTGAACTTGAAGAACTGGAAAAAAAGAGGCAAACATTCTCAAGAGGAGCAGAAGGCAGGAAATCATCAAACTTAGGGCTGACATCAACAACTTAGAAACAAAAAGAACTATACGAAGAATCAAAGAAACCAAGAGTTGATTCTTTGAGAAAATCAACAAAATAGACAGACCTTTAGCCAAATTAACTAAAAGGCAGAGGGAAAAAACCAAAATCAACAAAATCATAAATGAAAAAGGAGAAATAACAACAGACATTGAGGAAATCCAGAGAATCTTTTGGTCCTACATTAAAAAATCTGAACTCCACCAAACTTGAAAACCTAAGCAAAATGGACAATTTTCTTCATAGATTCCAACTACCAATGTCAACTTAAGATGAGGTTAACAGATTAAACAGCCCTATAATCCCTAAGGAAATAGAAACAGTCAAGAAAAATCTCCCAACCAAAAACAGCCCAGGGCCAGATGGTTTCGCCACAGAATTCTACCAGACCTTCAAAGAAGAGCTAATACCAATACTCTTCAAACTCTTCCACAAAAGAGAATCAGAAGGAAAATTGCCAAACTCATTCTATGAGTCCACAGTCACCCTGATTCCTAAACCACAAAAAGATCCAACAAAGAAAGAGAACTTCAGGCCAATCTCCCTCATGAACATAGATGCAAAACTACTTAATAAAATACTGGAAAACCGAATCCAAGAACACAAGAGCGCATTCCACGTAGGAATGCACAGATGCTTCAGCATATGAAAATCCATCAAAATAATTCACCATATAAACAAGTTGAAAGAAAATAAACACATGATCATCTTGCTAGATGCTGAAAAAACATTTGAAAAAAACCAACACCCCTTCATGCTAAAATCCTGTAGAGAATGGGCATACAAGAAACATACTTAGAAATAATAAAGGTGATATACAGCAGGCCACTATCCAACATCAAATTAAATGGAGAGAAACTTGAAGCATTTCCTCTAAACTCAGGGACAAGACAAGGATGTTTCACTTTCACCATATCTCTTCAACACAGTACTTGAAGTTCTTGCTAGAGCAATAAGAGAGCTAAAGGAGGTCAAGGGGATACAAATTGGAAAGAAAGATTTGAAATTATCCCTATTTGCAGATGATATGATAGCATACATAAGTGACCCCCAAAATTCCACCAGAGAACTCTTACAGCTGATAAACACCTTCAGCAAGGTGGCTGGATACAAAATTAATTCAAAAAAATCAGAAGCCCTTCTGTATAAAACAAATAAGTGGGGTGAGAAAGAAATTAGGGAAACAAGCTCCTTCACAATAGCCACAAACAATACAAAATACCTGGGGGTAACTGTAATCAACCAAGCAAAAGACCTGTAAGACAAGAACTGAAAGTCTTTGAAAAAAGAAATTGAAGAGGCCATCAGAAGTTGGAAAGATCTCTCATGCTCATGGATAGGTAGGATCAACATAAAAAATGGCCATCCTTCCAAAAGCAATATACAGATTCAGTGCAATTCCCATCAAAATATCACCACAATTCTTTATAAACCTGGAAAAAATAATTCTCAACTTCATATGGAATAACAAAAAACCCAGAATAGCTAAATAAATCCTATACAAAAAATAAAAATAAAAAATCTGGAGGTATCACCATCCCAGATTTCAAACTATACTACAGAGCAATAGTAATAAAAACAGCATCATACTGTATAGAAACAGACTTATGGAACAATGGAATGAAATGAAGAGCCAGAAATGATCCCACACACCTATGGTCACTTAATTTTTGAAAAAGAAGCCAAAAGTGTACAATTGAAAAAGGACAGCTTCTTTAACAAATGGTGCTGGTCCAAGTGGAAGTCAATATGTAAAAGAATGAAATTAGACCCATATTTATATTTGTACAAAACTTAATTCCAAGTGGATCAAAGACCTTAACATAAGTCCAGACATACTAAATCTATTAGAAGAGAAAGTGGGGAAAACCCTCGAACTCATTGGCACAGGTGACAGATTCCTGAACAGAACACTAACAGCTGAGGACCTAAGACCAACAATCAATAAATGGGACCTGATGACACTTAAAAGCTTCTATAAGGCAAAAGACACTGTCATTCGAACAAAACGGCAGCCTACAGACTGGGAAAAAATCTTCACCAACCCCACATCTGACAGAGGGCTAATATACAAAATTTACAAAGAGCTCAATAAATTAAATGCCAAGAAACCAAATAATCCAATCAAAAAATGGGGAACAGTGCTAAACAGAGAATTCACAAATGAGGAATCCCTAATGGCTGAGAGACACTTGAAGAAATGCTCAGCATCCTTAATCATCAGAGAAATGCAACTTAAGATGACTCTGAGATTACATCTCACACCTGTCAGAATGGCTAAGATCAAAAGCTTAAATGACAGCACATGCTGGCAATGTTGTGGAGAAAGGGGAACTCTCCTCCATTGCTGGTAGTAGTGCAGGCTTGTCTGGCGATATTTTAGAAAACTTGGACTAAAAGTTTTAGTCCTCGGGACACAGCCATATCACTTCTGGGTATACATCCAAATGATTCATCTCTGAATCACAAGGAAGTTTCCTCATCTATGTTCATAGCAGCCTTATTTGTAATAACCAGAAACTGGAAACAACCCAGATGTTCCTGAACTGAAGAATGGATTAAAAAACTGTGATACATCTACACAACGGAATACTACTCAGCTATCAGAAACAATGAAATCATACAATTTGCAGCCAAATGGTTGGAACTAGAGAAGCTCATCCTGAGTGAGCTAAACCAGACTCACAAGGATGCACATGGCATCTATTCACTTTAATAGGATTTTAGCCATATCGTACGGGATAGCTATACTACAACGAATGCACCAAAAGGAACATGACCATAATCCTTTTTTCCTGTCAATGAGACACTTTGCCCTAGTGGTGCTGCCTTGCAGGCCCCCAGTGTATGAGGAGGCTCTTGGCCCTCATATGGCTGCTGAACTAGGGCGAGGGCTTGTTATGGAGGGACACTCCACTCCAGAGGAGTGGGCTAGAAGGGATAAGTTGTAGAGGGTTGGAGGTTGAGACTGGGAGGGGTGGAAAGAGTATATTGTGATGGAGATGTAACCTGAAGTAATAAATAACTATTAAAAAAAAAAGAAAACATCTTTAGATGCTATATTTTAAGGATCTCTTGAGGTTTCTGAAGAGCAGCTATCTATCTCTGTATATTTGAATAAGTAAATATTGGCTTGTCTCTTAGCAACTTGATTTCTGATTAACTTAGAAAACATTTTTGATACACTACACTACCACCTAACAAAATGACATGTTTGAATGACTATTAGTTTGCATTTCTTAGTTATTCTAAACAATTTGTCATAGTTGCTATCAAAAGGCCTAGAACTTTACATTTATTTTTACATTCAGCTTCTTATTGTTACAGGCTAGAATTTGAGATCATTATTTCCCAAAGTATGGACATCAAAAAATGGAATATTACTATTCCATATTTGATAAGTTATAGCTACTTTGTTATTATAAAAACAAAATCTAACATTATGAAAAATTGTATATGTTTATTTCTAGAAGTAATTTTATTGTGGATATTAGAGACAGTAGATGGAGGATAACTTTGAATTAGATAAAGTGACATTGGTTCCTAGATTCCATTTACTCATATGAGGATGTTACAAACACAAAACCGAAGCCTTATTCTGTACAAGACTTAAATTATTAACTAACAATAAAAGCATAGTAATAACTAAATAATGTTATTTATTTAGTAATAACTAAATAACTAAAAGCATGTAAGTAATGTTCTTACATGGTCATATGAATGAAGATTCTAAATATCCATATTGCTAGTTATGAATTGAGTTGTTTATATTATCTCTGTAGTATCTTAATAATTAATAGAAAATAATGAATTATAGTATTCCATTTATGAATTGCATTTAGCATAAAACTAAAATTATTTTACACAACATGTATGCTAAACCAGTAATTTCTACCACAGTCTATACTAATTCTACAAATGCCTCAGTATAACTGATAAAAGTAAGCGTGAGGATGTAACAACTATTTTTATCAGTTCAATTCTACCAGAGGGAAGGATGATTAGAAACCAAACTGAACCTGACTTCAGAAATATATCTTGAATACTGATCTCAATTAGGAAATACAGCCAAAGAGCATAGCCATGTGTTCAGCACACAGGGAGCAGGAATGAGTAAACCTTCATTAGCTGGTATGTAGTGCCGAATTGGGTGTCAGGTGAAAGTTGGAAAGATTTGTATGTGATAATAGATCATCAATGAGGTTTCCCTCAGTCATGTGAAGTCAAATTGGAGAGAAAATAGGGTTCAAGTCAGAATGACTGTCCTTGAGGAGGCAGAGAGAGAGAGAGAGAAGGCAGATTTGACTTTGTCCAGCTCAGCAGGCTATGGCAGATGACAGATAGCTTTGAGAGAAGTGCATCAGTGTTTTTAGGAGAATTGAGCACCTCATGAAAAATGGTGAAAAACAGAAATTTCAACTTAAGTACTTGTATCCATAAAATCATTGAGAATAGGACAGAAAATATTGAAATTCAGTACTAAGCATATTCATGATTCACCAACAAACTTGTACACCATTTTCCATAGTAGAACAGGGTGGTAGAGTATAAGATTAAAAAAAAATAATAAAAATTTCTGTTCAAGTCAGATAGTCCATATCTGCAGTCCATATGTAGTATTCATGCATTGCTTTTTACCATCACCATTACATTTTTCAATATGACACAATGGTAGCACACAGAAGCCTAGAAAATAATCTAAGTCATTATTCACGGGTAAAGAGATAAAGAACCTATGGTAGTTCTCTAGGAACATCTTACAGCATAAAACATATTCTCACATTGATGTAAATGATCTAACAACAGAATACCACCATAATTGAGGAGGGTATTTTAGAAGCACTTTTTATTTTATAGTTACATGCCCTCTCTGTGTATTTGTGGCTTGGTACTATGAAGGAACAGAGGAGTAGATCGGGAAGGGTTTCAAGTGCAGAAACTTTCACATTGATGTACAGGATTTGGGTTTTATGAAGAGCCCCAAATATGCTCTTATTCATCTGATGACAAAACAAGACAAGGAGATATATTTGGGTACTCCAACTTTGTATAAAGTGTGTGATCAACTCTTTTCAGTGGAGCACATCATTTAGAAATGATTACAATCACAGCTGCTGCAATGATGAAGGGCTTTCCTGAGCTTTCCTTTTCAGGTATATAGCCTGTTGTGACATTTTGTAAAATGGGTTTTCACTTGCTTTTTCTTCTTTAAAATTTAGATTACTCATCTATAGCTCATTATGCCATTGAAGATGGAGATTTATGTCTCAGAACCATGTATATATTTTGTGGCAGAAGACTGGATAGTGATAGCAGTCTAGTACATACTTTTATAGAAATGGTAGCATGAAAGTGGTTTGCATAGTATTTCTCTGTCATATGCAAAAAGGAATCCCAGGAGGCTTGCCAACAGGACAAAACTACAAATTCTACCTTTACAACTAAAAGTAACAAATCATGAGAGAAATCACAGCTAGATTTCAAACTTTAAATTAAATAAAAAAGACCTGGTTAGTAGAAAACTGTCATAACCTTAACTTTCCATCTTTCCTTTAAAAAAGTTTAAGTAAAGGTCAAAGTGTGATATATTATAGTGAGGATTCAAATCAAAGAAAACATCCCCTGTGCACATAGAGTTCTACATAAAAACTGGATATTATTATTAGCCTATGTGAATCTCATTCTGAACTGTGTGATTTGGGGAGCTGCGAAATTATAAAATGTATGTCATGAATTTTAATTTCCTTTAGTTTAGTTGAATTTTCATAGCCCATGAGTTATATAAATAACCTATGTCTGCCCCTAAATCCAACTTATGAAGACAGAATTTTCTGATAATTAGAAGTAAGCCATAGATTTTTTTCAGTTTGAGTGTATTTCCTGCTAGAGAAACTTCAAAGAACCTCCATTGTCTCAGCAGCATACAGCAAACTCCATCCCTGGTGGGAGCTACAGCTGATAGAGAAATAATTCAGCCCCCAAATGACAATGATTATTCCAGAGTTACTTCAAGAATTGGTCTTGGGATTTTACACACATAATTTTATTTTTACCTAAGTCCCAGGACCTGTAGTCTGTCTTGCCTTTAGTTTATTTTTTGTGTTTTTTATTGTGGTAAAACAAGCAAGCAAGTAAACAAACAAAAGCATACTACATAAAATTTACAATATTAACTATTTCAAAGAGTGTAGTTCAGTAGCATTGACTATACTCACATTATTCAGTGGTAAAATGAATAACATTGATTCATAAAACTTGAAGTTCTATGCCCATTATATAGCTCCCCATTGTCCCCAAATTTCTCCAGTTTCTGGCAATCACCATTCTCTTTTCTGTTCTGCCACTCTGAATACCTTGCATAAGTGGAATAATAAACAATGGGCTTTGTATGGGCAACTTGTTTCACTTTGTAGTAGCCTCATCCAATTCATAGCCACAAAAATGTAGTTCTTCCTCAAGTATGAATAATATTACATTATATTTACACTCGGTTATGTTTTTCTGCCGACAGAGCATAGGCTCCTCTGACCTCTGGGATATTGGGAACTCTGTGAGTATGGATTTCTAACTCTATTTGATGATTGTCTTGGTTTGCACAACACACAACAATTAATCCATTTCCAGAAAGAAATATGCTTATGACTATGAACTCTCCAAGGAGCATTTTGGCAGATTTACTAAAGGCCAAACAATAATTACTTCTGTTTGTGATACAATGGCTTTCTCACCCATTGCTGAGTTTCTTGTTGAATCTTAAAAGTTTTTTATGTCTCTCTCTCTCTCTCTCTCTCTCTCTCGTGTGTGTGTGTGTGTGTGTGTGTGTGTGTGTGTGTGTGTCTGTGCATATGTGTCTAACAGGTGAGTATGGGTGCCCCTAGAGGTCAGAGGAAACCAATTCCCCTGGAGTTGCTCTTCCAAATAGTTATAAGCTGCCTGATGTGGGTCTTAGGAATGAACTCAGGTCCTCCAACAGAACTGCAATCACCCTAACGTCTGGGTCTTTTGTTTTGGCCTCTAAATTAATTTTTAAAATCGTCATCAATTTCTGTTTGTAAATATGCAGGCAGTAGCTAATTTCTGCTTCCATTTACACAGATTCAATGGAATTAGTTTACTGAAATTCTCAGGTGAGAGTACAGAATGTAGGACTTACATATAATTTATTTTGCTAAAGGCAAAATGTTTTGATTCTGATGGGTCTTTTACTGTGAAAGAATATTTTCTCTTTTTTACTTTAACAATATCTTTTAAATTATTGTCATTAATTGTTATAAGTCTTAAGGGAGAAAACTCTGAGCAATACAATAATGCCTAATAAATTTTAGATTTACTACTTTAAATTAGTTCACAGACCCAGGAGTGATCCCACCATTATTACTTTGGACATAGTATCAAACTTACCTCTGAATTCATATCTCTATATTTGTAAATTAATAGCTCTCACACCTTATCAGGAAATTTTCTTTGTTCAGCAGATGGCTGTTAGTGTGAAAACTCACAACTTATCAAAGGGCAGAGAAAAGTTTCTGTGGAGTGTGTAGCCTCAAATGGGGCATCTCTACAACTCACGAACTCAAAGGTTCATGGACCATATGGAAGATTAGGCAAGAAGACTGATCCAGAAGTCAGAGAAGACCAAAAACAGTGTCTGGATAGGATAGAAAACACAATATATTCGTGAACTCACAGCAGTGGTGGTTGCGGCTTAAGACTTGCACAAGATCAAACCATTCATCTTACAACATTGATAGAGAAGAATTTATGAGGTGACTCACCCCTAGCTGAATAGCTATTGACAGTTGATGTCTATTGTGAGAGAAAGTGTCAGTTTTCTTAAAGGATGGGCTCCGGTATATGAACTACTACATTTCAGTGAGTGAAACCACACCCGTGAATGTGCTTGGACACACACCAAGACAGACAGACAGATAGACAAACACACACACACACACACACACACACACATACACACACACACAACTGTACACACAAAATAATATAAATAAATCTTAATTTAAAAATTAGTATTTTTGCTCCCTTGCCCAAGAGGCTTCCTGTAGCCAGGCAGAACTTCCAGTGGACAGTGGGGGACACCAACCCACCCATAAAACCTTTGACCTAAGATTTGCCCTGCGTGAAAGTACAGAAACAGTGATAGAGCAGAGATTGAGGGAAAGGCCAACCAATGACTGGCTCAAATTGAGACCCACTCCATGGGAGAGGTCCAACCCCTGACCCTAGTAATGATGCTCTGCTATGCTTGCATACAGCAGCCTAGCATAAATGTCTTCTAATAGGCTTCATTCAGTAGCTGATGGAAACAAATGCAGAGATCCACAGTCAAACATTAGACAGAGCTTAGGGAGCCTTGTGGAATACTGTTGGGAATGATTGAGGGAACCTGAGGAATCAAGGACACCACAAGTAGACCTACAGAGTGAAATAACTTGGACCTATGGGGGCCCAGAGAAACTGAACCATCAACCAAAGAACATGGATGGGCTAGACCTAAGCCCCCTACATATAAGTTACAGAGGTGCAGCTTGTTCTTCACGTGGGTCCCCAAACAGTGGAGTATGTTTCTGACTCTGTTGGCTGCCTTTGGATCCCCTTTCCATAGCTGGACTGCTTTGTCTGGCCTCAGTGGGAGAGATTGTGTTTACTCCCGCTGTGACTGGATGTACCAGGATGGATAGGTATCCTTGGAGGCCTGCCCTTTCTCTGAGAAGAAGGGGATGGGGAATGTGAGGGTGGAACTAGGAGGAGAGAGGAGGGAGGGAGGTTGTGAACAGGCTGTAAAGTGAATAAATAAATAAATTGAAGAAACAATTTAATATTTTCCTAAAAAGTTATTTTAATTTTCTGAAATAGTTTGAAGTAGTAATTTTCATAAGGAAAATGCATTTGGAGTTCATTTCATAAAAAAATAAAATGAAGAATGTGCTGATTTAGCAAATTTTAATATATATATATATATATATATATATATATAGTATCTCTATCATGAATTATAAATGTTATGTATAGATCATATTTGTTACTTTGGTAGAGAATATCTGTTCTTTATTTCTCCAATTGAAAGCTTAATTACACTTCTTTTTGAATGGACAAACCTTTATAGTCAGACTGCAAGAAATGAATTAGTAAAGCATATATTTATTCTTCCTAATAATTTTTACCATTAAAACTTTTTGGATACAACTGCAAAATTAATTGTATTCAGCTAGTAGAATTGGCTAGCTCTGAGAATGACTTTCAGCACCTTGTGGGATCTTGTGCTTCTTGTAGCTCATTGCTGAAACCCATCAGCAGCCCACAGTTGAGGAAAAGAAGCAAAATGATGTAGGATGATGTAATTATCTAAACTATGTGACTTGTTTCCTTAGTCACCCAATCAAAGGGAAGTTCAAGTGTCACTATACTCAGAAGTGCTATCTTGCATTCCTTGCAAATACTCCAATACCTGTCACTTTGTGTGATACGTAAAAATTGCTGGTGCTACACTGAATATGGCTTTAAGTTTGAGGATGCCATTAGAGAATATTACTCATATTCAGGAATATACTTTTCAGTTTACCTATTTTGTACTTATATAGTCTTTTTAATTCCACAACTATTTTAACTTTATGCCCCTATATAAGTCGTAAAAACAACCTCTTTAGGAAAATAAAGCCCTTTTAGCTTGTCTTAATTTGTGCAACACCCTTAGTGACTATGAAGTCTGTTTCCACAAATACCAGAGGAAAATTATATTGTGTAAATATGAAACCTATTTTACCCAAAGTCTTAAGATAGATCAAAGAATATTGTCGTATTAACTGCAAAGTGTATATTCACTCACCCATTACATACATACACAACAGCAAAAAGGTTAAAATTAATTTCCACAACATTTTATTTTTTGTTTGGTTGATATCACCATATATATTTGTTTCTTGAAAAATGTTCTTTTGTCAGTTCCCTGGAGTTAGTGAAATGAGAACCTTTGGTATTCAGAAAACATTTTAGGCAACTACATATTCTGCTCACCTAATTAAGTCTCTGGATATATTGATGAAAGACATTTTTTCCTGTGGGTTTCCAAAATAACTTCAATTCTGTAGTTGTCAATAGCCCAAGTGAGCAAGTGCATAAGAGGTTACATATACTCTGATACTATCTTTTTGGTTCATCTTTCCAGTCTACTAAACTTTAGGACTTGGGCTGCCAGAGGCATCTCTTGGGTATTCTAATTATTCTCACAGATTGTTTTGAAGGAGATTACTTCCTATAGAAATGCTTGAGGTTCGACTAGAGACAGTCTCTTTTCTTTTACTATTGGTAACCTCCCACTAGTTCATTGCTGCATTTTAAGCCAGTGGATGTTCTCTTTACTGAACTAGGGAGATTATATGTCCTGTAGTTCCTTCTAATTTATTGCAGCTACCAGATAACAGCATCTTTTCCCCAGTTTTCTCCTTGCCAAACATGCAATCCGATACAAGAACAAAACCACATTTGAAGACAATTCTGATCCAAATATTAATCTATTGTTGAAATTTTCACTATTAGTTTATAAACTACTTTTAAAATTTACTGTTATGAAACAAAATTGTAAATTTTTAGTATAGGCTAGATACAAATTTAACTTAATAAATTAAGCAGTCCTCCTATATATAGATGACATATGAAATGAAAATATAATCAGGGAAATTACACCTTTTACAATAGCCCCCAAAATATAAAATATCTTGGGATATCTCTGATCAAGCAAGTGAAATATTTGTGTGACAAAAACTTTTAAACATAGAAGAAAAGAATTGAAGATTTAAGAAGATAGAAATATCTACCGTGATCATGAATTGATAAGATTAATATAATAACAATGATCAACCTACCAAAAATATTCTACACATTCAATATAATATACACAAAATTCTAACACAATTCATTACTGCTATTGAAAGGACAATTTTCAACTTCATCTGAAAACACACACACACACACACACACACACACACACACACACACACACACACA
>CAJQZJ010001969.1:11252884-11268374 GCA_907164525.1 Lophiomys imhausi
GAGAGAGAGAGAGAGAGAGAGAGAGAGAGAGAGAGAGAGAGAGAGAGGATTGTGTGCTTTCAGGTATACTTGCCAATGTGGAAACCAGAAGGCATGACTGAGTGATTTACTCTATTGCTATTCAAGAATATTTCAGACAAGGTGTCTAACTAAACCCTAGTCTCACAGTTTTGGTGATTCTAACTGGCCAATGAGTCCCTGGGTCTACTTTTCTCCTCCTGACACAAGGCAAGGGATATAGTAATTTACCACCATGGTGGTTTGAACAAGAATGGACCTCATAGGCTCATATATTTGAATGTTTGTTTCCCAGTTGTTGGACTGTTTATGGTGGATTAGGAGGTATGGCCTTGCCGGAGATGATGTCTCACTGGGGGCAGGCTTTAGGTATCAAAAGACCACACCAGCCCAGTCAATCTCTCCCTTTCTCTCTCTTTTTCTGTGTCTTTACTGCTTCTATCTTGCAGATTAGAAGTAAGCTCTCAGCTACAGATCTAATACCATATCTGTCTGTCTCCCTGCCTCCATGTTTTCCACTATAATGATCATAAACTATAAGCAAGAGCCCAGTATAGCAGGAATCTTAGTTACTATTCTATTGTTGTAAAGAGTCAAGTCAATGTATAAAGAAAAGCGTTTTACTGGGTTCTTGTGTGGGTTGTGGGTATTTGAACATAGGTTCTCTTGCTTGCTTGTAAGTACATTATCCATTAAACCATCTGCCTAGATACTTGAATTGCTAATTCATTAAGCTTAGAAATATAAATTAGACGATTATAATGTGAGTATGTATTCTATCAAATTCATTAATAGATAAAATTATTTTTAGTAACCTTTCAGAGGTACCATTGAGAAAGATAACAGTATTTTTTTAAACTGAAAGCTAATAGTTGCAACAAGCATTGATACTTAACTTCTGGCATTGTATTATCTTATTCTACTTGTTTCTGAAGTTTCATTTTATTTTATATAACTGTGGAACATAGTTTAGGTAGTCTAATTTCCATGTTGTCATTTATGTAAGTGATGAATCTGAATTTTGTTGTAAAATCTAGAAATCAAACAAAAATAATTGATCATATACACCCATTATATACATGTATATATATACCCATTATATACATATGTACATGTAAGCACATACACATATACATACATTACATAAACACACATGCATGCAAACATAAACATATGTAGATACATATGAATTATTAATACATCATGGAAAGAGCATTAAGTTGTCATTAGCTGGTACACGTGGTGTTCATAGGTCTTACTGGCAAGAAACTCCATATCACCCTTTACCATTTTAGGAGGGTAAGCACCCATGCCATTGTCAGTACCCCTACACAGTTGTTGTAACTACAGTACATTTAGATATATTTTATAAAAATTTTCTTTGAGATTAGGTTGTACAATTTAGGAATATATACACCGAGATTCCTAGATTGTGATCTATGTGTTTTATATTTCAGTTTCCCAAAAGAATGCCATCAAAATGCATATTGTCTTCTTACTGCCTGGTTGTTAAGTTTGATAAACCATTCATGAAAATAAATGTGGCTTTGCATCACTAGAGTCACTAGAGTGCAAATGGATCTTCATGGAATTGCAAAGGACCACCCAGAAGCCAAATAATGAAATATACCCTAAGTCTAATAAGACAGCTTAGCTTCCTTCTGATCTTTACTTATTTTCATGAGAATATATGTTTGTGATTGTTCTGGACCATTTAATTTGAGGAACTGTGTTTGTTCTCTGGGAACACAGGTCACAGGAATGGTGAAAGAACTAGGGGAAAGCAGAGATTGCTTAGTTCAGCTTCCATGCTGTTAAGAGGCTTAGTACAGCCATTTGTGTGATTTATGTGTCTACATGGATGCATACTACAGGGACTACTAAAATATATAGAGATGGCTCGAATACAAGGGTTTCTTTGCCAGTTAGGCAAAGATCACATATATGATCATTGGATGTCATCCTCTACTTTTAATACTGATAACCATGTATTTTCTCAATAGAGCACAAGGAGAGCATGAAAGATTCTCCTAAAAAAACTTTGGAAATGTGCACTCTTTCCATGGGCAGTATCAGGCCTCACTCTACTTCATATAATCCACTCAAATAAGATGTATTAATTCTCTTAATAACAATTTTACATCATGTAGAGTTAAAATATGTGGCATGTTTAAGAATTATATGCAAGTTATGGATTAAAATCAAGGTAAAGAGCCAGGAACTTTACTTTTTGTGCTAAGGGTCCTACATTTTCAACCCCAGTTCCAGCATCAAGCTTACCTTTAAAGTTGAATGTAATTTTTTTAGTGTTTTGTCATGTATTGTCAAGAGATTTAAGTCATCATTTCTAATAACATTGCATTTATTTTACTGGATAGTAAGATTTGTTCTATTATTGTATTGTACAACATTTTGTTTTCTTAAATTAGTTTTATTCTACTAATGAAATGGAAAATTTGACTCTGCAGAGGTGGTTTAATGAATAAAAGCATTTGCTCATAATAATGAAGACTTGAGTTGAAATTTCCAGCACCCATGTAAAGGTGGAGACTGGTCCCATGCACCTGTTACTCAGAGTTCTTAGGAACCAGAACCATGTGAAACACTAGGACCAGTCAGTTGCAGTCTAATCAAAGTTGAGTGACAGATATGTCTTATAGAAATAACCTGCAGACTGATAGAGTAGGACATTTCATATTGACTTTATTAACCTCATCAAATGTGCCCATACACCACACAGATGTCACACACACGCACAAACACACACACACTCGCACACAGTCACACACACACACTCGCAAACCCACACATTTATGCACACACACACACACACACACACACACACATACAAACTCACACACACACACACACACACACACACACACCCCTATTATACACACACACTAAAAGAAAGACTTCTGAAAATTTGTTCATGGTTATAAAAGTAGCTTTTAATTTTTGTTAGTGCTAATATATCTATATTCCTAATGTGTGTGACAGAATATACACTAATTTTTTAATAAATCACTCTCAGTTGCCTATATCTATCAAAGAATTTGTTTTTTTTTTCTTGATCCATTGTACTACTCAAATTTCCTTTATACCTATCTGTTAGTCCACATATGTGGATATTTTCCTAAGGCCTACCTACACATCTGTGTCTTTTTATCTTTTAAAAGATAATATCAAAACTTTCAAACTGTAATATGTTTTCTCATACCAGTAAAGCTAATCATACTTTAGGATATGATATCTTATATAGAATTTGGTCTTGGTTGGATAGACAGGTAATTGTAGCATTCCAAATATAATATAACAATAAAAACTTTGATTTATTTAGTTTCATTCTCTATATTTTACTTAACTTTAAAGAATGTATCACTTGAAAAGGCTATAAAATACTCCTCTCCATATAATAGTGCATGTTTGTGATACTAGATTTTCCTCATAAACATATCATAAAATATTAAACACTGAAGTAAGTATGAATAGCTAGTTCTTCTATTCAAGCCAGGCAGTAAGAGGTTTGCAAAGATTAAAAGCATTTTTATTTTCTCTTTGAATTAATAAGTTTTGAAATATATAATTCCTCCATTAAACACACTTTATTTAAAGAAAAATATATTACATTTGAAACTAAATGATTTTTTCATTTAATATCTGTTTATTGCATGTTAACAGACTTAGAGCTATCTATTTTAAGTTTATCAAGCACTTACTTTTAATTGGTTTATATACCTGTTAATTTTCTTATTGAATTGTTTATTATCACACTGAGTATCTTTAGGAACAACATATGAAAACAGAGGGCCATTTTTGGCTTTTAATAATGTTTTGGTCTTTACAACGTAATTTATAAAAACAAAATGTTTACAATTCCAAGTCTATCTGAATTCTCCAGCGGACCTCAGAATCTTTGAGCTTCAGGTTCTCCTACATCCACCCCATAGTGTTGGTAGGCTACGGCTTTACCCTCAGCAATATGGAGGTGGAAGTAGGATTGTTGAAACCAGGACTTCCTGCTATCTAGGTGACCACTTTCCCAATTTAGTTACATCTCCAGCCATGTAAGTTTAAATCAGATTAAATGTGCCTTTCTCTTTAAACATGAATAATTTTTCAAGGCGAAAATCATATCTTCTACATTTGGAAATACGAAATGCCTTAGCATTGTCTGCAGACAACTCTACCGTATAGCACATGAATGGTGTATGAGGAAACGTTCTTCCAGTGCTGACGACAGTTCAGAACTGGACATGCCACTACCAGGTTCAAACACTGAATCGAGTCTTAGTTTCTGTTGCTCTAGGCTTTACAAGACAGAACAAGGGTGTAGTCACCGAGGTTGCCGGTTTGGACTTTAACCCCCGGTGGCTCGGTTCTTTGGGAGCTTTTGCCATCCTTGGTTTCCAGAAGTAGTGAGTGGCAGTAACAAGAGGCGGCAGCAGTAAGCACCTCCTGCTAGTGCTACAGCTTGTCTGACCCTCAGGTCCACAGCAGAAAGCATTTCAAGCCTTTCCAGCTGCCAGTGTTCTACAGATGTCAGCCATTGGCCAGTGGGTGTCAGAAACTCAGCGGGGACTATCAGCAGCTGGGTAAGTTCGCTGCTGTTGAGAATCGACAGCTTCTGTCTCATGACTGCCTTAGATGGGAATATTTTTGAAGTTTTCAAATGCGTCATTCTGTGGTCTAACTTATATTTTAAAATGAGGAGGTTGAGGTGGCTGTGAGAGTGATCCTTCAAAATATATTGTGAGTAGAGATACCATGCAGTTTTTACAGCAGTTTTCCCACTCAGGTGGGAAATGGTGATAATTGGATTTGACAGTGAGATTAAGGAAAGACTCTAAAGGTAAAGCTGAAAGAGTTTACTCAGATAATGCACTTATACTCACATGTGTGTGTATGTGTAAGGCACTGTGGGAGTAGTGGGTTGTAGGACAGTAAATCTACAGCTCAACCTTATGCAGGCAATGGTTGAAATATGTATTAAAGCTCTCAGTTGGAGATGTTGAAAGGCATATATGAGAAAGAGTGCATATTTTTTTCTGGTGAGCCTACCAGATATGGTCAGGGGAAAAAAAAAAACAAAAAACAAAGATGCTGTAACAGTAAAATTTGCCCTCTTAGGAGTTTTGCAATCATTGAAATATCATCTCACAAACATAGAGCCTGCTTTAACTTTCCCTATAGTTGTTTAATAATATTTTTATAATATCAATTTGTTGATGAAATTTAAGTAAAAGTTAGCATTTGCATATACACAAATTATCGTGGTTATTATGTGAAGAGTGTGACAAGACAACAAAGATAAATTTTTGGTTTTGTTTCCTCATGCTGAAGTTTGGGACCATGACAAAAAGTTGTATAAGCTGCAGATATCCAAGCCTGGTGTTTACATTCAGAAGCTGAATGCTGGAAATGTAGATGCTGCCTTGGCTGCATTATGATACTTGATATTTTAACTGGAAAAAGTTTTACATGCTCAATGTTGAATTCAAGAAAACAATAGTGTTTGGTGCAATGGAAGATCAAGTTGCATGTTTTGAAAATCTGTCTCCTCTATAATAGGCAGGAGAGTGGCTCTTTGTAGCAAATTTGTAATGATAAACTCAGGGGCCATGTTAACATTTTCTGTAAGCATGGCAGGTCTAAATTCACTTTCCTCTCAATGTAGGCATTGAAGTATAGACAGCCTCTCTTTGGTAAATATAAAACTTTAATGTGCCAATGAGTTTATTTAATGACATACCACTTTCTACACTGTTGAAATTTCTATGGGACATTAATTTGTGAAGTGAATGATAACATCTCAGGATGCTAAATGCCCTAAAATATTATGTGTGTCAGGTCCTGAGGGATTATAGAGTAATACTTTCTGAAATAGAAATTAAAATCCTAAAAATTAGTTTCAATCTAAAACAAATGCATATTTCTCACTTTATCTATTCTACTTCAATTTCATGCATTTGGTGTGACCAAATAAAATGTAGGTGACTTAATAGGGTAAAAAATACTTATTTATGACCCTGCACAAAACTTAAGTCCAAGTGAATCAAAGACCATAAAACAAGACACACTAATTCTAATAGAAAAAAAAAAAATGGTGAAAACACTGGATCTCATTGTCACAGGTGACAACTTCCTGAACAGAACACTAATAGCTCTCTCTCTAAGACCAACAATCAATAAATGGGACCTTATCAAACTGAAAAATTTCTGTAAGGCAAAAGACACTGTCATCAGTATAAAATGACAGCCTACAGATTGGGAAAAGATCTTCACCAACCCTACATCCAATAGAGGGCTAATATACAAAATATATAAAGAACTCAAGAAATTAAACACCAAGTAACCAAGTAATTCAATCAAAAACGGGATACAGAGCCAAACCGAGAATTCACAAAAGAGGATATGTAAAGGTTGAGAGGCACTTGAAGAAATGCTCAACATCCTTGGTCATCAGGGAAATGCGACTTAAAACAACTCTAAGATTCCATCTCACACCCATCAGAATGGATAAGATCAAACACTCAAAAGATAACACATGCTAGCAAGGATATGAAGAAAGAGGATCATTCCTCCATTGCTGGTGGGCTTGCAAACTTGCACAACCACTTTGAAAATCAATCTGGAGTTATCTTAGAAATTTGAGAATTTGGGTCTACCTTAAGACCCAGCCATACCCCTCTGGGCATATACCCAAAAGATTCTCCCCTAAACAACCCAGATGTCCTTCAACCAAAGAATGGATAGGAAAATCTGTGGTACATTTACACAATGGAATACTACACAGTTATCAGAAACGAGAAAATCACACAAATTGCAACCAAATGGAATGAACTAGAAAAAGCTCATCCAAACTGAGTTATCTCAGACCAAGAAAGATACACATGGTATGTACCCTCTTATAAATGGATATTAACCATATAGCACAGGACAACCATCCTAAAACCCACAGACTCAAACAAACAGGAACCTAGTATATCTATCCTATGAAAAACTTCACCCAGCAGTGATTCATGGATCCTGTTGCCTGTTAGTGGAACACCTTACACTAGATGGGCTGCCATATCAAGCCCCAGTAAAAGAGGAAGCTCTTAGCCCTCATGTGACTGATGTGCTGAGGGTTTTGATATGGGAGTGGCACCCCTCACCTAAGGAGAAGGGGAGGAGGAAAAAGAGGAAGCTGGAGGGAAGTAGGGAGGGAGGGAGGGAAGGACCAGGAGGGGAGGAGGGAGGGAACTGTGATTGAGATGTAACTTGAAAAAATAAATTAACTTAAAAAAAGGTTAACTAGGCATAAAAAATAATAAAAATAGAAAATAATATTTTCAAATCATAATTTACCAAAAGCATACTTGCCTTTCTGGCATGAAATGAAAGTGGTCTTAATTTCATGTTAGTATGTTAGACTGTAGGTTTCCACATAGCTCACACCCTCTTGAATATCAGCTTGAAAGTTTCGTCTTATATATAAAGGATATTTTCTGGTTTTTATATTAAAAATGAGGTTAAGATATTTAAAATGTTGTAAGCAAATTAAGGATTACTACAGTTCAAACTGGTTTTCTAAATCTCTAAGAGTTGAAGTAATTTGGAGCTAAAATAAAATATTTGAGCAGGGCTGGGTAGCCATGCCTTAAATCACAGCAGAGACAGATGGATCACTATAGAGCTAGTTGCCTGCTAAATTCTAGAGTTACAATGAAAAGGGTGGTGATGGTTCACACCTTTAATCCCAACAGTTGAGAGGCACACACCTTTAATCCCAACACATTGGAAATAGAAGCATGCAGATCTCTGAGTTTAAGACCAGTCTGATACAAAACAAGTTCCAAGCAGAGAAAAAGTTAGAGGCAGGTGTGGTGGTTCACAACTTTAATCCCAACAATTGGGAGGTACATGCCTTTGATCCCAACACTTGGGAGACAGAGACAGGTATATAGGATTTACAATGATTTAAGTTTAAAAGCTGCTTGCAAAAGGCAAGTTGAAATTTAAAGTGAATTGTCCTTTGTGATCTCAAAATATATACACTTAAAGGTATATTTACTTCCAAAATTTCAAAACAAATTTTTAATCTCAATTGAAAGATAATACTTTTCATATTGCCCCAAACCCAATTTGCTCTAAGAAAGATATTACATGCCAAAAAAGTAACACCCAGAGTTAGAATTAGGACAGAGGTCTGTTCTTTTCTTTCCAGGAGATTAAAAGCACCTAACTAAGGAGTCCAGGGACAACTGTACAACTGAAACTTCTGAAGAAAAGGAACCAGACACCAAAGAAGACAAGTAGCCCAGATGATCCAGCTTCACAGAACACCACAATAGCAGTTTCCTCAAAAATTTTCATCCAGAACAACTTCAAAACAGTCCAGCCTCACAGACTGTTCCAGCCAGGACTTCAGCAAATTTCTGAACTTTTCCATCCAAAGTTCAGCTTCTGACTACAAACTTCTCAGGACATTTAACCTGCTGAACACAAAAAGACTGGACCGCAATTGTTACTGTTAACCTTCTTAACCTTTTTTTTTTTCTATTCTTATTAGGGCCCCAAACATGTTTCCTATAACCCAGCAGGAAGCAATTTTTAGAGAGCAATGCCCCACTCCCAGGAGTGGGTTATTTTTTATTTTTTTGGTTGTTTGATGGGTTATAGATGCTTGTTGTCATTTAGGGGGATTGGTTATAGGTTGTTAAATGGTCTTTTTAAACAAGGTTTAAGAGGCCAGACCCAGGGATTTCTCTTTTTCCTTTCTCTATCCTTTCTTTCTTATGTAGGGGGAAAAGACTTGAAAAGAAAAAAGGAGGTATAGACATGATATACGAATGATAAAGAAAAAGGGGTAAATTATTGAATCTACTCTTTTTTTTGTTTTGTTTTGTTTATTTATTGCTTCAAGTTACATCTCCATCACAGTACTCTCATTCCACCCCTCCCGGTTCTACTCTCCTACCCTCTCCTCCCTTTCCCACCCTTCCCACTCCTCTGATGTGGAGTGACCCTACTTATCAGCCCCTCTCAGCTCAACAGTCATATGTAGGCTAAGAGCTTCCTTTTGCCCTGGGGGCCAACATGGTGGCACTCCCAGGCGAAATTGTCCCCTTAATTGGTAACAAAGTCTATGTTCCTGATCCTTTTGGTGTATTGTTTGAAGGATAGTTATCCTGTACTATATGGCTAAAATCCAGTTATAAGTGAGTAGATGCCATGTGCATCCTTTTGAGTCTGGGTTAGCTCACTCAGGATGAGCTTTTCTAGTTCCATCCACTTGGCTGTGAATTTCATGATTTTCTTGTTTCTAATAGGTGAGTAGCATTCCATTGTGTAGATGTACCACAATTATTTTATCCATTTGTCAGTTGAGGGGCATCTGGGTTGTTTCCAGTTTCTAGCAATTACAAATAAGGCTGCTGTGAACATAAATGAGGCTATGTCATGTGGTTTGGTGAGGAATTTTATGTGGTATTATGCCATTATTTTTGTTGAAACCTTAGAATTATTTATATACTATAGATCCAGACAATAGTCTATTTCCATCATCCTAATCATATTTTATAAATTCCAGTTTGTTAAAGACTTGCTTAAGCCTTGGCAGGATATTGGCATATTTTAAGGCTGCTCAACTATTTTTAGTCTCATAATAAATTTATGTGCTAAATTTTTTTAAGTTCTTGAACAAAGAAGAAATCTGAGACCTGAGAGGTTAAAAAAAATATGAGGTTATACTACTATCAAATTGTTCAGTTAATGTCAAAATCAGAACTTCTTTCAACCAGGGCACTTTTTCAGCTACACCACATGTAAAGTTATGATTGGAAAATATTTCTACACATTACTGGGTCATAATTCGTGTATATAAATATCTTTTTTTGCACTATGAAATTCAAGTTGTGATATTCACACTCAGAGATGTACAGCATAATTGATGAAAACATTTTTAATTTTTATTTGCTTTACATGTATGGGTGTTTGGACTGTGTGTGTTTCTGTGAACCACATACATGAAGTTCCTGTGGAAGCCAGAAAGGGGCATTAGATGCCCTGAAACTGGAGCTATAAGTGATCATGAGCAACCTTGTGGGTGCTATGAATCAAACCATGGTCCTTTAGGATAGCAGCCAGGATTTTTAACTGCTGGGTCATCTCTCCAACCCAAAACAGTTTTATAATTCTCCAGCATTTCCCCTACCCTTAGCAGTCAATAAGGTTTTCCATTCCTAAGCCATGAAAACTACTTATTTGTTTCTATCTGTACAGAATTATCTTTTGACCCTCTGAGGCAGATTCTATTTGTTAAGTAGTGTATTTAAAGACCATGCCAGTGTGTTCCTTGTTATTGCTGAGTAGCGTTTGATCACTATATATGATTTTCTAATGCTAGAAATTAAAACTAGGGTTTTGCCCACAGTAGGCAAGTGTTTTGCTTCTGGGTTATGAGAATAGCTGATGGTTACCTACTGTTTATCCATGACTAAGCAGAGGCAATGCTCTTTCACTACTTACACAATGTTTTTGTTCAAAGAATGCTTTCAATTTGTTAAAGACTTACCAATAGGAATTATAGATCATATGACAAGTTCATATTTGACTTTATAAGATACTGAAAACTGATGTGTTTATTTTTTCACACTGTGTGTTCTGTAGACAGTGTATGAACACACAGATGCACTGTGCCTTTGTGGCATTTGTTATGGTCACTTCAATGGTTTTTAAACAATTCTATATCTATACAAGTTGGATTGGTTTGTGGTATTAATTATTTAAAATTTTGATTATCATCCTGACAGAGGTTTGAATAGTTAGTTTTTGGAAAAACTTACATCAAAACCCATAATGTTTGCTTTGGGGAAATTTATTTAGATGTTGTGTGAAATAATCAGTCAAATATTATGATAACATTTAATTTCTCCACTTTATTGCTTTAGAAATGTCATATGTAAAGTGATCATGATTTCTAAGGAAAAATAAAACCACAGAAGACTACTTAAAAAAAATGGGTAGTTGTATTTTTAATGTTTGTGAAATTAGGAAAGAGATTTTATATATATTATTTATATTCTACACACACACACACACATACACATACATATATAATGCAATTGGGTAGACTATGTCTCTTGACTGTGAGGGTCACAAAATGCCCAAAACAAACTTCACATTGTACATAAAAGAGTACCCCAATGTTTCTCTACATTTTTGAACTTTAAAAAGAAAATCACTTCTGCACTAAACAACAACTTAGTTGTATTTAGAGAAGAATTATGAAAACTTGTGGTTACTAAAAAGGCTAACACATCTCCAGAGACACTTTAATGAAAATGCAGCTCATTATAAACATCTAGAAGAGAATGTGAAGAGCAAAACACATTTAAACTTATTTTATGAAGAATTTTTAGGACCCATGGGAAAACATTTCCTAGACTCTAGAACAAGCACTGTCAGTGTTTATTAAATTTTTGTTTTGCATGTGTTTTGGGAAGAATAAACATCAATAATGTAAGTACAATATGAATCACTGTGCTTTCAAGTAATATATTTAAAGAATAATTGAATGTAAATTATATTCAGGTTGAGTATTTGTGAAATATTTATTTATTTATTTATTTATTTTAATACTTTATTTTTTTTCTTCAAGTTACATCTCAGTAACAAACCCCTCCCTATTCCCCCTTCCTATCCCGCCCTTCCACCCTCTTCCCCCCAGAAGTTTCCCCTTTCAGTCCAACAGATGGTTCCTTCTCTTATAACAGTAAGTATTATACAAAACAATAGACATAAATATGCCACATTTATGAGAGTTAAATGGCCCAGTATACCTTCCCTATGTCCAGTTTATACATATTTGGCCCCTGACTTTAACATTCTACTATCTAACCAACTCCATGAGTTTAAAAGTCTATATGTGACTCAACATTCATACTATCTTGCAACACACTTTTAAGAGTATCTTCTTAGATCTATAACACCCTCTTGATTCCTAAACAACTCAAAATTTAACTATGAGACTCTAGCTGTCTATTCTTCAACCACCTCAGAGATCTGAGAGGGATAAATATATTTGCTTATATAGGAAGTGCAGGGCCTACAGCTTCCAAAACTAAGAAAGAACATACCAATGTCTGCCTGGACAGTTCCCATTTTCTCTCCATACATTCCAGCATCAATCTTCAGACATTGGGTCCTGTTTCTCTGACAGACATTTGTTGTAGAGCAGGGATTATGAAGGACTTACCTACCCTGTCTTGGCAGAGTTAGGCTGTCGACTTCCCTGCTACCAAGTTTTGTCCTTTTTGGACAGCAGTCTGTCTGCAGTTGGTGCAAGGGGTTTTTTCATGCCAAGAGAAAGGCTTGCCACTAATTCAACCATCTTACAGTGGAGGTTCTTCGATGCTTATCTTCTACTTGGAGTAGAATAGGGGGTGCTGTCAGGTGCTGATATGTCTCGATATCAAAAAAAATCTTGATTTAAGATAACATCTTTGAATGCCATATTCTGCAGATCTCTAGGGGTTTTTGAAGATGCCCTATCCATCTCTTGTATTTAGATAAGCAAATGTTGCTTGTCTCTTAGCAACTTGATTACTGGGTAGTTTAGAGAATATCTGTGATAGACTGTCATAGTAGCTAACAAAGTGACATGTTTGCATGACTAGGAGTTTGTTTTAACTATCCTAGACCGTTTTAGACAGTTGGTATCAAGAGGTCAGAGCTTCACATTTTATTTTTAAGTATCTCTAGGTATGATACCATTAGGAAGCATTACCTTTAAATTTGTATCAATATACAAAGATCTATTCAATTGTGGTTAAATATACTCTTAATTATGTATCAATATACCAAGATCAATGCCTATGGAGCCCAATATAATCTTACTATTACGTCCATATGCAATGGTCAATAACATTGTGGCCAACTATAATCTTAATTTTGTATCAATATACAAAGATCAATACCGATGTAATCCAATACAATCTTATTTTTGCACAATAAACAATGGTCAATACCACTTTAGCCAAATAAACTACTAGTTTTGTATCAATATACAAAGGTATAAGGGCATATTCAATAATCTGCCCCCTTCTTCTTGGACCTTCCTGTGCTATGTCTATATCTCATTTTTCTCAAGCCCATGCACTCCTACATAGGAGAGGAAGATGGATACAGAAAAGGAAAAGTAGGAATTCCCTGGGGCTAACCTCCAAAACCCATTAAGACAGGACCATTTATCAGCTTGTAGTCTCTTCCCCTACATAGCAGAGTTTTCAGTTATCCTTCAAATAACCAAAAAGAAGGGCGGAGAAGCACCCTCCCCACCCTCTGGGCATGGGATGTCGCTCTCTTAAAGTGACTTCCTGCTGATTTGGGTCGTAGTATACCTGTTTGGGGCCCCAACCCAAATGGGAAAAATGATTAAAAATGTTAGTACACTCCTTTTATGTTCAGTCCTGTTCTCAGCTGTTTAGATGACCTAAGGGGTTTGTAGGCAGAAGCTGATCTTGCAGGCTTCACTGAGGTTCCTGCCGGGCATTGTGTAGAACTGAGTGGTCCCAGTGACATTGGATTGCTGTGGTGGTTGCAGGCCCCCGATGGAGGCAGCTATTGAGGAAGTCTGCCAGGCAGAATCAACAGGGTCACTCGTCCTCCTTGGTGCCTGATTCTGCTCTCTGCAGAGGATTCCTCTGTCCAGCCGTCCCCGGGCTCCCCTAATGGACACTTCGATTCTCCTGGAACGATAAGAACAGAGCCCTGCCCCAATCCCAACCCTAGGACAATTGCCCTCTTTTTTTTGGGGGGGGGATGGGGGGGGCTAGGTAGTACTTCTCCTGAAGCAAATTTGGCCTTCTGACAACATACAAAGCGTTATCTTTCAATCCGGGTTAAAGTAGAAATCATTCTGTCACCTTGGAGCTAAACCAGCTCTAGTGTATATATTTTGAGATCCCAAAGGACAATCTGCCTGCATCGAGAAGGCCTTTTGTAAGTAGCCTCCAAACCTTGGTCCCTCCAAATCCCATGTGTGTGTCTCTGAACTGTAATTATTGGGATCAGGGACCTGTGTTTCCCTTCTGAAGGGATCAAAGATGTGTTCCACCACTCCTGGATCAAAGTCTTTCTCTATTTAGAATTTGCCCTGCATCAGGCTGACCCTGAGCTCCAGGATCTGCCCGTTTCTGTCTCCAGTGTGCTGGGAGCTGGGACCAAGGGTGTACTCTTCTTTAATGGTGGGACCAAGAGTATGCACCCTCACCACCCCGCTCGGTATGACTCCAGAATACATAAGACCACCAACTCTACAGTGCTTCCCCCCCCCCTCGTCTCCGCTGAAGTCAAAGGCATGGGCCAATACCACAATTCTCTTGTATTTTACCTTAGCTCCACGTCTTCTCTACACCTGGAGGTCTGCAAAACCAGGCCAAATGGCTGTATCCTCTGTTCCATTCACAGTGTTTCAGCCCTGCCCCCTGCTTTTTGTTTTTATTTAATAAATTTATTTGTTTGTTGCTTCAGGTTACATCCTTATCATATTGTCCTCTTTTCCTGCTTCCCAGCCCCACCCTCCCATGGTCTACACCCTGATCCTTCCATCTTGTTCCTCTGGGGTGGAGTGTCCCTGCCTAACATTCTCTCACCACAGATCAGGAGTCATATGAGAGCCAAGAGCCTCTTCATTCACCGGGGGCCTATGAGGCAGTACTGCCAGTGAATGGTGTCTCATTGCTACTGGGGGAATACTAAAAAAAAGACCAACAAACACACAAACCCACAAAAACAAAGAAAATCAACAAAAAAAAGAGAGGAAAAAGAGAAGGGAAAATGAAAAAGCAAAAAGAAAAAAAGAAGGAAAAAGAAAAAGATAAAAAAAAATTATGTCCTTGTTCCTTTTGGTGTGTTGGCTGTAGTACAGATATCCTGTACGATATAGTTAAAATCCTACTATAAGTGAATAGATGCCATGTGCATCCTTCTGAGACTGGGTTAGCTCACTCAGGATGAGCTCCTCTAGATCCATCCATTTGGTTGCAAATAGCATGATTTCATTGTTTCTGATAGCTGAGTAATATTCCATTGTATAGATGTACCACAATTTTTTAATCCATTCTTCAGTTGAGGGACATCTGGGTTGTTTCCAGTTTCTAGCTATTACAAATAAGGCTGCTATAAACATAGATGAGGAGACTTCCCTATGTCTCCGTGAGAGGTCCTTTGGGTGTATACCCAGAAGTGGTATGGCTGGGTCCTGAGGCAAGATTATTCCTAGATTTCTAAGATATCACCAGACAGACCTCCATAGTGGTTGCACAAGCCTGCACTCCCACCAGCAATGGAGTAGGGTTCCCCTTTCTCCACAGCCTCGCCAGCAAGCGCTATCATTTGAGCTCTTTATCTTAGCCATTCTAACAGGTGTTAGGTGGAATCTCAGGGTCATCTTGAGTTGCATTTCTCTGATGATTAAGGATGTTGA
>CAJQZJ010001969.1:11273374-11294817 GCA_907164525.1 Lophiomys imhausi
AGGATTTTCTGTAGGGCTGGGTTTGTGGGTAGATATTGTTTAAATTTAATTTTGTCATGGAATATCTTGTATTCTCCATCTATGTTGATAGAGAGTTTTGCTGGGTAAAGTAGTCTGGCTGGGCACCTATGATCTCTCAGGACTTGTAGTATATCTGACCAGTCCCTTCTAGCTTTTAAAGTTTCTGAGGAGAAATCAGGTGTAATTCTGATGGGTCTGCCATTGTATGTGACTTGACCTTTTTCTCTTACAGCTTTTAATATTCTTTCTTTGTTCTGTACATTTGCTGTTTCAATTATTATGTGGCGAGAGGAGTTTCTTTTCTGGTCTAATCTGTTTGGTGTTCTGTAAGCCTCTTGGATTTTTATTGGCATCTCTTTTTTCAGGTTTGGGAAGTTTTCCTCTATGATTTTGTTGAAGATATTTCCTGGACCTTGGAGTCGGGAGTCCTCTCTTTCCTCTATACCTATAATTCTTAGGTTCCATCTTTTCATTGAGTCCTTGATTTCTTGGATGTTGTGGGTGAGAGATTTTTTTAGCCTTCTCATTTTCTTTGGATGTTGTACTGATTTCTTCCACTGAATCTTCCATGCCTGAGATCCTGTCTTCCATCTCTTGCATCCTATTTGGATACTCACATCCGTAGTTCCTGTTCTCTTCCCTTGGTTCTCCACTTCCTCTTTTAACTCTGACTGTGTTTTCTTTATTGTTTCTATTTCTATTTTCATGTCTTGTATGGTTTTGTTCGTTTTGTACATTTCCTTCTCCAGCTTGCTTGTTTTTGTATGAAAATCTTTCATGGCTTTTTCCTTTTCCTGTTCAAGCTCTGTCACCTTGGCTTGGAGCTCTTTAATGGTTTTGTTCCTTGTTTTGACTTGTAGAATTGTGGCTTCTTTGAATTCCTTCATAGATTTAAGTTCTTCTTGCAGGGACTCTATCACTTTCCATAATGCAGAATTGTCAATGTTTTCATGTGTTTCTGTTGGTGTGTGGTCATCCGAATTGGATGAGCTAGGATGATTCTGCTTTGTTGGAGTCATAATTACTTGATTTCTATTTTTTTTTTGACCTTTTGCCATTGGATGCATTTAGCTGTCTGTTTTCTGTGCTTGGAACCACAGTGGATGATTTGGTGCAGGGGACGAGATACTTGGCTATCTGTCGTTGCTTACAGGGGGATTTCAAGGTCACTGTGGTTTCAATCGCCTGAGGCACTGTGAGCTGGTGCAGCCTATTCCCAGGTTGTGAGTAATGGACCAGGATTGTTTCACTGCTCCCAATTCAGACTTCCCTATGTTGCACTCTGAGTTATCAGCCTGTAATGGTTCTGATGGTATGGACCTGTTTGCCCAGGCACAGATTCTGTGGGCTTTGTTTGTCGTCACGGAGGCTGACAGGGTCTGGCTCCACACCTAATATGTCTGGATTTTCCAGGATACAGCTATGGACCCGATTTCTGGTTTCTCTCTAGGCTTCTCGCCACAGGGCTGGACTCTCTGCCTGATTCCCTTCCTCTCTTGCCGCCACAGGTCCCGTGGGTACCCCAAGCCCCGGATCCTCCAGCTGCCTGGTGAAATATTCATATATGCAACAAAACAAGATAAAACGTAGAAAATTAGAAATTTCCTTTAAATGTTTATTTTATTAACATTTTAGTTCTGGGTTGTTTCCAGTTTCTAGCTATTACAAATAAGGCTGCTATAATATGAATGAGGGGTATAGGCATCGGAGGATAGGTGATCCAAAATTAGCTATTTCACCAAGAAGTCACCCTTAACATTATTGCATTCCTACAGATCACTGTGTAACTTTCAAGCAGCCATGCAGGTTGATCAGAGAGACTCTTTTTTTCCATTGACTTTCTTTTTCTTTTTTCTTTTTTTGTAACCTTCAATAAATGCTTAGGATATCTTGCAAGGATCCTGAGTCTTTCAGTTTTGTTCATTTCCTGGGGATTACGTTGTGTTTACTTCTTAAAGCCTATGAGCCTATCTCCTTCAGAAAGGGATGTTTCAAATCTGATGAAATACCTATATAACAGAGTCTTTACTGTATAGTCGGATTTCATGTATGTGATAAAACTTATTATGTGTTTATACCTAAAAAGATGACTAAGAAAGGAGGAACAGCTTTCATATCTTTAGAATGGAAGACATGGTGTAATATTATATTGTCATTGCATTTTATTAAGATAAAATTAACCTTTCCCACACTCATGTACACCTATTGTGATACTTCATATTGTCAATTGGTGAGATTTTGAATCACCATAGAACCAAGTCTCTAGTCATGTCTGTGATACTTTGTCTAGAGTAAATGATTGAGTTAGAAGGATCTACCTTTAATATGAAGAATCATTCTAGGGAGAGAGATCTAGGGGTTAATTCAAAGTTGAGCTGAGCACAATTATCCATCAACCTCCATGCTTCCTGAGTGCAGTTGTGCTATGAGCTGATTCCACAAACTTCCATCATGCTTTCCTGCCATCATGAACTGTATCTGAAACTGTGAGTCAAAATAAACCTGTTCTTCAAGCTACTTTCTCAAGTATTTTGTCCTAGTAATGAGACAAGTAACTAATACATCCAAAGATTCACAATTGTATTATTTAGTATTCACAGGTTTCGTTAATCATGCACAAAATATGTTACGTCCATGCAGAACCCTTACTGTCTTTATTCAAATATAAATATAGTGAATGTAATCATGTACTATTTTAATCAATTTTATTTAGTGAGGCATGTTTTTAAAGAAAGTTCGTACTTTAATGGGAACTTTAAATTTTGTGAAACTTTAGGTCATCATATGTATTGTTTCTAAATTCATACAAAAATCTAGAGTCATCAAGTGGAGGATAGACCATGAAAAAACATCAGAACATCCTCTGGACGACAGGATTTTAGTACCTTAATAAATAGTTGAATGCAACATAGTTGCCTTCAAATTTTACTTAGCCACTGACTTCTAATACTGCAGTGCAATTTGATCCTATAAAAATGCTCTTGATGGCTCTACTTACCAGAATTTATTGCTACCAATTTAGAAAACCACAATCCTATGAAATGTAGCAATGTGCAACCTTAAGCCCTGTAATGCAGCTATATTTTTATATCATTTAAATACAGATGAGGATCAACCTAAAGACTAATATTGTGATTGCTTTTAAGATATTGCACATTTCTTAAAATATATGTATGGATGAGCATATATAAATAGCTTGCACATTAGCATGTACTAAATTTGCTTGGATATGAAGGGTCTTCCCTTTGGCCAGTTATTTCTCAGTTATTTAAAAAAAATGTTCTGACTCATCGAGTAATCAGATGAATATCTGTTTTCAGCTCTGTGATTATAAATATACAGCTTTCGATATGTTTTTTTTTTCTTCACAAACTTTCAGGTGCTACCTGTATGTTATATTTAAGATCCTTAATAACAGGGAAATGTTCCTTTTATAACTTTTCGAATCTATTTGCACATTTGCTTTATATTATCACAGGGCATATGAAATCAGTGCTATTCTTGTAGGAAAACCATGCTTATTTCCTACTATATATTTATTAGGCTTTATTATATATAATATATATTTTAATTCATTAAATAATATCACAACTTTTGAGTTTGTATTGATTTATTATATAATATATTTATAACCACAACTGATTTAGTTCATTTAGAAGAATATGCCATCATTATCTGATTTATTTCTACTGAAAGTCAACTCTGTTGAGTTGTATTAAAATATACAATTTCATACGGTAGTTGACTTTTGGGATGGATGTTTCATACATTTCATATTTGATAGCTAGTGTGTACATTGAAAAGGCTGAGGCTTTTTCCCCTCTTGGGGGCTTCCTGGTTTTATTTAGCTCTGTGCACATTATTGTAACTAAAGGGACAAAAATATGTCCTTCACAGACCACTTAGATATCTTCCAATGATCCATACCCATTGATCCATAAAAGCTGTAGTTTTACAAAATGTTTCAAAGAAGTTTATTACTGGAATTTTCTTACATTAGTTATAAATGATGTTGTAATTATGGGAATGCAGTGTTATCAAAATTCCATATTTACTGTAAAGTTATCTAAGTCACAACCATGGCTTCAATTACTATTTATTTTCAACAATAGCTTTTAAAAACAAAAACATTTTCTGACTGTAAAAGTATCTTTTATTTGACAGTTGTAACTGTCATCTTTGAGGTTTACTGCTAAGTAAACTAATCCTTTTTAGTTCTTTCTGAAGTTGGCTGGCTGGTTCAACTCAGTTGTTCTGGCTCAAATTTCTCTGCAAGCTGACTGATTCAATGTAGCTTCTCTGGGCTTCTCACAGAGTTTCTCTGGTTAGCCTCTAAATCTGGCAATATGTTCTAATCATCTGGCTCCTCATTCTCTGTTTCATTATCTCTTAACTGTGTCTAGCTTGTTCTCTCTGGAATGTGTCTCTGTAAAACTGTCCTTTCCTCTCTCAGTAAAAACTCTGCCCCTTCTCCCTGCATTGCTCTTTAAGTGGCTTCTCTTTCCTCTCTCCTCTCCTGAGAGTTGGGTGTATCCAACCTCTGACTCATTCTGTCAAATCTTTCTCTTATTTGTCACGTTGTCCGCCCCTCAATTAGAAGTCACTGTTTGGGATCAAAGGTACTAAGGGCATGTCTATATTCCAGTCAGATCAAACCAGTCTCAAAGGTCTTTGGATGTCATCAGAGCAGCCATGTTGCTATATTAAAATACCTCAACATCTGACAGATTTTTAAACTTCAGACATTTCAAAATCTTTGCAGCACTTTAAATACCTGCTAACTTACTGTCAGGCCCAAGCTCTACCCTTTTGAACCAATCTGCCTGTCTAGAAATCACATATGTAATCTGAAGTGTCAGTTAGAACTTTCAAGGCACCCTTTCCTGTGTTCTGAAGTTCTGCATATGGTTCACTGATCACAGTAGTTCCATCCTGTCTGGGAACAATGTATCAGGTATGCATATTGTCAGTCTTGGGAAAATTAAAAATCCAGCTCCTGGCCAGGTAGTCAGACCACCCCAGCATAAAAGACTGAACATAGTGCCCTCACATTCTTCAGGTAGGAACAATTATATTTAATATAGAAACCAGTACAACATGTGATTTAAACAATGTTATGTCCTTGCTGCTGTTTGTTTTTCTAACACCAGGGAAGAGAGCAGAGGATTCCATTCAATAATGCTTTTGCACTAAGCTATCAAACTCATCAAGAAGAAAATAATTAGGGGGTACTTGGAAATAATCACACTGACAAACAGGCCATGGAAAGAGATAGATTTCTCCCTTCAGGTAGCTTCAATCTCTCAATGTATCTTTCCCTTTTCCTACTCATGATGAAGGTAAGGGAATTTTAGTGGAGATTTCACTCATATTCTTGAGTGATAGTTAAAGGGACCAAATAAGTGACTTTTATTATCTCAGTCATTTCTGTGGAAAATCATTAATAGCTATTGTTAGTAGAGGGCCAAGACCTTCTAAGATCAGACTAGGACTCTATTTAAGGTAAAGAGAATTTTCCAACTTTATAATATATGTATCAGTCCTGTAAACATACCACCATGTCAATACAGAGGGACTCACTGAACTCTTGAACTCTTCTAATATGTCCAAAGATGAAGAGCCTTACAAGAAAAAATTAGTAGACAGATTTCATACATAAGTACCTATGCAAAATAAACAGATATTTCTGCATGGATGGATAGACACACAACATTACTTGAATATAAGCTCACTGCTTTGATTTTCCTTTATTTCTGTAACCAGATAATGGCCCAATTTTCATTTTACCAATAACACAAGGACTCAGTGAAATCCTTTCAACAAGAAATTGTATACATGCCTCTTGGCATAAAAAAATATCAGGAGAAGTAGAGAGGGTCAGTCATACATTAAAGAGGCTCCTTATCAAATTAATATGGGAAACCTAACAATGCTGCCAACACTCCTTCCAGTGACACTCCTGAAATCTCTTAGGATTCCCCAAATTTAGACATATCTCAGTCATTTAAAATCCTGGATGAGAGGATTTTCCTTTATACAGAACTTTTATTAGACACTGAAACTCAATGTTTTTTTTCTTTGTATTACATCTCTGTGACTATTCATCAAGACCATTAATGCATATTAAAATAATTGCAGTCCTGAACAAGAAACCCTCATTAAGTATCTCCTTAACACCTGGTGTTGGGATTATTTCAAAATCATTCTATAGAATACAAAACCCTGAAACACCACTAATAAATTCTCCTCACAGCTCTTACTTCTAGAAAACCTCTTTTACATCAAGCTCATTTACCAGTACAACATTTACCAGTTCACTTCAGTTAAAAGTTTACTGGTGATCTACACTTTTTCAAGAGTCTAGGTTCTATAAATGCATACTTCCAAGTATAAACATTTTTAACCATTTTTCCATTTTGGTTTGGGCCCCAAACAGGTTTACTACGACCCAAATCAGCAGGAAGTCATTTTAAGAGAGCGACGTCCCATACCCAGAGGGTGTTTCTCTGCCACCCCCTTTTTCGGTTATTTGAAGGACAACTGAAAACACTGTTATTTAGGGGAAGAGATTACAAGTTGTTAAATGGTCCTGTTTAATGGGTTTTGGAGGTTAAACCCAGGGTATTCCTTCTTTCCCTTTTCTGTATCCTTCTTTATCTCCTATGTAGGAATGCACGGACGAGAGAAAAATCGAGACACAGCACAGGAAGGATCAAGAAGAAAGGTCACATTATTGAATATGCCCTTATACCCTTGTATATTGATACAAAATTAACAGTATATTTGGCTAAAGTGGTATTGACCATTGTTTATTGTGCAAAAATAAGATTGTATTGGTCTACGTCAGTATTGATATTTGTATATTGATACAAAACTAAGATTATAGTTGGCCACAATGGTATTGACCCTTGTATATGGACGCAATATTAAGATTGTATTGGGCCGCATAGGCATTGATCTTTGTATATTGATACAAAATTAAGAGTATATTTAGCCACATTTGAATAGATCTTTGTATATTGATGCAAAATTTAAGGTAACGCTTCCTAATGGTATCGTACTTAGAGATACTTAAAAATGAAATGTGAAGTTCTGGCCTCTTGATACCAACCGTCTTAAACTGTTTAGGATAGTTAAGAAAAACAAACTCCTAGTCATGCATGCATGTCACCTTGTTAGCTACTATGACAGTCTATCACAGATATTCTCTAAGCTACTCAGTAATCAAGTTGTTAAGAGACAAGCAACATTTGCTTATCTAAATACAAGAGATAGATAGGGCATCTTCAAAAACCCCAAGAGATCTGCAGAATATGGCATTCAAAGATGTGGTCTTAAATTAAGATTTTTTTTTTGATATCGTGACATATCAGCTCCTGACAGCACCCCCTATTCTACTCCAAGTAGAAGAAAAGCATCGAAGAATCTCCAATGTGAGATGGTTGAATTAGTGGCAAGCCTATCTCTTGACATGTAAAAACTCCTTGCTTCAACTGCAGACAGACTGCTGTCCAAAAAGGACAAAACTTGGTAGCAGGGAAGTCGACAGCCTAGCTCTGCCAAGACAGGGTAGGTTAGTCCTTCACAATCCCTGCTCTACAATAAATGTCTGTCAGAGAAACAGGACCAAAAGGCTGAAGATTGATGCTGGAATGTATGGAGAGAAAATGGGAACTGTCCAGGTAGTCACTGGTTTGTCATTTCTTAGTATTGGAAGCTGCAGGCCCTGCACTCCCTATACAATCAGATATATTTATCCTTCTCAGCTCTCTGAGGTGGTTGAAGAATAGACAGCTTGAGTCTCATAGCTAAATTTTGAGTTGTTTAGGAATCAAGAGGGCGTTCTAGATCTAAGAAGATGGTTATAATAGTGATGCAAGTTAGTATGAAAACTAAGTCAGTTATAGAACTTTAAACTCATGGAGATGGTTAGAAGGTAGAAGGTTAAAGTCAGGGGCCAAATATGTATGAACTGGACATTGGGAAGGTATACTGGGCCATTTAACTCTCATAAATGTGGCATATTTAATTCTGCTGTTTTGTATAGAATTTACTGTTATAAGAGAAAGAACCATTTTTTGGAATGAAAAGAGAAGCTGTTGGGTGGGGGAAGAGGGTGGAAGGGTGGGACAAGAAGGGGGAATAGGGAAGGGTTTGCGACTGAGATGTAACTTGAAAAAAAAATAAAGTACTTATTAAAAAAAATAAAACCACAAAAAAAAGAAAAAAAAGAGTAATAAACTCACAAGCCCCAATACTGTTTCAAGTTCACTGCTACAGGCTCACCACTTTTTTACCATTGTCCTCCAAAACTTTCCTTCAGCAGTCTTCTACTTAGAGAAGTCACTTCAGATAATACAGTTTGTAGAATTTCTTAAAACACCATCAAGTCTCTTCCACAGGAAAAGGAATTTTGTCCTGGGCTACTTCTTCATCAACACCTCCTTTATTTTTCTCTCCATTCACTGAATTATGACAATTTAAAAAGATTCCTGAACTGTCCTGTTTTCTCTTTGTCTGAGCTCTTAATTCATCTTCCCACTGCCAATAAGTCCTTAGTGTGTTTCAGTCAGCAAAATAACTGGAAATAGGACAAATAATGGATTTGTGAAAATGATACTACTAACAGTTAACATCACCTAGGTTCTGGTCGCTGTTGTCTGTCATGGTCCACTCATGCCAAAATATAAAATCTCCAAAACACCAGGCCTAATAACCTACTAAAATAGCATTAAACAGCTTTCTATTTGAGAGAATTGCCTTTTAATTTTCTGTAGATATTTCAACCAAATAAACAGAAAGAAAATACATGCTATCCCTAAACATAATATTTATCTAACTTTCTTATTAACATTTTCCTGGGTCAAACCATCTCATGAACAAGTTCCATCTTGCTGACAGGCTCAACACTGAGTTCATGTTCCCAGCACCAGAACCCAACTCCTATACTGCTTTTTTAGAAGTTTCATGTTTCTCTTAATCAGAAAAGGATATAAAGAGGGAAGTCACTGTTATCCCATTATCTAAGCTAAGGCACACAACTCATAAATATGTTGCCTGTCTTGACTTAATTAACTACATGCAGCTTGACCACCCCTTTGTTCCTCTATTATCCTAAATTCTGGGTCAGAGACCAGGAGGGAACTTGACTGCAAAAAGCTGATTCAAAGACCCTGAAACCAGGTGACCTGGATAAGGTCCAGTCACCAATGTTAACTTCTTTGTTTAAACCCTACAAAATACAATTGGTCAATTCAACAGCACAACCTACTCCCCTTCAATTTGTGCTCCCATCCTTTAAAAATGTTGTACAATCTCCCTTTGGGGGTGTTTCAGATCCAAAGCTGACCACTTTCCTGAGTGTTCAGAAAATAGAGCTTACATTTTAGCTTCTGTTTCTGCAGTGAGTTTTCTTGGCTTCTACCCCAAACCTAACATTCATACCAAGCCTAAGTTGAGCATTTCTAATGTCTGAGTGTGTCCCTGCCTGCATGTATGATCACCATATACATGCATGTACCCAGGTGTAACTGGTTGTTTTTATTTCCTTAGATGATAGTATGAGATGAGAGCTGTTATCCCAATGTACAAACATATGTCTTGGACTGAGTCCAGAGTGTTTCTATATCTGTTCTAACTATTCCTAGGCCTATTCCTGGAAGCTTCTAGCCTCCAAAGAATCTTATCTTCTGTAAGCCTGGACCTTGACGGCTTCAGTTTCCAGCCACCATCTGCTAACCTAGGCCTAGAACATTTTCAGCCTTCAAGACTTACTGCTGAATAAGCTCATTCTTTTCTTACTGAACTCTGGCTGGCTGGTTTAACTCAGGTGTTCTGGCTCAAAACTCCTCTTCAAGTTGACTTATTCAAACTGGCTTCTCACTGAATTATTCTACGTGGAAAAACTGCCTCTGACCTTAATGAACTGACCTGCACTGATTGCACTGACTGCAGCAATTGAATGGACCTGCACAAACTCAACTGCACTCAACTGAATTGCACCAAACTGAACTCAACTCTCTTCCTGCACTGCTCTTAAGTAACTTGTTTTTCCTGTTGTTCTTGTGAGAGTTGGGCATATCTTATTATCTATGACATATTCTCTCAAATCTTTCTCTGATTTGTCACTATCTGCCCCTGAAGTAGAAGTCATTGTTTGTACTTACAGCTATATACTAAGGATATGTCTATATTCCAGTCAGACTGATTAAAGGTGAGTATTCCAGTCAGAGTGATCAAAGATTTCTACTAAGGGTATGTTCTGTAGCCCTAGTTGAATCTCTTCAAGTTATGTTTAGAACAAGTTCACTCATTTGTGTATTGTTCGTTTATGTCTACCATGGATGGTGGTGAATTAGCTCTACCCTTTGTCTAAGGTGTTTAGTACATTGACTGGTGCATACTGACCATCTGATAAAAGTTTACATAATAAAGTATGAACTAATGATTGAGAACTGAGCTCTAACTTACAGCTAAAGTGCCTTTTTTCTAAGTAAATTATTGTAAATCAGCACTCCTGTGAAGGATTATTCGGCCACTCTTGTTCTTCATTTAAAGGATTTTAGGATGTATCTTGTTAAAATCTGAAACGTAGTTTTAAGTAATCAGTCATTGATCTACTAGTCTGGAAATTCTAATAATGCAAGGTACACATTCTGAAGTTCAGTCTCTTGTATTTGAAGTACATGTTTCATGCCTATTTATTAATATGTTTGAAAATATTTTAAAATGCCAACATATTGAATTTGTTTTTAGGAAGGAATTTTTAAGAATTAAGTTTCTATTTTTATAATATTATCCCTACAAAAGTTTATGATTTATTCAAAGTAAGTGTCATTTATCTATTTATATTCACAATGACCTGGGATAAATTCCTTCCGGTGGTGGACCTTCACTTTATTTAGAGGAAGGAAGTGGTCTTGCAAAATCATTTCACCTCTTTGATTTCAATTATTTTTGATCAATGATGATTTACACTGTAGTCCAAAGTTCAACTCCTTGGCAGAACAGATTGATTTTACTTCTTGTGTTGTAGAAATGATTATGATGTCACTTCTGTCCCTAAGGGTAGTCGACATACACTAGAGGGCACTCACACTTGAGTCCTGAATGGAGGAGAAGAGAGAGGTGGAAAAACGTTTTTTCACATAGATATCCTATAAATAGTGATTATAAAAATAATCATTGAAAGAGTCCTAGTACACTACAACCAATGCACCACAGGGAACAGGAACATAGACTTTGTTACCAGTCAATGAGATACTTTGCCCTAGTGGTACTGCCTTGTGGTACTGCCCCAGTGTATGAGGAGGCTCTTGGCCCTCATATGACTGCTGAACTAGGTGGAGACTGATCTAGGGACCTGCCACCTTGGAGGAGTGGGCTGGAAGGGATAGGGGGTGGAGAGTGGGAGGGCAGGACTGGAAGGGGTGGAAAGAGGGCACCGTGATGGAGATGTAACCTGAAGTAATAAATAAACAAAAAAAGAAAAAAGAAAAAAAAAGAGACCCACTGTTTCAATCTCATTTTTTTTCTCTTCATTTCAAGGCAGGGATTGAGAGGCAATAGGCTGGCCAGTTGTTACTAGATAAGACCCATCCACTGAAATTAATTTCTATGTGTTTGATGATATAAAATATGTGAGAGCCTATTTGTGTCCATGTTGAAAAATTATTGCTAGACATATGAAAGTTCATTTTCTTTTTGCTTCCATGAATTATTACATGTGTGTGTGTGTACATATTTAAATTGAATATTTAAGGAGTTTGTTGTTTTTCTATTATTCTAAGAAGGAAGATATGGAAAGGTTACAGAAGATTAAATAGTGCATTCCTATTGCTTTTTATATTGTGTATTGTATCCGTGTGTGCACAAGTTTCTGTGCATGTGTGTGTTTGTCCTCAAGTAGGTCTGTGTACCACAGCATCCTTACAGAAGTCCCAGGACATCTTTTCAGGAATCTGTTCTCTCCTTCCAACTTGGTCTTGAGGCAGCTTCTCTATTGTTATTTCTACCTCTGAAGTGAGTTCTGGTTCTCTCTTCTCTACCTCCCATCTCACAGAAGGAGTACTGTTCCGGGATTACAGATGGAACACACAGCATCTGGTTCTTTGTGTTTAAAACTGGGATTAAGGGTAGAACTAAAGTCCAGGTTTGTACAGCAAGCACTTTTACCTGCTGAGTCATCTCCTCTTCCCTTGCTCTGTGCTCTTTTTGGCACTACAAAATAGTGGGCACTCCATAAATATCACTAGCTGTGAATGATAACAAATTCTGCTAACAGGTGATAATATAGTCCTTTTCATTTTTGATATACTGATTGACAATAAAAGATGGATCACATTTGGAGCATTTTTACTGCAGTTAATATTTTGCTATTTTTGGCTCCTCAAAGTTGCTACAAATTTTCCTTTCCATGGTAAATAGTTTACTCTTTTTATTTTACCAGAGGCAATTAAGAAAAAAATAGCATTTAAATGAACTAAGTTTTCAACAATATAAAAAAGCCCCATCCTTAGCATCAGGTCCAGAAGACACTAGGAACAATCAGCTAAGGACCACCAGATGGCTAAAGGTCAGAAAAAAACAAAAAAAAACAAAACAAAACAAAACAACAACAACAACAAAACCAATTCTGACAAAAATTAGGGAAATACGACTCCAAAAATATATATATATATACAGAAATGCTAATACAGCAAACCCTGAGCACCCCACCACAGCTGAAACACATGAAAATGATGACAAATATATACTCAGGAAAATTATAGAGTCCTTACAAGAAGAAGTTAAATCTGTGAAAGAATATAAAGAATCTTCAATTTTACAAACGAAAGCAATGGGGAATACCATTAGAGATCTCCAAGCCAACTCAGCTAAATATGAATGGGAAAGATGCAAGGCTATGAAAAATTTGAATGATTGGCAGGCAAATTCATCTAAGTTGGAGCAGGAAATGTATAAAACGTATAAAAGCATTCAAGACTTGAAATAAGAAATGGAAGAAATAAAGAAAACACATGCAGAGATAGTCCTGGAGGTGGAAAACCAATGAAAGAGAACAGGAATTACAGAAATGTCTATCAAAAATAGGATACAAGAGATGGAAGACAGAATCTCAGGTGTTGAAGATTCAATTGAAGCAATCAGTACAACAACCAAAGAAAACGAGAACTCTAAAAAAGTTCTCACCCACAACAACCAAGAAATCAAGGACTCAATGAAAAGATGGTACCTAAGAATTATAGGAATGTATGAAAGAGAAGATTCCGACTCCAAGGTCCAGGAAACATTTTCAACAAAATCATAGAAGAAAACTTCTCAAACTTAAAAAGATGCTGATAACATTCCAAGAGGCATGCAGAATGCCAAACAAATTAGATCAAAAAAGAAATTCCTCTCACCACATAATAATTGAAACTTCAATTGTACAGAACAAAGAAAGAATATTAAAAACCATAAGAGAAAAAGGTCAAATAACTTACAATGGCAGACCCATCAGAATTACACCTGACTTCTCAGAAACTCTAAAAGCCAGAAGGGCTTGGACAGACATCCTACAGGCCTTAAGGGAACATAGGTGTCAGCTCAGACTAATATCCCAGCAAAACTTTCTATCAACAAAGATGGAGAAAACAAGATATTCCATGGGGGAAAAAAAAAACAAATTTAAACAGTATCTATCCACAAACCCAGCTCTACAGAAGATTCTGGTCGGCAAATTCCAATCCAGAGAAGATATGTACATTCAAGAAAATAGAGGAAGCAAAAAACTCCAATGCAGCTAAACCAAAAGAAGCACACAACCATCACCTACATCAAAATAACAGAAAACAACCACCTTTGGTCATTAATATCCACCAACATCAATGGAATCAGCTCCCCAATAAAAAGACACAGGCTTACAGAATGGATCTGCAAACTAGACCAATCATTTTGCTATATACAAAAAACACATCTCACTAACAAAGATATAGATACTACCACAGAATAAAGGGCTAGGAAAAGGTTTTCCAAGCAAATGGTCTCAGGAAGCAAGCTGGAGTAGCCATACTAATATTAAATAAAATAGACTTTCAACTGAAGTTAATCAAAAAAGACAGAGAAGGACACTACATAGTCATTAAAGGAAAAATTAATCAAAATGACATCTCAATACTGAATATCTATGCCCCAAATACAAGGGCACCCACATTTGCAAAAGAAACTCTTCTAAAGCTTAAACCAAGCATCCTTTCCCACACATTAATAGTAGCAGATTTTAACACCCCACTCTCAAAATAGACAGATCATTGAGACAGAAACCAAACAGAGAAATAATGAGATTAACAAAGGTCATGAACCAAATGGACCTAACAGATATCTACAGAATATTTCACCCAAACACAAAAGAATACACCTTTTTTTTCAGGACCTCACCGAACCTTCTCCAAAATTGACCATATAGTTGGACACAAAGCAAGTCTCAATAGATACAACTCAAGACAACTCCGATATTACATCTCACACCTGTCAGAATGGCTAAGATCAAAAGCTCAAATGACAGCACATGCTGGGGAGGTTGTGGAGAAAGTGGAACTCTCTTCCATTGCTGGTTGGAGTGCAAACTTGCACAACCACTATGGAAATCAGTGTGTCCATATCTTAGAAAACTTGGAATAGCTCTACCTCAATACCCAGCCATAGTTGTTGGGTATGGTTGGCTACACCTTTAATCCCAGCACTTGGGAGGCAGAGACAGGTAGATTTCTGTGAGTTCGAGGCCAGCCTGGTCTACAAAGCTATTGCAGGACTCTATTACACAAAAAAACCCTGTCTTGAAAAGCCAAAAAAAAAAAAAAAAAGACTCAGACCCAGACCCACCCATACCGCTTGTACATCTACACAATGGAATACTACTCATCCATCAGAAACAATGAAATCATGCAATTTGCTGCCAAATGAATGGAACTAGAAAAGCTCATCCTGAGAGAGCTAACCTAGAATCAGAAAGATGCTCATGGCATCTTTTCACTTTTAATTGGATTTTAGCCATATAGTACAGGATAAGTATTCTACAACCAACACACCTAAAGGACAGGAACACAGACTTTGCTACCTGTTAATGAGACACTTTGCCCTAGTGATGCTGCCATGTATGCCCCCCAGTATATGAGGAAGCTCTTAGCCTTCATATGACTTCTGAACTTTTGCGGGGCACTGACACGTAGGGACACTCCACTCTGGAGGAGTAGGACAGAAGGGTGAGGGAGTGGAGGATGGGAAGGTGTGACTGGGAAGGGTGGAAAGAGGGTACTGTGATGGAGATGTAATTTGAGTAATAAATAAACATTTTTTTTGTTTTTTTATAAGTACTTTATTTTTTTTTTCAAGTTACATCTCAGTCGCAAACCCTTCCCTATTCCCCCTTCCTGTCCCACCCTTCCACCCTCCTCCCCCCGCAACAGCTTCTCTTTTCATTCCAACAAATGGTTCTTTCTCTTTTTTTCTGGTTTGTTTTTTAAAAAATAAATTTATTTATTTATTCATTTTAGATCCTGGTTGCAGCCCTCACTCCATCCAGCCCCACCCTTGCACAGCATCAATACATTTAAAGAGTTGACTCAAAACAATATACAGAATAAATTCAGTTCTTGCTCATATCATGGCTGACTATATCATCAGTATTATACTTTCTGTTTAATTATTAGACATATTAATTAATGAGAAAAATCATAATATATATAAGCATTTTGAATACATTTCACTTGTATATGCATTTTGTTCTTTGATAACTTCACACACATATAATGTATTTATTCATTCCTCCTTTGTTTTCCCCTTTCATCACCATCCTGTTCTTTTGGAAATTCTTTCCATCATGACCCCTCCTACTTCGTGTCATTAATTTTTTTTTTTTTAGAAGGATTCACATAGTTTAATTAGGGTTGCTTGCATGTACATGGATGTAAGGCTTATTTAGTGGATTATACACCTTACCTGGAGTTGCACACCTGGTAAAAAAGGTTTTCCTCTCCCTCTACAGTTAATAACTGCCAATATTTCCTCACCCAGGTGTGGGGACATTATATACCTCTCACCTACTTATGATGGACTCTTTATAGGTTAGATCTTGTACAGACTATACATATTGTCCTTTAATGCAGACTTATTCTCTCATTATGTTTCACTCTGATTCATTCCTGCTTTGGAGTATAAATGTAATATTTGTTAATTTTCACTCATATACATTTCTTTATATGAAATATAATTACTTTTTTATTCTCCTGTACTCAAAAAGGATTTCAGTGATGGGAAATAAAGTGTTTATTGAAGTAAAATTGTTATTAATTTTTAAATGTGCAAATGTATGCTTTAGGGACTATCTTTTTGCCTTCTTGTGTCTCAAGTCTCAAATTATCTCAAAATATCTCAAAGTGTCTCATATTGGTTGCTATGTTGCAGTCTATTCATTTATTTATTTTTAAATTTTGGTATAAAAAGGAACTGTTGTTTATTCAGTCATTTGTATATGAACAGTATGGTTAGTTCTAAAACGTTCCTGGTCTTGAATAGCCATTTGAGTTCATAGTGTTGTTATCTAAGCATATTTCATTATGCCTATGAATTATTTCATACTTAATATTTAAACTTCTGAAAACACTGGTGGTGTAATTTTTATTTGACTTATTATGTGACTACCACACTCAGGGATTTTGTTTGTTTGTTCTCTGTGTATGTTGAGACTGGGGATGTAGCAAAGTGGCAGAGTCGTGACCTACTGTACACAATGTTCTGGACTCAATTGCTAGGAAACCACACAAAATGATCACCTTTGGCTACTTCTGCATTCTCCTGGAACTTCTCATCCAGAAGGTTGTATAGTCACTTGTCTCCATAGTTTTTCACAGAGCTAAATCTGTACCTGATTTGTAAAAGTTAAAAGCCAAGTAAAGAGTTTATAACAGGCTCTATAAACATAGAGTGTTTATATTAAATACCTTGTCCCTGGGTGGATAAGGAAAATAACATACATTATTTTACTATATTCCTTAAAACTAGTTTGTGAAGAAAGTTATATGTGGCAATCACATGATACGTCTATTATGATTGAGGTGAAAGCCTGGAGCATTCTTAATAAATATTTGCCTGTTTTGTCTATCTGTTTGTTTGCTTCTCTGTTTGTTTCCTCAGGAAAAAGGAAACACATTGTTTCAAGAGGCAAGGGTATCTCTGTGGACTATGGTGCCCAGATCATCAATGAGGGAAACATAACTCTTTCTGAGCCATACAGAGTGGAGAAAATATTACTCTGTACACTATCAAGCGTTGGTATGCCATACCACATGAGGTGCAAATATGGTGCAGGTAGCTTACTATTTTCACATAAACCTCTTTAGCGAATTAATAAATACTAACAACTTGAGCAGGATAACTACTTGTTCATATTTTTATTTTACATTCAGTCAAAACATTTGAAACAGTTGTATTACTTACCTGACATATTTTCTGGTAACATGTCATCCTCCTAACTGTGAAGGACACTTAAAAATAAAAGATGGAATTTCAGTCTGAATGAAGTGAGCTCTAGGAATAGCAGGTTTTTTAAATATTTATTTATGACGTGAGATTCTGAACTGTAACCAAGTGAGTATTTTATGTCCATTTTTTAGATGAGATATAGTAATGAGAAGCTAACCATTTCTATCATCATGGACTTATTAGGATTAATCTAATGTCTAGAAATTCTTCAAATAAAACAAGTCATTGCTATGAACAGGCTGTGTTTGTTTCTATTTAAACTACATTCCAAGGTTTCTTATTCTCTTCACCTTGCCTCATTGTGTGTCTCTGTATTAGTGCCTTCTACTACAAGAAGCTACTTTGATGACAGGTGATAGATTCATTAAACTATGGGTATATCAATAGTCTTTAGAGGTCATTTTAATACTCTGTACATTTGACTTTGAATAATAGCAGTAAGTTCTCCCTTAGGCCCTATGACCTGTCTAGTCATAGGTTCTTGGTCCTAAAAATGGTGCTGTGTAAATCAAATTAGAATTTTTTTTTGGTTAAAAATAAAATAAAATAAAAAAGAAAGAAAATATTAGTTGGTTACTCCCATGATTGTATGCATCTGTTGCATTAGTGAGCTTGTCTTGCCAGGCTGGTCATTTTTGGAGCTCCCAGGATTTTCACCTGGGTAAAATTGGTGATTCTATTTTCCCCCCTGTTTTTGTAGGTGTAGGCTCTTCGAGCACTATGAAAGCTAACCATTAGGGCTAAAACTTCTGGGTAAGTACAAGATTGACTTTTTTTTCGGGTTCTATGGCTCATCTATATGATGTGTTTATCAATAAGGTCTTACCATAAAGTTCTGTAGGGCAACAAAGAGCAATGAGAATAGTCTGTAGTGTTTGGGTTCTTTGAGAAATCAATGTTCAACACCCCAAAACAGGTTTTCCATTTCTAATATCAGGCTTTTATTTGGTGTCCTGTGATGTCTGTTAGGTGGGGACATTGTTACCTATTATAAGACATCCCCATTGTAATCCTTTTTATATAATTGTTCCTCCTACATATATAAAAGTGATTACAATGGAGTTGTGTCAAGTTTATAAACTCTTCAGAAACCATCAACTTTTGGAGGTAAACAAAAGCAATAACAGTAGCTTAAAATGTTTACAAACTGTCTATGTTGGCCCACTAGCCAAATAACCAACAACTGGAAAAAAAGGTAATTTACATCTCTCACTGGGCTTTTTGTTTGATAGTCTAAGGTATCTGAGGGGAGCATTGTCCCATGTTTTAGAATAGATCCCCTTCTCTCATCACTGTGCACCAGCCACCAACTCTTTCTCTCTCTCCCTCTCTCTATTTATATATGTGTGTGCAAGTCATTTTGTGCTATATATGATATACTTCTACAATATTAGGTTTCCATGTTGCATTTTCTAAAGTCTTTAACATTGATTATTATGATATTTTTGTTCAAGTGAGTATTTTATGCACTAATAGTTCTCTTCTATTTTAACATTTATTATTTTCTTTTTAATTTTCACTTCAGTTACATAAAATTAAAATTATAATTTTAGCCTATATTTTGTAGGTGCCTGTAGTATTTAGCATATATATTATTATGATAAAATACCATTACTAAATACAATTTAGGGAGAAAATAGTTTGCTTTTTATCTTACAGCTTGTAGCTCATCATCATGGGGAATTAGGTGGGAACTCAAGGCAGAACTCGAGGCAGGAACTTAATCAGAAGCCATGAAAAATTGCTGCTTACAGGCTTGCTCCTCATAGGGACACCAGCCCAAGTTTGCGCTTAGGCTGTGTGACTGCAAGAAATTGCCTTGCATATTTCTTTTGGGTTTACACTTGTTGGTTCAATGGTAATGTATTTGCTAATTTGTGTGTTCTTCTTATTCCCAAACCTCTATCCACCTGGTTTTACCCCCTATCACTAGATAGGAGAGAAATAAGGATAGAGAGAAGAGACAGATATAGAGATCCTTGAATGTAATTTCTCCTTGTTTCTTCTTTTCTTGTAGCTGGTCTTTGCTACTTTTAGGTTCTACTAATGAGCCGGATCATCTCACATGAATGGAGAAAATGCACCAGAGGCTTTCCTGCAGGCAAATCTAGTGAGAAAAATTTCTCAGTTAAGGTTTCCTCTTCCAAAATTACTCTAGCTTATGCCAAGTTGACACAAAGCTTTGCCTGAACCTTGGCTTTCACTTATAAAGAGTCAAACATATTCTGTTTGTTCATAGTAATATATATTTTCTTTTTCTTTATATTTTCAAAATTTCTGTATAAAACTTGGCTACTTGAAAATAGCTGTGATCTTTCATTTTCTATAGGAAACATTAAATTCTTTTTCTTATTGCTTTTATATTATTGACTAACTATTACCAGAAAAAAATGTAAAAAGTGGTGTTGATAAAATTTTTCTATTTGCACTCACATAAACATTGACTTTTTCTAATACATACCACAGTGAAAGAACAGAAATGACTAAAGTCAGGGGAAAATGACTCCAACAAAATTCAACTATGCTAGTACAGCAAGCGCTGACCATCTTACATGAAAATGATAACAAATCATATACTTTGGAAAGTGATAGAGTACTTACAGGAAGAAATAAATCCCTGAAAGAATTTTAAAAAATCCACCATCTTACAAATGAAAGCAATGGAGAATTACATTAGAGACCTCTAAGCCAACTAGGCCAATTATGAATGGGAAAGAGACAAGGCTATGAAAGATTTGAAAGATTGGCAAACAAAGACAACAAAATTGGATCAGGAAAATATATAAAATGTGTAAAACTGTTCAGGACTTGAAATTGAAAATGGAAACAATAATGAAAACACAAGCACAGACAATCCTGAAGGTGGAAAACCAAGGGAAGAGAACAAGAACTTCAGACATGAGTATCAAAAATGGACACAAGAGATGGAAGACAGAATCTCAGGTGTGTAAGATTTGATGGAAGAAATCAGTACAACAACCAAATAAAATGAGAAATTTAAAAAAGTTCTCACCCACAACATCCAATGGACTCAATGAAAAGACAGAACCTAAAAATTATAGGCATAGATGAAGGAGAAGACTCCTGACTCCAAGGTCCAGGACACATCTCCAACAAAATCATAGAAGAAAACTTCACAAACTTAAAGAAAGAGGTGCTGATAAAATACCAGAAGGCATACAGAACTCCAAACAGATTAGACCAGAAAACAAGTTCCTCTCACCACATAATAATTGAAACCCCAAGTATACAGAAAAAAGAAAGAATATTAAAAGCTGTAAGAGAGAAAGGTCAAGTATTGTATAATGGCAGATCCATCAGAATTACACCTGACTTCTCCTCAGAAACTTTAAAAGCCAGAAGGGTTTGGTCAGACATCCTACAAGCCCTAAGAGACAAGGTTTTAAAGATGATTCTTAATTTCTATAATTTAAATTATATAACAATTACTCTTCTTTGATTTGTTAGGTAGTGGTGTGTGTGTGTGTGTGTGTGTGTGTGTGTGTGTGTGTGTGTGTGTCTGTCTGTCTGTCTGCGTATGTGTGTATATGTGTGTGAAATTTGTAAAGCAAGGCAAACAGTATTCTATATGACTTCCAAGTTCTTTGGAATGGAAGCATATCCTTAAAAGTGTCAGTGCTAAATATATACAAAGGGAGGAGATATGGTCAAATACAGTTGTCTCTGCTTTGAATTATATATGTGAAGGTTTTCATCCCCTTCAAGTGTAGTTATTAAGTCTGAAAAAGCTGACAGCTGAGTTTCCTGTGAGGTGACAACATCATTGGGCTGTAACAGCCTTTTTTTTTAATAATTTATTTTTTATTTCTTCAAGTTACATCTCAATCACAATCCCCTCCCTACTCCCCCCTCCAGTCCCACCCTTCCACCCTCCTCCCCCC
>CAJQZJ010001969.1:11316384-11376149 GCA_907164525.1 Lophiomys imhausi
ATCTCCCACTGGAGATTCTTCTATGCTCATCTTCTACTTGGAGTAGAATAGGGGGTGCTGTCAGGAGCTGACATGTCTCGATATCAAAAAATCTAAAGTTAAGAAAACATCTTTGCATTCTATATTCTGCAGATCTCTTGAGGTTTTTGAAGATGCCCTGCCCTATCTACCTCCTATATTTAGATAAGAAATGTTGCTTGACTCTTAGCAACTTGATTTCTGATTAGCTTAGAAAATAACTATGATAGACTGTCATAGTACCTAACAAAATGACAAGCTTGCATGATTATTAGTTTGCATTTCTTAATTATCTTAAACAATTTATGACAATTGGTAGCAAAAGGCCGAAACTTCACATTTCATTTTTTTATTCACCCCCATCCCTTCCATCCTACTCCTCCGGAGTGGAATGTCTGTACATAACAGTCCCTTGCCAGAGTTCAGAGGTAATATGAGGGCCAAGATCCTCCTCATACACTGGGGGCCTACAAGGCAGTACCACCAGTGAAAAAGTATTTCATTGCCAGGGAGAGAAGACTAAAAAACAAACAAACAAATAAAAAATAAATATTAAAAAATTAAAAGCCTATGTCGATGTTCCCTTTGGTGCATTGGTTGTAGTATAGATATCCTGAATTATATAGCTAAAATCAGACTATACGTGAATAGATGCCATGTACATCCTTCTGAGCCTGGGTTAGCTCACTCAGGATGAGCTTCTCTAGTTCCATCCATTTGGCTGAAAATTGCATAATTTCATTGTTTCTGATAGCTGAATAATATTCCATTGTGTAGATATACCACAGTTTTTTAATCCATTCTTCAGTTGAGGGACATCTGTGTTGTTTCCAGTTTCTAGCTATTACAAATAAGGTTGCTATGAACATAGATGAGGAAACTTCCTTATGATTCCATGAGGAGTCATTTGGGTGTATACCCAGAAGTGGTATGGCTGGGTCCTGAGGCAAAGCTATTCCAAGTTTTCTAAGATATCGCCATACTGACCTCCATAGTGGTTGCACGAGCTTGCACTCCTACCAGCAATGGAGGAGGGTTCCCCTTTCTCCACACCCTTGCCAGCATGTGCTGTCATTTGAGCTTTTGATCTTAGTCATTCTGACAGGTGTGAGATGGAATCTCAGAGTTGTCTTGAGTTGCATTTCTCTGATGATTAAGGATGTTGAGCATTTCTTCAGGTGTCTCTCAGCCATTAGGTATTCCACCTTTGTGAATTCTCTATTTAGCTCTGTCCCCCATTTTTTGATTGGATTATTTGGTTTCTTGGCATTTAATTTCTCGAGTTCTTTGTAGATTTTTGAATATTAGCCCTCTGTCAGATGTGGGATTGGTGAAGATTTTTTTCCCAATATGTAGGCTGCCGTTTTGTTCGAATGACAGTGTCTTTTGCCTTACAGAAGCTTTTCAGTTTCATGAGGTCCCATTTATTGATTGTTGGGGTCAGGTCCTGAGCTGCTGGTGTTCTGTTCAGGAAGTTGTCACCTGTGCCAATAAGTTCGAGGGTTTTCCCCACTTTCTCTTCTAGTAGATTTAGTGTGTATGGCCTTATGTTAAGGTCTTTGATCCACTTGGACTTAAGTTTTGTACAAGGTGATAAGTATGGTTCTAATTTCATTCTTTTATAAATGGACATCCAGTTGGACCAGCACCATTTGTTGAAGATGCTGTCCATTTTCCGTTGTTAGGTTTTGACTTCTTTTTCAAAAATTAGGTGGCCATAGGTGTGTGGGTCCATTTCTGGGTCTTCAACTCGATTCCATTGATGTACTGGTCTGTTTCTATACCAATACCATGCTGTTTTTACTACTATTGCTCTGTAGTACAGCTTGAAATCTGGGATGGTGATGCCTCCAGATTGTTTGTATTGTACAGGATTGATTAGGTATTCTGGGCTTTTTGTTGTTCCATATGAAATTGAGAATAGCTCTTTTCAGGTCTATAAATAATTGTGTTGGTATTTGATAGGAATTGCATTGTATCTGTATATTGCTTTTAGTAGGATAGTCATTTTTATTATGTTGATGCTACCTATCCATGAGCATGGGAGATCTTTCCATCTTCTAAAGGCCTCTTCCATTTCTTTCTTCAAGGACTTGAAGTTCTTGTTGTATAGGTCCTTTACTTGCTTGGTTAGAGTTACCCCGGGTATTTTATATTGTTTGTGGCTATTGTGAAGGGGGTTGTTTCCCTTATTTCTTTTTCAGCCCATTAGTTTGTTGTATAAAGAAGGGCTTCCGGTTTTTTGAATTAATTTTGCATTCAGCCACTTTGCTGAAGGTGTTTATCAGCTGTAAGAGTTCTCTGGTGGAATTTTTGTGGTCGCCTATGTGTATTATGATATCGTGTGCAAATAGGGATAATTTGAATTCTTTGTTTCCAATTTGTATCCCCCTAATCTCCATTAGTTGTTTTATTGCTCTAGCAAGAACTTCAAGTACTATATTGAAGAGATATGGTGAAAGTTGGCATCCTTGTCTTGTCCCTGAGTTTAGAGGAAATGCTTCAAGTTTCTCTCCATTTAATTTGATGTTGGCCGCTGGCTTGCTCTATATTGCCTTTATTATTTCTAGGTACAGTCCTTGTATGCCTTAAATAGTTGTATTTCATACTTAGTAGAGAGTTTGGAATTGCCTTGAACTAGGAAAGATGATTTCAATTGAAGTTATTGATTGATGAGTTTAAAGAGATATGTTAACTCATCCAACTGTAATTACAACATTAATATAAACATCTATGAAGAGGATAAAATGAACAAACAACCCCCAAAAATAAACCTACCAAACCCCAAACTTGAATATAGGTAAGAAAATTTAACTTCACAGAAAACAAGAGGCAGAAACAAGTATGACAAAGAAAATCTAAACTCTCCACCATTGGTCCAAAAACAAAGAAGATTTGAAAGTTAACCTGGTGACTGATGTGAAACACCATTTGTATGTGAAATTCCCTAAAAACTAAAGTTTTTAAATGGTTACGAAAGAGAAAGGAAATTTCTTTTTTAAATAACATTTATTTATTAATTCAAGTTACATCTCTATCACAGCCCCCTCCTTCCTCCCATCCTGGTCCCACCCACTCACTCTCTACTCCCTCTCCCATCTATCTATCTTTCTCCTCCACTGTGGGTGGCCCTCACCTATCAGCCCACCTAGGTTCATCAATCACATGAGGACTGAGAGCTTCCTCTTGCTCTGGGGCCTGGCATGGCAGCTCAAATAAGGTAAAGTGTCTCACTAATAGGTAACAAATCCTTCACTGAGACTGCCCCCACCACTTGCTAAGGGATTTGTAGGACAACATAGTTGCTTATCATATATATTTGTATAGGGAATTCTAGGTCTAGTCTAAGCTTTCTTCTTTTTTTTGGTTAGCATTTAATCTCTGTAAGCTTCTAGGGGCCTAGATTGGTTGGTTCTGTTGATCTTCATGTGTTGATCTTGACCCCTATGGGTCTCTCTCTTCCTCCTCTCTCTCTTATATAGGGCTCCCAGAGCTCTATCTAATGATTGAATGTGTTGCACTCTATAACAACAGTACGATATAGTACAACATTTCAAATGATGCAGAATATCAGAATCTAATCACATCAACTGGTAATACTTGTTTTCAGAGTTCTAAATAGTTTGTATTCACTGTTTTCTGACCCTTGTGATTGTAGAAGCTTTTCAGAGTTTTCAGTTGCAATTATTAGATAGGTTAGTGTTAATTTTGTATTGGCAATTCCAGGGCTGTGAAATTTGTACCACTGTATCCATTTATTTTACCCAAGACCTTGCTTCTCATAGCACCCTCTACTTTTGAATCTCAATAGAAACATTTTTTTGTGTATAAAACACTCTACAGTCCCAAGTTCAGTCACAATTGAATGCTCATTAAGAATCTTCTTCACAATAATTAGGTTAGGAGAAAGTGCAGAGCAAAATGTGAAACCACTTATGCTGTGAAATTCTTAGTTTCCTGGATGTTTGCAACGGTGTAGTAGTAACTGGCTCATGAGGAAAATAATTTATGCTCTTTATACACCACGTTCCTTATTTGTTACTAATTTAACCTGGGATGTACTGTCAAAGATTTCATATTCTCAAGCTTATTATTCTGCACACTAAGCCAATGTTCCAGGCCCCGTGGAAGGATCTTCTTTAATCTACCCCATGGCATGTCTTTCTTGTTTACTCATGGCTTCTTCTCCAACCTTTCTTCCTCCCAAGATTCTCTCTCTCTCTCTCTCTCTCTCTCTCTCTCTCTCTCTCTCTCTCTGCCCCTAGTCCTGCCTATCTCTGTCTTTGCCCAATCTCCAGGCTTCAGCATTCATTTAACCAATCAGAGTCAATTAAGTAACAGACAGCAAACAGGACAAATCAACATTTACAATGCTTAACACCACCCCATCAGTACATGTTCTGCAATGGTGTTCCTTAGAATCAACATACGCTAAACTGTTCCTTTCTTTGTTGAATCAAAACTAATTTCTATGAATTAAAATGATTGTCTTTATGGTTAGAGTATTTCTTGAAAATGGGTATAGGATTTGCTTAAGAGCCACTATTCGGAGATTCTTTCTGTCCAAATGATCATGATCTGTGACTTGGTTATATCTATGAGTCAATGTTTAATGTATGTTTTCTTTTTCCTCCTGCCCAGCTGGTTGGGGAAATTTTTCAAGTCTCAATTTGTCAAAGATGCCTGCTTTTTGTGTTGCTCTTAGGTATGACCGGCTTTTAAAGGTTCAAATATTTACTTTTGGCGGACATGGAGGAGATACTTTGTGTCATGAGACTTTATGAGATATATTTACTCCAATTTTACTAAAATAGTTATTAAAATTAAATTAGTTTATTTAAATAATTTTAAACTGCTGGAAGTCTTTTAAATAATTCTGAGCCTATATTTTCAATTCACCTGCAATAGGAACATCTTAAGAGTACAAAGAATCCACAGACATAAATCGTTGCAGTTCTGATTTAACATAGTTTATTTGGATTCTTGGGTTATTCTTCTTGGAATAATTAGGACTATATTATTGAATCGCTTTGAGTCAATAATTCAGGAGGAGCAATGAATGTACAATTCTGAAAGCACAATGCATAAATGGTGTGATTGCTTTGGGAAGGTGTCATGCTGCTATTGAATCAAAAAGTGATAGTTATCCGCAAAAGGACTTTAGGGCCAACCTAAATAAAAACAAACATATGCATAATCTCTATGGAAATCACACTAGGCAACCAATTCTTATTTTCATATATGTTTCTCATAGTCACAATTAATTAATGTTATCTATAGTGCAGTCTTTAAATAGGAAATATGATTTCTCTATATTGTCCACCAATAGCTTAAACATCATCAACATCTCATATCATAAAGGATTATCTTTTCAAATACTATGGAAATGTTACAGAAATGTTTTTGAGTACAACTACAAGCATTCTCAGCCTTCTTAGTTCTGAGTTGTCATTTGTCTACTCAGTGCTTTCTGTCTAAATCAGTCCAATATTTATGAAGTGTGTCTGTCATATATTAGATTTGCTTATCTTCCAACTTTAACTTCAAATGTCACTATATATACAAGTATTTAAATTCTATAAACAAAATATAATATTTCATAGACCATAATTCTTATTTGTATACTTAGTGAATTATGCATGGCTTTCTACCCCTATAGCTTACTTAGTTAGATATTCCATATATTGAAATATACCATATCAGAGCTATTAAAAGCATCAATTTCTAACTATGGTGATAATAAGAAGAATGTCATCATATTTCTGTAGCTGAAGTTCAGTCGCCATGTAGTCACCTGTGAGTTTGAAAACCATTGAGTTGACAACAGGATGACAGCAGCCTTGGCATTATCCACTGATGTCAGAGCCCAGGAACTTGTGCTTCTCATTTGTGCTTCTCTATCTGGCATAGATTTGTTTCGATGTTCTGTGTGAGATATGAACAGCAACAGAAGTGTGATTAAAAACCAACTATGAGGATTCCTGTTAACCTGGAGTATGTGAAAGGAATTTAGGGTGATTGTCAGGGTTTCAGTGATATCTTTCACTGGGTGATGAAAAACTATTATTATGCCTCCTGGATCCAAGTAGATTTACCATTTAAAGATCCAGATAAGGAGTTTAGTGAGTTAAGACAGTATCAGTACTCTGTAAGACACTTCTTTTGAAGCAGGAGATGAAGAAATGTGGTGGTGTAGCATAGTTGGAAATGAGTGTGATAACAAAGAAAGAATTTTATCCTGCTTATCAACTTCTATAAATTTTCCTCCTATGGAGTTTCTGTGTATGTTTCCAACTATTATATAACATACTGGGTGGAAATTCATAGTTCTTAATTAATTGAAAGGAAAAGAAAAAAATTGTGCTGGAATTAATATGAGATTTTTTTTTTAGAAGAAAGATGAACACTCTTCAGCATTCTACTATAAACTTAACATGGACAGTTTTCAAGAAATCTATTCCTTTAATATAAAGAATCCCAGATAGAGTGAATGGCAGGAGATGCTCATCTTGAATTTTATTATATGTTTCTGTAGCATAGACTTTACAATTCTCTGATAAATGGAATTGAAGTAGAGCCTCTGTGGATGAATGGGCAAGAAAGGCAACGTGGCAGAAAACTAGACAGTAACCTATAAGGAAGCAATTGCACTCCAGAGCCAAAAAGCCATTCCTGAAAACATACAGTCAAGCAATATTATGTGAACTCAAGTTATATTGAAGAATATATTTACAAATACAAATATATTGATTGATGAATGTAATAATAATTAATGAAAAAAGAAGACATGAATTTAAAGAATATGGGTGATTTGGGTTGAGGAAAGGAGAGAGAGAAATGCTATAATTAAATTATAATCTGAAAATTAAAATGAAAGGAATTGTATTAAAATTTATAAAATATAAACATAAACAAAACAAAAGTATCTTGAGAGGAAAAAACTAATTTAATTTAGGTGATGTGTGTGTATGCCTAAATTATGTAGGAAACTCTAATTGCCTGCGCGTAAGAAAAGTGTAGCGTGAACACTGTGCAAGTTAGATTTGATGTTGTCATGGTTTGAGTCTAGAATGTTTTATATAGGCTCATTTTTTTAGTGTGTACCCCAATACTGTGGTGCCATCTTGAAGGCAATGGAACTTTTAGAGAGTGGTGCATTGCAAGAGTTTGATAATATGACATATGACAACATTCTTGTTCTGATTTATTGGCCCTGTATACTTACTTGTTTCTGTTACACTTGAGAAGATTGTACAACACTTGTGTTACAGGCAGTATATATATATGGAAAGTATACTTGCGAAAAATAAATTAACTTGGTAAAATAATATGCATAATCAAAATTCAATGAAGAAATTATATATGTATATATACATATATATATGATGCTCTTCTCTAATTAGATAAAGAACGTTAAGACAGACAGAAATTATTGGTACTGCCAAATTAAGAAAGTCTCTTTCTCAGAGATTAATGAACTAGAAAATCACTTGGATAAGGGTCAAATATGAGTGAGAAAAGCAGTTGCAACTTAAATCTCTGTCTCTCCAGTTGCTGATAGAAGGGTCTTAATTTTCTTCCTGATAGATTCCAAAACTCAGGACAAAGTCAAAATTCTCAGCAGAATAGATATTTCATGGGATTCATAGTCCAGATAGATAATTAGATAAACACAGAAATGTCCATTCCATTAATATTAATCCTTTATTCACAATCCTGAGAAAGATTTGACTTATACATAAGTGCTTCCAGTACATAGTGTAGGATTCCAGCAAAGAAATATTTTGACTAAAGATGATAAAATTAAAATTTGTTACTTACATGCTTACAAAAATGTTTTTGCAAGTCTTATGACATATTTTTGGAAATAATCTTAATCTGCACCTCCAAAGATAATGAATTATAATGAAAAAGGAATAATCTATTAAATAATTTATTAATTGACACACTTGTCTTCCTGTTTCTACATTAGGAATTTGAAATAAGTTCTCAAGATTAACACAGTGTATATGTTAATTTCCTATTCTAAGTCGCTGAAGTATACCTCAGAAATCTTTAGATGGAAAATATAGTCAAACCCGGGATTCGGGAACTCCCATTTGGAGAGGCACCTGGTAAGATCGTCCCCAACTCACAGCAGGCAGAATCAGAGGCTACTTGGTGATAGTTCACTAGCCTATTGGACTCCCAACACCTCAGGTAGAACTTATACCCACTTAAAAAATTTTGCGAGATAGTGGAAGTCTTAGCAAGGAACAAACAGGGGGCTCAGCTGGTGGTCCAGAGCCGCTTGTGAAGCGGAGGGCAGGAGGTTCCGAGAGAGCACGGGAAGCCGGGAACACAAAGGTGGGCGGGAGGGGCCGAATGCCGCGCACTTACTGTAGCGCAGCTGGGAAGGGAGCCCGGCTGGCAAGGTCAAATCCCTGCAAACCCACGGCAGGACAACTGGGGAGAGAGTCAGGCGTGGGCTGGGCCAGGGATCTGTGCACACACGGCTGAGCTGCTGGGGCAAGAGGTCCACTCAGGCGGCTGGGGTATACGGGGCACTGTGTACCCACAGCCGAGCAGCCAGGGAGGGAGAGCCGCGGCTACGCAGACAGGGAGGGAGAGCTGCGGCTACGCAGACAGGGAGGGAATCAGGCTCAGAGGCCAGGCCTGTGGCGAGAAGCCTAGTGAGAAACCAGAAATCGGGACCACAGCTGTATTCTGGAAAATCCAGATATATTAGGTGTGGAGCCAGACCCTGTCAGCCTCCGTGATGACAAACAAAGCCCACAGAATCTGTGCCTGGGCAAAAAGGTCCATACCATCAGAACCATTACAGGCTGATAACTCAGAGTGCAACATAGAGAAGTCTGAATTGGGAGCAGTGAAACAATCCCGGTCCATTACTCACAACCTGGGAATAGGCTGCACCAGTTCACAGTGCCTCAGACAATTAAAACCACAGTGACCCTGAAATCCACCATGTAAGCTACAATAGATAGCCAAGTAACTCATCCCCTGCACCAAAGCATCCACTGTGGATCCAAGCACAGAAAACAACAAGAACAGACAGCTAAACGCACCCAATGGCCAAAGGTCAAAAAATAAAAATAAAAATCAAGGAAATATGACTCCAACAAAGCAGAATTATCATAGCTCATCCAATTCGGATGACCACACACCAACAGAAACACATGAAAACGTTGACAATTCTGCATTATGGAAAGTGATAGAGTCCCTGCAAGAAGAACTTAAATCTATGAAGGAATTCAAAGAAGCCACAATTCTACAACTCAAAACAAGGAACAACACCATTAAAGAGCTCCAAGCCAAGGTGACAGAGCTTGAACAGGAAAAGGACAAGGCTATGAAGGATTTTCATACAAAAACAAGCAAGCTGGAGAAGGAAATATGTACAAAACGAATGAAACCATACAAGACATGAAAATAGAAACAGAAACAATAAAGAAAACACAGTCAGAGTTAAAAGAGGAAGTGGAGAACCAAGGGAAGAGAACAGGAACTACGGATGTGATTATCAACAATAGGATGCAAGAGATGGAAGACAGGATCTCAGGCATGGAAGATTCAGTGGAAGAAATCAGTACAAACATCCAAAGAAAATGAGAAGGCTAAAAAATCGCTCACCCACAACATCCAAGAAATCAAGGACTCAATGAAAAGACGGAACCTAAGAATTATAGGTACAGAGGAAAGAGAGGACCCCCGACTCCAAGGTCCAGGAAATATCTTCAACAAAATCATAGAGAAAACTTCCCAAACCTGAAAAAAGAGATGCCACTAAAAATCCAAGAGGCTTACAGAACACCAAACAGATTAGACCAGAAAAGAAACTCCTCTCGCCACATAATAATTGAAACTCCAAATGTACAGAACAGAGAAAGAATATTAAAAGCTGTAAGAGAAAAAGGTCAAGTCACATACAATGGCAGACCCATCAGAAAAAGACCTGACTTCTCCTCAGAAACGTTAAAAGCTAGAAGGGCCTGGTCAGATATACTACAAGTCCTGAGAGATCATAGGTGCCCAGCCAGACTACTTTATCCAGCAAAACTCTCTATCAACATAGATGGAGAAAACAAGATATTCCATGACAAAATCAAATTTAAACAATATCTACCCACAAACCCAGCCCTACAGAAAATCCTAGAAGGAAAATCCCAACCCAGAGAAGAAAACTCCACCCAAGAAAACAAAGGGAATAGAAAACCCCTCAGCAACTAAACCAAAAGAGACACAGTACCACCACCTATACCCAACTAATGGGAAATAACAACCCCAGGTCACTAATATCCATCAATATCAATGGACTCAACTCCCCAATAAAAAGACATAGGTTTACAGAGTGGATCCACAAGCAAGACCCTTCCTTATGCTGTATACAAGAGACACATCTAACTACGAAAGATAGACACTGCCTCAGAGTAAAGGGCTGGGAAAATGTTTTCCAAGCAAATGGACCCAGGAAGCAAGCTGGAGTAGCCATCCTAATATCAAACAAAACAGACTTCCAACTGAAGTTAATGAAGAAAGACAAAGAAGGGCACTATATACTCATTAAAGGGAATATTCATCAAGAGGAAATTTCAATACTGAACATCTATGCCCCAAATATATAGGCACCTACTTTCGTAAAAGAAACACTTCTAAAACTTAAAGCGCACGTCAATCACAACACATTAGTAGTGGGAGACTTCAACACCCCACTCACAACAATGGACAGATCATCAAGACAGAAGACAAACAGAGAAATATTGAGTCTAACAGAGATTATGAAACAAATGGACCTAACAGATATCTACAGAACGTTTCATCCAAACACAAAGGAATACACCTTTCTCTCAGCACCCCACAGAACCTTCTCCGAAATCGACCACATAGTTGGTCACAAGGATAGTCTCAATAGATACAAGGAAATTGAAATAACACCTTGTATCTTATCAGACCACCACGGAATAAAGCTGGTCTTCAACAGCAAAAGAATCAACGGAAAGCCTACACACACATGGATATTGAACAGCTCCTTACTGGATAACCACTGGGTCAGGGAAGAAATAAAGAAGGAAATCAAAGACTTCTTAAAATCCAACGACAATGAAGACACAACATACCCAAACCTATGGGATACATTGAAAGCTGTGCTACGAGGAAAGTTCATAGCACTAAGTGCTTTCAAAAAGAAAATTGTGACAGCTCATATTAGGGAACTAACAGCTAAGCTGGGTGAATTGGAAACAAAAGAAACAAACACTCCCAAGAAGAGCAGAAGGCAGGAAATCATCAAACTTAGGGCTGAAATCAACAACTTAGAATCAAAAAGAACTATACAAAGAATCAATGAAACCAAGAGTTGGTTCTTTGAGAAAAATCAACAAAATAGACAGACCCCTAGCCAAATTAACTAAAAGGCAAAGGGAAAGAACACAAATCAACAAAATCAGAAATGAAAACGGAGAAATAACAACAGACATTGAGGAGATCCAGAAAATATTCGGGCATTACTTTAAAATTCTATATTCCACTAAATTTGAAAACCTAAGCGAAATGGACAATTTCCTCGATAAATTCCACCTACCAAAACTAAATCAAAATCAGACTAACAGCTTAAACAGCCCAATAACACCCAAGGAAATAGAAACAGTCATTAATAATCCCCCAACCAAAAAAAGCCCAGGGCCAGATGGCTTTAGCATGGAATTCTACAGGAACTTCAAAGAGGAACTAACACCATTACTTTTCAAACTCTTCCACCACATAGAAACAGAAAGAACACTGCCAAACTCATTCTATGAGGCCACTGTCATTCTGATTCCTAACCACACAAAGACCCAACAAAGAAAGAGAACTTCAGACCAATCTCCCTCATGAACATAGATGCAAAAATACTTAATAAAATACTAGCAAACCGAATTCAAGAACACATCAAAAGTATCATACACCATGATCAAGTAGTCTTCATCCCTGGAATGCAGGGATGGTTCAATATACGAAAGTCTATCAATGTAATTCACCACATAAAAAAGATGAAAGAAAAAAACCACATGATATTCTCGCTAGAAGCAGAAAAAGCATTTGACAAAATCCAACACCCCTTCATGCTAAAAGTTCTGGAGAGAACGGGCATACAAGGACCATACCTAGAAATAATAAAGGCAATATACAGCAAGCCAGTAGCCAACATCAAATTAAATGGAGAGAAGCTTGAAGCATTTCCTCTAAACTCAGGGACAGGACAAGGATGTCCACTTTCACCATATCTCTTCAATATAGTACTTGAAGTCCTTGCTAGAGCAATAAGACAACTAAAGGAGATCAAAGGGATAAAAATTGGAAATGAAGAAGTCAAATTATCCCTATTCGCAGATGATATGTTAGTATACATAAGCGACCCCAAAAACTCCACCAAAGAACTCTTACAGCTGATAAACAACTTCAGCAAGGTGGCTGGATACAAAATTAACTCAAAAAAAACCAGAAAACCTTCTTTATACAACAAACAAATATACTGAGAAAGAAATAAGGGAAACAACCCCTTTCACAATAGCCACAAACAACATAAAATACCTGGAGGTAACCCTAACCAAGCATGTAAAGAACCTATATAACAAGAATTTCAAGCCCCTGAAGAAAGAAATGGAAGAGGCCTTTAGAAGATGGAAGGATCTCCCATGCTCATGGATAGGTAAGATCAACATAATAAAAATGGCTATCCTACCAAAAGCAATATATAGATTTAATGCAATTCCTATCAAAATACCAACATAATTCTTTATAGACCTGGAAAAAGCTATTCTCAACTTCATATGGAACAACAAAAAGCCCAGAATAGCTAAATCAATCCTGTACAATGAAAAAACATCTGGAGGTATCACCATCTCAGATTTCAAGCTGTACTACAGAGCAACAGTAATAAAAACAGCATGGTACTGGTATAGAAACAGACCAGTGGATCAATGGAATCGAATTGAAGACCCAAACATGGACCTACACACCTATGGCCAACTAATCTTTGACAAAGAAGCCAAAACCGCACAATGGAAGAAGGACAGCATCTTCAACAAATGGTGCTGATCCAACTGGATGTCCACTTGCAAAAGAATGAAATTAGACCCATACCTATCACCTTGTACAAAACTTAATTCCAAGTGGATCAAAGACCTTAACATAAGGCCGGCAACACTAAAGACACTAGAAGAAAAAGTAGTAGACACCCTCGAACTCATTGGCACAGGTGACAACTTCCTGAACAGAACACCAAGGGCTCAGGACCTGAGATCAACAATCAATAAATGGGACCTCATGAAACTGAAAAGCTTCTGTAGGGCAAAGGACACTGTCATTCGAACAAATCGGCAACCAACAGACTGGGAGAAAATCTTCACCAACCCCACATCTGATAGAGGGCTATTATCTAAAATCTACAAAGAACTCAAGAAACTAAAAGCCAAGAAACCAAATAATCCAATCAAAAAATGGGAGATGGAGCTAAATAGAGAATTCACAAAGGAGGAATCCCTAAGGGCTGAGAGACACCTGAAGAAATGTTCAACATCCTTAATCATCAGAGAAATGCAACTCAAGACGACCCTGAGATTCCACCTAACACCTGTTAGAATGGCTAAGATAAAGAGCTCAAATGATAGCGCATGCTGGCGAGGGTGTGGAGAAAGGGGAACCCTACTCCATTGCTGGTGGGAGTGCAGGCTTGTGCAACCACTATGGAGGTCTGTCTGGCGATATCTTAGAAATCTAGGAATAACCTTGCCTCAGGACCCAGCCATACCACTTCTGGGTATACACCCAAAGGACCTCTCATGGAGACATAGGGAAGTCTCCTCATCTATGTTCCTAGCAGCCTTATTTGTAATAGCTAGAAATTGGAAACAACCCAGATGTCCCTCAACTGAAGAATGGATTAAAAAATTGTGGTACATCTATACAATGGAATATTACCTCAGCTATAAGAAACAATGAAATCATGCAATTTGCAACCAAATGGATGGATCTAGAGGAACTCATACTGAGTGAGCTAATCCAGGCTCAGAAGGATGCACATGGCATCTATTCACTTATAGTAGGATTTTAACTATATCGTACAGGATATCTGTACTACAACCAACACACCAAAAGGAACATGGACATAAATTTTTTTTTATCTTTTTCTTTTTCCTTCTTTTTTTCTTTTTTCTTTTTCCTTTTCCTTTCTCTTTTTCCTCTCTTTTTTTGTGGATATTCTTTGTTTTTGTGGGTTTGTGCGTTTGTTGGTCTTTTTTTTAGTATTCCCCCAGTAGCAAGGAGACACCTTTCACTGGCAGTACTGCCTCGTAGGCCCCCGGAGAATGAAGAGCCTCTTGGCCCTCATATGACTCCTGATCTGTGGTGAGAGACTGTTAGGCAGGGACACTTCACCTCAGAGGAAGAAGACGGAAGGGTCAGGGTGTAGACCATGGGAGGGTGGGGCTGGGAAGCGGGAAAAGAGGACAATATGATAAGGATGTAACCTGAAACAACAAACAAATAAATTTATTAACAAAAAAAAAAAAGGCAGATGGCAGGGCTGAAACACTGTGAATGGAATAGAGGATACAGCCATTCGGCCTGGTTTTGCAGACCTCCAGGTGTAGAGAAGATGTGGAGCTAAGGTAAAATACAAGAGAATTGTGGTATTGGCACATGCCTTTGACTTCAGTGGAGATGGGGTGGGGGAGCACCATAGAGTTGGTGGTCTTATGTATTCTGGAGTCATACAGAGCGGGGTGGTGGGGTGGTGAGGGTGCATACTCTTGGTCCCACCATTCAAGAAGAGTACACCCTTGTTCCCAGCTCCCAGCACACTGGAGACAGAAAAGGGCAGATCCCGGAGCTCAGGGTCAGCCTGATGCTGGGTAAACTCTAAATAGAGAAAGACTTCGATCCAGGAGTGGTGGAACACATCTTTGATCCCTTCAGATGGAAACACAGGTCTCTGATCCCAATAATTAGAGTTCAGAGACACACATGGGATTTGGAGGGACCTAGGTTTGGAGGTTACTTATAAAAGACCTTCTCGATGCAGGCAGATTGTCCTTTGGGATCTCAAAATATATACACTAGAGCTGGTTTAACTTCAAGGTGACAGAATGATTTCTTCTTTAACCCGGATTGAAAGATAACGCTTTGTATGTTGTCGGAAGACCAAATTTGCTTCAGGAGAAGTACTAACTAACCCCCCCCCAAAAAAAAGAGGGCAATTGTCTCAGGGTTGGGATTGGGGCAGGGCTCTGTTCTTATCTTTCCAGGAGATCCGAAGCATCCATTAGGGGAGCCCGGGGACGGCTGGACAGCAGAAACCTCAGTAGAGAGTAGAATCAGTCAACAAGGAGGATGAGTGACCCAGTTGATTCTGCCTGGCAGACTTCCTCAATAGCTGTCTCCATCGGGGGCCTGCAACCACCACGGCAATCCAATGTCGCTGGGACTGTTCAGCTCTACACAATGCCCCGGCAGGAACCTCAGTGAAGCCTGCAAGATCAGCTTTTCCCTACAAACCCCTTAGGTCATCTAAACAGCTGAGAACAGAAGGACTGAACATAAAAGGAGTGTACTAACATTTTTAATCATTTTTTCCATTTGGGTTCAGGCCCCAAACAGGTCTACTACGACCCAAATCAGCAGGAAGCCACTTTAAGAGAGAGACGTCCCATGCCCAGAGGGTGGGGAAGGTGTTTCTCCACCCTTCATTTTTTGGTTACTTGAAGGATAACTGAAAACTCCGATATTTAGGGGAAGAGATTACAAGTTGTTAAATGGTCCTGTTTAATGGGTTTTGGGGGTTAGCCCCAGGGACTTCCTACTTTTTCTTTTCTGTATCCTTCTTCCTCTCCTATGTAGGAGTGCATAGGCTTGAGAAAAATGAGATATAGACATAGCACAGGAAGGTCCAAGAAGAAGGGGCAGATTATTGAATATGCCCTTATACCTTTGTATATTGATACAAAATTAGTAGTTTATTTGTCTAAGGTGGTATTGACCATTGTTTATTGTGCAAAAATAAGATTGTATTGGATTACATCGGTATTGATCTTTGTATATTGATACAAAATTAAGATTATAGTTGGCCACAATGGTATTGACCCTTGTATATGGACGTAATATTAAGATTGTATTGGGCTCCATAGGCATTGATCTTTGTATATTGATACATAATTAAGAGTATATTTAACCACAATTGAATAGATCGTTGTATATTGATACAAATTTAAAGGTAACGCTTCCTAATGGTATCATACCTAGAGATACTTAAAAATAAAATGTGAAGCTCTGGCCTCTTGATACCAACCGTCTAAAACGGTCTGGGATAGTTAAGTAAAACAAACTCCTAATCATGCAAACATGTCACTTTGTTAGCTACTATGACAGTCTATCACAAATATTCTCTAAACTACCTAGTAATCAAGTTGCTAAGAGACAAGCAACGTTTGCTTATATAAATACAAGAGATTGATAGGGCATCTTCAAACACCCCAAGAGATCTGCAGAATATGGCATTTAAAGATGTTATCTTAAATTAAGATTTTCTTTTTTTTTGATATCTAGACATATCAGCGCCTGACAGCACCCCCTCTTCTACTCCAAGTAGAAGATAAGCATCGAAGAACCTCCACTGTAAGATGGTTGAATTAGTGGCAAGCCTATCTCTTGGCATGAAAAAACCCCTTGCACCAACTGCAGACAGTCTGCTGTCCAAAAAAGGACAAAACTTGGTAGCAGAGAAGTCGACAGCCTAACTCTGTCAAGACAGAGTAGGTAAGTCCTTCATAATCCCGGCTCTACAACAAATGTCTGTCAGAGAAACAGGACCCAAAGGCTGAAGACTGATGCAGGAATGTATGGAGAGAAAATGGGAACTGTCCAGGCAGTCATTGGTATGTCCTTTCTTAGTTTTGGAAGCTTCAGGCCCTGCACTTCCTTTATAAGCAGATATATTTATCCCTCTCAGGTCTCTGAGGTGGTTGAAGAATAGACAGCTAGAGTCTCATAGTTAAATTTTGAGTTGTTTAGGAATCAAGAGGGTGTTATAGATCTAAGAAGATACTCTTAAAAGTGTGTTGCAAATTAGTATGAATGTTGAGTCAGATATAGACCTTTAAACTCATGGAGATGGTTAGATAGTAGAATGTTAAAGTCAGGGGCCAAATATATATAAGCTGGACATTGGGAAGGTATACTGGGCCATTAACTCTCATAAATGTGGCATACTTATATCTGTTGTTTTGTATAATACTTACTGTTATAAGAGAAGGAACCATCTGTTGGACTGAAAGGGGAAACTTCTGGGGGGAAGAGGGTGGAAGGGCAGGATAGGAAGGGGGAATAGGGAGGGGTTTGTGACTGAAATGTAACTTGAAGAAAAAAAAATAAAGTATTTAAAAAAAAAGAAAATATAGTCAATACAATCTGCATGCTTACAGCAGCTACTGAACACTAGGAAGATGGAAAACCAAACAAAACAAAAAAATCTTATGTCCTTACTTTGGGAAAGAGATCGATTTCACTCTTAGCACTTTCCATGGTGTAGAAAATGCAATATGAATAGGAAGGCTATATCTACTTATATTTTCAAATATATCACCAGACTAACAAAAATGGGAGGATGAAAGGAATACCTGTGAAACACTAGTATCTTTTGTTCTTTTTGAAGTTAAATCTCATTAAAGAGACAAAGTATGTGTTCCTGATGATTACATGTGCATTCCTGTTTAGAATGTTTCGTGAATTAGTAGTGATTTACATTTAGTATAAATGGATACAAGTGGGCATCATAAAGCTTACATGTAAAATAGGGAAGATAGAAATAGTTGCTTGAAAATCTTTCTAATGACAGAATTCTTGGGTGTTGTTGCTCAAGACTGATGGGGTACAAGATTCCAATACTATTTGGATAATTAGAACTTACATCACATCAGCAATTAGTCATCTTATTTTTCAGTTCTCTCTTCCCTTTTTATTTTGTCTGCACTGGCTGGCAAGTTCAATGGTGTACTGATGTTCACAGTGACATTTCTAACATTCTGTATTTACTGCAGTGTTTTAAAATGAGAATGTGAATAAATATTTGATAGGTTTGATAGATGAATGATTTTCTAAGCTTGTGCTTAGCATGATGAATACACTGGGTAGTTCAAATGGCCAGCCGACTGTACAATATACCACTTGACACTCTTCTGAGAGAGAAGGTCTGCTTTGCATTTGTGTCCAGGACTAATTACGCATATTCTTCTTTTAAGTGATAATTTTTCAAAAAATGATTATTTCTTGGCTTACGAAGAAGCCCACTTAAATCTTTTAAATTGGTTTGCTGGGGAGTTCCTTGACCTTCCTCCATTTAGAAATAGGCTGGTGTTCTATATTCCTCAAGCTAAAGCCTTGCCCACAGCAGAGCAATTAACTGAATAATCATTCTAATGGGATTTTAACCTCACTCTTCCTCTTAATTGGTTGACTGCTCCAGTGTGAACATACTCTAATATTATCTTAAGAAGAATGCAGCCTTTGACTTCCAGAGCTAATATATACTATGCATCCTCCTCTGAAAAGTCCTTTTTAGAGATGTAATAAGTGTTTGTAATCCTGAAGAATAACCATACAAGGGGAATCTGGAAAAGAAGACCTTGGCAATCATGCCCCACACACCAATTTATCTCCTTTAAGTAATATTCACATATAGTAGCACTGGTCTATATCATTCTATTTCTATCCAACTAGCAGCAAAATCAAACAGTCAACAGAGTTATGTAAACATATAATTTAGTTATTTCTTTGGGTCATTTTGTTATAAATTTTCGATGTTGCATAAAGTGCATAAAATTGAGACTTGTTTCTTCTTGTTAATCTCTTGAATATAGGCACTACCTCACACATTTAGTGGAGGGGTATATGCTTTTTACCTTCGATACCATTTTCTCATTCATGGACTAAGATATTAACCATTCCGGCACACTGAAAAATGAAAAGAACAATTTTGGGAGAGATATTTGATGACTTTTGGAATAATCTTTGCAGGAAATTTTTGTCTTGTTCATTTTATAATATTCAGCCATTGATTTAAAACTGAGAGTTTCTAAGTTACACACAGGGGAGAATAGAGCCAAAATGGAGCCAAAATAAGTATAAGTAGGTCATTGCATTAATTCTAAGTATGTGAACAAGATCATTTCACAAGTTTGCCTTTGATGTGAAAGCACTAATAAGTAAAAACAACTTTAAGATTTTTTATTATGGAAGGTACAGAATCAAGAAAATTTGAGAGTGAGAATTCAATACTTTTTCAATTATGGTAGTTATCACATGGTGCATAGCTCCTGTGTTATGAATAAATGCATACATTCATGCTTATGAAATTCTTGCAAAATAGTGCAGAGACTTTTACAATTTTGTATTTTTCCTCTAACATTAACTTTTCAGAATGAGTTTAGGTAAATAATGGATTTAGACTATAAAGTAAGTATAAAAATTTTTCTTGAAATTATAAATACAAATATTTTGTTGTTCTGTACAGCACTATGTTCTTTTTATTTTTCATTTTGTTATATATTAATTATAAATAACTGGGTTCATTATGACATATCTAGATGTTATATTGACATATATGTTATAAATATTATATTTGATTATATTTACCTCATTATTTTCTTCCTTTTTCATTCCTGTTACTCACTTCCTCTTCTCAACTAGTTCTGGTCTACTTTCATGTGTGTTTTTTGGTTTGGTTTTGATGATCAGTGAGTTTCATTAGTTTTTTTCTAGAAGCATGCACATCTTACCATGATGAAAATATCTCACTATCATAAATCAAAGGTTATCTCTACATTAATCCTCAGAGAATGGTGATTTCCCCATGAATTCTTCTCTATTTTTTGGCAGTTGTTGACAGGCTGAATCTTGAGTAGCTCTTGTTGAGATGATCTCAGATAGTGGGAGTTCAACAGTGTACAGTCATATCAATTCAAAAATCAGCATTCCCTGTAACTCTCTTTACTTCATTTCCTCTTTCATTGTTTCCACCTACATTCACATATGTTCTCTAGTGAACAAATGTATTTGTTTTGGAGATGGAGAAAGGATGGTAAACGTCTTTATAAATCTGTGAATGAATAATGCCATTGGCATATGAATTTCAAAATCAATAATTACAAATCCAGAATGGAATTGTTGACCTTTTTGCTACGTATACAGTTTGTATTACTATGAAGATTGTCGATGTGTCATAAGTTAGGATATAAGTTTAGATAATTCACTTATACTTTTTAAAAGAAAGTGTTATACACACAGATTCTGAAAAGACCAAAAGAGATGTGATAATACTCAGATTATTCACATGACTGACTTTTATTTAACCAGTGTTCTATTAATCCCCTCATTTTTGTCTAACTATCAGTATTTACTTTAGAGCTGTATAGCTTGAAAGATGATATCAATTTCTCATAGTTATTTTTGTCTTAGGTTCACTATTTTTGTGGCTGTATTCCCAATGCAAGAAAATGCTTGATTAATTTTCCTGATTGTTAACTTCTAAAGTTAACCTTGAAGTTTTAATAACTTCTGTACCTCATTAGTCACTTCTGTACTTTATAATTGATAAAGATAATTTAAGAATATTTCCCTCTTAAGTGGTATAAAATAAACATCTTATAGTCATTGGCATTTTAACACACGTAAAATTTGATGAAACATTTTAGAATCAATGTAAAAATGCTCCAGTCTCTTAAGTATTTCAAGTATATTTTATTTCTTCTTGTTGTTAGTACCTTTTCAACTTTTTCTTAGCAATTTTTTTTAGCATTTTATATAATGCACATTGTTTATAATGCATTCTGCTCCCTACCCTCTTCCTCTTACTTCTATGCCTACCAGCACCCCTTCTTCTCTACAGATCTCTCTCTCTTATATTTTAGATTGGTTGTGTTCAGTGTGCCCAGATACTAACCAAAGCCTGGGTTTGGAATGAAGCATGACAACCTCAGAAATTAGAGGTCACCAAGATGTTCAACTGGATAGTATGCCTTCTTCACTCCTAGAATCTGTTAGGTGCCTAAAGATTAGCAACAATTTAAGATTTTAGAATAAAGTCTTACAATAAAAGATTAACACACGGTGAGTCCCATCTCCTACATAGGTGTGATGGATTGAATAAGAATATCCCCCCATTAGGCTCATATTTATAATTTTTTAGCTACCATAGAATGGTATTATTTGAGAAATATTAGAAGTTGTGGCCTTGTTGTAGTAGGTGTGGTGTTGTTAGAGAAAGTGCATTACTGGGAGTCAACTTTGAGGGCTTCAAAAGCCTGTACCAGATTCCTCCCACCCTGCCCTCTCCCTCACTGTCTATGGAGCAGGATGTAGCTCTCAGCTATTGCTCCAGTGCCATGCCTGTCTGATTCCCATCAGAATGATAATGTGCTAGCCTCTGAAAGTATAAGCAAACTCTCAACAAAATTCTCTTATAAGAGCTGCCTTTGTTGTGGTTTCTTCATGGCACTGGAATAATGACTAAGACAGAAATTTGTATCAGGGAGTAAGGTAATGCTGTGAAAGGCTTCATAATGCTGCTTGTTGGTGGAATGTGGATACTGGGACTTTGGAATAAGATAGCACTTGACTTTTTAAAGTAGGGTTTAATAGGCCATTCTAATTGGAGAGTGGAAGGCAGTCCTAAGTGTGGTTTGAACTGTGGGGGGCAGTCTTAAGTTTCATAGGGGAAGAACATTAGTAAGTGAACTAACAACTTTCCTTATGATGTCTTAGCAAAGAATGTGGTACTTTCTGACATTTCCCCCAAAATCTGTCTGAGTCTAAATTGAAGTGTTTTAGATTATTGACATAGAGTGAGAAGATTTCAAGAAAGCCTAGTATTAACTTTGTTGCAAGGTTATTAGTAATAACTCTTATGTAGAGCTATAAACGAAAGGCCCAAGCTGGACAAATAAAAACACAACATGTACAGTTTGAGAAGAAAAGGAGCATCAGGAAATATAAAGGAGCTAAGTAAAGAACTCAGGAGTGTAGAGAGCTGCGAAGTGCCGCGCCCTAAAGATGGCGCTGGTCTCCGCCTTCCACCAGCCCGACGGTGAGCGCTCTCTATGATAATAAGTTCATATTTGGCATAGACCGCTGATCTGGCTTGCTTCCGCATACGTAGACCTCTAAGATAGCACCACTTGGCTTTACTTGACTGGCTGTTCATTTAGTATTTAGCCTGTGGATTGGGTTTGCCCCATTATTCGGAAGACTGTTTTCAAGGGACCTGAATAAACTGCTTGAGAAGAGCTTTTGTGAGTTGCGTCATTCCTTGCTGGACAAGGGGGGGACGCGACAAAGTGGTGGCCCATACGGGGACCCAGAAAAGACTCAGAACTCCTGCAGTCAGGTGCAACGCATTGGTAAGTTCCTGGGATAAATCAGGACAATAAAGTTTCACGGAAATAGCGAACACAAGGTAAAGTTTCGCGGAGATAGTGAACAAAAGGTAAAGTTTCGCGGAAATAGCGAACAAAAGGTAAAGTTTCGCGGGGAAGCAGCGAACCGAAAGTAAATTTTTAATCATGGGATTGTCTCAGTCACATCCAATTTTTCTGGCTCTTCAGGAGCTACTTTTAGCTAGGAATTTGAAGATTAAGAAGTCTACCCTAGAGAGATTTTTGAATGAATGTGATTCCGTGGCTCCGTGGTTTGCGGTGTCCAGGAATCTTACGGTATCCTGCTGGGACAAATTAGGCAGGGACTTGGATTTTGCTTGGGAGCAAGGTACTCTGAAGCATGGAGTAAGACCGATTTGGAAAATGGTGAGGAGTTGTTTAGAAGATCAGAGGTGTTGTAATGCAATCAAAGAGGGAGAATCAGCCTTGGAACTGCTACAAGGGGAGAGATCTGAGCAGGTAGACAGTGAAAAGGAAAGTAACAAAGGCGAAAGATTTGAGCAGGCAGACAGTGAAAAGGGAAACAAAAAGAAAGTTCCTCTCTATCCCGATCTTAGAGATTTTAGAGATTTTAGAGATTTAGTGGACTCAGAGAGCATGGATTCTGAAGGAGAGCTACACGCTCTAATAGAACAGTTGGAGAGGACTGTTATTAGAAAAAAGGAAAAGAAAAAAGTAAAAGAGAAGGACATATCGGCGGCAGTCGGTGTGGGAGGAGCTGTTGCCATGGCGCCTGACACGTCAGCGGCAGTCGGAATGGGTGGAGTCGTTGCTGCAGCGCCTTCAGCCACGCTGGCGGCAGCTGGTGTAAACAAAGCCGTTGCCATGGCGCCTTCGACTCCTCCTCCATATCCAGAAGCCACTCAGACAGAGCAGCCAGTTCAGTCCCTGAAAGTAGGGAGATCTTTTTCCCCGGGGATGTGGACACAAGTAAGAACAGAATTACAGTTTGCCTATCCGGTATACCAAGACCCACAAGGGAACAGGTACGAGGAACCGCTTGATTTTAAAGTGGTAAAATCTCTTGCAGTGTCGGTTCGTACCTATGGTACTACCGCTTCTTTTACAATAGCTCAAGTGGAAGCATTAAGCAGACATTGTATGACTCCGAGTGATTGGAGTGGTCTGGTCCGCGCCTGCTTAAGTCCAGGGCAATACTTAGACTGGAAAGCTTTCTTGATTGAGTATGCCACTGAGCAAGCAGCCAATAATCAGAGAGATGGAAATCCAGCCTGGGATAGAGACATGCTGCTTGGGCAGGGAAGATTTGCCAACCAGCAGATAGGATATCCTATTCAGATTTATGAGCAAATAAACAAGATAGCTATCAAGGCTTGGAGATCTCTCCCTAATAAAGGGGAGGTGAGTGGGAACTTAACTAAGATTCTACAGGGCCCTATGGAGCCCTTTTCAGATTTTGTGGCACAAATGGTGGAGGCAGCAGGGAAGATTTTTGGTGACCCGGATGCTGCTTTGCCACTAATAAAACAGTTGGTCTATGAGCAATGTACCAAAGAATGTAGAGCTGCTATCACCCCTTATAAGAACAAAGGCCTAGAGGCCTGGATGAAAGTGTGTAGAGAGCTTGGAGGGCCGTTAACTAATGCTGGTCTTGCTGCTGCAGTAATACAGTTGGCCAGAAAAGGTGGAGGAAGTTCAGGAGTTTGTTTTAAGTGTGGCAAGATGAGACACTTTAAAAGACAGTGCCCCAGGGGAAGGAGTACAGAAAGTACAGGAAGTGTACAACGCCCCAGGCGGCCGGGGTTGTGCCCAAAATGTAAAAAAGGGAACCATTGGGTTAATGAATGCCGTTCAGTGATAGACATCCATGGCCAGCCTTTAACTCAAGGTTATGGTAGCGCTCGTCCAAAAAACGGACAGCGGGGCCCACGACCTCAGGGCCCACAAATATATGGGGCAATAGAGAATCAGGACAAAGAACAGAATCAAGAGAGATGGCCAACCCTCCGCCATCCGAGAGACCGCGGAGAGCCACTGCAGGCTCAGCAGGATTGGACCTCTGCTCCACCACCAGACTCGTATTAACACCCCAAATGGGGGTCCAGTTAATTGAAACAGATTTTAAAGGACCCCTTGAACCTGGTACAGTTGGTTTGTTGTTAGGGAGGTCATCATCAGCCTTGAGAGGACTTATTGTCCATCCTGGAGTTATAGATCCAGATTACACAGGAGTGGTTAAGATCATGGTAGCCTCCCCCCGTGGTATAACGGCTATCTCTCCTGGAGATAGAATTGCTCAATTGATTATGTTGCCGAGCTTACATTACCGCTATGCAGCAAAGGATAGAGAGAGAGGAAAAGATGGTTTTGGGTCCATGGGCACGGATTTGACTTTTCTCTCCCTAGATTTGGACCAACGCCCTGTCTTAGAGTTAAAAGTTGATGGTAAAAAGATCCTGGGCCTTTTGGATACTGGGGCTGATAGGAGTATCATAGCAAAGAAAGACTGGCCTTCAGGTTGGCCCGTACAAGCCTCTTCTCAAACACTTCAAGGCCTGGGTTATGCTAAGAGTCCAGATATGAGTGCAAGGTTATTAAAGTTGCAGGACCAAGAAAACCACTCAGGAGAAATGCAGCCATATGTACTTGAGCTCCCTATCTCCCTTTGGGGAAGAGACCTTTTAAAGGATATGGGATTTAAATTAAGTAATGACTATTCTGATTCAGCCCAACGTATGATGCAAGATATGGGATATGCTCCAGGCTTTGGAATAGGAAAATATTTGCAAGGACGAAAGAGTCCCATACCTATGCAGCAAAGACAAAAGAAACAGGGCCTGGGTTTTTCCTAGGGGCCACTGAGGAGGGCATTCCCATAACTTGGAAGACGGAGGATCCAGTATGGGTTCCTCAGTGGCCACTTTCCTCTGTAAAATTAAATGTAGCCAAAGATTTGGTGGATGAACAGATGTCTTTAAAGTATATAAAACCATCTGTATCTCCCTGGAATACACCTATCTTTGTCATTAAAAAGAAATCTGGAAAATGGAGATTATTGCATGATCTGCGTGCCATAAATCAACAAATGCAGATCATGGGCCCAGTGCAGCGCGGCTTGCCGCTTTTATCATCTTTGCCAGCCTCATGGCCCATTATAGTTATAGATATAAGAGATTTTTTTTCTCCATCCCTTTGTGTGCCAAAGATAGTGAGAGATTTGCATTTACTGTTCCATCCTGTAACCATGAGGAACCTGATCAGAGGTTTGAATGGGTAGTATTACCCCAGGGCATGGCAAACAGCCCCACTATGTGCCAACTATATGTGGGGGAAGCCATTGCTCCCTTGAGAAAGAATTTTCCAGATTTGAGATGTGTTCATTATATGGATGATATCTTACTGGCAGCTAAGAGTGAACAAATGTTAGATCGGGCCTATGAAGAATTAGTTCAATTATTAAAAAAGAAAAGGTTGTTTGTTGCTCTTGATAAGGTTCAAAAGGAAAATGTGGTTAATTATTTAGGAGCGAAGGTTGGACCTGAAAAGATAATACCTCAAAAGATTGAGATAAGAAAAGATAATTTAAAGACTTTAAATGATTTTCAAAGGTTGTTAGGAGATATCAATTGGGTAAGAGGCTATTTAAAGCTACCAAATTATGAAATAAGACCTCTATATGATATTTTGAAAGGTGATTCAGCACTTAATTCTCCTAGGCAATTAACAGAAGAAGCAAGAAAAGCTTTATGTAAAGTGTAAGAAAGGTTACAGAGTGCCTTCCTAAAGAGATGGCAAGAAGGACAGCCCATTGCATTGTGCATATTTGCCACCTATGGTCAACCTACAGGATTGTTATGGCAGGACGGACCATTATTATGGACCTATTCAAAGATTTCTCCGAAAAAATCCATAGAACATTATCCCACTCCACTTGCTGCTTTAGCCTTGAATGGTATCCAACAATGCTTGCAGTCTTTTGGAGTTGCTCCTGCCAGTATAATAGTGCCTTATTCCAGTCATCAAATTAAGATTTTGTGTGGCACTGTAGATGACTGGGCAATATTGCAATGTAGCTTTGAAGGAGTGATTCATAACCATTATCCTAAACATCCATTGCTATCATTTTTTAAGGAGCACCCAGTGATATTCCCTAAGGTTACTTCAGCAGTACCACTTCAAGGATCACCAAATGTGTTTACTGATGGCTCAAAGACAGGCTGTGGAGCCTATTTGATAGAAAGACAAAAGCCCGTGTTATGTCAATTTCAACCGGGCTCCCCCCAAATAGTAGAGTTGAAAATAGTAATTGAGGTGTTTAAAAGATGTCAATTTGCATTCAATTTGATTTCAGATTCAGTTTATGTGGTCAACGCAGTGAAAGTATTAGAATTAGCAGGTCCTATTAAGAATAGTAGTACTGTATGTGCCTTATTACAAGAGTTACAAGTTTTAATCTGGCAGAGAAAAAGGTGTTTTTATATTCAACATATCAGAGCACATACAGGATTACCTGGACCATTAAGTGAGGGTAATAATAAAGTTGATCAATGGACCAGGATGGAATGCATTTTTTGGAGCTCATTCCTGGATCAAGCCAGACAGTTTCACCAATTATTTCATGTAAATGCAAAAACTCTACAGCAGAAATTCCATTTGTCTAGAGCAGATGCTAGACAAGTAGTTTTGGACTGTCCTCAGTGTGTGATTCATCATCATCCTCCCAGTGTGGGAGTGAACCCTAGAGGGCTGTTGCCACTCAAAATCTGGCAAATGGACATTACCCACATTTCAGAGTTTGGAACCTTAAAATATATTCATGTATCTGTGGATACCTGCTCAGGTATCATACATGCTACACCTATGAGTGGAGAAAAGGCTCGCAATGTCATAGGACATTGCTTAGAAGCCTGGGCTGCATGGGGAAAACCACAGCAGCTGAAAACTGACAATGGACCAGCCTATACGGCACAGTCCTTTGTCTCCTTCTGTAATCAGATGGAGGTACAGCTTAATCACGGATTACTATACAATCCTCAAGGACAAGGAATTGTGGAGCGTGCTCATCGCACCTTGAAAGAATGCTTGCAAAAACAAAAAGGGGGAATAGGCCAAGGCCGTACCCCCAAGGAAAGAATGTCTTTAGCCTCATTTACTTTAAACTTTTTCAATTTGGATGCTCAAGGCCGCTCAGCAGCGGACAGACATCAGGATTCCCATGGTTCACCTAAAAGCATGGTGAAGTGGATGGATATTTTGACAGGCTCTTGGCGGGGGCCTGACCCCGTGCTAACATGGGCGAGAGGGTCTGTTTGTGTTTTTCCTCAGAATCAACAAGATCCAGTGTGGGTGCATGAGCGCCTTGTGAGGAAGATTCGTCATGAAGACCTTCCTAAGGATCCTGGTGTTAGTAGCAGTGAGTATGTCAGGAATGACCGAGCCGAGATGGGGGATCCTGTCGATATTCCCAAAGCCGATGCCGGTCAGACATGATGCAACTGTGTTTCCACGCTTATTTAGCAGTAATAGAAGCCTAGGCTTACCCTACCTTCCCTTTGATGATCAGAGAAGCCCTATAGAAGGTAATAGAAATGTCAGCTTGAAGGGTAGTTTGTGCTTTTTAATGAGCTTCAATAGGTCAGATGATACAAAATGCATTAAATTGTCTCAGCAGTCAGCAGATTTTTTTTACCACAACTGAGGTTTGGGGGTAGGAGTGGTGGTTTGTTTTCAGGCAATGGTTTTCGTCTTGAAGGATGGTGGCCCACACGAGTCTCTGACCGGGACCCCCCCAGACAGCCGCGCTGGGCACCTTTTTGTAGAGGATCCACAGGAGAGGAAGGACCTTTTCCCTGGACTGGATGTCAGGAGCGCAGAGCAGTTTGGGTTCAACAAGATTATTTTTCCTTTAGCCCCATGATTAGTAATATAGTGAATAAGTCTTGTACAGGAATGCTTGATATATCTACTAGGGATCCTCAGCAGACTGCCACCAATCCTTTAGATTTGTGGCTTTTGTGTGGAGTAAATGGAAGTTGCATGGACTTGGGACCTGTCATTATGCTTGGAGGAGGAATTTATCAAAGAGGTAATTTTTCCCTAGGGTCTGCTACCAGATTGGATTTCTCTAGCGGTAGTGGTTCTGGTACTTGGAATTCTTTATTTCATTCTTACCGCAACAAGAACTTTTCAGCTTTGCCAGTATGTCTCTGGCCTCATTTTCTGTGGATTGTAAGTAATGGGAGTGCATCCTTAGGTGAAGAAAAGTTAGTATGCACTCCAGGCACATGTTTTTATGCCCTATGCTGGAATGCCACAGCCTTTCCTGTGGCTGTGGTGACTAGAATGCCTCGATATGTACCAGTTCCTTTAGAGGCTCCTAATACCATGATGCTATTCAGATTTAAAAGAGATTTTGGTATCAATGCAGCTATTGTTACTGCTATCACTGTTGCTGCTGTGGGAGCTACTGCCTCAGCTATTGCCTTGTCTAGTTCTATACAGACTGCCAATGCCCTGAATAACATCTCAGCCACTGTGGCACAGGCATTGGATACTCAGACCTCTATGAATTCTCATCTCAAAGGAGGTCTTATGATAGTTAATCAACGTATAGATTTAATACAAGAACAGATTGATTCTCTTTGGCAACTAGCACAGTTGGGGTGTGAGTGGAAATTGCAAGGTTTGTGTGTTACTTCCGTGCAATATCAAAATTATACAAAAGCTGCTAATTTGTCTAGACAATTGTCAAAGTTCCTCTTACAGGATTGGTCGGCTGAATTTGAAAATTTGATGAGAGAGCTGAGAGCGACAATCATCCACATCAACTCCACTCGGGTGGATCTGAGCCTGGCTACTGGCTTGACTTCTTGGATACAGACGGCTATGGATCATCTTAAGGAGTGGGCGGGCGTAGGCTCTTTAGCGATACTAATGATACTAGCCTCTCTGGTTTGCCTATGGTGCATCTACAAAATGAGAGCCACACAAAAGCGTAATGCAGCCATGATTATACAAGCCCTTGTCGCCATTGAGGCGGGCCAGTCCCCTCAGGCATGGCTTGCTGCCGTGAAGTAAATCTTCACTAAGCGTAGTCCCTGCCCACTGAGGAATTCGTTCCACGGATATTAGGGTCTGGCAAGTCAGTGACGGAGTTGACGGGTAAGTCTCGGCCACCTAAGACAGGCAGTCCCGAGTGGGGAGGCTGACCCAGAGACGGGTAAGAGTTTGAGCACCGCCCTCCTACAGGCTCAGGCCCATTGTGAGATCCTCAGATAGAGGGATTACGAAGCCTTTCCAGGGACTTTTACCAACTTTAGAAAAAATAAAAAAGGAGGAACTGTAGAGAGCTGCGAAGTGCCGCGCCCTAAAGATGGCGCTGGTCTCCGCCTTCCACCAACCCGACGGTGAGCGCTCTCTATGATAATAAGTTCATATTTGGCATAGACCGCTGATCTGGCTTGCTTCCGCATATGTAGACCTCTAAGATAGCACCACTTGGCTTTACTTGACTGGCTGTTCATTTAGTATTTAGCCTGTGGGTTGGGTCTGCCCCATTATTCGGAAGACTGTTTTCAAGGGACCTGAATAAACTGCTTGAGAAGAGCTTTTGTGAGTTGCGTCATTCCTTGCTGGACAAGGGGGGACGCGACACAGGAGATTAAAAAAAAATTTTTAAATCTGTTACTAAGTAAAATAAAGGAAGTGGTGATCTCAAGACAAGACCCCACCCAACTAAGAAAAGAAATTAAAGAAGTGCTAAAGCAAAAGCAGAAAGTTGACTAAAATGTAATTGAAGGAGGTGTCCAAGTTCCAGTCCTATCAAGTAAAAGAATTTGGAAGCTTTAATCATATGGTTCTGGATTTAGATGCAAAGGTACCAGCAAGGTTGTGAAATCTCCCTCTGCAGTTAAAGCAAGCTACTGAGACCAGGTATGTGTAGGGGGGTGATTTTTTTTTTCATGGTAGCTCAGAGAAGCCATTGTGTGAAGCTATGGTTGTGAGGCTTGGGATGTGTTGAAGACTCTAAGATATTGACAAAGCCAGAGTTGTGGAACATCTCCCAAGGATATCTGCTAGAAAGTTCTGAAGAGAGCCCAAAGGAAACTGTGTGTTTTAGTCAGCAAAGCTCAAACTATTTGGAGATCTGAAAATCCCCTTGCCATAGGACATGGAGAGGAACAATTTGTTAGTGCGCTCTGTTGGGTTTCATACTTGCTTTGGTCCAGTACCTATTTATGCACCCTTTCCTCCTTTTGTAATAATGATGTATATTCTGTTCCATTCTATGTTGGAAGCATATGGTTTAATTTTTGACTTTGATCTTACAGAGGTTTAAAAGAAAGAGAATGTCATAAATTGCAGAAGAAGTTTTTTCAACTTTGGACATTTAAACAGTGTTGAGATTGTGAAACATATTGGGGTCTTTCAATGTTGGACTAAATGCACATAAACTGATAACTGCCAGAGAATGGAATGTGGTCATTTGAATAAGAATACTTACTTCTACCCTACCCAGGCTCATATATTTGACTGTTTAGTCACCAGGGAGTGATACTATTTAAAAAGATTAGAAGGCGTGGTCCTCTTGGAGGATGTGCATTACTAGAAGTCAGCTTTGAGGTTTTATATGTGCATCTCTCTCTCTCTCTCTCTCTCTCTCTCTCTCTCTCTCTCTCTCTCTCCTCTCTTTCCTCTCTTTATGACCATGGATAATGTTGTAGTTCTCAGACTCTCTTCCAGTGCCATGTCTGATGACTATAATGGACTAAGCTTCTGAAACTGTAGGAAAGCCTCCAATTAAATGTTTTCTCATAAGAGCTTATTTGGTCATGATGTTTCTTCACAGCAACTGAGCAGTGGCTGTTCAACAGACAATAGGTAATTGGTTTTTCTTTTTAAAATAAATTTATTTATTTGTTGCTTCAGGTTACATCTCCATCATATTGTCCTCTTTTCCCCCTTTCCAGTCCTGCCCTCCCACCCTCTACCCCCTAACCCTTCTATCCCAATCCTCTGGAGTGGAGTGTTCCTACATATCAGTGCCCCGCCCCAGTTCAGCAGTCATATGAGGGCCAAGAGCCTCCTCATACACTGGGGGCCTACAAGGCAGCACCACTAGGGCAAAGTGTCTCACTGACAGGAAAAAAGTCTATGTTCCTGTTCCCTTTGGTTCATTGGTTGTAGTATAGATCTCCTGTACTATATAGCTAAAATCCGACTATACGTGAATAGATGCCATGTGCATCCTTCTGAGCCTGGGTTAGCTCATTCAGGATGAGCTTCTCTAGTTCCATCCATTTGGCTGCAAATTGCATAATTTCATTGTTTCTGATGGCTGAGTAATATTCCATTGTGTAGATGTACCACAGGTTTTTAATCCATTCTTCAGTTGAGGGACATCTGGGTTGTTTCCAGTTTCTAGCTAGTAACACTATCCCAGATTTCAAGCTGTACTACAGAGCAATAGTAGTAAAAACAGCATGGTAGTGGTATAGAAACAGACCACTAGATCAATGGAACCGAATTGAAAAACCCAGAAATGGACCCACACACCTATGGCCACCCAATTTTTGACAAAAAGCCAAAACCGCACAATGGAAAAAGGATAGTGTCTGCAACAAATGGTGCTGGTCTAACTGGATGTCCAATTGTAAAAGAATGAAATTAGACCCATACTTATTACCTTGTACAAAACTTAAGTCCAAGTGGATCAAGACCTTAACATAAGCCTGGTCACAATAAATCTACTAGAAGAGAAAGTGGGAAAAACCCTTGAAATCATTGGCACAGGCAACAACTTCCTGAACAGAACACCAACAGCTCAGGACTTAAGACCAACAATCAATAAATGGGACCTGATGACACTGAAAAGCTTCTGTAAGGCAAAAGACACTGTCATTCGAACAAAACGGCAGACTACAGACTGGGAAAAAATCTTCACCAACCCCACATCTGACAGAGGGCTAATATCCAAAATTTACAAAGAACTCTAGCTATTACAAATAAGGCTGCTATGAACATAGATGAGGAAACATCCTTATGATTCCATGAGGAGTCATTTGGATGTATACCCAGAAGTGATACGGCTGGGTCCTGAGGCAAAGCTATTCCAAGTTTTCTAAGATATTGCCAGACTGACCTCCTTAGTAGTTGCACAAGCCTGCACACTCACCAGCAATAGAGGTGGGTTTCCCTTTCTCCACACCCTAGCCACCTAGCCAGTATGTGCTGTCATTTGAGCTTTGGATCTTAGCCATTCTGACATGTGTGAGATGGAATCTCAGAGTCATCTTGAGTTGGGTTTCTCTGATGATTAAGGATGCTGAGCATTTCTTCAAGTGTTTCTCAGCCATTAGGGATTCCTTCTTTGTGAGTTCTCTATTTAGCTCTGTTCCCCATTTTTTGATTGGATTATTTGGTTTCTTGACATTTAATTTCTTGAGTTCTTTGTAGATTTTGGATATTATCCCTCTGTCAGATGTGGGGTTGGTGAAGATTTTTTCCCAATCTGTAGGCTGCTGTTTTGTTCGAATGACAGTGTCTTTTGCCTTGCAGAATCTTTTCAATTCATGAGGTCCCATTTATTGATTGTTGGTCTTAGGTCCTGAGCTGTTGGTGTTCTGTTCAGGAAGTTGTCACCTGTGCCAATGATTTCAAGGGTTTTTCTCACTTTCTCTTCTAGTAGATTTAGTATGACAATCCTTATGTTAAGGTCTTTGATCCACTTGGACATAAGTTTTGTACAAGGTGATAGTATGAGTCTAATTTCATTGTCTTACAAGTGGACATCCAGTTGGACAAGCACCATTTGTTGAAGTGCTTTCCTTTTTCCAGACAATATGTAATTGTTATGTGGGCCTGATTTCTGCAGGCCTGTACCAATATGTATAGTCACTAAGAGTTCATGGTTGTTATATCTATGTCCTGCTTAGAAGATGATTATTTGATGGATCCCTTCCCATCCCTCTGCTCTTACACTATAACTGCCTTTTGCAATGTCCCCTGGGCTCTAGGGTTAAAGAGGGTGTATAAATGTCATTTTTAGGGCTTACTTCAAAGTGGTCCTTTATCCTCAGCATCTTATACAGCCACGGGTCTTTTCATTTATCTTTGTTTATTGCTAGGGGAGACTTCTCAGTTTAAGGCTGACAATTGTTTTTGTCTTTTGGTATAAACACAGATAAAGTGGAGTTTGAAGCTATGTAAATTCAGTTAAGTAGCCATCTAAGGAATCCTTTCATACCCCTGACACACAGTCCAAGACCATTTCAGTCATAAGTTTTGAGTCAAATTTACAGTATTTGGCATGGATTTCCACATGTAGGAAAAGCCCCAAATCAAATTAAGGAGTGGTTGCTACTCTATTACAGTTATGCACAGAGAGACACATCTTACCTGGCAGATTTGTATTTTGGTTCAAAGATATTACACCTGGGTTAGATTTAGATCATCAATGTGTTTAAACATAACAACTAACATGTCACCATCTGGGACCATGAATTCCAGCATGCAGAAATAAATCTGGCAGTTTATTTTCTGATTGACTTTGGTGCATCCTATATCCATGGTGGATCGTGTCTGCAGCAATAGGGTCTTATAAACTGAGTAACAAAGAGAAATGGCAAGAACATATATTTTGATTAAGCCCCAGGATACTTCCTGATTGACAAGACTTATAGAAGTGTTCCCTTCTTGGTACTCAGGTTTTTGTTTAATGACAGTATTTTCTAGCCTTTTGGACTATCATCCTTAAAACTATCTTCTCTATTTGTTTAAGTGAGATAGCAGATAAGAAAAAAAGATTTTTATGTGACTTTTCCACACCATGTTCATTGTGTTTGACCCCCTTTTCCTTTTCCTGTTTTCTCCATTCCCACCTTCTCCTGATTCTAACAAATGCAGTACCTTTCCACATCCATTTATTTTATCTTTTGGTAGTGTCTATTATGCCTTAAGGAAGACCTAACATTCTGTTCCATTTTTAGTTTCTTGGGTTTCCTAGGTAAAATCTGAGGTAAACACAAACTAAAGAGTCAGGTTAAGATCCATATTTGATTAAGAACACATAGTACTTACCTGTCAGGACCCAGGTTTCTGTGCTCATTATAATTAGATGTCTCTATATATAGCTAATCACTGATAGATTATTAATTTTAATGTAAATTTGTTGATTTATTTGGGACAAAACCCTCACATTAGCCAAATCTTCTTTTAGGCCAAGAACTATATGCTTAGAATTTCCTATTTTTTAACATGAGAAATGGAACATTTTTTTTAGTATGCTCTTTTAAAATTTTTTTCCTTTATTTTTTATTTCTTCAAGTTACATCTCAATCACAGTCCCCTCACTATTCCCCCCTCCAGTCCCCCCTCCCACCCTCAACCCCCCATCCTCTTCCCTTGTTTCTTTTTTTCTTTTAAGTTTAAGGTATATCTTATTTCCCCCTACAGTTTCCCCTTTCAGTCCAACAAATGGCTCTTTCTCTTATAACAATAAATACAATACAAAACAACAGAGGTAATTAGGCCACAGTTATGAGGGTTATATGGCTTAGCGTACATTCTCAATGTCCAGTCCATATGTATTTGGCACCTGACTTTAACATTCTACTATCTAACCATCTCCATGAGTTTAAAGTTCTATATCTGACTCAACATTCATACTAACTTGCAACACAATTTTAAAAGTATCTTCTAAGGTCTATAACACTCTCTTGACTCCTAAACAACTCAAAATTTAATTATGAGACTCTAGCTATCTGTTCTTCAACCACCTCAGAGACCTGAGAGAGATAAATATATCTGATTTTATAGGACGTACAGGGCCTGCAGCTTCCCATACTAAGAAATGACATACCAGTGGCTGCCTGGACAGTTCCCATTTTCTCTCCATACATTACAGTATTGATCTTCAGTCGTTTGGCCCGGTTTCTCTGACAGACATTGATTGTAGAGCAGGGGTTATGAAGGACTTACCTACCCTGTCTTGGCAGAGCTAGGCTGTCTACTTACCTGCTTCCAGGTTTTGTCCTTTTTGGACAGCATTCTGTCTACAATTGGAGCAAGGGGCTTTTCCTACCAAGAGATAGGCTTGCAACTAATTCAATCATCTCCCACTAGAGATTCTTCGATGCTCATCTTCTACTTGGAGGAGAATAGGGGGTGCTGTCAGGAGTTGATATGTCTTAATATAAAAAAATTTAAAGTTACGAAAACATCTTTGAATGCCATATTCTGCAGATCTCTTGAAAAACCTCAAGAGAAATGGAACATTTTGAGCATTGATTTTGAAATTTTATTCTATAATATAATCGCCTGACAAACTTAAAAGGGTTTTTAATTTGGAGAAATGTATTCAAGCTAAATATTACAAAATCCTATTAGTTAATACTAGTTTTTACTTGATTAAATTCAGAAACATCTGGGAGTATAGTAAAACATACTTTTGGGAGTTTCTTCTAGGGTATTTTTGAGACAAATGACATGTTTTATGGCAACCGACAGGGGATTTTTGCCCAGAATGTGGATCATACTGTCCAGTGGTTGAGATCCTAGGTAGGACAATATCCAAAAATATTGTCTATGGAGGCACATTCTGTCTGTAGTTCTCTCTGATTCCATTTTACAATAAGGTAGCTTTCCCTCCTCCTGCCATATCCATGAATCTCTACCATAGTATGGGACTGAGAGCAATGGATTCATTCAGGCACAGAGGGAGGACTCTGAAACAGGAAGACAAAAGTAATCACTCCTTTTCTTAAATAATTTCTCTCAGGTATAAAAAACCACAACTCAAGCATAACAATGGATGTAGGCTTTAATCACATGGTACTCATTAAAATTGCTTTAATGTATCACTTATTGGAAGTTGGGAATGTATGTTATACCTTATAATTTTCGCAATTGTTGCCTAATTGTTCTTATTGTTTTGCATTGTACTTATGGTTACAAGAAAAAGAGCCGTTTATTGGACTAAAAGGGGGAACTTTTTGGGGGAAAAGATACACCTTAAATTAAAAATATAAGTGGATAGGAGGAAAAGGGGAAAGAGGGTAAGAGGGTTGGACCTGTAGGGGGAGGAGGGAGGCGACTGAGATAGAGATGTAATTTGAAGAAACAAATGTTGAAAAAAATAATGGTATGCTTAATTGAAAATTTTGAAAATGTCTAAATTTTCTAGACCCATACATTCTGCTCTTTATAGGAATTTCTGGAATTGGTAAAGTAGAGGACAAGGACATTTTCTCTGAATCTGTGTGTCTGAACAGTAGACCTAGATAAAAAAGACAGCAGTTCTTTTACTGCTGTAAAAGTGTGGACTCAAGCAGAATACTAACAAGGTCCAAGGGGTAAAATAGTCACAGAATAATACAGAGGTATACAGATGTGTTACTGATCATACACAGAGCTTGCACCTAAAAAACGGGTTCCTACATTGCAAGTGCATCCCTGAAAAATAACAATGAGTTTACAATCAGGAATAAAGATAAAGCACTTGATGGCATCTAGAGAAACTCAAAAAGTTTTGCTCAATAATGATTAGAAATTAATAGCATATACTTAAGACACTGGAGTTATATTGTACCTCCAATTCTTGCTGACATTTAATTGTCATTATATTAATAACACTAATAAATGTGGGAAAAGTAATAGGCCATTAAGCGGTAAGGACATTGTCCTCATGAATGCATTATTCCTCCTATTTATAAGTGGATATTTATCAAGAGTAGGTTTCTAAGCTATCTATCTATCTATCTATCTATCTATCTATCTATCTATCTATCTATCCATCCATCTATGTGTCTATCTATAATCTATCTATCACCTGTCCATTCTCTATATCTTAATTGTCTATTTATCTTCTTTCTACTTACACACACACACACATTCATGTCTTCTCTTTTTCTGTCTTACTATCTTATACATATCTACGTGTAGGTAAAGGTTACTTATCAGATAACTATAAGCCAAATAAATTCTTGTTAGCAAGTTACCCAGTTTGTGGTAATCTGATATGGCAGTAAAAAGCATATTATTGCACGCGTGCACAGACACACACACACACATACACACACAATATGTATTTTTATTTTGATAAAATATCTTGTGACATATTGTATTTTCTACAACTATAGGGTGTCAGAAGAGATACAGTTTGAACATAGTTTGAAATATTTTACCTCAGTGGCATCCATATGCTGAGCCATACTTGCCTGAACCACCTGTGAGTCTACAGTGCAGTCAATAACTTTAAATTGCAATTTACAGTACTTTGAAAAAGGTTTGTACTTTCCACCTTCTTCCCATGCATATTCAGTGACAAAGAATGCTCTGAGATGTTTAAAAGATCAAGCTGAGTTTAATTTAATATTCTGTCCTGCCATACAGGACACTGAACACAGGCACACAAAGTTGGTGGTGGAATCATAATTTATTGAATTTTGAAATTTATTTACATTTTTAACATTCCAGGAAATGACCTACATAATCACTAGGTTTGAATTCTTTTACTAATTGCGGGTTTATAACTTATGATGTTGCTCTTAATCAATTACTTTTTGATTTGTGGTCAGTTTAAAGCTACCATGTAAAAGTCAATTGTGTGCTGCTTTTCAATTTATATTGCTCAGGACATCAATATTCTCTACATAAGAATGAGCAAATGCATAAATGAGTTAATTAACTAAGAGTTCTGGCAGTGAGTTATCCTACTGAGGATTTCCTTTTTCTATAGAAGTTTCATATAAAGAAGAGAAGTATATGGGGACAGGGTAGTCTTTTTAAATCAACAGTCAGTTCCCATTAAACAATACTAAAACATTAAAAATAAAAGGTTATTGGTAACATTTAGCATGAATCACACCCCCCCCATTTCATCTCAAGTGAAATCTAGCAACAGATGATAATAGTGAAAACAGTGGATGGCTAGGTGATGCTATAGGGACCCCTCCATATGAATGTTAGTTATACAACAATATCTACTCAAATAGTGTATATAAGCTGCCCTACAAACACTGCCTGAATATGCCTTCATTTGCCTAGGGAGAAGTCATCTTTGAGGTTTCCTATTTTGAATGCTTTACTCTGATATTTAATATCTTGTAGCCACTTTTCAAGTTTTTAATTCATTCCATGTATTGCAATTATTAGCACTGTGAACCTGTGAGACACAACTTCTATTATTTATCTCATAATAAAAGGTATAAAAGGTAAGAAACTATAGTTGACAAATACTAAGGAAATGGCAACAGAAACAAATCCAAAGAGGAAAGTGTCCGGGGGCAGAATTTAAGGGTTACTCTTGTTTGTTTGTTTGTTTGTTTGGTTTGGTTTGGTTTTGAGACAGGGTTTCTCTGTGTAGCCCTGGCTATCCTGGAACTCATTCTGTAGACCACGCTAGTCTTGAACTTTCAGAGAACCACCTGTCTCTGCCTCCTGAGTGCTGAGATTAAAGGTGAGGGCCACCAAGCCCAGCCTCAAGGGTTACTCTTCACCATACTGTGACAATGGTAGTGATATTAGATTTCACCCAAAACCACGTTTGCATTCTACTCTACAGAGATAAGTAGAAGTAAACTGAACTTCCACTAAGTGTAGACATTGTAATATTTTTTGAGCACCAGCCTTTAGTTGTCATAAAATATTCTGACCATTTATATCAAGTAACAAAAATATATTAATAGAACTCTTATTCAACTTTGTTTCCTTTGACACTACCTAGCATAGTACCTAGTACATGATAGATACTTCATACTTCTTTATTTTGAAAGTATTGACTTTAGATTGATGTGATTTAAGGCAAATATTCATTTTTTCTATTCATTGTTTTATTCCTAAATTATTTTCAATATTTTCTGGACTTCTGTTGTATGAGGAACTTAGTATATTATTCAAGAGGAAAATAAATAGTCTTTAATGCCAAGGAAAAAAAGAATGTTTAATTCTTGTAGGTATTGTACAACTAGTTAGATACATTCTGTACCAACTAGAGTGGAAAAATAAAAGTCCCCAGTGATATCTTTACCAAACTGTTATTAACCTCCACTTAACATATTTCTCAGGAGTCACTTGACTTTGTTCAGTTTTCCACAGTTTTGTAGCATCTGGAAATAGAAGGGTAAGTACCCTCCTGAGAAGTATTTACTTTGAAAATTTAAAGATCATCTTAAATTTACAGATAATTAACAGTTCTTTCCATGGGCAAATACCAACTTGAAGGTTGCTTTAAAGAGCCAATTCACTCTACTGGAAAATTTGCCAAAATTTCATGTGACCACATATCCAGTTTAGTGAATTATGGGAATTATGATGCTGGTAAAACTGAACTATTGGTTTTGCTAATCCAATTATGGTGTGTCTTTAATAGCTACTTATTTATTTAGATCTTTGTACTTTTGAGTTGTGAGTTCCCCCACACCTATTCTCTAGGACTACAAGATCAGTGAAACTTTGTAAAAGGTCCTCTTACGATCTCATTCTGCTTGTATTTTAATGGTATCACAAATCCATTTCTTCTTTGATGCTAACTGTCCTAGAGAAGTTAGGGTTTCATCTTACTTAGACCCAATAATCCTCATAGTGTTTGGTAGTTCTTACTGTCCTGCATCTTAGATTGCTTTATTATCTTCTTAGGTGAACCATAATTTTAAAAGTAGATACATAGTGATGTCAGAGACTTTGGGAGACTGAGCATATAGGATCGCTGAGGAATGTGGTTATATTGTTAAGAGTCCATGTAGTAAACAATGCTGTTTTCCTTTCTTCATGTTCTTCTCTTGACTGAATTACATAAGTATTGGTTAATATTTGTTCTACTCTTTTAGACAGAAATAATCCTCTGCCTATTCTGTACAATTGTATCATGAAATGTAAAATAAACAGTTGTGTATTATTAAATATAAGCCCTCTTAAGGTCACCCTTTAAGCTCTGAATGTCCTTAGAGTGTTTTGCTCTAGTCTCTTATTTTCTAGGTCATTTTAATTTTGAAATGTCCATTTATCATTTTTAGTTTTAAAATAAGGATTTTACAAGGCTAAACTAAGATTAGACAAATCCTCTAAACATCTCCCATACAAACATATTTGCTTCCAAGAAGGTTAAGGTTCTGCAGCATTTAGGTTCCACTGAAGCAGTTCAGAGTGTGTTCTGTAGAGGAGAATCCACTGGAGGATTTGAAAGGCACTGGATACCTTGCCCTGCTGTGTTTTACAGGTCCTGATTTAAGTAGCCTTACAGGCAGCCCAGGCACAGACAAGATTAGAACCTCCATGGAGGATTCAAATATGCAGGCAGGGTTAGAATGCTCTCTGTTTATTCTGATTAAAACAATTATGGTTTGATAAAGATTTGAGTGAAAAGATAAAGATCTACCTAATTACTAATGTCAGAATTAAAGGGATAAATAAACATTACATTTATTTTCTTAAAAAGAATTCTCTGGGAAGCAGATGTGAACTACTACATCCTTAATAGCCTGACTGTCATTGCCATCTCCACTACTCAGCAGCAGGACTTTTGCAGGCATTGTAGACATAAACCCCCATTTTAGAGTGTGCTTGATCCATAAGAAGTTCCCAAGTGTCAGATTTCTTCCTAGAATGAAGTAGAAATGCTTTAGTGTAAACCATTCCCATGTTTACTCATAGAGATATACAACCCTTTTAATACCTAAAATAAATTTACTCCGATGTATTATATATATAACCTATAAAATTCACATATGATGATGATGATGATGATGATGATGAACAATGATGGTCCAGAAGGTTCAAAGTGCTTACACATGGTCTGAACACTTGCCACAACAATTGGCAGTGACTTTACAATCAAACCTTGTGGAGTTATTTTTTTTTATTCATGAAGTTCTAATCAATTGTCATTTTGAAGACAAATTCAGGAAATGGGAAGATTAAATAAGTTTCCATCAGTTCCAAGTTTGAAATCTCAACCTTAGTTATTACCACTTAGAAACACAGCTGGAAAAATACAATAATTAAGCAACAAAAACGTATCAACTACTAAAACCAAAAAGAAAATATTCTAGGATCCCAATCAGGCTATCACACTGTGTTGAATTTCTTAGATTTTTTTAAATGATTTTGGAAATTTTGAGAAGTTCTGTCTTAAGTGTTTTTTAGAATGTTCTTCATTGGATTTTTATTTGGAAGTAGTTTATCTTATGTGTGGAATTAACAAAATCTCCAAACAATAGAAAATACAGTACATTGTATTTCCCAATCTAAGACACCCAGAGCTGTGTAGTTCTTAATGATTCATTTCATATTTTCACCCATCATAGCTACATAATGTTGTATTGTAGATGATCTAACAATGATTTGTCAAAACAATAATGTCAGCAATATTTGAGAAGTCTGTTATTAACTATAATTTAGTTGAAAACAAAAGGCACTAGAATACTTAAAATGAGTTTATGTTTAATCTATAGTCATGGATTTTGTAATCTTTGCTGATAAGAAATTTACTTTCTTTTTTTATACTTTTTTTTATTTCTTCAAGTTACATCTCAGTCACAATCCCTTCCCTACTCCCCCCTCCTGTCCCACCCTCCCACCCTCTTCCTCCAAACATCTCCCCCTTTCAGTCCAACAAATGTTTCCTTCTCTTATAACAGTAAATATTATACAAAACAACAGAAATAAATGCGCCACAATTATGACAGTTAAATGGCTTAGTATACATTCCCAATGTCCATTCCATATGTATTTGGCCCCTGACTTTAACATTCTACTATCTAACCATCTCCATGAGTTTAAAGTTCTATATCTGTTGCGTATGTCCTTTACTTGCTTGGTTAGAGTTATCCCCAGGTATTTTATATTGTTTGTGGCTATTGTGAAGGGGATTGTTTCCCTTATTTCTTTCTCAGCCCATGAAGACAAGTGGCCCAGACGATTCAGCCTTGCAGACTCCTTCAATAGCTGTTTCCTCAAAAGTCTACAACCACAACTCAAAATCACTAAGATCGTTCAGCTCCACAGACTGCTCCAGCCAGAACTTCAGTAAAGGCCTGAAGATCAGCTTCTGTCTACAAACTTCTTAGGACATCTAAGTAGGGGCACAAAAGGACTGAATATCAAATGATTCTATTAAAATTTTTAACCATTTTTCCATCCCTATTTGTGCCCCAAACAGGTTTACTACGTCCCAAATAAGCAGGAAGTCATTTATGAGAGCCATGTCCCAGGCCCAGAAGGTGGGGAGGGTGTTCCCCCCCCTTTGGTTATTTGATGGATAACAGAAAATTTTGTCATTTAGGGGAAGAGACTACAAGCTGCTAAATGGTCTTGTTAAATGGGTTTTGGAGATTAGACCTAGGGACTTGTCTCTTTTTCTTTTCTGTATCCTTCTTTCTCTCCTAGGAATGAATAGACTGGAGAAAAAATGGGACATAGACATAGTATAGGAAAGATCAAGAAAAAAGGACAGATTATTGAATAAGCCCTTATACCTTTGTATATTGATACAAAATTAATACTATATTAGGCTAAATTGGTATTGATCATTGTATATTAATGCAAAATTAAGATTGTATTGGACTATTTCGGTACTGATCTTAGTATATTGATACAAAATTAAGAGTATATTTGGCCACATTGGTATTGATCTTTGTATATTGTTACAAAATTAAGGGTAACACTTCTTAAAGGTATTGTACCTTGTAATGCTTAAAAGGGAAATGTGAAGTTTTGGCCTTTTGCTACCAACCATCATAAATGGTTTAGGATAATTAAGAAATACAAACTAACAGTCATGCAAGCATGTCATTTTGTTAGTTACTATGAGAGTCTATCACAGTTATTTTCTAAGCTACTCAGATATCAAGTTGTTAAGAGACAGCAACATTTGCCTATCTAAACATAAGAGATAGATAGGGCGGCTTCAAAAACCCCAAGAGATCTGCAGAGTATGGCATTCAAAGATGTTTTCTTAAATTAAGATTTTTTTGATATCGAGACATGCCAGGCCCTTCCACTCCAAGTAGAAGATGAGCATCGAAGAATCCTCAGTGGGAGATGGTTGAATTAGTGGCAAGCCTATCTCCTGGCAAAACAAAACAAAACAAAACAAAACAAAAAACAAACAAACAAACAAACAAACAAAAACCCTTGCTTCAACTGTAGACAGACTGCTGTCCAAAAAGGACAAAACTTGGAAGCAGGTAAGTCGACAGCCTAGCTCTGCCAAGACAGGGTAGGTAAGTCCTTCATAATTCCTGCTCTACAATCAATGTCTGTCAGAGAAACGGGGCCAAATAGCTGAAGATTGATACTGTAATGTATGGAGAGAAAATGGGAACTGTCTAGGCAGCCAGTGGTATGTCATTTCTTAGTTTTGGAAGCTGCGGGCCCTGCACTTCCTATATATCAGACATATTTATCCCTCTCAGGTCTCTGAGGTGGTTGAAGAATAGATAGCTAGAGTCTCATAGTTAAATTATGAGTTGTTTAGGAATCAAGAGGGCGTTCTGGATCTAAGAAGATGTTTTTAAAATTGTGATTCAAGTTAATATGAAAGCTGAGTTAGATAGAGAACTTTAAACTCATGGAGATAGTTAGATAGTAGAATGTTAAAGTCAGGGGCCAAATTCATATGGACTGGACATTGAGAATGTATGCTAAGCCATATAACTCACAGAATTGTGGCCTATTTGTTTCAGTTGTTTTGTACTGTATTTATTGTTATAAGAGAAAGAACCATTTGTTGGACTGAAAAAAAAAGAATTATGCATTCTGGGGGAAGGGTGAGAGGGTAGGAGGGTGGGGTTGGGGGGTGGAGGGAGAGGGCTGTAATGGAGATGTAACTTGAAGTAATAAATAAACATTAAAAAAGTTCTATATCTGACTCAGCTTTCATACTAACTTGCATCACAATTTTAAAAACATCTTCTTAGATCCAGAACGCTTTCTTGATTCCTAAACAACTCATAATTTAACTATGAGATTCTAGCTATCTATTCTTCAACCACCTCAGAGACCTGAGAGGGATAAATATATCTGATTATGTAGGAAGTGCAGGGCCCGCAGCTTCCAAAACTAAGAAATTACAAACCAGTGGCTGTCTGGACATTTCCCGTTTTCTCTCCATGTTACAGCATCAGTCTTCAGCCTTTTGGTCCCGTTTCTCTGACATTGATTGTAGAGCAGGAATTATGAAGGGCTTTATAGTCTGTTTAAAAATAATTGCTCAGCTTACTCAGAATTGAACAATATATTTAGCTCTGTGTTATACACGAACTATTCTCATCCTGGTGGCTCTTGCTGTGCATTAGTTGACCTGTTCACAGATGCTGTTACCTGCTCACCCTGAGCCATGCAAACTGCACTGTTGCTCTTGAGTCATGCTTACCAACAGAGGGGCTGCATCAGTTCCCCTTCCAGCTCATATTTGACCTTCCTAGCATTGCTTTAAAATGACTTCCTGGTTAAAAGGAATCAAATATATAAAGATTACTTTCTGTACTATGAAAGAGGTATAAATGGCATACAGTGAAATATACAAAAATTAAGAGTATTATTTTATGAATATTACTAATACATACACTTATCTGTAATCTTTATCATATCCAAAGTTAGACTATTAACTATTCCTAGAAAATATATTCACATCACTACTTACAGTTTCCTTTACCTCAGAGATCAGTTGCTCCAGTTTTTATCATCATAGGCTTATTTTACTTATTAATGTAATAAAGATAAATAGAATCAAGAATAATGCCATTTTGCTTTCTTCAGTTCAACACAGTGTATGTGATATCTACCTAAGAAATATTTTGTTTCTTTATACTGATGGGTAGTATTCCATTCCAAGGCTATATATTCCAACTGTTGATAAGTTCTTTACAATACCAATTGGGTATACACATATATAAATAGATATGTACATATATGTTCATCACTGTTGAAAAAACAACATAAGACAAACTTCTGCGTAAAATGGAATGTTAACATAATTTCCTAAATAAAAAAATATCCTAGAATGATTGAGGCATCTCTCCTCCAGTCAATAAAATATCACAACTTATCTTGCCATACCTTGTTGCTGACATTGCTGAGGCATCATGTCTTTTTGTGTTCTGGATTTTGATTTTGATTTTAATTTTGATTTAATTTGTTCAGCTTTGATTTTAACTTTTATTTACCTGATGAGCAAGAATGCATGGATTTTAATGTATTAGTAATTCATGTGATAGATCTTCTCATGCTTTAAATGTTTTTTTTTTCTTTTTAAAGATTTACTTATTTTTATATTATGTGTAAGAATGTCTTATCTGTGTACAGCCCTCACAGAGGCCAGAAGAGGACATTGGATCCTGTGAAGAAAGAGTTAGAGAAGATGCACGGGTGCCATAGGGATGTCCTCTGCATGAGCAGCATGTTCTCCTTATCTTTGAGCTATATCTGGAACCTCTTTTTTATTGTTTAGTATAATGAAAGTATAACTTTTTTTATATCCTGTGAGTAAAAATACTTTTGAGATGTAGCTATGCAAAAATCTTCTAAAGTGGGAATTACTTACTAATTTTTTGAAATAGTAGATTTTTGATAAACAGAAAATTTTAATGTTGATTATGTCAAATTTATCAACTACTTCTCTTATTGTTAATCCTTTATGTGGCCCATATAAAGAAAAAAATTTATTAAACACACAGTCTGAAAGACATTTTCTCATATTTTTGGCAAACACTTTTTGAAATTGGTGCTTGATTTAGACTTAAAGGTTTCCTAAATAAATATGAAGATTTTGTGTGAGAAGAGGGATGAAGATGTACTGTCCTGTAATATTGTTAGTTATTATTTAGCAGTATTTTCATGAGGTGAATGGAGCACCAATGTTTTCCCTGCTATATTATTTTGTATATTTGTAGAATCAATTCATTGTGATGTGGAAGGGTCCCCTTCAGGAATCTTTTTATTTTTAGTGAACTATTCCTTTTTTTTTCAAGTATCATCCTATCTTAATAGGATACCTATATAGTACACTTTAAAAAGATATGTATATTTATTAATTTTTGTTGCTGTAACAGAATGCCATTACCAAAAGCAACTAAAGAAGATCTTATTTTGATTTACAGAAAGTTGGGTATTCATAGCAGTGGGAAACACATGGCAGTCTGTGCAGGAGGCTGGCATATCACATTTCAACTCCTTATAAGAAACATCAAGAGGATAGGAAGCAGAGACAGGGCAAAAACCTTCAAAGTCAACCCACAATGGTTTACTTCCCCAACAAAGGTTCTTGTAAAAGTTCCATAACCTCCACAGACAATGCCACAGTCCAGAGATCATGTATTTGAAGACCTGAGCCTACAAAAGACATTTCTCATTCAAACCATTACAAGGTAGGACAGATAATCCAACATTCTTATGATTTTTTTAATTATTATGAGACTTTGCATTCTCATTTGATTTGGGTTTCAGATCACCCTTTTCCCCCCTAAAATCTTGATTTTTTTATTTGATAGAACCTTAAACATATGTACATTTGAAAACATAAAACAGAATAAGATATTAAAACATGAAAAGAGAATTTTTGCAATTTTGTTCATTTTATTTTTGCTAATATTTAGTGGAGACTTTTTTCCACATCTGGCACTAAATTTATGACTAAATAGTTTGCTTTTCTTACTAGTATAAAATGAAATATGTGCCAGGTTTACTCACATATATTTTAACACACTGTAAAATACATACATTTTAAGTGTAATTTATTGAGTCTTGGAAAATTTATACCTCATGCAATTACAACTATATAAAGAATTCAAAGTACTGTATTTCTTCAAATGTTTGCTTATGTTCTTTCTGATAAGGTACTCAAATTCTTAGTTTCTAACAAGCAATGTCATGATTTCTGATACCTGTGATTTAATATGCCTTAAGTAGTTTGTTATAAATGAACTTATAAAGTAAGCAATGTTTTATGTTGCTCTTGATTTGTTCTGCCTGTTGTTTTTTAGTTTTGTCCCACTTGGCATGCACTAGCAGCTGACTTCTTTATATTGTCAAGCAGTAAACCATTGTTCAGTCTTCTTGTGTCATTGCCTATTAATTAATGTTGCTCATCTGAACCATTTCTAGATTTTGCCTTTTGTTCATAATTATTAATGAAGTTTATATACAAGGTTATATGTTCTTGATTACTTTCCCCAGTTTTGGATTTTTTTCTTGTTTGCTATTTATATGTTAGTACTGCATAAAGTCTGGGTATGAATATTTTGTTACAGATACATTATAAACATTTTATCAGGAATATAATATTGAAAATGACATAAAATCAATACAATGTGATCCTATATATTTTTCATTGCTTAAAATATTTTACTGAAGTATAAGTATTCACCAATTATGTTGGATTCTACTACTTAGCCAAATTGAAATGATAAGGACACTAGCCAAAACCTTTGTTCATCAAATTGTCATGAGATCAAGAATGTGAAAACTTTGGGAAGCAAGCACTTCCTTTGATCCATGTAGAATCTTCTTCATTATATCATGTAGTTTTGTTTTTTGTAAACAAGGATCTGTGGTCCTCAGCCATTTATACCAAGTGTATAAGGTTTGCCTGTACAGGCAAAAATTTAGACAGTCATGCTCCCCTGAAAACCAGAAAAACCAGGACACACTGCTGGCTTTTTGGATATTCCAAATGGGTTAAATTTTCTATTATGCAATATGCTGGTTTAAGCATAAGAATAAAACATTATTTATTGTCTTTTAGTTTTGAAATTAACCTTGTTACTGACAGTATTTGATCAATAATTATGTTGATAAAATTATAATGAAACTTTGGGTATATATTTATAAAAAGATATGTCTTTTAATTTAAGTTCAATATCTGATCTCTTGAAGAACAAAAGCTACCAAACAAAAACTTTTATTCAGCTTACTCAAAAATACTTTACTGAATGAAACATAAATTGGATGTAATTTATGTCAATTATCATGAAAATCATCTAACTACACATAGATGCCTATCGCATAGTAGTTACTGCATATTAATATTCAGTGATAAAACTTTTGAGTTTTTTTACTTTACATTTCTGTTATATTTTTGTTTTCTGGATTACAAATTATCAAGGAAAAATTAATTTGACAAAAATAAATATATGCTTCACAAACTAAATCTGTCTTTCTAATAATGCTTTTTTTAATAATTTATTTTTTATTTCTTCAAATTACATCTCAATCACAATCCCCTCCCTACTCCCCCCTCCAGTCCCACCCTTCCACACTCTTCCCCATCAACCCCCCATCTTCTACCCCTTTTTTAAGTTTAAGGTATATCTTTTTCCCCCCAACAGCTCCCCCTTTCAGTCCAACAAATGGTTCTTTCTCTTATAACAATAAATACAATAAAAAACCACAGAAATAATTAGGCCACAATTATGAGAGTTATATGGCTTAGCATACATTCCAATGTCCAGTCCATATGTATTTGGCACCTGACTTTAACATTCTACTATCTAACCATCTCCATGAGTTTAAAGTTCTATATCTAACTCAGCTTTCATACTAACTTGCATCACAATTTCAAAAACATTTTCTTAGATCCAGAACACACTCATGATTCCTAAACAACTCAAAATTTAACTATGAGACTCTAGCTATCTATTCTTCAACCACCTCAGAGACCTAAGAGGGATAAATATATCTGATTATATAGGAAGTGCAGGACCCGTAGCTTCCAAAACTAAGAAATGACTTACTCCAAGTAGAAGATGAGCATCGAAGAATCTCCAGTGGGAGATGGTTGAATTTGTGACAAGCCTATCTCTTGGCAAGAAAAACCCCTTTCTTCAACTGTAGACAGAATGCTGTCCAAAAAGGACAAAACCTGGAAGCAGGTAAGTCGACAGCCTAGCTCTGCCAATACAGGGTAGGCAAGTCCTTCATAACCCCTGCTCTACAATCAATGTCTGTCAGAGAAACGGGGCCAAACAGCTGAAGACTGATGCTGTAATGTATGGAGAGAAAATGGGAACTGTCCAGGCAGCCACTGGTATAATGCTTATTTCTTAGCTATTAGATTTAGTGTATGTGGTTTTATGTTGAGGTCTTTGATACACTTGGACTGAAGTTTTGTGAAAGGTAATAAGTATGGTCTTTGCATCCTTCTACATGTTGACATCCAGTTAGACCATCACCATTTGTTGAAGATACTTTCCTTCTTCAATGTAAAGTTTTGGCTTGTTTTTCAAAAATTAAGTGACTGTAGGTGTGCGGGTTTATTTCTGGGTCTTTGATTCGATTCCATTGATCAACTGGTCTGTTTCTATGATAGTACCATGCTGTTTTATTACTACTGCTCTGTAGCACAGCTTGAAATCATGGATGGTAATACCTCCAGATGTTCTCTTATTATACAAGGTAGTTTTAGCTATTCTGATTTTTGTTGTTGTTGTTGTTTTGTTTGGTTGGTTTTTCCATATGAAGTTGAGAATTGTTCTTTCAAGGTCTGTAAAGAATTGTGTTGACATTTTAATAGGAATTGCATTAAATCTGTACATTACTTACAGTAGGATGGCCATTTTTATTGTGTAGATCCTATCTTACCTATATATGAACATGGGAGATCTTGCTATCTTCTGATATTTTCTTCAATTTCTTTCCTCAAGGACTTGAAGAAATTTTTGTACAGGCCTTTCACTTGCTTGGTTAAAGTTACCCTATGTATATTATTTTATTTGTAGCTATTGTGAATGGTGTTGTTTCCCTAATTTCTTTCTCAGCCCATTTATTTTTGTATAAAAAATGGGTACAGATATTTTAAAATTAATTTAGTATCCAGCCACATTACTGAAGGAGTTTATCAGCCATAGGTGTTCTCTCCTAGAACTATTGGAGTCACATTTTATGTGTCACTTATCATATCATCTGAGAATAGGGATACTTGACTTCTTCCTTTCCAATTTATATTCCTTTGATCTCCTTTAGTTTTCTTATTGCTCTAGCTAGAACTTCAAGCACTATGTGGAAGAGAGATGGAGAGAGTGGGCAAACTTGCCTTGTCCCTGATTTTATTGGAAGAGCTTAAAGTTTCTCTCCATTTAATTTGATGTTGGCTACTGGCTTGCTGTATATTGCCTTTATTATATTTAGTATGGTCCTTGTATGCCTGATCTCTCCAAGAGATCATAAAGGGGTGTTGGATTTTGTCAAGTGCTTTTTCAGCATCTAATGAGATGATCGTGTGTTTTTGGTTTTATTTTTTTCTTCTTTCAGTTTGTTTATATTGTGGATTATGTTGATGGATTTTCATATGTTGAACCACTCCTGCATCCCTGGGATGAAGCCTACTTGATCATAGAGTTTGACATTTTTAATAAGTTCTTGAATTAGGTTTGTAAGTATTTTAACCATTTTAATGTTATTGACATTCATAGGGGAAATTGGTCTGAAATTCTCTTTCCTTGTTCAGACTTTGTGTGGTTTAGGTTTCAGGGTGACTGTGGCCTCATAGAATGAGTTTGGCAGTGTTCCTTCTGTTTCTATTTTGTGTAAGAGTTTGAGGAATATTGGTATTAGCCTTTCTTTGAAGATCTGGTAGAATTCTGTGCTGAAACCACCTGACCTTGGGCTTTTTTTTTTTGTTCATTTGTTTGTTTTTGGTTGGGAGACTTAAAGACTGCTTCCATTTCCTTAGGAATTATAGGACTGTTTAATTTGCTTACCTGATCGTGATTTAACCTTTGTATGTGGAATCTATCCATAAAATTGTCCATTTTGCTTAGGTTTTCCAATTTTGTGGTAAGTAAATAAGACCTACTGATTCTTTGGATTTCCTCAGTGTGTGTTTTTATTTTCCCCTCTTTCATTTCTGGTTTTGTTGATTTGGATATTTTCTCCTCTTTTTTTTTTTTTTTTAGTTAGTTTGGCTAAATGTTTTTATAATTTGTTGATTTTCTCAAAGAACCAGCTCTTGGTTTCATTGATTCTTTTTATTGTTCTCTTTGTTTCTAATATATTGGTTTCAGCCCTAAGTTTTCCTACCGTATACTCCTGTTGGGAGTGTTTGCTTCTTTTTGTTCTAGAATTTTCAGGTGTGCTTTTAAATTATTAGTACAGGAAATCTTAAGTTTCTTTTTGAAGGTGCTTAGTACTATGATCTTTCATCTTATCACTGCTTTTTATTGTATCCCATAAGTTTAAGTATGCTGTGTCTCATTTTCATTGAATTCTAAAAATACTTTACTTTCTCTTTTTTAATTTTTCCTCTGACCCAGAGATCATTGAGTAGAGTGTTGTTCAGTATCCATGAGTTTGTAGGTTTTTTGTTCTTTCTGTTACTGTATAAGTTCCATGGTGATCTGATAAAATACAAGGAGTTATTTCAATTTTCTTGTGTCTGTTGAGGCTTGCTTTGTTGTCTATTTGGGGGAAAGTTCCATAGGTGCTGAGAAGAAAGTATATTCTTTTGTGTTTGGGTGAAATGTTCTACAGATATCAGTTAGGTCCATTTGATCCATGATGTCTGTTAGTTTCATTACTCTGTGTGGTTTCTGTATCATTAATCTGTTCATTGGTAAGAGAGGTATTTTGAAGTCTCCCATTATTAAAGTCTGGGGTTCAATGTGGGATTTGAGCTTTAATAGTGTTTTTTTTATGAATAATATGGGTACACTTTCATTTGGAGCATTTATGTTCAAAATTGAGATGTCATTTTGCTGGATTTTTCCTTTGATGGGTGTGAAGTGTCCTTCCCTATTACTTTCGATTAACATTGGTTAAAAGTCTCTTTTATTAGATCCTGGAATGGCTATTCCAACTTGCTTCTTGGGACCATTTGCTTGGAATATCCTTTTTTAGCCCTTCACTCTGAGATAATCTCTATCTTTTTTCTTTGAGGTATGTTTCTTATAAGCAGCAGAATGATAGATTCTGTTTTCATATCCAGTCTCTTAGCCTGGGTCTTTTATTGGGGGAATTGAGTCCCTTGATGTTGAGGGATATTAATGACCAGTGATTGCTGGTCATTCATATAATTAATAACAGGTCATTAGTTGCTGTTATCTTGATGCTGATAATGGTAGGGTGTGAGTTTCTCTTCATTTGCTTTGGCTGCAGTGGAGTTGTTTGTGTTTTTGTATTTTCTTGGGTGTAGTTAACCTCCTTGGGTTGGAGTTTTCCTTCTAATATCTTCTATAGGGTTGTATTTGTGCATAGATATTGTTTATATATAGTTTTGTCATGGAATATCTTGTTTTCTCCATCTATGGTTATTGAAAGTTCTGCTGGGTATAGTAGTCTGGGATGTCATATCTGGTCTCTTAGGGTCTGCAAGATATCTGCCCAGGTTTTGTTGGCTTTTAGGGTCTCTGAAGAATATCAGCTATGATTCTGAGAAGTCTGCTGTTATATGTTACTTGGCCCTTTTCCCTTGCAGCTTTTAACACAATTTCTTTGTTCTGTGCATTTAGTGTTTTGATTATTATGTAGCAGGAGGAATTTCTTTTCTGGTTCAATCTATTTGGAGTTCTATAGGCCCCTTGTATGATTATAAACATTTCTTTCTTTAGGTTTAGGAAATTTTCTTGTATGATTTTGTTGAGGATGTTTTCTGGTTCTGAGAACTCAAGTCTTCTTTTTCTTCTATTCCTATTATTCTGAGGTGTCGTCTTTTCATAGTGCCCTTGATTTCCTGAAGATTTTGTGTTACAACTTTTTTTAGATTTAACATTTTTTTGACAGATGTATCAATATCTTCAATTTTATCTTCTGTGCCTGAGATTCTTTCTTCTATCACGTGTATTCTATTGGTGATGCTTGTGTCTGTAATTCATTTTTTTCCCTCTAGGTTTTTCAGTTCCAGAATTTCCTCAGCTTGTGTTTTTGTTATTGCTTCAACATCCCTTTTCAGGCCTTAAACCATTTTATTCCTTTCCTGTTCCTGTTTAACTATATCCTGAATTTCTTTAAGGACTTTATTCATTTCTATCACCTGTTTTCTTGTATTTTCGTGTTTTTCTTTGAGTGATTTGTTTTCCTCCTTTAAGATATCTACTATTTTCATAAGTGTAGAGTTAAGGTCATTTTCTTGTGTTTCAGTTGTGTTAGGTTTTCCAGGGTTTTCTGTGTCATTATAGCTAGGTTATGGAGACACCATATTGCCTTTTTTTTTATAGTGTTCTTTTGCTGGCCTTTAGACATATGGTTTTTAGGGAAGACCCTTGTTCTGGAGGTTCACTAATCCTGGTACCCGATGCCCTCCTCTGGATGATGGGCAGTTAGTTTCCTGTAATAGAGAATGGATCTCAGAAAGTAACTACACTCTCCTCAGCTTTTTGTGATCAAATTGGACCTATAGGCAGGGGATTGTCATGGGGGCACTTTCCTGTATGGTCCTGAGAACTGATGGGTCTCTTCAGAAACGCAGGTCAAGCTGTGAATCAGAGGCTGGATCTACGCACCTCTGTAACCTGGGCTCTCTCTTCACTGACAGAATCATTTTGGGTTCAATAGTTCAGCTGCTGATTCATTCAGCAGTTATTGAGATCCATTGGAACCGTAGTCTGGGACCATGCATTGTTCAGGCTAGCAGCTCCACCCAAGACAGGGGCCACAGACGGCACTCCTGTTCCTGACTGTTGCAAGCGCTCGTGTGTTCAGGTGGGTGGCCAGTCCCAGCATTTGCTGGCTGTGTTTACAGTCCATGTGTGACTCGATCACTCAGCTGTAACTGAGTTTTGTCCCCTGTCACTATGATATTGTTCACACTATGCGCTGCCATGTTGGCACCTCTGAAAAGAAAATCTCAGTGATCTGTGCACTCCCGTTATCCGGCTGTTCTTCCCTGGAAGGCCTGGTGGTCCACGTATAGGCTGGAACTTAGGAAGACAAGCAGGCCACTCACCTGAGGCTGAAACTGTGGTCTGGAACTGCACACGATTCTGGCCCAGAGCTCCTCAACAGATGGGTGGCAAAGTGGGCTGGTCTCAGAGTGGTGTTCCTGGGACCTGAGTGTGCTGTTTGGCATGGTGACCAGCCTCAGCACTTGCTGTGGAAATTCAGATGCAGCCTGTGTTTCAGTCAGCTGTGTGGCTTCAAATTTGCTCCAAAGTGACTAATCTCAGCCTCCTACCACTTAGACCCTATGTGCTATGGTTGGCGCCATCTAGGAATCCAAGTTTCACTTTTTAATAATACTGCTTACACTAATTCCAGATATGTTTTATTTGTGTGTCCTTCCTTCTTTTGTCTTTTCTTCCTCCCTTCCTCCCCGCTTCCTTCTTTCCTTCCTCCATTCCTTTACCTGCTTCCTGTCTTCATTCATTAATTCATTCATTCTTTCTTTCTTTTCTTCCTTCCTTCCTTCTTTCTTTCTTCCATTTCTCTCTTCTTCCCTCTTTTCCTATTTTAGTATTTCCTCTACTCACATCCTTTCTTTTCCTCTCCCTGCTTTCTTTCAATACTGCATTTGTAATATTTTAGCAGTGTAATGGTTGGACTATTCTATTAGATTTTATTTATTTATGTATATATTTATTTATTCAGATTCTTGGCAGGAACTTTCTTACATTGTTCAAGCCTTTCTGGAGATGGATTCATGGGAGGATGGTGGTAGGTAAAATTAGGGATTTCAAGTGAAATTTATTTTTTATTATTAAATGTATTTATTCATTTAATTTCTTGATTACAGCCCCTTCTCTCCTCTTCACCTGTTCTCATCTTCTCACCCTCCCCCTCACCTTCTCCTCCATAATTCTAACAACCCATTCCAACTCTGCAAGTTAGTTCAGGCTAAGAGTGCCCTCTTCTGCTAAGGCTAGGTAAGGAAGCACAGCTAGGGTAGGGTGGTCCTCGAACAGACAATAGAGTTCATGTCAGGGACTGTCTCCAGTCCATTTGCTAGGTGTTCTACATGAAGACCAAGGTACCTATATGTTACAGATATGTAGCAGGCCTAGGTCCAGATTATATATATATATATATATATATATATATAGGTTGGTGCTTCAGTCTCTGTAAACCCCCAGTGTAAGTCCCCAGGGACCTGGTTTAGTTGACTCTATTGATATTGTGAAGTTCTTGTCCCCTCTGGGTCCCTCTATTCCTCCCAGAAATGGCATGGGTGGGTCTTGAGGTAGAACTATTTCACATTTTCTGAGATACTGCCAGATTTATCTCCAAAGCAGCTGCACAAACTCGCACTCCCACCAGCAATGGAGAAGTGTTCCCCTCTCTCCACACCCTCGCCAGCATGTGCTGTCATTTGAGTTTTTGATCTTAGCCATTCTGACATGTGTGAGATGGAATCTCAGAGTCGTCTTGAGTTGCATTTCTCTGATGATTAAGGATGTTGAGCATTTCTTCAGGTGTCTCTCAGCCATTAGGGATTCCTCATTTGTGAATTCTCGGTTTAGCTCTGTTCCCTATTTGTTGACTGGATTATTTGGCTTGTTGGTGTTTAATTTCTTGGGTTCTGTATAAATTTGGGATGTTAGCCCTCTGTCTGATGTTAGATTGGTGAAGACTTATTCCCAATCTGTAGGCTGCAGTTTTGTTCTATTGACAGTGTCCTTTGCTTTACAGTTTCATGAGGTCCCATTTATTAATTGTTGACCTTAATGCCTGAGATATTGGTGTTCTGTTTAGGAAATTATCTCCTGTACCAATGTGTTCAAGACTTTCCACTACTTTTTTCTTCTATTAAATTTAGTGTGTCTAGTTTTATGCTGAGATCTTTGATCCACTTGCACTTGAGTTTTGTGCAGCGTGATAAACATGGTCTATTTTCTTTCTTCTACCTGTAGACATCCAGTTAGACCAGCAACATTTGTCAAAGATTCTTTCTTTTTTTCCACTGTATGTTTTTGGCATCTTTGTCAAAAATCAACTGTCTGTACATATGTGGGTTTGTTTCTGGGTCTTCTGTTTGACTTCATTGATAAACCTGCTGTTACCATATCAATACCATGCTGCTTTTATTACTATTGCTCTGTAGTACAACATTAATATCAAGGATGGTAATACCTACAGAAGTTCTGTTATTGTATAGGATTGTTTTAGCTATTCTGGGTTTGTTTGTTTGTTTTTGTTTTTCATATGAAATTGAGAATTGTTCTTTCAAAGTCTGTAAAGAATTTTGTTGGTATTTTGATGGGAATTTCATTGAATCTGTAGATTGCTTTCTGGCCATTTTTACTATTTTAATCATTCTGACCCATGAACATGAGAGATCTTTCCATCTTCTGATATTTTCTTCAATTTCTTTTTTCAGAGACTTGAAGTTCTTGTCATTCAGGTCTTTCACTTATTTGGTTTGAATTACACCGAGACATTTTATATTTTTTTGTTACTATTGTGAAGGGTGTTGTTTCTCTAATTTCTTTCTCAACCTCTTTATCTTTTGTATAAAGAAGTGTTACAGATTTTTCTTTTTAGTTAATATTGCATCCAGCCCCTTTGCTGAAGGAGCTCTCTGGCAGAATTTTCAGGGTCACTTATACATATTATCATATTGTCTGCAAATATGAGCACTTTTAACTTTCCAATTTCTTCCTTTCCAATTTGTGTCCTATGATGTCCATTAGTTGTTTTATTGCTCTAGCTAGAACTACTTCAAGTTCTTATAAAATTTCTTCCCATGCTTTTTCTTTAGAGGCATTAGATGTCAAGACCATCATGACACCTAAGCTGAAAATAAAGGATTGCTGGTTCATCATATAGCTGCCTCAGAGCTGTTGAGATTCCGCCCAAAGGAATTTCCATTTTTAGAGAAACTTTTTCTCCAACTGTGCTGGGACTCACCTGAACCCACAATGCTTTCTCTGGGCTGAATCACTGGTCATCAACTGGCAACCCCAAGAGTATTGTGGTCCTCCAGACCTTCCTAAAACTCCAACAATACCTGGAGTGAGCCTGCATTCTACAGTGCTCACCTGAGGGAGAACTTGACCCTCAACTCCAGATGTGCTTTCCTTAAGGTCCTACCTGAGGGCAAAAGCAGCCACAGTGCTGCACTGCCCTTTTGTCTCTACCCAGGCACTGTACCCAGTGGAACATTAGAGGGAAACACAGCCCAATTCCAACCAATGGACCAGACTACTATATTGCAACTTATAAGTGGATATTAGCCACATAATACAGGATAACCATTCTACTACCCATAGACCCAAAGAGACAGGAACCTAGCATAACTAACCTACAAGAAACCCTACCAAGCAATGGAACGAAGCAGATGCTGAGACACACAGCCAAGCATTAGGTGGAGCTCTGGAAGTCACATATAAGAGAAAGAGAAAGAATAGAGGGATCTGGAGGGGACAAGAATGCTACATGAAGACCAACAGAACCAACCAACCTAGGCTCCTAGAGGCTTACAGAGACTGAAACACCAACAAAAATAAATACATACATACATACATACATACATACATGCATGCATGCATATATACATACATACATAAATGAAAGCATATATAGACTGGACCTAGGTTCCCACACATATAAGCAATGTGGTCTTCATGCAGAACCCTTAGCAAATGGAGCTAGTTGGGTGGGCCGTTGTTGACATGGATTCTGTTGCCTGCTAGTGGAACACTTTACCCTAGCCGGGACAAATTATTAGGCCCCGGGTAAGAGGAATCTCTTAGTCTTCATGTGTCCTGATGAACCGAGGTGGGTCTGTATGTGGGGTGCTCTCCTCATCTGAGGAGGAGAGGGGAGAAAGGAAAGAGTGTTGGAGAGTTGGACCAGGTGTTGAGGAGGGAGAGGCCTGTAATGGGGATGTCACTAATATAAATTAATTAAATAAATAAATTATATGGCTCCTCAGCTGCTGCTTAGGGACCCTCTGTCAAGCAGCTCTTTTCTGATAAAAGTGTAAAAAAGTATCTGATGAAAGGTAATTACTCATTTAAAAAAACATTCCACCACTGTGAACTGCCACTATGGGATATTTCCATTTCAACTGGCCATTATTTAGCTTTACCTCCCTTAGACATATTCCTCTTCCACAGTTCATCAGGTTCTCTCTAAGAGTCATTTTTCATTATTTATCCAGAGAATCTTCACTTATTTCCAAAAGTTTATTGCCGTAATAAGCCAGAGAGCAGTCCCTGGAAAAGAGAGGGTTTGAACCCTGAGGTTTATAAATATTATCTTTGTAGAAGTAATTAATCAAATTATTTTTAATGTTTGTATCATATTTAATGGGATGGCGGTGTTAACCCTTAACCCATCATTATAAATGAGCACACCTGACAGATTTTAACAAGCCTTAGCTTGAAATGAGAAATATTGGCCCAGATAAGCTAGCTCATTCTATTCTCAAAGGTGAAACCCCAATATACATACATATGTCTCCTTGGGCTGTTATTTTCCATACTATTTCAGTGTTCCAGGCCATGTGGAATGAGGTTCTTTTCTCAAACCCATGGTATATGTCCTCCTTCCTGCTCTTCTGGTTTCTTCTCTTCCCACAAATCTCTCTGCTTCAAAAATCTGTGCACCTTAGTCCTGCCTACCTCTGTCTTTGCCCAATCTCAGGCCTCAGCATTTATTCAACCAATCAGAGACAATGGTTAGCAAGTAACGTAACATAGCATTACTTGATGTACAGTAAGTAGGCTTCTGGTCGTAGGTTAAGTAACATTTAGAATGCATAACATAACCCCATCATATATTCTTTGGATAATGTATTTAGGCTAAGGATCTTGGCGTGGGATGATTAGTCTAGAATCCATATTATTCTGGATTCTAGATAACCAATATGAATCTGGCTGGCATACCATCCAGTGACTCTCAACCTTCCTCATGCTGTAACCCTTAAAACAGGTTTTCATGTTGGTATGACTCCCAACCCATAAAATTATTTTCATTGATATAACATTAGTATAGATATGTGTATTTTCTGATGGTCTTAGATAATCCCTTGTAGGAGTAGTGACCTACAGGTTGAGAAATGTTGATGGTCGTGCATGGAGATAGTATGAAGCCGTAAAATAGAAGTAGAAATTAGGGAGATATGGCCATATACCAGGGAATGGTAGCAGTCACCAGAACCAGAAAACAAAGACATAACTCGAAAATAAATACAAACAAAACAAAACAATTCCATTCTCCCTGGGCCCTCCAGAGGAAGCATGATGCTTTTGACACTTTCGTTTCTGCAGAGATACTTGGTCCATAATACTGCCCTTCAACACTGTAAGAAAATAAGTTTCTGTGGTTTTAAGAAGTCAGATTTATGTGTTTTTTTTTCTTTCTTTTTTTTTTTTTCTTTTTTTTTTTTTTTTTTTAGTTTTCTCTCAATTTTAATCCCCCCCCTCCCCCCCCCCCCCGTCCCCCCCCCCCCCCCCCCCC
>CAJQZJ010001969.1:11376249-11387214 GCA_907164525.1 Lophiomys imhausi
AATACAAAACAACAGAGGTAATTAGGCCAAAATTATGAGAATTATATGGCTTGGCATACAATCCCAATGTCCAGTCTATATGTATTTGGCACCTGACTTCAACATTCTACTGTCGATCTATCTCCATGAGTTTAAAGTTCTATATCCAACTCAACTTTCATCACAATTTAAAAAGCATCTTCTTAGAACACCCTCTTGATTCCCAAACAACTCAAAATTTAACTATGAGACTCTAGCTATCTATTCTTCAACCACCTCAGAGACCTGAGAGGGACAAATATATCTGATTATATAGGAAGTGCTGGGCTGCAGCTTCCCAAACTAAGAAATGACATACCAGTGGCTGCCTGGACAGCTCCCATTTTCTCTCCATACATTACAGCATCAATCTTCAGTCATTTGGCCCCATTTCTCTGACAGACATTGATTGTAGAGCAGGGGTTATGAAGGACTCGCCTACCCTGTCTTGGCAGAGCTAGGCTGTCGACTTACCTGCTTCCAAGTTTTGTCCTTTTTGGACAGCAGTCTGTCTACAGTTGAAGCAAGGGGTTTTTCCTACCCTGTCTTGGCAGAGTTAGGCTGTCGACTTCCCCGCTACCAAGTTTTGTCCTTTTTGGACAGCAGTCTGTCTGCAGTTGGTGCAAGGGGTTTTTTCATGCCAAGAGAAAGGCTTGCCACCAATTCAACCATCTTACAGTGGAGGTTCTTCGATGCTTATCCTCTACTTGGAGTAGAATAGGGTTGCCGTCAGGCGCTGATATGTCTTGATATAAAAAAAAAATCTTGATTTAAGATAACATCTTTGAATGCCATATTAGGATGGCCGAGCGGTCTAAGATTTATGTGTTTTTGATTTGTTTTGTTTTATGTAGCATGTGAAGCTAACTCAGCAATAGGGAGCTTCTTAGGAATTTATCACAACGTCAGCCTGACTTCAGACACTGGGAATGGTTTAAAGTTTGAAGGTGAGCTGCTAATCTTGGCTCACTGAAAACTTTACTCTTCTCTCTCTTTCTCTCTCTCTTTAATTTTCATTCTGAGTTCTGTATCTTGGTTTATGTTCCTTTATTGTCTGGTTGTTTAGGAAACTATTTCTCATCCTGTACAATACACTCTTACCAAAGGTTAGACATGTTCTTTTAATATAAAATCATTATACAGACATTTGAATTTAATATTTCAGTTTTTATATTAAATCACTTTTGAATACATATAAGATTTTACCCACTGGATCAAATAATTATTGATAGGTACAGTGAAATATAATTGGCACTTTCCAAAATCAAGTTTAATTTTGGGGACATAGTCAAATCTGACTCTATCTTGAAAACCCCATTAGATTAGCAATAGACTTTGTATTTAGCAATTTGGTACACTACTAACTTCACCTATTTTACTGAAAGTATATTTTAAATTATCCTGCTAAACAGATATTTTAACTTTTTTTACAGGGAACATGGCTAACTTAGTTTTATTGAAATAAGTAAATAAATTCTTATACAGCTACTTCAGGACACTACCAGCAGACCCTATGACTTTCATGCTAATGTTCATCTGGAAGTTTTCCATCATTGTAATATGATCATAGCATCAAATATCAACACCCATTCCTCATACATGTTTTTGTTTTTCAATAAGCCTAGTGCAGAGAATTGTGTTCTAAGAATAAAGAAAATTAGCCAAAGACCTGAATGGATGATACCAAAATTTCAAACTGAAGAAATTTTAGCATTTCATTGATCAGATATAAGTTATTCAAATACCTTTATGCTAGGTAACACTAAAATTTTAATTTTAATTATATAAAGTATAAATCAGATTTAAAAAGACCTTTTATGACTTAGGTCTTTTACTAGCTACTTTCTTTAATGACAAAATATAATGAAAACTACTCAACCGAGTATGTCTTTTGAAGAATTTATATTTTGCCTTGTTTGAAAGTGTTTCATAGCTATAAATAACGGCTTATGATTCCAGTTTTTATTCTTGACCTCCGATTGGTTAAAAATAGTACTTTTTAATAAATGTGGGATTATAATATGTGTACTAAGTAAAATAATTAAATTAATTGTAGAAAATATAGAATAATAACTAATATCAGAATAAGTGGAAAGAGAAGGGAAGTGAGGCATGATGGTGCACGCCTTTAATCCCAGCACTCAGGAGGCAGAGGCAGGCGGATTTCTATGAGATTGACACCAGTTTAATCTACAGAGTGAGTTCCAGGACAGCCAGGGATACACAGAGAAATCTTGTTTGAAAAAAAACAGGAAAAATATAAAAACAGAAGAAAAATAAAAAGAAAGAAAGAAAAGGGACAAGAAAGAGGCTAGATGAGGAACATATCAAATTGTGAAATTACATACCGACTCTGAAACTCATGCTTACACACCTTGATATGTTTATTAACCAACACCAGGACTCTATAAATCTCTTTTTTTTAGTTAATGCTGAGAGGTGATGGTCATAAGTTATATAATTTATAAGCTAAAAAAGAAAAAAAAATAAGATTGATCCTGATATTAAGATTATAAAACACTTCTCCAAAGCTATCATAAGGAATATACTGTAATGTAGTTCAACTCCAGGACTTTTACTGATATTGGGTTTTTTTTTTTTTGTCAGAGATCTAATTTTGTACCCCATGATAGGTTGTAATATGTAATTTATCCCAGATTGCTATCAAACTCACTATCTTCCTGTTTTTGCCTCTAGAGTACTGGAATTTCACATCTACCATCATATCTGGCTTAAATTAAAATCATGTTTTAAAAAATGAATCCAGCTATAATATGTACACTGTCTCTCAATGTGACTCCATTATAGTCCATGAGAGTGTAACCAGTCAATACAGTACAGTTCATGCAGCATCTGCATGTGACATGTATGTGTGGTACATGCTACCAAGTGGCTCTGATGATGGTGTTTGTCAGTCTGGGATTAATCAAAGGATAGTGCAGTGGAAGTCCTGGGGTTGTTCCTCCAATCTAGTGATGTCAGTTAGAGGACATAAAAAAGGATGTGTGACGTATTATTTGGAAATAATATTTCTTTTACCTAAGCTTTATCAGGTAAGTGACAGTTAGCTTCAAATGACCTCACTAAGGTTTAAATCTATTTCCATTGCTTTATAACATGAATTAAAATTGAGTGTGGGTTTGCTTCTCATTATTATCGTTGCTACATGATGTGTTTATTTGCATATCTTTCACACTGTGTAACAAGAATCTGTTTCCAGCTTGGTGAGTAATTTTTTTTCTTTTCAAGACACTGGTAATTCATGTATTAGGATGAATTCAGATTTATCTCTAATCATCAGTTACATTTGGAATTATGATATGAGGATATTAAATGGAGATGACTCTGGAAAATTCAATAAGTAAAAAGGATCCTCTGATTAGTGAGATGGACATCAATTTGATCACAAAAATATTATCCATTTTAGCATGATATTCACCTTTTGTTTTTACAATCATTGTGTGTACGTTTGTGGTGTGTGTGTGTGTGTGTGTGTGTGTGTGTGTGTGTGTGTGGAGTGTTGGGTACATGTGATGTGCTACCTTAGTGTATATAGGTCAAAAGGCAATTTGAGAGGATTTGTGCTCTTCTTGTATCAGAAGAGTTTCAAGCGTGGGAACTTGTGTCAGTTTTATAGGCCTGATGTATCTAATTTGTGACACTTACAAGCTTCTTGTAAGAGAGGAGTCTTCTATTTAATCAATTTTGAATTAATCATTAAGAAATTAATTAATACTAATAAGTCATTTGTCTTTCTTTGTTCCAACAATTGAGATGCACAATTAATCTCTCATAGGTATGTGACATCTTACAGGAGGTTGAACTTGTTGCCCTCTCAGTTCCCAATTCACATGGAAAGTCTATTATCCTGTGCTGCTTTTGGCTCTTCTCCTACTCTCCCATTCAAGAAAGCATAACGAAGGGCTTCATTAGTGTCATAGAGATCACACTTTGTTCTGTTCTTCATGCCCTCACTTCATATGTGCCTTACCCTGCATCAATATGGTTCCAGTTGTAACTATTTTCTTCTGACAACTCAATCTTTTTTTTTAACTTTTCTTTTTTTTTTAATTTTTTATATATAATTTATTTTTTATTTCTTCAAGTTACATCTCAATCACAATCCCCTCCCTAATCCCACCTCCAGTCCCACCCTTCCACCCTCTTCCCCCTCAACCCCCCATCCTCTACTCCCCCCTTTTTTTTAGTTTAAGATATATCTTTTTCCCCACAACAGCTCCCCCTTTCAGTCCAACAAATGGTTCTTTCTCTTATAACAATAAATACAATACAAAACAACAGAAATATATAGGCCACAATTATGAGAGTTATATGGTTTAGCACACATTCCCAAATGTCCAGTCCATATGTATTTGGCACCTGACAACTCAATCTTAACTCCTCATTCTCCATTGTCTTTCTTTTATTTCCCCTCCTCTTGTGCCTCCTGTTCCAGCTGTGTTCCATTCTTCTGTTTTGTTTTGTTGTTTTTCCTGCTCTTCTGTTTGAAATTCATGACTGCAGATTTCCTTATCTTAGTGACCTGAAACCCACATAATATGAACTCTCCTACTTTCCACTTCCTATGAGTCTGTGACAGGGAATCCTAGCAATCTAGATTGTCATGAATGGAAAGGAAATATTACATATGTTTTATTTACCTGTCTTGTTGCTAAAACACAATACTGGATTTTGAAAAAAGTACTTAAGTTATTGTGACTCACAGTTGGAGGGTACAGTCATCATAACTGTTAAGTCATGGCAAAGGTATGAAACACTCATTACATTGTGTCCATAGTCAGGAAGCACAGAGAGAAGAAAGCTGGTGCTCAGTTCACTTTCTCCCATTTCTACAGTCTGAGCCTTTAGACTGTAAGATGATGCCACTCACATTTAAAGCAGATTCCAGTTAACTATCTGGTAACTCATTCACAGACATGCTGAGAATTATTTCTATGGTGATTTGAAATCCATCAAGTTGATGACCAATATTAATTATGAGAATTGTTCAGAACAAGACATGGGTAAATTGAGGTAGCTTACTTTTTCCCAATGTCATACTGCTCCATATTTGGAACTTAATTCACAATAAAGAAATTTTATACAGAAACTAGCATTAGCAAACCACAGTGGGAGACATCAAATTATTTGGTATGCATTTTGTGACCTCAGGACATAGCTGTTTTCTTCATGGCCCAATAACTAGAGTGGTTGACTTGAGATTAACACATTTCTTCATGGCTTGTTCATTAGGATGGTTGATTTGGGTTTAACTCAGCATTTGACCTTGAAGCCCCTTTATACAGATACTTCCTTCTCTTCACTTGTGTTGGCTCTACATCCTTCTATTGATATCAAGTGCTCTCACACAATCTACATCAAGATCTCTGCTAGTTTTGAAACTTGTCTGTCATGTGATTATGGAAACAATTTCTTCTCCATCATTGCCTGTGTGTTGGTTGCTTTGCTTGCTTTTATAAGGCACCTACACTTCAGCATCCTCTTGGAGACCAAAGAATATCTCAGGCAGTTTTACAAACAAACAGTTCAGAAGAGGCAGCCTGAACAACTCTTGCCTATGGTCTTAACTCTACAACAGCAGATTGACAGGAGAATTGTTTCCACCTTAGTGCTCCAGAGGTCCATTTCTTATTTTTACTAAGAAATAGACACACAACACACTCTACCTGGCAGACTTTTAGGAAGAGTTTTTTTCTGCTACAAGGGAGCCAAAGTGTTTTATTTATTCTTTAAATTACCTTAAACTAAAACACACATCATCTCCTTCCTAGATTTCTGAAGATGTTTTGCATCTTACTTTCCCCAACAGAAAAGTTCATGTTTTGAATGCATGTTCCCACATTGCTCTCTTATCTTTTCTTTCTAACATATATTTTTCCCTGATTCTCACAAGCCTTTTAATCTTATTAATAAATTTTTATTTATTGGGATAAAGTATGGACATCTTATTCTGGAATAAGTTTATAAGCATATCAAGAGAAAAGGATGCATTGCTCTCATAGTAGGTTGTAGAGATCAAAAGTAATTTTTAATAAGTACTCATTTTTCTTATATATTACTTTTGTTTTTAATTATGCATTTTCAGTACTGGAAATTAAAATATTCTTAGCAAGCTGAGTTGATATTTGACTTAGTTGTGACAGGGGCCATTGTTTCAGTTTTCCTCTATTTGTATTGAAATAAGCAAAACAAACTGATTAGACATATAAATTCTATTCACCCAAAAAGCTTCCAACTGTGTTCTTAGAAACATAGAAATGTTGTTATTGAGAGAAATCACTCATAAGTGAAACAAAACCTTTAGAAAAGTACTTAATTTTTTCTATCGTTATAGTAAGTCCTTGTTTTCTGGAGTGCACTTTTAGTGGATAAGGCTCATAATTACCTATTATTTGTTTTCATGAATGACTAGAACAATCTTGGGGACTCTAGGCACAAAGTACTATTAAGAAAGTAGAACTGTTAATTACTCTGTTTGCTTTATATATGTATGCATATATATTATTTTGCTTTGTATATGTATACTTTATATATGTTATACATACATATTTTATTTATGTATGGTATACTTAAAAATAACACTCATATATGCAAAGCAAAAATTTAAGAATGTTTAAGGATATAGAAGTACTAGTTACCTTGATTTGATAATCCCTCATCTGTTATAAGTATGAAACTATCACAGGGTATACAATTTACAAGTAGAATATTATACAAAAAATAAAGAAATAAAAACAGCAGTTAAATAAGTTTAGTGTTCATTTATAATATTATGGGTGGGATGTATGTTTAAAATTAAGTTAATTTAAAACATCATTTCTGAACTTTTGAAGAGACTGTTCATTACCGTCAGCTACAAAGTAAAAACATTTTATAAGAAATGTGGATTATGAAATGTAAGAAAAATCATATTCACTATTTAAAAAAAGAATACTGACAATGTTGGTGTTTATTCCTCAGATATAGTGAATAAAATAATTGGAAAATATATAAAAATAATCCTAGAGTTCATAAGTATTTTTCTGGTGTATTCACAACTACTTCCTTGCCTTATATTTGGACATATTCAGTAAACTTTGTCAGTCCATTCTGACAAATGGTCATTCACCAAAGTTGTTACTTTTAGTAAATGTTTTCATCTGATTCAATTTTGTCAACTTACTTAATTTTTCAAAAGTGTTTTATTTCCTGTCATATCTTTAGTCATCTTAGATCTTGAGTAAAGTAGGATGTCAAGATAGCAAATCATCTCTTCCATCCATTTTCATTTGTATTCTATGATGGTTGCTGTTGAGGGAAGGGATTGGTTTTGCCTAAGTGAGTTTTCTTGCTTGAAAATGAGAATTCTGGTGCTGATAATATACTCATTTTTTCCCTTGAAATAGCAGTATTTGAAACACTGGACACCACAATGAAAAATAAAATGACAAAAATGTATAATAGAAGACTGATATGTTTAGAAAATTAGAACCAATTTACTTCTGATCTCAGCAAGTCAATGCTGCTAACTTTGCTTAATTTCCAGTGCCACTGCTGCATTTTAAGTTCTTTCTGCACTTCACAGATATAGGCCGTGTGACATGTTAATTTTAAGCACAGTAGCTGAAAAAGTATGTAGGAATTACAGAATCTTCTTTATGCTCTTTCTGTTCTTTGTCCTAGGACAAGCAGTTATGTGCTTAATATGTTCAGATTAAATGTCAGCGTACACTTAACTTTAAAATTTTCTTCCAAAGATTGCGCTTTCTGTAGAGCATGGTATCTCAGTAGTGGATGAATAAGATTAGTTACTGTGGAGTGAACATGAGGTCCCGTAACCAATATGAAATGCAGATGGTGTTTGAATTTCCATGGTGAACACTGAGATTGGTCACCATGTGAAACAGTGCACGCAGGACCCAGGAACACCATACTGGGATCATCCAGCTCTGTCACCCCTCTGGAAAGGAGTGCTCGCCAGACCTGATCCAGTCCACCAAACATATCCAGCCCACGGCTCCAACCACAGGTCAGGAGTCCTGTCTGTCTTCCCAAGATCCAGTTTGCATGCAGACCTGTACACACAACCAGGAAAAGCAGCTGGACTACAAGAGCAAAGGTAAGTAAGATTTTCTTTCTGGGGTTCCTAACATGGCTGCACAGTGTGCACTTTAGTTGAGTGGTGGAGAGCAAACCCAGCCACAGCAAAGCTATCAGGAGCCTAGACTGACTTCAAACAGAGCCTGCAAAGGTGTATTCCGCAAAAACACTGGGGTGAGTCACTCAACTTAGCACCTGAGCTTTTGAGGCAATCAGCAAAAGGTACTCTGATACTGGCACCCATCTTGGGTGGAGATCCCTGCCTATATGGTCAGCCTAACTGGTGAACCAGAACAACTGTGTCAGTAAGAAGAGAACACAGGCCTAAGTGGCTCATGGGTACAACCTCTGATCCACAGTTCCACCTGCCTTCCTGAGGAGACCCACCAGGTCTCAGGTCCTCACAGAATAGCCCCCTCAACACTCCAATCCCTTGGATATAGGTCCAATTGGGTCAAAACCTGTTAAGGACAGTGGTAGTCACTCTCTGAGAACCAGGATCCTACCCATCATCTGGAGGGAGATAGACATCAGGATCTCAGGATCATCCAGCCTCCAGAACAGGGGTTTTTTCCTGAGTACCCAGGCCAACTGACATCAAAAACAGCCAGATAATACAAGGGTCAATCAGATGACTAGGGGCTAGAGCAAGACCATGATTTTTAAAAAAGCTAAAGAAATAGGACATCTCCAGAACGTAGCTATAATACTACAGAAAACCTTGGAAATTCTAACACAACTGAAAAAAAGGAAAATGACTTTAATCTTATGCTTATATTAATAATAGAAGGCTTAAGGGAGAAAATTAAATACCTCAGAGAGCAACAGCAAAATACTGCAAAGGAGGTAATGGAAATGAATATAGCTCTTAAAGAAATGAAAGACCTTAAAAGGGAAGTTGAAGCAATAAAGAAAGCATAAGCTGAGACATCCATGGAACTGGAAAACCTTAGGAAAATAAAAGGAACTACAGATACAAACATCACCAACAGTATGCAAGAGATGGAAGAAAGAATCTCAGACACAGAATAAAAATTGAAGAAATTGATACATCTGTCAAAGAAAATGAAAAATCCAAAAAAGTCCTGACACAAAACCTTCAGGAAATCAAGGACACTATGAAAAGACAAAATCTCAGAATAGTAGGAATACAAGAAAGAGAAGATTCTCAGCTCCAAGAACCAGACAATATATTCAACATAATCATAGAAGAGAATTTCACAAACCTAAAGAAGGAGATGCTTATAAGTGTATTAGAAGACTACAGAACTCCAAATAGAATAGACTAGAAAAGAAAACTGTCCCACCACATAATAATCAAAACACTAAAAGAAAGAATATTAAAATCTACTAGGGAAAAGGGCCAAGTAACATATAATGGCAAACCTATCAGAATCACACCTGACTTTTCATCAGAGACATTAAAAGCCAGAAGGACTTGGCCAGACATCTTGCAGACCCTAAAAAACCACAAATGCCAGGTCAGACTACTATGTCCAGAAAAATTGTCAATCAACATAGTTGGAGAAAACAAGATATTCCATAGCAAAACTAAACTCAAAAAATATCTATGAACAAATCCAGCTCTACAGAAGATATTAGAAGGAAAACTCCAACCCAAAGAAGACAACTACACACAAGAAAATACAGGAAGCAAATAACCCATCAGCAGCAAAACCAAAAGAAGAAAAGCTAGCTCACATACTACTTACACCAACATCAAGATGGCAGGAAGTAACAATCAGTGGTCATTAATATAGCTCAACATCAATTGATTCAATTCCCTAATAAAAAGATACAGTCTAGCAAAATGGATGCTATAACAGAATCCTGCATTTTGCTGATTACAAGAAACACCTCAGCAAAAAGACATACATTTTCTCCAAGTTAAGGGCTGGAAAAAGATATACCATGCAAATGGTCCCAAGAAGCAAGCTGGAGTAGCCATTCTAGTATCTAATAAATTTGACTTTCAACCAATGTTATTCAAAAGAGATGGGAAATGACAGTTCATACTCATCAAGGAAAAATCCACCAGGATGACATCTCAATACTGAACATCTATGTCCCAAATGTAAGGGCACCAATATTTGTTAAAGAAACACTACTGAAGCTCAAGTCCCACATTGACCCCACACATTAATAGTGGGAGGCTTCAACACACTATTCTCACCATTGGAGAGATCAATGACACAACAACCAAAAAGAGAAACAATGGACCTGACAGACACCATGAATCAAATGGACTTAACTGATATCTACAGAACATTTCACCCAAAACCAAAAGAATATACTTTCTTCTCAGCACCTCATGGAGCTTTCTCCAAAAATGATCAGTCACAAACCAGGCCTCAACAGATCCAGGAAAATTGGAATTACACCTTGTAATTTATTAGACCATCATGGAATAAAGCTAGACTTTAATAATGACAAAAACAACAGAAAACATGCAAACTGATGGAAACTTGACAACTCTCTACTCAATGACCTCTGGGTCAGTGAAGAAATAAAAAAATAAATTACAGTCTTCTTTGAATTCAATGATAATGAAGGCACAACATACTAAAATTTATGGGACACATTGAAAGTAGTGCTAAGAGGAAAGTTTGTTGTTGCCTGCAATCACTGATTATACCACCTGTACAGGGGGCTGGGAACTGGAGATATAAAGAACACAGAGAGGGACACCAAATCAAGTCAGATCTGATCAAGGTGTCAAACTTTCATAAAGATCCAACTGCTTTTATCGGGTGGCAAGTAGGAGTGGCAGAATCACACCTTCACTTTATTACATAATCAGACAAGTAGGAGTGGCAGATTCACACCTTCACTTTATTACATAATCAG
>CAJQZJ010001969.1:11387224-11407544 GCA_907164525.1 Lophiomys imhausi
TATTACATAATCAGACAACAAGTAGGAGTGGCAGAATCACACCTTCATTTCATTACAGAATCAGGAAAACACAGCAAGTACCAGCTACATGGAAAGTCCCATGTAAAAGACCAAACTGCATCACTCAGGTGCAGGTTAAGTGTTCAAATAAATCACTAAATGGCTGCTCTGTAAAGGGCTGCATCAAAAGTTTACAGTACTAAGTGCTTTCAAAAAAAAAAAAAAAATTGGAGAGCTCCCATACTAGCAACCTAAAAGCACACCTGAAAGAGCTAAAACAAAAAGAAAGCAAGAACTCCAAAGAAGAGCAGATGACATGAAATTATCAAATTCAGGGCTGAAATCACTATTTAGAAATAAAAAGAACAATACAAATAATTGATGAAAGCAAGAGTTGATTCTTTTATAAATTCAACAAAATTGATAAACCCTTAGCCAAACTAAAAAAAAAAAAAAAAGACAGAGGGAAAATACCCAAATCAACAAAAGCAAAAATGAAAAGAGGGAAATAACAGCAGCCACTAAGGAAATCCAAAGAATCATTAGGTCCTACTTCAAAAACTTGTACTCCACAAAATTGGAAAATCTTAAGAAAATGGACAATTTTCTTGAGAGATTCCACCTACCTAAATTAAATAAAGAACAGGTAAACAAATTAAACAGTTCTATAACCCTTAACGAAATAGAAGAAGTCATTAGAAGTCTTCCAATCAAAAACAACCCAGGGCCAGATGACTTCAGCATAGAAATTCTACCAGACCTTCAAAGAAGAGCTAACACCAATATTCTTCAAACTGTTCCACAACATGGAAACAGAAGGAATACTGCCAAAATCATTCTATGAGGCCACCCTGATTCCTAAACCACACAAAGATCCAACAAAGAAAGAAAACTTCAGACCAATGTCCCTCATGAACACAGATGCAAAAATACTGGTAAACCGAATCCAAGAACACGTTAAAAGTATCATACAACATGATCAACTAGGCTTCTTGCCAGGATGCAGGAGTGGTTCAACATATGAAATCTATCAATGTAATCCACCACATCAACAAGCTGAAAGAAGAAAAAAAAAAACATGTGATCATCCCATTGGATGCTGAAAAGCATTTGACAAAATCCAGCACATCTTCCTGTTAAAAGTCTTGGAGAGATCAGGCATACAAGGGCCATATAACATAATAAAGGCAATTTACAACAAGCCAAAAGCCAACATCAAACTAAATGCAGAGAAAGTTAAATCATTTCCCCTAAAATTAGTAACATGGCAAGGCTGCCCACTCTCTCCATATCTCTTCAACATAGAATTTGAAGTTTTAGCTAGAGAAATAAGACAACTAAAGGAGAGTGAGGGGATACAAATTGGAAAAGAAGAAGTCAAAGTATCCCTATTCACAGATGACATGATAGTTTACATAAGTGACCCCAAAAATTCTACTAGTGAACTCATACAACTGATAAACTCCTTCAACAAGTTGGTTGAATACAAAATTAATTCAATAAAATCAGTAGCCCTTCTTTACACAAAATATAAATGGGCTGAGAAAGTAATTAAAGAATCAACACGCTTCACAATAGCCACAAATAATACAAAATATCTAAGGGTAACTATAACCAAGCAAGTGAAAGACCTGTATGACAAGAACTTCAAGTCCTTGAAGAATGAAATTGAAGAAGATATCAAAGATGGAAAGATCTCCCTTGGTCATGGATAGGTAAGAGTAACATAATAAAAATGTCCATATTACCAAAAGATGTAGGGAGTTAGTAAATATCTAGGGATTTCTGATACAGTCTCTTAATTCCGGGCATGAAGATCAACTTGTCATTGACCAATTAGCTTATCAGCTTGTGGAAAAACAGGAAAGACTTAATGGACTAAAAACCAAGGTTGAAGCCAGGAAAAACAGGAAAGACTTAATGGACTAAAAACAAGGTATTTGGCCTGGCATTGTTTTCAGCTGCTAAGTGGGCAGAGCCAAAATTAAGCTGAAACAGGTGGAACAAGGAGAGATCCTATTTAAGGACAAGTGGATAGAGCCAAGGGGGCCCCCATACTAGAGAGCTCTGAAGCTAGCAAGTCCTCACACTAGAAAGGACAATGAGTCTGATGGAGAAAGTGTTGATGAATTAATGGCTGGATCTCCCTGAGGCAGAAAGAAGCTGGTGAGCAAAGAAAGCCTCAGCAAGACAGTAAAAGGCCAAGGACTAAACCTGTGGCTCAACTTCTGCCTAGAGAGGTTTGACTTGTCCAAACAGTGTCCTAAACGAAACTGTGGCCAGCTTTAAAGACTGAGGCAGAGCGGCAGGGTTGCTGATACGAAGGAAATAAGTTGGCCTACAGATGGCTGAGGTCTCCCAGAGAGAAGAAAGCCTCAAGCCTTATTTAAGGTGAGACTGCCATAGCCAATTTACCCTGACGAATCTACATCTGAGATATTCCAGAAAAAAGACTGCTAAGTACATTAAAGTGTCTACCACAGAGACTGTGTTCCTGATGACTGAGGACCTGCCCCAGAGACTGTATCCTTCTAAAAGGTTATTAAATTAGTTGTAATAGTTATCAATAGGTTTAGTGGTTAGGACAAAGGGGTTGTAGGAATGTGTAGGATTAGTAGTTAAGTGTTTATATTTTTTATAAGTGAATATAGTTATCAATAAATAAATATTTAATAATTTTAAAAAGTTTGGTTACAAAAAGCAATATACAGATTCAATGTAATTCCTATCAAAACAATCAACACAATTCTTTATAGACCTTGAAGGAACAATTTCCAACTTCATATGGAAAAACAAAAAAATCCAGAATTGCTTGATCAATCATGTACAATAAAAACATCTGGAGGTATCACCATCCTGGATTTCAAACTGTCCTGCAGAGTTATAGTAATAAAAACAGCATGTTAATGGTATAGAAACAGACCAGTTTATAAATGAAATTGTATCAAAGACCCAGAAATAAACCCACACACCTAGGGTAACATAATCTTTGACAAAGAAGCTAAAAAAAAAAATACAATTGAAAAGAGAAAAGCATCTTCAACAAATGCTTTTATTGTTGGTCCGGTGCTGGTCTAGCTGGATGTCAACATGTAGAAGAATGAGTATAGACCCACACTTATGACGCATAAAACTTATGTCAAAGTTGATCAAAGACCTCAACATAAATCCAGACACACTAAAATTAATAGAAGAGAAAGGGAGGGGAATCCTGGAACTCATTAGCACAGGTAGCAAGTTCCTGAATAGAACCCCAATAGCTCAGGCTCTAAGACAATCAGTAAATGGAACCTTATGAAATTGAAAGGACACTGTTTTAAAACAATGGTAGCCTAAGACTGAGAAAAGATTTCACTAACCCAACATCTGAACAGAGGGTTAATATCCAAAATATATAAAGAACTCAAGAAATTAAACACTAAATAATCAAATAACCCAATCAAAAAAAATGGGGTATAGAGCTAAACTGAGAATTCATAAAAGAGAAATCTCTAAAGGCTGAGAGGTACTTGAAGAATTCATCAGCTTTGGTCATCATGGAAATGCAACTCAAAACATCTCTGAGATTGAATCTCACACCTGTCAGAATGGCTAAGATCAAAAACTCAAAAGATAGCACACATTGTGGAGGATGTGGAGAAAGAGGAACACTCCTCCATTGCTGGTGAGCATGTAAACTTGTACAACCACTTTTGAAATCAATCTGGATATCTAAAAAATTGGGAATAGTTTTACTTCAAGACCCAGCAATACCCCTGCTGGGCATATATCCAAAAGATTCTTCACCAAACGACATTGCCCCAACATTGGTAATAGCAGCTTTATTTGCAATAGCCAGATACTGAAAACAACCTATATGTCTGTCCTTCAACTTAAGAATGGATTAAAAAAAAGTTGTACATTTACACAATGGAATACTACACAGATATCAGAAACAAGGAAATTATGCAATTCACAACCAAATGGATGGATCTAGAAAAGTTCATCCTAAGTGAGCTGACTCAGTCCCAGAAAGATAAAAATGATATGTTTTCTCTTATAAGTGAGTATTAACCATATACCACACACCCAAGAATATAGGAATCTAGCATAACTATTCTAGGAAAAACTCCACCCAGCAGTGATTCATGGCCCCTGCTGCAGGTTAGTAGATCACCTTACCCTAAATGGTGTGCCAGATCAAGCCCCAATACAAGAGGAAGCTCTTGGCTCTCAAATGACTGACTGAGAGAGTATGATATGTGAGGTCCCACCTCATCTGAGGAGAAGGAATGTACATAGAAGAGGAATAGTGAGGGATTGAGGGAGGAAGGAAGGGAGGAAAAGAGGGAGGGAGGGAGGGAGGGAAGCAAGGATAGAGGAAATTATGTATGAGAGGTAACTTGAAAAAACAAATTGATTTTTTAAAAAAGTTAACTATGCTTTAAAAATATAAGGAAAATAAAATATAAAATTTTCAAATGATAATTTACCATTTACCAAAGGCATACTTGCATTACTGGCATGAAAGGAAAATGGCCTTAATTTCAGGTTAGAATGTTAGACTACATGGCTCACACACTCTTGGATATCAGCTTTTAAGTTTTTTCCTGTATATAAAAGATATTTTCATTCTTTGATATCAAAAAGGCAGTTAAAAGGTTTAAAATGTAAGTAAATTAAGGGTTACTACAGTTCAACCTGGTTTTCTAAACCTCTAAGAGTTGAAATAATTTGGAGATAAGATAAAATATTTGAGAAGGGCATTGTTAGGCCATACCTTTCACTCAAGCAGAGACAGGAGAATCACTATAGATTTAATTGTCTTTTAAACTCTAGAGTTACAATGAACAGGGTGGGTGATGGTTCACCCCTTTAATCTTATCACTTGAGAGGCATACACCTTTAATCCCAACACACTGGAGACAGAAACATGAAGATCTCTGAGTTAAAGGCCATTCTAACACAGAGCAAGTTCCAATAGTGAAAATTTAGATCCAGGGGTAGTGGTGTATACTTTTAATCTCAGCAATTGGGAGGCACATGCCTTTGATCCCAATACTTGGAAGGCAGATGCAGGCACATAGGATTTTCAATGATTTAAGTTTAAAAGCTGCTTACAAAAGGTATGCTAAAATTTAAAGTGAATTGTCCTTTGTGATCTCAAAATATATTCACTTAAAGGTATGTTTACTTCCAAAATATCGGATTTTTAAAAAAAATCTCAATTGAAAGATAATACTTTTTATATTGTAAAATAAATAAATAAATAAATAAATAAATAAATAAATAAATAAATAAAACAAAAAACCCAAAAAACAAAAAAACAATTTTCTCTAGGAAAGATATTACCTGCCAAAAATTAAAATACTGTCCCATAATTAGGATTAGGCTAAGGCTCTTTTCTTATCTTTCCAGGAGATTAAAAGCATCCATCTAAGGAGTCCAGGGACAACTGGACAACTGAAACTTCTGAAGAAAAGGGACCAGACATTAGAGAAGACAAGTATCCCAGATGATCCAGCCTCATGGACTTCCTCAATAGCTGTTCCCTCAAAAATCTACAACCAGAGCAACTCATAATGACTAACTAAGGTGGTTCAGCCCCACAGACTGTTCCATTCAGGATTTCAGTTAAAGCCCTGAAGTTCAACCTCTGACTACAAACTTCTTAGGACATTTAAACAGCTGAGCACAAAAGGACTGAACATCAAATGTTACTATTAACTTGATTAACCATTTGGGCCCCCAAACATATTTCTACATCCCAAATCAGCATGAAGTAATTTTAAGAGAGTGAAGTCCCATTCCCAGAAGGTAAGGTGAGTGATTTCTTCTCCCCACCTTTAGTCATTTGATGGGTTATAGATGTTTGTTGTTATTTAGGGGGATTGGTTGCAAGTTGTTAAATGTTCTTGTTAAATAGGTTTTAGAGGTTAGACCAATGGATTTCTCTCTTTTTCTTTTCTCTATCCTCTGTCTCTCCTATGTAGGTGGGAAAAGACTTGAAAAAGATGAGATATAGACATATTATAGGAATAATAAAGAAAAAGGGACAGATTATTGAATATGCTCTTATATCCTTGTATATTGAAACAAAATTAGATTTTATTTTGCTACATCTCTATTGATGTTTGTATATTGATACAAAATTAAGACTGTATTTCACTACATCAGTTTTTATCTTTGTATATTGATACAAAATTGTAGTTAACTCATTTTAAGGTATTGTATCTATGTAATGCTTAAAATGCGATGTGAAATTTTGACCTTTTGTCAGCAACTGTTACAAACTGTTAAGGATAATTAAGAAATGCAAACTAATAGTCATTCAAACATGTCATTTTGTTAGGTACTAGCATAATTTATCACAGATGTTTTCTAAGTGAATTAGAAGTCAAGTTGCTAAGAGACAAGCAACATTTGCCTATCCAAATATATGGAGATAGATAGGTGATCTTCAAAAACTTCAAGTGATCTGTAGAATATGGCATTCAAAGATGCTTTAACTTAAGATTTTTTGATGTTGAGACATATCAGGTTCTGTCAGCACCATCCATTCTACTCCAAGTAGATGATCATCAAAGAATCTCCATTAAGAGATGGATGCATTAGTGACAAGCTTTCCACTTGGCAAGAAAAATCTCTTGCTTCAACTATAGACATAATGCTGCCCAAAAAAGGGCAAAACTTGGAAACAGGTTAGTTGACAGCCTAGCTCTGCCAAGACAGAGTAGGCAAGTCCTACATAACTCCTGATTTACAATTAATATCTGTCAGAGATACTGGGCCAAAAGACTGAAAATTGATGCTCCGATGTTGTAGAGACAAATTGTGGACTGTACTGTACAGGCAGACAGTTGTCTGTCATTTCTTAATTTTGGAAGCTGCTGACTCTGTACTTCCTGTTTATTCAGATATATTTATCCTTCTCAGGTCTCTGATGTGACTGAAGACTAGATAGTTAATAGTCTCACATCTAAATTTTAAGGTGTTTAGGAATTAAAAGGATGTTCTAGGTCTAAGAAGCTGCTTTTAAGTTGGTAATGCAAGTTAGGATGGAAACAGAGTTAGGTATAGAACTGTAAACTCATGGAGATAGATAGATAATAGAATATTAATATCAGTTCGCAAATATGTATAGACTGTAGATTGGGAATGCATGTTATACCTTATAATTTTCATAATTGTCACCTAATTATTCTTATTGTTTTGTATTGTATTTATTGTTATAAGAAAAAGAGCCTTTTATTGGACTAAAAGGGGGAACTTTTGGGGGGGGGAAAGATATATCTTAAATTTAAAAAAAAACAAAACAAAAAGCAGATAGGAGGGTGAGGGGGAAGAGGGTGGGAGGATGAGATCGGGAGGAAGGGGAGGAATGGGAATGTGATTGAGATGTAACTTGAAGAAATAAATAAATATAAAAAATGAAAAGAAAAAATAAAATTTCTTCCAACTTATGATATCTAACTGAAGATATTACTAATATTTCACACATATCCACAGACAAAAAGTAAATAATTTAGAATAATCAACAAATTTCTAACTAGGTATAAAATCAGCTAAGTTGACAAAAAATTAGAGATTTAAAATAATCTCAATTGAATTTTGTATGCAGTCATTTAAATAATGTAACTGCTATTTTCCATTTCCTCATACATTGTCTTCAAATGAGAGGTGTTTTGATTGGTTGTATTTAAATATTTATACAAGTAAAAATGTCGCTAGTGCTTCTATTTAAACATAAATAATTAATACATTCAAGTTTCCCCTCCTGTTGTTGATTTAAAAGTTGTGTACCTCATCCTGAGAAAAGCCATGTTGCTTTGCTTCTCTCTGTAATCTTTGACCTTTAACAAAATAACTATTAGTAATGATGAATAATTATTAATTTTAAAACAAGAATTTAAGAATTTAAATTAAGAATTTAAGAGAGATGACAATTTAGTGTAACAAGTAGATAAAATTATTAATCATTGAAATCTTCATATCAAGACTAATGTGAGATGTCATCTCTACAGGATAAGATGATATTACAAATAAAATATGACTTACCAGGTATTGTAATAATGTGATGATTAGGGATCCCTTGGAATATGCTAGTAGAAATATAAAAACAGTGATTATGGCTAAAGTTATGAAAGTTCCTAAAAATTTAAAGTAAATCCACTTCATGAGCCAGAACTCTTACTTGTGGGTAACTAGGGAAAGGAAATCAAATCAGCATGTTGGAGAAATACCTGAACTCCCTTAATTGTCACTGTCTTTTCTATGGTGGCTAAGATACAGAAACAACTTTATTGGATTTTGATTACAAGTTCAAAATTTGATTATTATATGTAGATATTTATGCATTAAAATACTATTGCATAATCATTTGAGAAACTTGGATAAAGCGGATACATTACACTGAACTTTTAGTTAGGGGAGCCTAAAGTTTCCTGCATGATTTTCATTATCCTATTTTGACTAAATATTTAAAACATTTTACATTTTCTATAAACTGTACCTTTGTGTATATCTAAACTTTTCTTTTTAATTGCTGATCTCTATACTACCCTAAACAGTTATTTATGTACTTATATATCCAGTCACATATCTACACATTTTTGATATGTATAGTCAATATCAATTGATTGACTTATATTGATGTTTCAGTTATTTCTGTATTTTTAATTTTTGCTTTCAATGGGAATATATTATTATTTACTCATGGGTATCATAACTTGATTATATATATATATATATGTGTGTGTGTGTATGTATGTATGTATATGCACTTAATCTGAAATAATCACATCAAGTACATTATTGTCTTAATTTTATCAAATATAATTCCTATGCACTGGAATCCTTCAAATATTTCTGTAGTTATTTTTAAATATATAACTAAATTATGGTCTACAGTTGACAAATAAAATATATATCTGTATTCATCCTAATTGACTTTTATCATTCATTATTATTAATCTTTGTTTTGGTCTTGCTAAAATTGTTACCTCTGTTTCTTAGTCTTCCTAAGATTACTGAAATATTCCCTTACCCAATTTAGATATATCTACTACATCAAAATAAAACCTTAAAATTATATTTTCAAGAATGTTTACCACATGGTCTTAACATATAACTACAACTCAACTTTCTGCAATTGAATATTTTATTCCTAGTGAAATATACTAAGGAATAAGAGAGTAATCTTATAGTAGACAAAACTATACTGTCATTGCAGGATTATCAAGAGGAAGACAGAAAATTGAGTGTCAGTTTTTAGATAGAAGCAATTTCAGAATACTCTGTTCCATTTTCCTAAATATCCTTGAATATTGTTATGAATTCTCAATTCAATTGTCACACATGTGTTTATGTCTTATAAAATTTATTGTGTCTACCTTATCTGTATCAAGCTTTCCTTTCTAGCTACTGAAGCTGATTTTTCCATGACTTCTTACATGTCCATTTCCAAATGCAGCAGCTAAGTTTCTGTTTTCATCTCCCTGCTCACACTGTAATATTTTCACTCAATGTTTTCTTGTTATGTCTGACACACTTTTCTAATGATTTTCATTTAGCTTTCTTCTTTTGAAGCCTTTACTTGTTCTTTCATTTATAATGGTTCCTTTTGGGGATTTGGTGTTTATGTATGTGTAGAAAACTTTACAGTGTTTATGTGAGTTTAGAATTACTATGCTTTATTCTATACCTACCCTCAATTTCTTTCTCAAGCTCTCATGTAACCTTGTTACCTACTATCTTACATTCTAGTCCTATCTATTTATATCTACATGGACACTAGTGTATGTGTATCATCTATACCTATATATGAACCTGTGTTTTCTGTCCTCATCTCTTTTTATTTTCTCACTTAAGTTTCCATTTATATTATTTCCAGTTATACATTGTATGACCATCCTGTAATCCAGCTTGCATTGTTTGCTTTCCCTCACCTTGACCTCTTTTTCTTCATCTAAGTTAATGGACCACTACCTTTTACATGAAATATTCAAGCTGCAAACCACATCCTCGAGTCTGCACATTTCTTCTATTTTCACAGTCAACTAACCCTCAAGTCCTATTATTTCTACTTCTAATATGTGTTATGGCTATTCAACTAATTTTCATTCCACTGTCATCAGTTTAAATCAAAGCCATCGCTATCTCCTGATTGGTGTTGCTCATTACACAATCATTACTCACTTTGCCTATGGAAGGCGTAAGCACCTTGTTGGAGTCTAGTTTGGCCATGCATCCCATTAACAGATAGAATGTAAGCAGAACTATGCTATTTCTGAGATGAAATATTCAAAGAAAGTATGTACAATTCAGACCCCCAGGTAGTCAGTGAAACACTGTACAGAATGAACACCCATCATCAGGTTTGACTTTAGTCATAGGATGGTGACAACATTCCACTGAGGCTTCAGCTAGCATACAATTCAAGTGATGTGTGGGTGAGAAATAAGCTTTTGCTTTTGTAGTCACAGGAATGTCAGCACTGCATATCACAGGATAAGCTGTCTATCTACACCACCACAGTAAATTCAAGGTAACATGACTGCAACTGATAGCCCTGATTTCACAGTTCTCTCACATTCTCTCACAGAATGCTTTTAAAGAATGCTAAAGATTTAACTCCTCCCAATTTCTGAATTTCTATTTCTTTCAAAGAAATCAGACAGGATCTTCTCCTTGGCCTAGAAGATCCTGCAGGACCCAGCCGCTGCCTGCAGCTCATATATCTCATGAGTCCATTATCATTTACTATTTTCTATTAATTAAGTTATTTATTCAAGTGCTATCTCCATCTCAGTCCTCTCCCTCTTCCCCACCAAGTCCCACCCTCTTCCCTCTCTCCCCTGTCTCCTTCTTCTGGGATGATGGGAGACCCTACATATCGACCCACCTCAGTTCATCAAGTCACATGAGGGATAGGAATTTCCTCTTGCCCTGAGGCCCAACAAGGTGGCCCAGTTTAGGTAAGCTTGTCCACTAACAGTCAACAGAGTCCATGTCAGAGACGCTCAACTTGCTAAGGGTTCTATATGAAGACGACATTGCCTTCTCTCTCTTTCTATATATATATATATATCTACATATATATATATATATTCTATATATATATCTACATATATATATATATATATATATATAGAGAGAGAGAGAGAGAGAGAATCCTAGGTCCAGTCTATATATGCCTTTTTTTATTGTTGTTGGTGGTGGTAATTCAGTCTCTAGAAGCCTCTAGGGACCTAGATTGGTTGGTTCTGTTGGTCTTCTTGTGGTGTTCTTGTCCTCTCTGGATTCCTCTTTTCCTCCTCTTTCTCTTATACATGAATCTCAGAGTTCTACTTAATGTTTGGGTGTAAGTGTCAGCATCTGTTTCAATCCGTTTCTGAGTGGGGTCTCTTGTAGGAGAGTTATGCTGGGTTCCTGTTTCTTTGGCTCATCTACTATTTTGGTAATCTTCTCCAAGATGTGTGTGTGTGTGCAACTGAGTTGAGGAACTGTGATCTTTTTGGTTTCCCTGCATCTCTTCCCTGCATTACTTTTCAGGCATCAGTCTGTTCTCTAAAGTAAGCACTCCTTTCTCTGCTACCTTCTGATTTACTCCTTTTCTCATAGCCCTGCTCCTCTATCATTTAGTAGTTAAATTTTTTCCAGTGATTCTGAAGGCAACATGAAATATGAGAGACGCAATGCCAAAGTGACTAGTTTTCCATATTTTCTAATTTGCTAGTATATATGTGCTGTTGTTGCCGACAAGACAGCAATGCCTGAGTGTCCAAAAGGGCAGGGAGATAAGCCACTCTGGAGACAGTTTCAGGGAACAACCTCTGCTTTATTACAAGCAAGCAAGCTCTTACATAGTAGAAGCTTATCAACTGTGATTGGTTAGCACGTTACTTCATATTGGATATTTGAGAGCTCCTACCACCAGGGTCTCTGTTAAAGAAACACACTAAAGGTGATGTGGACAGTGCAGACTCACCTGCAGACCATGCTACTTAAGAATTCAGTGTTCTATAGACTTTGTTACTTGTTAGTGGGACACTTTCCCCTAGTGGAGCTGCCATGTAGGCCCCCAGTGCAAGAGGAAATTTTTACCCCTCATATGGCTGCTGAACTGAAAGGGGCTGATATGTAGGGCACCCCTAACTGGAGGAATAGAACAGGTGGGAGAAGGGGGAGAGGGTTGGAGGGTGAGAAGGTGGGTCAGGGAGGGTTGAAGGGAGGGAACTGTGGTGGAGATGTAAATTGAAGTAATAAATAAATATTTAAAAAAGAATTTAGTGTTCTGACTTTGGGCCATGGTGTGTCATACTTCTCATTTGTGTCATGGTGTGCCAAGTAGGCTGGCTGCCAGGTCATGCCTTAATTTTCTCCAGTATAAATGGGCTATATTTATAAACCTTTAAATATCTAACACTCAGAACAATGGAATGAACAATGAATAAAAGTATAAGTAAATTGTTATTGAATTATATTATTTCTTCAAATATCTTCTCACTCTCATCTATTTTTGATTAACACATAGATTAAATAAAACACATAAAATGAAATATCAAGTTCTTTTTCCTTTTGTAAAGAATAGTCTAAATAAATTTGCCTTCATTCTTTTCTACACCCCAAATTGCCTGGAAAAATGACATGTTCTTATTTTCACTGCTGATGTCATGTATATAGTAGACAAGATATTATCTTTTCTATTTTATTTCATAATTATCTTTGTCAGAATAATACATGGAAACAGGAAAAAAAACACTAAGCACACACACACACACATATTTCAGAAAAATACATGGTAATATAACCCCTTCCTATGTTTAGTTCTAGTCCCAGATAAAACATTTTAAAACAGTTGTATTCATTGCTAAATACGTTTATAATATGTCAGTTGTTTGCAGAAAGTTAGTCATCTCTCTGAAAGGGTAGTGGTTAATGGCAAAGCATAAATTGCTACAGAGGTATTGTTTGAATTGAATTGTTTACTAGTTGAGTTTATAAATACTCTGAAAGGTGAAAAACTGATCAAAATAAATAAAATGATAAACTTACTAAAAAGCTATCATTCTAATTCTGGACACTAGTGAGTAATTCAAATAAATTTTTACTAAAATAAATACTGTAAAAATGATGCTCCCTTATCCACACAGTGCTTGAAACAAGCTTTCAGTGTAGGTACCATATGCTTGATCTATAAATACATTCTGCCAATGAATAAATACATTGACATTATTAAGGTGATACCATGTCTATGGGGATGAAAAAACAAACCTTGACAATTAACTGTTAAGTAGAATGCAGATCTGGTAAGGTCAGTTTTCAAACTTAAGTCTGCCAAGACAAATCCAAACTCAGTTTTTTCAAGATTTATTTTAATTTCCTTTGTATATTTGTCTATGGATATCTATCCCTGTGTGCAGGTACATTCTCAGGCAAGGATAAAGTATTGGCTCTCCTGGAGCAAGCATTAGATGCAGTTAGTTGTCAGCCTCTTTATATGGTGATAGGAACTGGACTTCCACTATATGTCAGAGCAGAAATTTAGCTTAATCAGAGAGTTAGCTGGCTCAACATTCCTTTTTAAAGGCTAGCTCATGGAAGCTAGCAGTAGATTACGTATTATCTCCTTTTATGCTTTCATCATTTTAATAGCTAATCTAGAAAAAAATTCTTTTTCATGTTCCAATATGATTTGATTCATTCAGTAAATTGCAATTTTTCTATTTGTTTTCTCTCTTTTCTGTATTGACCAAGCAATCATCTTTCTTTTAGAGAATCAATTCTCAATTATAGACAGAGAAAAAAAGAGAAGGAAACATAATTCTCTATTAAAAAGAATGGTTCTTAACTCCAAGGATTAAATGTTAAAAACTGGTAAATCCACAGTTTCTTCCTATAATTACAGAGCTATTAAACATAGCTTGCTGGTAAATTAACCTGAAAGTGTTCTCTTTTTTTCCATTGCATAAATTATTTCTTTTTTTCTTTTTTTTAAAATACTTTATTTTTTTTCTTCAAGTTACATCTCAGTAACAAACCCCTCCCTATTCCCCCTTCCTATCCCGCCCTCCACCCTCTTCCCCCCAGAAGTTTCCCCTTTCAGTCCAACAGATGGTTCCTTCTCTTATAACAGTAAGTATTATACAAAACAATAGATATAAATATGCCACATTTATGAGAGTTAAATGGCCCAGTATACCTTCCCAATGTCCAGTTTATACATATTTGGCCCCTGACTTTAACATTCTACTATCTAACCAACTCCATGAGTTTAAAGGTCTATATGTGACTCAACATTCATACTATCTTGCAACACACTTTTAAGAGTATCTTCTTAGATCTATAACACCCTCTTGATTCCTAAACAATTCAAAATTTAACTATGAGACTCTAGCTGTCTATTCTTCAACCACCTCAGAGACCTGAGAGGGATAAATATATTTGCTTATATAGGAAGTGCAGGGCCTGCAGCTTCCAAAACTAAGAAAGAACATACCAATGACTGCCTGGACAGTTCCCATTTTCTCTCCATACATTCCAGCATCAATCTTCAGCCTTTAGGTCCTGTTTCTCTGACAGACATTTGTTGTAGAGCAGAGATTATGAAGGACTTACCTACCCTGTCTTGGCAGAGTTAGGCTGTCGACTTCCCTGCTACCAAGTTTTGTCCTTTTTGGATAGCAGTCTGTCTGCAGTTGGTGCAAGGGGTTTTTTCATGCCAAGAGAAAGGCTTGCCACTAATTCAACCATCTTACAGTGGAGGTTCTTCGATGCTTATCTTCTACTTGGAGTAGAATAGGGGGTGCTGTCAGGTGCTGATATGTCTCGATATCAAAAAAAAATCTTGATTTAAGATAACTTCTTTGAATGCCATGTTCTGCAGATCTCTTGGGGTTTTTGAAGATGCCCTATCCATCTCTTGTATTTAGATAAGCAAATGTTGCTTGTCTCTTAGCAACTTGATTACTGGGTAGTTTAGAGAATATCTGTGATAGACTGTCATAGTAGCTAACAAAGTGACGTGTTTGCAAGACTAGGAGTTTGTTTTAACTATCCTAGACCATTTTAGACGGTTGGTATCAAGAGGTCAGAGCTTCACATTTTATTTTTAAGCATCTCTAGGTATGATACCATTAGGAAGTGTTACCTTTAAATTTGTATCAATATACAAAGATCTATTCAATTGTGGTTAAATATACTCTTAATTATGTATCAATATACCAAGATCAATGCCTATGTAGCCCAATATAATCTTAATATTACGTCCATATGCAAGGGTCAATACCATTGTGGCCAACTATAACCTTAATTTTGTAGCAATATACAAAGTTCAATACCGATGTAATCCAATACAATCTTATTTTTGCACAATAAACAATGGTCAATACCACTTTAGCCAAATAAACTTCTAATTTTGTATCAATATACAAAGGTATAAGGGCATATTCAATAATCTGCCCCTTCTTCTTGGACCTTCCTGTGCTATGTCTATATCGCATTTTTCTCAAGCCCATGCACTCCTACATAGGAGAGGAAGAAGGATACAGAAAAGGAAAAGTAGGAATTCCCTGGGGCTAACCTCCAAAACCCATTAAGACAGGACCATTTATCAGCTTGTAGTTTCTTCCCCTACATATCAGAGTTTTCAGTTATCCTTCAAATAACCTAAAAGAAGGGTGGAGAAACACCTTCCCCATCCACTGGGCATGGGACGTCGCTCTCTTTAAGTGACTTCCTGCTGATTTGGGTCATAGTAGACCTGTTTGGGGCCCGAACCCAAATGGGAAAAATGATTAAAAATGTTAGTACAATCCTTTTATGTTCAGTCCTTCTGGTCTCAGCTGTTTAGATGACCTAAGGGTTTTGTAGGCAGAAGCTGATCTTGCAGGCTTCACTGAGGTTCCTGCCGGGGCATTGTGTAGAGCTGAGCGGTCCCAGTGACATTGGATTGCTGTGGTGGTTGCAGGCCCCCGATGGAGACAGCTATTGAGGAAGTCTGCCAGGCAGAATCAACTGGGTCACTCGTCCTCCTTGGTGCCTGATTCTGCTCTCTGCTGAGGATTCCGCTGTCAAGCCGTCCCCGGGCTCCCCTAATGGACACTTCGATTTTCCTGGAACGATAACAACAGAGCCCTGCCCCAATCCCAACCCTAGGACAATTGCCCTCTTTTTTTGGGGGGTGGTGGGGGGCCTAGGTAGTACTTCTCCTGAAGCAAATTTGGCCTTCTGACAACATACAAAGCATTATCTTTCAATCTGGGTTAAAGAAGAAATCATTTTGTCACCTTGGAGCTAAACCAGCTCTAGTGTATATATTTTGAGATCCCAAAGGACAATCTGCCTGCATCGAGAAGGCCTTTTGTAAGTAGCCTCCAAACCTAAGTCCCTCCAAATCCCATGTGTGTGTCTCTGAACTCTAATTATTGGGATCAGGGACCTGTGTTTCCCATCTGAAGGGATCAAAGATGTGTTCCACCACTCCTGGATCGAAGTCTTTCTCTATTTAGAGTTTGCCCTGCATCAGGCTGACCCTGAGTTTCGGGATCTGCCCGTTTCTGTCTCCAGTGTGCTGGGAGCTGGGACCATGGGTGTACTCTTCTTGAATGGTGTGACCAAGAGTATGCACCCTCACCACCCCGCTCCGTATGACTCCAGAATACATAAGACCACCAACTCTACGGTGCTCCCCCCCCCGCCCCCGCCCCCTCGTCTCCGCTGAAGTCAAAGGCATGGGCCAATACCACAATTCTCTTGTATTTTACCTTAGCTCCACGTCTTCTGTACACCTGGAGGTCTGCAAAACCAGGCTGAATGGCTGTATCCTCTATTCCATTCACAGTGTTTCAGCCCTGGCCCCTGCCTTTTTTTTTTTTTTTTTTTTTTAGTTAATAAATTTATTTGTTTGTTGCTTCAGGTTACATCCTTATCATATTGTCCTCTTTTCCCGCTTCCCAGCCCCACCCTCCCATGCTCTATCCCCTGACCCTTCCGTCTTGTTCCTCTGGGGTGGAGTGTCCCTGCCTAACATTCTCTCACCACAGATCAGGAGTCATATGAGGGCCAAGAGACTCTTCATTCAACAGGGGCCTACGAGGCAGTACTGCCAGTGAATGGTGTCTCATTGCTACTGGGGGAATACTAACAAAAAGACCAACAAACACACAAACCCACAAAAACAAAGAATATCAACAAAAAAAGAGAGGAAAAAGAGAAGCGAAAAGGAAAAAGAAAAAAGAAAAAAAGAAGGAAAAAGAAAAAGATAAAAAAAATTATGTCCTTGTTCCTTTTGGTGTGTTGGTTGTAGTACAGATATCCTGTACGATATAGTTAAAATCCTACTATAAGTGAATAGATGCCATGTGCATCCTTCTGAGACTGGGTTAGCTCACTCAGGATGAGCTTCTCTAGATCCATCCATTTGGTTGCAAATTGCATGATTTCATTGTTTCTGATAACTGAGTAATATTCCATTGTATAGAGGTACCACAATTTTTTAATCCATTCTTCAGTTGAAGGACATCTGGGTTGTTTCCAATTTCTAGCTATTACAAATAAGGCTGCTAGGAACATAGATGAGTAGACTTCCCTATGTCTCCGTGAGAGGTCCTTTGGGTGTATACTCAGAAGTGGTATGGCTGGGTCCTGAGGCAAGGTTATTCCTAGATTTCTAAGATATCACCAGACAGACCTCCATAGTGGTTGCACAAGTCTGCACTCCCACCAGCAATGGAGTAGGGTTCCCCTTTTCTCCACACCCTCGCCAGCATGCACTATCATTTGAGCTCTTTATCTTAGCCATTCTAACAGGTGTTAGGTGGAATCTCAGGGTCGTCTTGAGTTGCATTTCTCTGATGATTAAGGATGTTGAACATTTCTTCAGGTGTCTCTCAGCCCTTAGGGATTCCTCCTTTGTGAATTCTCTATTTAGCTCCATCTCCCATTTTTTGATTGGATTATTTGGTTTCTTGGCATTTAGTTTCTTGAGTTCTTTGTAGATTTTAGACAATAGCCCTCTATCAGATGTGGGGTTGGTGAAGATTTTCTCCCAGTCTGTTGGTTGCCATTTTGTTCGAATGATAGTGTCCTTTGCCTTACAGAAGCTTTTCAGTTTCATGAGGTCCCATTTATTGATTGTTGATCTCAGGTCCTGAGCTGTTGGTGTTCTATTCAGGAAGTTGTCACCTGTGCCAATGAGTTCGAGGGTGTCTCCTACTTTTTCTTCTATTATCTTTAGTGTGTCCGGCCTTATGTTAAGGTCTTTGATCCACTTGGAATTAAGTTTTGTACAAGGTGATAGGTATGGGTTTAATTTCATTCTTTTGCAAGTGGACATCCAGTTGGACCAGCACCATTTGTTGAAGATGCTGTACTTCTTACATTGTGCGTTTTTAGCTTCTTTGTCAAAGATTAGTTGGCCATAGGTGTGTGGATCCATGTTTGGGTCTTCAATTCGATTCCATTGATCCACTGGTCTGTTTCTGATTCCATTGATCCACTTGTCTGTTTCTATACCAGTACCATGCTGTTTTTATTACTGTTGCTCTGTAGTACAGCTTGAAATCTGGGATGGTGACACCTCCAGATGTTTTTTCATTGTACAGGATTGATTTAGCTATTCTGGGCTTTTTGTTGTTCCATATGAAGTTGAGAATAGCTTTTTCCAGGTCTACAAAGAATTGTGTTGGTATTTTGATAGGAATTGCATTAAATCTATATATTGCTTTTGGTAGGATAGCCATTTTTATTATGTTGATCTTACCTATCCATGAACATGGGAGATCTTTCCATCTTCTAAAGGCCTCTTCCATTTCTTTCTTCAGGGGCTTGAAGTTCTTGTTATATAGGTCCTTTACTTGCTTGGTTAGAGTTACCCCCAGGTATTTTATGTTGTTTGTGGCAATTGTGAAGGGGGTTGTTTCCCTTATTTCTTTCTCGGTATATTTGTTTGTTGTATAAAGAAGGGCTTCTGATTTTTTTGAGTTAATTTTGTATCCAGCCACCTTGCTGAAGTTGTTTATCAGCTGTAAGAGTTCTTTGGTGGAGTTTTTGGGGTCGCTTATGTATACTAACATATCATCTGCCAATAGGGATAATTTGACTTCTTCATTTCCAATTTTTATCCCTTTAGTTGTCTTATTGCTCTAGCAAGGACTTCAAGTACTATATTGAAGAGATATGGTGAAAGTGGACATCCTTGTCTTGTCCCTGAGTTTAGAGGAAATGCTTCAAGCTTTTCTCCATTTAATTTGATGTTGGCTACTGGCTTGCTGTATATTGCCTTTATTATTTCTAGGCATGGTCCTTGTATGCCCGTTCTCTCCAGAACTTTTAGCATGAAGGGGTGTTGGATTTTGTCAAATGCTTTTTCTGCATCTAGCGAGATTATCATGTTGATTTTTTCTTTAATCTTGTTTATGTGGTGAATTACATTGATAGACTTTCGTATATTGAACCATCCCTGCATTCCAGGGATGAAGCCTACTTGATCATGGTGTATGATACTTTTGATGTGTTCTTGAATTCGGTTTGCTAGTATTTTATTAAGTATTTTTGCATCTATGTTCATGAGGGAGATTGGTCTGAAGTTCTCTTTCTTTGTTGGGTCTTTGTGTGGTTTAGGAATCAGAATGACAGTGGCCTCATAGAATGAGTTTGACAGTGATCTTTCTGTTTCTATGTGGTGGAAGAGTTTGAAAAGTAATGGTGTTAGTTCCTCTTTGAAGGTCCCGTAGAATTCCGTGCTAAAGCCATCTGGCCCTGGGCTTTTTTTGGTTGGGAGATTATTAATGACTGTTTCTATTTCCTTAGGTGTTATTGGGCTGTTTAAGCTGTTAATCTGATTTTGATTTAGTTTTGGTAGGTGGAATTTATCGAGGAAATTGTCCATTTCGCTTAGGTTTTCAAATTTAGTGGAATATAGATTTTTAAAGTAATGTCCGAATATTTTCTGGATCTCCTCAATGTCTGTTGTTATTTCTCCCTTTTCATTTCTCATTTTGTTGATTTGGGTTCTTTCCCTTTGCCTTTTAGTTAATTTGGCTAGGTGTCTGTCTATTTTGTTGATTTTTCTCAAAGAACCAACTCTTGGTTTCATTGATTCTTTGTATAGTTCTTTTTGATTCTAAGTTGTTGATTTCAGCTCTAAGTTTGATGATTTCCTGTCTTCTGCTCTTCTTGGGAGTGTTTGTTTCTTTTTTTTCCAATTCACCCAGCTTAGCTGTTAATTCACTAATATGAGCTGTCACAATTTTCTTTTTGAAAGCACTTAGTGCTATGAACTTTCCTCGTATCACAGCTTTCAATGTATCCCATAGGTTTGGGTATGTTGTGTCTTCAT
>CAJQZJ010001969.1:11407944-11442677 GCA_907164525.1 Lophiomys imhausi
AAGTCTGTTTTGTTTGATATTAGGATGGCTACTCCAGCTTGCTTCCTGGGTCCATTTGCTTGGAAAACATTTTCCCAGCCCTTTACTCTGAGGCAGTGTCTATCTTTTGTAGTTAGATGTGTCTCTTGTATACAGCATAAGGAAAGGTCTTCCTTGCGGATCCACTCTGTAAACCTATGTCTTTTTATTGGGGAGTTGAGTCCATTGATGTTGATGGATATTAGTGACCTGGGGTTGTTATTTCCCATTAGTTTGGTATAGGTGGTGGTCCTGTGCCTCTTTTGGTTTAGTTGCTGAGGAGTTTTCTATTCCCTTTGTTTTCTTGGGTGGAGTTTTCTTCTCTGGGTTGGGATTTTCCTTCTAGGATTTTCTGTAGGGCTGGGTTTGTGGGTAGATATTGTTTAAATTTGATTTTGTCATGGAATATCTTGTTTTCTCCATCTATGTTGATAGAGAGTTTTGCTGTGTAAAGTAGTCTCGCTGGGTACCTATGATCTCTCCGGACTTGTAGTATATCTGACCAGGCCCTTCTAGCTTTTAACGTTTCTGGGGAGAAGTCAGGTGTAATTCTGATAGGTCTGCCATTGTATTTGACTTGACCTTTTTCTCTTACAGCTTTTAATATTCTTTCTTTGTTCTGTACATTTGGGGTTTCAAGTATTATGTGGCGAGAGGAGTTTCTTTTCTGGTCTAATCTGTTTGGTGTTCTGTAAGCCTCTTGGATTTTTATTGGCATCTCTTTTTTCAGGTTTGGGAAGTTTTCCTCTATGATTTTGTTGAAGATATTTCCTGGACCTTGGAGTCAGGAGTCCTCTCTTTCCTCTATACCTATAATTCTTAGGTTCCGTCTTTTCATTGGGTCCTTGATTTCTTGGATGTTGTGGGTGAGAGATTTTTTTAGCCTTCTCATTTTCTTTGGATGTTGTACTGATTTCTTCCACTGAATCTTCCATGCCTGAGATCCTGTCTTCCATCTCTTGCATCCTATTTTTGATACTCACATCCGTTCCTGTTCTCTTCCCTTGGTTCTCCACTTCCTCTTTTAACTCTGACTGTGTTTTCTTTATTGTTTCTATTTCTATTTTCATGTCTTGTATGATTTTGTTCGTTTTGTACATTTCCTTCTCCAGCTTGCTTGTTTTTGTATGAAAATCTTTCATGGCTTTTTCCTTTTCCTGTTCAAGCTCTGTCACCTTGGCTTGGAGTTCTTTAATGGTGTTGTTCCTTGTTTTGATTTGTAGAATTGTGGCTTCTTTGGATTCCTTCATAGATTTAATTTCTTCTTGCAGGGACTCTATCACTTTCCATAATGCAGAATTGTCAATGTTTTCATGTGTTTCTGTTGGTGTGTGGTCATCCAAATTGGATGAGCTAGGATGATTCTGCTTTGTTGGAGTCATAATTCCTTGATTTCTATTTTTTTGACCTTTTGCCATTGGATGCATATAGCTGTCTGTTTTCTGTGCTTGGAACCACAGTGGATGATTTGGTGCAGTAGACAAGTTACTTGTCTATCTGTCGTTGCTTACAGGGGGATTTCAAGGTCACTGTGGTTTTAATCGCCTGAGGCACTGTGAGCTGGTGCAGCCTATTCCCAGGTTGTGAGTAATGGACCAGGATTGTTTCACTGCTCCCAATTCAGACTTCCCTATGTTGCACTCTGAGTTATCAGCCTGTAATGGTTCTGATGGTATGGGCCTGTTTGCCCAGGCACAGATTCTGTGGGCTTTGTTTGTCGTCAAGGAGGCTGACAGGGTCTGGCTCCACACCTAATATGTCTGGATTTTCCAGGATACAGCTCTGGTCCCGATTTCTGGTTTCTCTCTAGGCTTCTCGCCACAGGGCTGGACTCTGTGCCTGATTCCCTTCCTGTCTGCGCTGCCATGGGTCCCGTGGGTACCCCAAGCCCCGGATCCTCCGGCTGCCTGAGTGGACCTCTCGTCCCAGCAGCTCAGCCTTGGGTGCACGGATCCCTGGCCCCGCCCACGCCTGTCTCTCTCCCCAGATGACCTGCTGTGGGTTCACGGGGATTTGGCCCTGCCAGCCGTGCTCCCTCCCCAGCTGCGTTCCCGTAAGTGTGTGGGATTCGGCCCCTCCCGCCCGCCTTTGTGTTCCCAGCTTCCTGCGCTCTCTCGGAACCTCCTGCCCTCTGCTTCACAAGCGGCTGCGGACCACCCGCTGAGCCCCCTGTTTGTTCCTTGCTAAGCCTTCCACTATCTCGCAAAGTTTTTTAAGTGGGTATAAGTTCAACCTGATGTGTGGGGAGCCCAATAGGCCAGTGATCTATGGCCAAGTGGACCCTGATTCTGCCTGCTGTAAGTTTGGATCGATCTTACCAGGCGCCTCTCCAAATGGGAGTTCCCGAATCCCGGGTTTAGTGGCTTCCTTGTCTGTGAGAGATGGGGAGAGCCTTGCCCTGGGACTTTTAACAGTCCCTTGGGAGCTGTGAGTGTTCCTGGGGGGGGGGTCTAGCCCCTCCGGTTTTTGCACTGTGCCCAATAACTCTGTGTTTTTTATGGCTCTTTTTTCCCCACGTTCAAAATGCGTCAGTGTAGGTCGCCGCCATCTTCTCTCTCCCGAAAGTGTTCTTAATAAGATCTTTTGTTTTTATATTTCCCAACTGTCCCTATTTGTTATTATGTAATATTTTTATAATGACATATTGTTTAAATCAGTTATTCTAGCTTAATTTTGAAATATAGACTTTATGTGGTTCAAAACTTAAACAGGCCTAATATGACATGAACAATGATAACAACAATGGGCATGGTATCATGGAAGAGAAAAAAAATCTTCATATTCTCAATTCCAGAGAAAGAACTACTGGCAGCTGGAGAATTCTGACGGCAGAAGAAATACTCTTTTCCAGAGAAGAGTCCCTCAGATGGTTATTTAATACCAAGGGGTCTGCCCTGAGAGCATATAATACAGGTAATATCCTATAGACAAAGCAGGTTCTATTTATACATTCAGGAATGTGTGTGTGTGTGTGTGTGTGTGTGTGTGTTTGTGTGTGTGTGTGTGTCTGTATGTTGATGTATATCAAAAATTGAAGGAAAAGAGGCCAAAATTTTGAGAATGCAATGGGGTATATGAGAGGAGTTGCAGGGGAGAAGGAAGAAGTAATGATCTAATTATCTCAATAAAATAAAATATAAATAATAACAGAAACAAGAAGTGTTACTGTAAGAACTGCAAAAGTCAAAATTTAATAATTCATCAAGAATTGTGAGTAAAATTTTATAGGCTATTATAAATATTAAATCCTGGAGATTAATGACAAATTATGTGTCTATATATAAAATTATTTTTATTCCAAAACAAAGATGGTAAAACCTAAAGAAACTGTCCTCCAATTAAGTTTTTATAAAGCAAACATCCATTAAATTCAGTCATGAAAATATGCTGCTTAAGATTAAATGATGCCTCTAGTAATTTTGTAGCACTATAATTAGTCCTCAAGGGCTTTTAATGGCTTCATGATTTTTAATTATATTCTTATATGTTTTACCTTCAAAAAATATAACATCTATAATCCACTTATCCTAACAATGTAAGACACATTTTATTTCTCTTGTTTCTTGTCATTGAAACTGACTTTGGATTTATCGGCAGTGTGATACGCATGTCTGCTTCCCCAAATCCTACAACACTGTGTGCTTGGACACTTGCTCTTAGGAGTCTCTTACAGCCTTACCCCTGAAGCATCTTGAGTTTTTACAAGAGTTTTTACAAATTTTCTTGTTAAATTCAGTTTTCACAAATGAAACATACACTTCTTGAGACCACTACTATTTATCCACTTGAGAAAACATCCAACATCCTCTCAGAGAGACAAGATGATAGTCATGTTTCAAAACAGCCACAGCTTTTTGGTGTATCCCAGTATCATAATGTAGTATCTTATCTTATTTATTTTTCTTAAAGAAACATGTCAGAGGTGGGGCATATAACTTACATTATTTAATCATTTACTTAAAAGACATGTGTTTAGTTTTAGAAACAGAGAAGGTGTTTTGCCTCAGATTATTTGAACATATTTTTTCCTAAGGAATATCCTTTCCTTTTGTATGCAGTGTTTCTCAAAAACCTATATCTAAGAAGAAAAAATGTATATTGTATGAATGCTGGCATTATTAACATAGACCTGTAAATCTCATTTATCTTGTGCTAAATTCTTTCAGTCATTCCAAGTTTGTCATTACCACAAACTTGGTTATATTGAAAAATTAGACTTATTGTTATACTTTTTGTATAAATGTATTTATAATTTTAATAAAGCTTGTAATAGTAGAAACTAATGATTGTTATTTATATTATTTGATTCTACTCATCACTTAACAGCTTAATAACTTCTTCAATCACTAAACAGAAACTGTCCAATATAATTAAATATTTTTTATGTTTATTATTACTTCAGGTTACATCTCCATCACAGTACCTTCTTTCCATCCCTCCCAGTCCTGCCCTCCAACCCTCTACCCCCATCCCTTCCAACTCACTCCTCCATAGTGGGGTACCCCTACATATCAGTCCTCTGCCACAGTTCAGCAGTCATATGAGGGCTAAGAGCCTCCTCATACACTGGGGGCCTACAAGGCAGCCCTACTAGGGCAAAGTGTCTCATTGACAGCTAACAAAGTCTATGTTCCTGTTCTCTTTGGTCCATTGGCTGTAGCATAGTTATCCTGTACTATATGGCTAAAATCCGATTATAAGTGAATAGATGTCATGTGCATCTTTCTGAGTATGGGTTAGCTCACCCAGGATGAGCTTCTCTAGTTCCATTCATTTGGCTGCAAGTTGCATGATTTCGTTGTTTTTGATGGTTGGGTAGTATTCCATTGTGTAGCTGTACCACGGTTGTTTTTTTTTTTTTTTTTTATTCATTCCTCAGTTGAGGGACATCTGGGCTGTTTCCAGTTTCTAGCTATTACAAATAAGGCTGCTATGTACATAGATGAGGAAACATACTTTAGGTTTGGTTATTTATTATATATTTTTAAAATTAAATTAATTAAATATTTATTTTTAAAAGTCAGAATAAATTAAAACTTAATAAATATTTGTCATTAATTTTACAATTTTTTGTAGTCTTTAAAAGCACTTAATAAGGAATGTTACCGTTTTAAAGAAGTAGTTACGGTTTCATTTGAGAATTTGAGAAAAAGATGTGTTTAACTTATTGTATGTTCTACTTTCAAAACTGAATCTAATACCCTTTGTAATGTAGTATTAGAAGCTTTCAGTATAGAACATATTTTCATTTTATCTCAGTGTATTCAGTAATGTGAGATGAAATCTATTGACTGAGAAGCATTGGGAATTAAAGGCCCAGTAATAGACAACTCCTCTTGATCACCAAAAAAGACTCTGGCCATGGTGCAGTCCTAACTTTACAATGTGGCCACATCAGTCATCTGGCCAAGAGACCACCCCCAGAAAGGCAGGCTCATCCTAAGCCATGATAAAGAAATAGGTAGTATATTGCTCAGCCATTATATCCCTTCCCTAATATTTCAGAGAAGGAGGTAGAAATACTCCAAGAGCCAGAAGCAATGGAGGACAACAAAGAAACAAGGTTTTCTAACTCAACAGGAACAACACACATATGAGCTCATAGAGACTGAGGCAGCATGCTCAGCTCCTGCACTGGTCTGCAACAGGTGAAGTCCTAGAGCTGAAAGAAGTACACATGCTCCCATCTTTAACTCAGAAGCTACTTCCAATCGATCAAAAAAAAAAAAAAAGGCAGAATAATTTGTCTTTTAATAAGACACAGTGCTTTTGTTTCCCAGAAGTCCTGTTGCCCAGTCCAGTTCCTGGGAGTCAGGCTGAGGCTCATCGAGGTCTGCCTTGCTTTCTCCTTTTCTTTTCTGTCTTTCTCTTTCAGATGCTGATAAGAACACAAATATGCTTTTTCTGATAACTTGGCCTTCCTTACTCTTTCAGTAAAAATTCAACGGCACAATGGAAGAAGGACAGCATCTTCAACAAATGGTGCTGGTCCAACTGGATGTCCACTTGTAAAGAATGAAATTAGACCCTTACTTATCACCTTGTACAAAACTTAAGTCCATGTGGATCAAAGACCTTAACATAAGGCTGGCCACACTAAATCTACTAGACGAAAAAGTGGGAAAAACCCTCAAACTCATTGGCACAGGTGACAACTTCCTGAACAGAACACCAACAGCTCAGGGCCTGAGATCAACAATCAATAAATGGGACCTCATGAAACTGAAAAGCTTCTGTAAGACAAAAGACACTGTCATTCGAACAAAATGGCAGCCTACAGACTGGGGGAAAATCCTCACCAACCCCACATCTGACAGAGGGCTAATATCCAAAATCTACAAAGAACTCAAGAAATTAAATGCCAAGAAACCAAATAATCCAATCAAAAAGTGGGGGACGGGCTAAATAGAGAATTCAAAAAGGAGGAATCCCTAATGGCTGAGAGACACTTGAAGAAATGCTCAGCATCCTTAATCATCAGAGAAATGCAACTCAAGACAACTCTGAGATTCCATCTCACACCTGTCAGAATAGCTAAGATCAAAAGCTGAAATGACAGCACATGCTGGCAAGGTTGTGGAGAAAGGGGAACCCTACTCCATTGCTGATGGGAGTGCAGGCTTGTGCAACCACTATGGAGGTCAGTCTGGCGATATCTTAGAAAACTTGGAATAGTTTTGCCTCAGGACCCAGCCATACCACTTCTGGGTATACACCCAAATGTCTCCTCATGGAATCATAAGGAAGCTTCCTCATCCATGTTCATAGCAGCCTTATTTGTAATAGCTAGAACCTGGAAACAACCCAGATGTCCCTCAACCGAAGACTCAGTTAAAAAACTGTGGTTTTTTACAGAATGGAACATTATTCAGCTATCAGGAACAATGAAATTATGCAATTTGCAGCCAAATGGATAGAACTAGAAAAGCTCATCCTGAGTGTGGTAACCCAGACTCAGAAGGATGCATATGGCATCTATTCAGTTATAGTAGTATTTTAGCTATATAGTAGAGGATATCGATACTACAACTAATACACCAACGAGAACATGGATATAGACTTTTTATTTTTATTTTTTTCTATTTTTTATTCTTTTTTATCTGTTTGTCTGCTTATTTGTTTGTTTGTTTTTTAGTTCTCTCTCCCGGGCAATGAGACATTTTTCACTGGTGGTACTGCCTCATAGACCCCCAATGAATGAGGAGGCTCTTGGTCCTCATACGACCTCTGAACTGAGATGAGGGATTGTCATATCGGAACACCCCACACCAGAGAAATGGGATGGAAGGGTTAGGGGATAAAGAAAAAAAATGAAATGTGAAGTTTGGGCCTTTTGCTACTAACTGTCATAACCTGTTTAGGATAATTAAGAAATGCAAACTAATAGTCATGCAAGCTGGTCATTGTGTTAGGTACTATGACAGTCTATTATAGTTATTTTCTAAGCTAATCAGAAATAATGCTGCTAAGAGACAAGCAACATCTGCTTATCCTAATATAAGAGATAGATAGGGCCTCTTGAAAAACCTCAAGAGATCTGCAGAATATGGCATTCAAAGATGTTTTCGTAACTTTAGATTTTTTCTATATCGAGACATATCAACTCCTGACAGCACCCCCTATTCTACTCCAAGTAGAAGATGAGCATCGAAGAATCTCAAGTGGGAGATGATTGAATTAGTTGCAAGCCTATCTCTTGGTAGAAAAAGCCCCTTGCTCCAACTGTAGACAGAATGCTGTCCAAAAAGGACAAAACTTGGAAGCAGGTAAGTCGACAGCCTGGCTCTGCCAAGACAGGGTAGGCAAGTCCTTCATAACTCCTGTTCTAAAATCAATGTCTGTCAGAGAAACGGGGCCAAACGACTGAAGATCGGAAGATCGATGCTGTAATGTATGGAGAGAAAATGGGAACTGTCCAGGCAGCCACTGGTATGTCATTTCTTAGTTTTGGAAGCTGCAGGCCCTGTACTTCCTATAAAATCAGATATATTTATCCCTCTCAGGTCTCTGAGGTGGTTGAAGAATAGATAGCTAGAGTCTCATAGTTAAATTTTGAGTTGTTTATGAATCAAGAGAGTGTTATAGATCTAGGAAGATGCTTTTAAAATTGTGTTGCAATTTAGTATGAATGTTGAGTTAGATATAGAACTTTAAACTCATGGAGATGTTTAGATAGCAGAAAGTTAAAGTCAGGTGCCAAATACATATGGACTGGACATTGGGAATGTACGCTAAGCCATATAACTCTCATAATTGTGGCCTAATCACCTCTGTTGTTTTGTATTGTATACCTATTATTGTAAGAGAAAGAGCCATTTGCTGGACTGAAAGGGGGAGCTGTTGGGGGAAATAAGATATACCTTAAACTGTAAAAAAAAAAAAAATAACAGGAAGAGGATGGGGGGTTGAGGGTTGGAGGGTGGGACTGGAGGGGGGAGTAGGGAGGGGATTGCCGTTGAGATGTAACTTGAAGAAATAGAAAAAAAATTCAATACCTGATATGTGGCTTCTGTTCCAATATGTGTGACCTAACCTACATCCCAGCTAAAATTGCATGGCTTTCCCCTTCCCTCCTCCATGTCTCTCTCTAGGCAGTCGCGGAGTTTTACACCTTGGCCCTCTAGCCCTCTTTGTTCGTGTTTTTGTTAGTATTAAAAATGCTAGTAAATTATCATTAATCTTCCTGTAAATTTCATTATTAATTCGAGTAAGCACTGCTTGAGAAACCCCAGTTTTCTTCGTATCAGCTGACAACCACAAAGGGATTCTATAATTTCAGTAACAATGCTACTCTACTAATAAAGAATGAATTTTATATCCTAACGAAAGTTATCCTTCTTGATTTGTCAACTAGATTATAATGAATTTTGTTGGATACATGCACAGTTGATCTTTTGAAAACTTCCTTTTCCCTCTTATGCCCCCTCCCCCCTTACCTTACTTTCTTGGACTCTCCATGTGTCCAGTCCCTGACACTCTAATCCAGTCATCCTTCTGCCTCAGTTCCACCATGAACCTTGTTGCAATCCAGCAGAGACCTTTGGGTGTTCGGTTACAAGGACAGACATGACAAAACAGGCTCTCCACGGTTCCTTGCTTACGTGGGATTTCAGTGGGTTCTGCTATAGTCAGGAAGTGGAGGACAGGGTACTTGGGAGGCGAGCAGAGAGAGAAGTGCCACTAAAGGAGAATTGAAAGTACCTAGGGAGTCCCAGGAAGACACAGGGCACCTAAGAAGGGTGAATACCAAAGAACGAAGGCCAAGCACTTGGAGTCCCTGAATATTTGGGGTCAGAATGAAGGGGCACCTGTGAAGTTATTTGAAACATAGATCCAGAAACAAGGCATGGAGACCCAGCCAGAGATGTGAAACTGGGATGTCCACAACACAGCCCCATTTATGGTCTCTGGTCTAACTAGGAATTTCTCAGAGGCTCAGCCTAGCTGGTTCAGTGTTCCGGTTCTGTTAGCCACCTTCACTTTAAAATAATTTTCAAAAATCAAGAAGAAACTGAATGACCTTGCTTTTATTAATGAATCTGTGCTTGAGAAATGCAATATTCTAATTATCCAAATATATCCTACATAGAAAAGAAAAGAATAACAGAGAGGGTAGGGGTTGAGGTTGAGTAGTGATAAAGGGAACAAGTGTCAGTAATAGAATAAAGTAAAATTTTGAATATCAAATGCATTTGCCTAAAGTAAATGCTTTCTTTAACCTTATCAAATGCATTATCTAGAGACTACTTATAATAAGTTGGATATATATGTTCCAGACACATTATCTCTAGTTTCTACGTACAGATGTTGAGTACAGAGAAAGCAGATAAGTTTTTAGTAGTATTTATATGTGGCATACCTGATTTTGAAATTCATGCCTTATATATAATTTTGAACATTGGTCATGTACAGTATATTCTGATCTCTGAGAAGTGTGGTACACATACTAATATCTAGTAGAGGGTCTCTCTTCCATTATGTAATTTTGTGTGAAGGAAATCTTCAACAAGTGATAACAGGAATAAAATACAATAGACTCATTCCATCTTTCATTTGCTGTGGTCATAGAAATACATATGTTGTTGCTGGAATTATTTCATCATTCTGGATACATTCTACTACCTAGTGACTTAATAAAACACTAGTATACATGTTTCTTTGTTGGCAGTTTGTAAATGAGTTAACATGTCTTCTCTGCTAAAGTTATCGATGGTCAATTTTGGGTAAAGAATATTGCCCTATAATGTCAAGAGTATTTGTTAGCATGTTTGATAGTCAATAAGTGAATTCCATTAGTGATTCCCACTTAAAATCAGCATATCATGCTCAATAATTTGCGTCAGTCATATCTAATCAGGTAAAAGTCTTAAAACGAAAATCAGAGACAGGATTATAGAATTTTCTGTATTTGTAAATATATTAACAAAAAGTAGTATTATATTCCAAGTTTGAATACAAACAATGTAGTAGAATACACTGAAAGCAAGGGAATATTTTATTGACTTAAAGAAATATATCTAGTCATAAACATTATAATTTATACTTGTAAAGGCCAAGAGATATATCATGAAATACATTACAGATGAATAGAATAAAATATCGCCCAATGTAATAACTCTTTTCTCAATTAATTTAAGCAATGAATCTAACAAATGCTGTATATCTTCTTTGGCTAATATTAGGTGTACAATGGTCACATAATGGGTTAAATTAAAAAATTATCAAGATAATTTTAATATGGACCAAGTAACTGGCAAATGATAATAGTATAGAATTAAAGCTTCTAAATGTGATTATTATTGGGAATCTCTTACTATTTAATTAAAGATCATATTACAAATAATTGGCTAAGCTAGGGTATTGAACTTTTCAACTTAAGAGAGTTTTGGGGCTGATGGGTTTCAAGACAGTGTTTCTCTGTGTAGTTTTGGCTGTCCTCACAAGATCCATCTGCTCTACCTCCCAAGTGCTGGGATAAAAGGTGTGCGCCACCACTGCCTGGTTTTAAAAGCATTCATGATAACGCAGCATCAGTCTAAGAATGTATCTGATTTAATTTAGGCATATAAGAAATATTAATATCCTCAAAGCTGCATGGCTGAAAATCAATCTTTTTAAATCTAAGCTATTTAGTTATGTATTCACATATTTATTTCTACTGCAAAGCACTGATAAATGTAGATTCATCAAATTACTAGTGGAGAAGCAGAGAAGAGATAATATCATTATCCACAGTGTAACATTTATCTTCATTTAGTAAATGGCATCAAAAGGCAGACAAAGCACATGTTATTTTTTAAAGTGTCAAATTCAATAGGTAAACCACGGCTCTCTTTAGAGAAAAAAAAAGAAGAGATTCTGTTAGAAGATTGTTCAAATTACACTTTTATACATTGTAGTAGTCTGAGATTTATCTGTTCCCTCTTCCTTTCTTTATCTCTTTGGTGCTTTAGTCACAGAGTGGATTAGAGCAAGAATCACCAGATGAATTAAATCACACCTATGATAAAATGAAAGTCAGAGATATTATGAAGGAAATGGAAGGAAAGTCTTTCCCTGGTCTCAAAAGTGGTGACCTGAGACTGATTTTGTGTGTGTGTGTGTATGCTGATTACTCTGTCTTTCTCTCTTTGATTCAGTAGCTTTCTGACTTGTTAGAATCACACTTGCAGATTCAAAGACATTAAAATATTCAAGAAAAAAAAGATGTCCAAATGAATGAATGGAATTTGTAATTAAGCTTTTATGACTAACCTAAAAACTTCCTCCTGCGTAGATCAGATCTCATTATTCTGCATTGCAGCTGATGGTCAATTAATTAATTAAAATTCCCCTGCATTGCTGGCGATTGGTAGACTACAGGACAACACAACATTTGGTTTTTATACATTATCAGGTAACTGTACAGATCAATATAAACACCATCAACAGGTCTCCTTTTAAACACTCCTCATATTACTTGAAATAAATGATATAGTAAAGTTGTATATGTATTAGTTGTATTTTTCTTTAGAACTCACATTTCATAAAATCAAATCCTGAAAAATTTTTTATTTCCCTTTCTTACCTATATCTTCTTCCCTCTCCTTTTCCCTCTTTCTCATATATGTATATTCATACATGCTCTTCTTTTGAAGATGGCAACAAAAATGAACCACAGTCAGGTGTTGTGTCTCATGACTTGTAATTCTACAGCTCAGAAGGCAGAGGCAGGAAGTTGATCTGCCATTGAGGGCAAGAATAGCTTGGTCTACACTGTGAATTCCAGGATATCCAAAGTACATATTGACATCCTGTCCAGAAAGAACGAGACAGAGAGAGAAAGAGAGAGAGAGAGAGAGAGAGAGAGAGAGAGAGAGCAAGAGAGAGAGTCACACAGAGACAGAAAGTAATAGCCAACATGATTTAAATAATCCATTTTCTGTGGTTTTAAAGATATTTTGGCTCACATCAAATACTTTTGTAATCTAGTTTCTTTGTAAAATTAGTTATCTAGTAAGTTCTGAGGAATGGTATAAGGGATAGCTGATAGAGTTGAATGTTGAACCTCTCCCCTAAAAAGCAGTTACAGCACCCATAATGATTATCAAAAATTAACAATTTGGAAAGCTCTGGAAGCATCCCCAAAGCTCAACAATGAAATGCGAGTTATTTAAGAAAGGGGGCATTAGTAAGAGATGTGAATTTTGTGCATTTATATTACCCTAGTCCTGTGCTTATCTTTTCAGTTTTTTCCCAGTGTATGATATAGAAGACTTAGTATACAAGGAAAGTAAAGAAACCCAAACCAGCATATCCAGAAGTAGCAAACACCTGGAGCTGAGGTTTGCCATTCAGCAGATCAGATATTTCTTTGAGGATTCCCATTGTTTCCTTGACCTGGGATATATTTTAATCCAATATGTCCATCCCTATTTCTAGCAAGCATATTAGTAACACCAACACTAACCATTTAATATCACTGTGTTACTTAAGCAGCAACACCAGTTGGAGCATAAAATAGTTAACTGAACTAATGTCTTTATATGCATATCTGGAGAACAGTTGACAAAGCATTGACATATCTTGGAGACATCAAGGTTACACATGAATACTAGTCTGTGTGTGCACATGCCTTTGTAAAACCTAATCTAGAAGGCATGTGCAAGCAAACAAACTCAGAGTTGTAAATTCTTTGTTGGGCCATTGTGGTTAGTAACTGACCCAGGTGTGGTGACCCATACCTATAATCCCAGCATTACTTAAGTTGAAGCAGTATGATTGTTCATGGTCAGCCTGGAAAATATTGTAACAAGGTGAGTTAAAGACTGACCAGAACCTACAGTATGCTTGTTCTCTCTCATTTTCTCTCTGTCTCTGTCTCTCTCTTTCTCTCTCTCTCTAATTCTATCACTCTCTCGTTCTGTCACACTCTGTTGCTATCTCCACAGCAACAAAAGAAAACAAAAATAATTAGGCTGCAACTCAAACCTACTTCAAAAGATCATTAATAAGAATACTATGTAAATCATTGGTAAACATGTACGAGTGTGTCCGTGTGTGTGTGTGTGTGTGTGTGTGTGTGTGTGTGTGTGTATGTGATATATTTATATGTGAACATGTACATACCCAGGATTATATTTGTATGTGAACACGTGCTGCATATCCAGGATTTGTGTTTTCATTCCGTAGTCATTTTCCGACTTACATTTTGAGAACATGCTCTCTCACCTAACCTAGAGCTTAATGAATTGTTAGAACTGACTTGGTTAGTTGCCCATCAACTTTCAGAGATCCCCTTTCTCTGTTATTCCAGTGCTGTGATTCTGTGCTTATGATTACATATGGCCATGCCTGGTTTGGTGTGTGTCTTGAGCATCTGAATTAGGAGATTCATCAATATATATCAAGCACTTAACTTACCAAGCCAGTTCCCTGACCACATTTAAATATTTTTACTTATAAAATTTCTCCTTTTGCTTCTAATATAAAGGAAAATTACATAAAATTATAAAATAAGCAATAGCATTTAATGTATATTATAAAATTCCTTTGATAATAACATAAAAAGGAAAAAATTATGATGGAGTGAAATTTTATTATTGATGAAATTATATTAAATTAAATTATACTGTTTTAATTACTCATAACCCCTCATAAAGTAACTAGTTTTGTAACCTTAGAAACATACTAGAAATATCATGAAAGGAGATGATACCATATGGACAGTAGACAGTTGGGGGGACTCTTTTGACTTCTGGTACAAATTACAAGACCGGGGGTAATGAGATCCCTCCCATATTTGAAAATTAACTAGAAGGATGAATAGAATATTGCAAAAATTTACAGGTCAGTGCAATGAAAGGATATTTATTGAATTTTTCTATGACAGACCTCTGTGGGCCACAGTTCAGCAGCACTCAAATTATAGATCTTTAACTTGTCCTCTTCCAGTAGAGTCATGGGAATTGTAAATCCCTCCTGACAGCAGAGTCTGGCTATATTCATGAATCAGTACCAGGAAAGTAGGCTCAAAGGAACCTGGGCATGTCCAGATTTTATTGAACCTCTGCCATGTAGACATGTTTGAGAACATTACGTCCTAATTTCAGTTTTCACCTCCTATAGAAGTCAAACTGATGCTGTGTGACTCAAACATCCTAATGAAACCTCGTGCTGACAATGACTGCTGGGTCTCAGTATCCCTTAAAAGCTTCAAACTTAATTCCTAGGAGGGAAGAGAAGGAAGGGAGATTCTTCTTTGAATTCAACTTAGTTGTTGATTACATAGTTTCTCAAATTATTTAGCAAATGGAAAGGCAATAGTGGAAGAAATTAAGGAAGAAAAATGGTATAAGTCTTATAGAAAATATACACCATATCACTGACACAAACACACATTTGCTAGTTACTAAACTAAAGGTAAATTAATTAGAAACTGAGTCTAGAGAATGGCAGAATGCTAAAAACAAAAAACAAACAAAAAAAACCAAAAAGCAAACAAAAGCAAAGCAAAAAATCAAAAAAACAACAAAACAAAACGAAATGAAACACTATTATATAAGGCTATGTGACATGTTCCAGACACAAAATAGAGGCAATTAGTCTGATAGATATAAGATGAATAAAGATGTATTATGAATGCTTGTTGTTCTTCATTGCTAATGTCATTGGTTTAAGAAATCCCAAATGATAATGGAGTCAAGGGATTCCAAGATGGCGTCAGCCGGCACTGATACATTTTGAACATGGGGAAAACAGCTATAACACCACAGAGTTATAACTGTGGTGTTGCTGAGCAGCAATCTGAGAGGCAAGAACCTGCTGGGTTTCACCCGGTGAACCCAGGGACTAATAAAAGTCCCTGAGTGAGACTCTCAGACACTCAGAAAAACAGGCCGGCCAGCCAGGGGAAGCTGCAGAAGCCACAGAAGTAGATCTTCACAACGAGAGGAGCCCATGGGTATGAGCCACTCAAATACCCAGAAAACAGTTCCAAAGCCCAGACAGGGGTACTCACCAGCCTTCTGAGCTCCCAGCTTCCATGCAAGCATTCCAGCACGAAAAAGAGGACCAGGAGAGCCATGGAAACAGGTCCCTCTACTGGATTTACAATCACTTGGAAGAACACTGCAACTAGACAAAGCAGCGGGATACACTTCCTGGAGCAGACTGTACTTCATACACCAGTAGAGTGTCCCACAGGTCTGATCATTGCAGGGCCTTGGCAGTCAGCTCTGTTCACTAGATAGAGGTACCTCCTGGCTTTCTGAGTACCCAGTTTCCACAGGGCAGCTCTAGCACCGATAAGAGAACCAGCAGAGCCACAGGAACAGTAAGATCAGAGCAGACTAAAAGGCTGCAGAACTCCACTGAGTCCAAGCCAGACAGATGGGTTGTGGTGTTCATATCAGACCCCCAGCCAGCACACCTGGCTTCTCCTATGTGGGATGCCAGATCTTCAGCATCTACAGGTCTAGTCCTGGAGCAGCTAGTTCTTGGCCTGTGTGCACTTTGTGCACTGCCTGAGTAACTCAGGCTACAAGGGCTGAGGGCTTAGAGCTCAGAGGCACAGAGGTGCCCTGGAGACCACAGAGGAGGAGCCACCTGGTGGGAACATGAACAAGACCTAACCCTTGGAACAAACAAATGAACAGCAGGGGATCTGCAGCTCTATTTTATAATCGGTAGTCCTCTGAGCCTCACTGACATCACTAGGGAGACCTGCTAGAACTCAAGACTTGGCAGGCTGGAATAAAACATCCCACCTAAATCCTGACCTGAGTTCCCAGTTGGGACAAAGCTGGAAGGGGTGAACTTTGGAGGGCCCACTGAAATCCAGCCCTCAACACAAGACCTCACCTTGCCTGTGTTTAGCTACAGACCACCAAGACTGTACAGTCTCTACACCAAAGCTCCATCATTAGCACTAGGAACAACCAACTAAGGCAACCGGATGGCTAAAAATTAGCAAAAGAATAAATCTGACAAAAATCAGGGAAATATGACTCCAACAAAATACAGCATTGCTAATATAGCAAGCCGTGAGCATCCTACCACAGGTGAAACACATGAAAATGATGACAAACCTATACTTAACTAAATGGTAGAGTCCTTACAAGAAGAAATTAAATCCCTTAAAACATTTAAAGAATCCTCAGTTAGACAAATGAAAGCAATGGAGAATACCATTAGAGACTTCCAAGCTAACTCAGCCAAATATGAATGGGAAAGAGACAAGGTTATGAAATATTTGAAAGAATGGCAGACAAAGACAACAAAATTGGAGTAGGAAACGTATAAAACATGTAAAACTGTTCAAGACTTGAAACAGGACATGGAAGAAATAAAGAAAACATAAACAGAGACAATCCTGGAGTTGGAAAACCAAGGGAAGAGCACAGGAACTGCAGGCATGAGTATCAAAAATAGGATACAAGAGATGGAAGACAGAGTCTCAGGTGTGGAAGATTTGATTGAAAAAATCAGTACAACAACCAAAGAAAATAAGAAATCTAAAAAAATTTTCACCCATAACGCCCAAGAAATCAAGGACTCAACGAAAAGACAGAACCTAAGAATTATAGACATAGATGAAAGAGAAGACTCCCAACTCCAAGGCCAGGAAACATCTTCAACAAAATCATAGAAGAAAACTTCCCAAACCCAAGGAAAGAGATGCTGATAAATTTCCACATGGCTTACAGAGCTTCAAACAGATTAGATCAGAAAAGAGGTAACTCTGGCCACATAATAATTGAAACTCCAAATGTACAGAAGAAAGATATATTATTAAAAGCTGTAAGAGAAAAAGGTCAGGTAATGTATAACTCATCAGAATTACATCTGATTTCTCAGAAACTTTAAAAGCAAGAAGTCTTGGTCACATACCTACAGGCCCTAAGAGAACATAGGTGCCAGCCCAGACTACTATGCCCAGCAAAACTTTCTATCAACATAGACAGAGAAAACAAGATATTCATTCCATGACAAAATAAAATTTAAACAGTATCTATCCACAAACCCAGCCCTACAGAAGATCCTGGAAGGAAAACATCCAACCCAGAGAAGATAACTACACCCAAGAAAACAAAGGAAGCAAAAAACTCCACTGCAGCTAAACCAAAAACAAAGACACAACCACCACCTACATCAAAATAGCAGGAAATAACAACCTTTGGTTATGAATATACCTCAGCATCAATGGACTCAACTCCCCATTAAAAAGACACAGGCTTAAAGAATGGATCTGTAAACAAGACCTATCATTTTGTTGCATACAAGAAATGTATGTAACTAGCAAAGATAGACTCTACCTCAGATTAAAGGGCTGGGAAAAGGTTTTCCAAGCAAACAGTCCCAGGAAGCAAGCTGGAGTAGCCATCCTAATATCAAATAAAATAGACTTTTAACTGAAGTTAATAAAAACAAAACAAAACAGGGAAGGGTACTACATACTCCCTAAAGGAAAAATTCATCAGTATGACATCTCAATACTGAATATTTATGCCCCAAATACAAGGGCACACACAGTTGTAAAAGAAACTCTTTTAAAGCTTAAATCACACATCAATCCCCACACAATAGTAGTGGGAGACTTCAACACCCCACTCATAACAATGGACAGGTCATTGAGACAGAAAACAAACAGAGAAATAATGAGACTAACAGAGGTCCTAAGAGATATCTACAGAACATTTCACCCAAACACAAAAGAATACAGTTTCTTTTCAGAACCTCTTAGAATATTCTCCAAAATTGACCATGTAGTCAGACACAAAAAATCCAATCAAAAATGGGGAACAGAGCTAAACTGAGAATTTACAAAGGAGGAATCTCTAATGGTAGAGAGACACTTGAAGAAATGCTCAACATCCTTAATCATCAGAGAAATGCAACTCAAGATGACTCTGAGATTGTATCTCACATCTGTCAGAATGGCTAAGATCAAAAGCTCGAATGACAGGCCACGCTGGCAAGGTTGTGGAGAAAGGGGAGCACTCCTTCATTGCTGGTGGGAGGGAGTGCAAACTTGTACAACCACTATGGAAATCAGTCTGGCAATAACTTAGAAAACTTGGAATAGCTCTACCTCAAGACCCAGCCATACCACTTCTAGGTATACATCCAAATGATTCCTCACCAAACCAGAAGGGCATCTCCTCATCTATGTTCATAGCAGTTCAGCAGTTATGTGAGGGCTGAAGGCCTGAGATGTTGGATTTTTTGTTTTCTTGGAATTTAATTTCTTGAGTTCTTTATAAATTATGGATATTAGCCTTCTGTCAGATGTGGAGTTGGTAAAGATATTTTCCCAATTTGTAGGTTGCTGTTTTGTTCTAATGACAGTGTCCTTTGCCTTACAGAAGCTTTTCAGTTTCATGAGATCCCATTTATTTATTGTTGGTCTTAGACCCTGAGCTGTTGGTATTTTGTTCAGGAAGTTGACACTTGTGCCAATGAGTTTGAGGCTTTCCCCCACTTTCTTATTTGTAATAGCTAGAAACTGGAAACAATCCAGATGTCCCTCAACCGATGAATGGATAAAAAAACTGTGGTACATCTACACAATGGAATATTACTCAGCTATCAGAAACAAGGAAATCATACAATTTGAAACCAAATGGATGGAACTATAAAGCTAATCCTGAGTGAGCTGACTCAGACTCAGAAGGATGCACATGACATCTATTCACTAATAATTGGATTTTAGCCATATAGTACAGGATAACTATACTACAACCAACAAGCCAAAAGGAACAGGAACATAGACTTAGTTACCTTTAGTGGGACACTTTGTCCTAGTGGTGCTACCATGTAGCTCCCCAGTACATGAAGAAGCTCTTAGCCCTCATATAACTGCTGAACTTGGAGGGGACTGATATGTAGGGACACCCACTCCCGAGGAGTAGGATAGGAGGGAAAGTGGGGGGAGGATAGGAGGGTGGGACTAGGAGATGTAGAAAGAGGGCACTGCGATGGAGATGTAACTTGAAGTAATAAACATGAAAAAGAATAAAACTTTATTATAGAATTAAGTACAAAAAGAAAAGAGAAATCTCAAGTATATATCTGACAATGGGTCATTATCTAGAATAAACAAATATATAAAAACTAAGCAATGAAAATTATAAAAATCAAACAAATGAGTAATCTAATTGAAGAGAGAGAGTATAAAGCTAAACATAGTTCTCAAGAGATGAAACACAAATAGCTGAGAAACACTTAAATATCAATGGTATCCTTAGCTATCAGGCAAATGAAAATTAAAGTTATTTAGAGATATGTAGGGACACTCCATTCCAGAGGAGTGGGATCGAAGGGATAGAGGGAGGTGGGTGAGAGGGCGGGACTGGGAGGGGTGGAAAGAGGGCACTGTGATGGAGATGTAACCTGAAGTAATAAATAAACATGAATAAAATCTTAGCCTAGTCAGAACGGTCCACATTGATAAAACAAATGACAATATATGACAGTAAGGATGCAAGGAAAAGCAAAACTTACTCATTGTTGACGCTAGTACAAACTTGTACAACCAGTATAAAAGTTAGTGAGGAGATTACTCAAAAGCCAAGATAGACCTTCCAAAGAGTCTTCTCTAACACCCTTGGGCCATATACTCTAGTCTTCATTTTACCACAAGGACTGTTGTACAATCATGTTCATTGCTGTACTGTTCATAGTCGCCAGAAACTGGAAACAGCCTAGATATCCCTCAACAGAAGAACAGATAAAGAAAACAAAAGGTACATTTATACAATGAAGTATTATTAGCTGTTAAAAAAAGGAACTACATCATAAAATTTTCAGGCAACTGGATATAACTAGAAAAACTCATTCTTAGTGAAGCAACCCAGACCCAGAAAAACAAATATGATATATATTCCCCTATATTAGGATATTAGCCATTAAGTAAGTGATAACAAATCCATGGACCCAAGGCTTTAGGCATAGAGGAAGGGACAATGGGAGATACATGCATATCTCTGGGAGGGGAAGATAGGATATTTTTGGGGGGTTAGATTAGAGCAGAGGAAGGTGAAGGATGTGAATGGCGATATCAGGTAGGAAGGGGGATAGGACTGAGGGAGCAAATGAGGGCAGAGGCAGCTAGAATTGAAGAGTATTTGAGTGGTAGTAGTGAAAGGTAGTGCAGTGAAAACACTCTATAACATATGAAGGTAATCATAATGATGCTTCCAAGTAATGATAGAGATAGAACTCCTATTGGATGCCATTTCTCAACAAATGAAGCTTCCAATACTTGGACTTGATTTCATCCAATTGTTTTATTGGGTTACAGGGTCCTATGGAAACTCCCCAATAACCCAAGCTGTTGCCCAGACAATAGATTACTCACCAAATACTGACAACAATGCCCACCGCTGAAGACAACAGAAGAAAATAGAGAGGATGAGCTGATGTTTACATAGAACCTTCACCTCCACGTTCTATTGTCTGTGACATAGAAAGATACTGTGTGGGCTCCCAAAATAGAAAGTAAGCACAAACTCATATCTACACTATTTATTTCTGGCAAAATATGATAAGGGAATAGTGGCAAAAGTTAACAAACAAACAAACAAAAAAGAAAAAAGTAAACTTGTGGAAGTAACCAACAAAAGTCTGAATTGATTTAAGGCCCATGTTATGAGAAGAAAACCATACCTAACACTGCTTGAGGGATCAAGATCCAGAGACTCGATAACCAAGTATAAAAACATATACTACTGGTCTTTAACAAAAATGTAACAATTAAATGACTCAGTGATATTCTGTTAACACATAGATCAGTGACTTACTCAACAATCATCAGAGAGGCTTTCTTCTGCAGCAGATGGGGACAAATTCAGGGACCAATGGTAAGATATTATATAGAGAAAGCCTTTGGAACACACCGCTGTAAACAAAATATCTCCATCAAATACCACTACTCAGAGCTCAGGGAACTCTGAGGAAGAGAAGGTACAAGTAATGGAGTAGATGGGGCAGAAGACAACAGGAGAATAAGTTCTTCTAAAGAAACTGAGCAAAGCTCTTATAAACTCATAAAGACTGAAGCATCATGAACAGCGCCTACATGGGTCTGCACCAGGTACTCTTCATATGTACTATAGCTTTCCATTTAATACTTTTATGGCAATTCTGAATGAGTAAATGAGTGGGTGACTGATTGTTGTGTCCTCTCTTGGGGCTCTTTTATTTTTCAGTTGACTTGTCTAACTGTTATATCATGGTTTTTTAATGTTATATTTTATTTTGTTATGTTTTCTAAAAGAAAAAATGCAGTTAATTGTTGTGGAAATGTGTATAGCATCTCCTTGTTATTACATTAAGAAAAATAAATTGTCCTTCCCTGAAAAAAAATCAATCAAGTAGACTTATAGGCACTTATAACAAATATAAACACTTATTACCTAACAACTAGCCCTAAGAATAACTTTAAACTCCTATTACTAAACAAGTAAGCCTAACCTCTTAGAAGGGTACAGTCTCTGGGGCAGGTCCTCAGTTGTCAGGAACACCTCAGGAATAGATCCTTTATAGCACTTGGTCAACAGTCTTTCCTCAGGAACACCTCACACATATGTCCTGTAGGGTAAATTGGCTATTACATTGCTATTGCTGCTTCACGTTAAATGAGGCTTGAGGCTTTCTTTTCTCTGGATCCTCAGCTGTACATAGATCAACTTGGTCAGTTTGTATTAGCCACTCAGCCACTCTGCGTCATTGTGGTTGGCCACAGTCCCATTCAGGCCAGTGTTCGAACTGGTTGAACTCCTCAGGGCAAAAGCTGCACCATGGGGTTTAGTCCTTGGCTTTTCCTGCCTTGCTGAGGCCTTCTCTACTCACCAGCTTCTTTCTGCCTTCGGAAGGGCTGACAGTATTTTTTCCACTCTGTCTGAGGTCAGCTTTTCAGCCCCCCTCCCCCCGTGGATTTTCTCCATCAGATGATACAAGCCATCTTGCACCTTGTTTCGATTGTGGGCATTCTTGGACTCCATCCACTTCATCTTAAAATAGGGTCTCTCCTGGTTTCACCTAGCTTCACCCTAATATGGACTCTGCCCACTTTGTAAGGCTATAGCAGCTAAAACCAATGTTGGTAACATAAACACTGTTTTTAATCCATATGCTGCCAAGCAAGTGCCCACAGATTCCAGGCTGATCTTCATGCCCCCTTTTAAGAGACTGTATCAAAAGCCCCTAGATATTCACTAAATGTAATTTGTATTGATCCATCTCCCATCACACCTTATGGAGATCTATTACTCTTGAAGCTTCCCTTTAAAACATAAAAGAGGAATTTAAATGGAGTTACCACTTAATCTGGGAGACAATGCCCCAACTAGACAGCATATACTACTCAGTAAAACTCCAGCTCCAGGAGTGGGTTACATATTACTAGATACTTGACTAAAGGGTTCCATAGATCTCCTCAAACTTTAAAGGTTATTGTCAATGGTATTATTGTAGGTGCAACTCACATATGTCATTAAACATGATAATATTGAACTTATGTCCAACTAGAAGATTAACTGTGTAATAATAGTAACTATTATTATTAAAATCACCTTCACTAACTGATATCTTACACATCTTCTCTTTATTGAATGCTCATGGAAACTGAGGCTATGAGAAGTGAAAAAAATCCAATGTTGTGCACATCAAATATTAGAATTACTATATTCTCCTATGAACTTAGGAAGCTACATTACTAATTGGTAGTTTTAATACACATCTAAACTAACACTAACTAGTAAGTAGCTATGAATGAATAAAGTAAGTATCATTTTCTTGATAAATATATTTCTATATCCATATTTTCTTCAAATTTAGATTTTTCTGTAATTCTAATTAATAAGCATCAATAATGCATAAATGTTTATTCCTAAAGAGCTTGAGCCTCAGTTTTCACCTATCCTACACTCAACCTATAATAATTTACTTGTCTGTATTACTGAAAAGAAAAGGAATAAATTTACTAGAATGCTGCACCCATCCAAATGAAAAATTCTGCCAACAAATGAATGGACTAGGGCATTTTGTGCTACATGTTTTAACTACTTATTCTTAATTAATTCTTTTTATTTATTTTATCACAGTATATTTTGATCACAGTATATTTCCATCTCCCAACTCTTTCCAGAACTTCCCTACATCCCTACCCACATAACTTCCTGATTGTTCTTTCTCTCAAAAAGAAAATTTAAAAAAATTAAAAATAGCACAAAAATATTAAAATAAACAAACCAAGACGCACACAAATATAACATGGAGTTAGTCCATTTTGTGTTGGCCAAATACTCTTGGTCCTGAGGCCTGCCATGGGATGTTATTGATATGTTTAGTGACACTCCATTGTAGAACACTGATATTCGCTTTCTGAGAAGGTATAAATTGCTTACAGCTCCTTGATTAGGGATGAGATTTTGTGTATAGTCCTCCTTCTCAGTACTGAGAATTTTGTTTTATTTGAACCTGTGTAGGCCTCATGTATGCTGTGACAGTTTGAGTTTATGTGTGTATCAGCACTTTTATCTCATAGCTAGTTGGGTTAAATCCATCAATATTCTCTATATAGTTAATACATCTACTTTTATTCTAAATATAATCCTGTCTACAAATATAGTTAATACATCTACCTTTATTCTAAAGATAATCCTGTCTACAAGGTTCTAAATAGAGACTCCATTGTAACTTCCACACTGTCTAAAAGATATAGTTATGGCAAATAATGCCAAATCTCTATAATTTTCCTAAGGGTTATGCCAGAGAAAGTGATAAACAGTAGAAATTGACTGCCTAAAGAGAGCTACAGTGTATTCTACACAAAGATGTGGATGCAGTGAAGGACAGAAAAAGACAAAGTAAAATAAAATGAGCTAACTATTTAGTTTGTGGAAGAATACCAGAAACTGGTGCTATAGATGTCATTTGGCTCTTTGTCAAATGGGATTCATATTCGGAGAAATGGAGTCAAAGATTCTGAAACTTGAGAATGGTTTATGTTTCGAAAATCCTCACTATAAAAAGCTATAATATATATTCAAAGATAGACTTCTAGTAAGGCATAAAACTGTTGATTCATTCAAACTTTGTTCATTTTTCTGCCTACATACATAGACAGACAAACATATTTTTATCATCTTTATCAACTTGTAAGAGAAGATCAAGGTTACCATGAAACAGAATCCAACAGACATCTACACACCAATATATCTTGGGGTACTTTTCACACTAGAGAGAAAATGGAAATAGTTCACTTACCCACAAAATTGTAGAAGAATTTAAAAAAATGCAGGAATTTAAATAATAGGCTACTATTTACTCATGGATTATAAAATGTTTACAAAAGTAAACACAATTTACTCATAAATAATACATATGATACTACAACGCAGCATTATCCATAGACTGGATATCACACTTATTAAGTGAAATAATCCAGGCAGAGAGAGAAATATTGTATGTATTTTATTATCTATTAACTTATTGAAAATAGATTCTTCTATCATACAATACATCCAGAACACAGTTTCTCCTCCCTCTACTCCTTCTAGCTCCCCCTCTCAACTCCCTTCTAGCTCTAGGCAGAATATAACAAAGTTAATTGTAATGATTCAAAATAGAATGATGGTTAACAGAAGATTGGAGGGTAGGTGTAAAAAGAGCATAGGAAAAAGTAGATAATCAGTTCTAAATCATAGCTAGATGAAAATAAGATATTCCAATTCAGGACTGCATATGATAATGGTGTATTTTACATTAAAAACTAGGATAAATATATGTGAATGTTTTCATCATAAATACATGCTAAGTGATTTAGAAAGTAGACATGATTAGAATGGTTTAAATTGTATAGAATGTATATTTTTAATGAAAATAAATTATCAATATGTATAAATTTCATATTTTAATATCAAATTTCATATTTTAAATATTTATAAATAAATTCATAAAAGAAGAAAATGGCCATGTTCTCCTTATTCATTCTTCCTCCTATGCCTCTCTTTTTCAGTGAGATTGAAAAGTGTCAGAGATGATAATGAACAGAGTTAAAAATAGTAATCTTTTCTGATAGTTGACTAGACTAGTATTCCGTTGTGTAAATGTACAGCTTTTTTGTTTGTTTGTTTGTTTATTTGTTTTATCCACCCTTCGGTTGAAGGGGATCTGGGTTGTTTCAAATTTCTAACTATTACAAAAAAAATTGCTATGAACATTGTTGAGCTGATGTCCTAGTGGTTTGGTGAAGGATCTTTTTTGGATATATGTCCAGGAGTGGTATGGCTGGGTCTTAAGGTAGAGTCATTCCAAGTTTTCCAAGATATTGTCTGTAACTGAACTTTTAAATTATTATTTATCACTTATTTATTTATTACTAAATTCACTTATAACAAACACCAACAATTTCTTAACTAGTAATCCTATAAATTCCTACAACCCCTTTAACCTATCCACTAAACCTATTGATAATCATAACAACCACTTTCATAACCTTTTAGAATGATACAGTCTCTGGGGCAGGTCCTCAGTCGTCAGGAACACAGTCTTTGTTGTAGATTCTTTAACACACTTAGCAGTCCTTCTTCTGGATCTCTCAGATGCAGGTTCGTCAGGGTCATTGGTTATTGCAGTCTCACCTTAAATAAGGCTTCATGCTTTCTTCTCTGTGGGAGACCCCAGCCGTCTGCAGGCCAACTTACTTCTTTTGAATCAGGAACTCAGCTGCTCTGCCTCAGTCCTTAAAGCCAGGCACCGTTTCCTTTAGGCCACTGTTTGGACAGATCAAACCCCTCTAGGCAAAAGCTGAGCCACAGGGTCCAGTCCTTGGCCTTTTGGTGTCTTGCTCAGGCTTTCTTTCCTCACCGGCTTCTTTCTGCTTCAGGGAGAGAGCTCTCTAGCATCAGGGGCCTCTTCCCTCCTGGGCTCCACGCACTGTCCTCAAATAGGAGGAGCTCTGTTTCAGCTTAATTTAGGCTTCGCCACTTAGCAGCTGAAAACAATGTTTCTTCAATTCTATTGAGTCTTTCCTGTTTTCCTGACTTCAAACTTGTTTTTCAGTCTATTGAGTCTTTCCTGTTTTTGCTGACTTCATGCTGATAATGCTCTTCAGGCCCCGAATTAAGAGACAGTATCAGAAACTCCTATATATTTTCTAAATCTAATTTATCTAACCCCTACAATTGTCAGATTTATTTCTATTCTCACCAGCAACGGAAGAATGTTCCTCTTTTTCCCAAATTCACCAGCATGTGCTGTCATTTGAGTTTTTGATCTTAGTTATTGTGACAGGTTTGATATGGAATCTCAGAGACATCTTGAGTTACATTTCTCTGATGACTAAGGATGTTGTGCATTTCTTCATGTGTCTCTCGGCAATTAGAAATTTCTCTTTTGTCATTTTCTTGGTTTAGACCCCATTTTTTTTTTTTTTTTTTTGGTTTTTCGAGACAGGGTTTCTCTGTTTAACAGCTCTGGCTGTCCTGGGCTCGCTTTGTAGACCAGGCTGGCCTTGAACTCGCAAAGATCCTCCTGCCTCTGCCTCCCAAGTGCTGGGATTAAAGGCGTGCGCCAACACTGCCCGGCTTAGACCCCATTTTTTGATTGGATTATTTGGTTTCTTGGTGTTTAATTTCTTGAGTTTTTTTAATGTATTTTGATATTAACCTTCTGTTGGATGTGGGTTGGTGAAGATCTTTTCCCAATCTCTAGACTTCCATTTTGTTCTAATGACAGTGTCCTTTGCCTTAAAGAAGCTTTCAGTTTCGTAAGATACATATGGCATGTATTCACTTATAACTGGATGTTAGCCATATAGTACAGGACAACTATCTTACAACTCACAGACCCAAAAAGAAGAGAAACCTAGCATAACAATCCTATGAGAAATTCCACCCAGCAGCAGATCAAAAGAGATTCTGAGACACACAGTCATGCATTAGATAGAGCTTTGGGAGCCCTATATAAGAGAGAGAGGAAGAATAGAGAGACATGGGTGGGGCGTCAAGATCAACACATGACGATCAACAGAACCAACTAAGCTAGGCCCCAAGAGGCTTACAGTGAATGAAATACAAACCAAAATAATAATTAACAAAAACCCCTTAGACTTGACATAGACTCCCCTATATAAATATAGAGGGTAGGTAACATGGTCCTCATACAGATTCCTTAATAAGTAGGGGTGGAGTGGTTTTAGTCATGAACTTTGTTACCTGTTAGTAGGACACTTTACCCTAGTGGAAATGCCAAGTCAGACTCCAGAGTAAGAGGAAGCTCTTAGCACTCATGTGACTGATGAACTGAGAGGGGTTGATATGTTGCCCCCCGCCCCAGACAGGAGGAATAGGTTAGGCAGGAGAGGGGCTAGAGGGTGGAGGCTGGGACCAGGAGGGGTTCTGTTATTGAGATGAAACTTGAAATAATAAATAAACATATAAAAATAATAATATTTTAGGTTAATATGATCTTAAAAGTAAGAAATTATTATGACTTAAACACAACTCAGTTAGCTATAGTAAACAAACAATTTTGAAGAATTTTGAGGGTGGAAATTTTGTAGCACAGAAACAAATAGTAAGCAAGAATCCAGGCAGAAGAGGTACAAATTGAATAAATCCATAGTGGCCTGTGTTGAGTAAGAGTCTGTAGAGTTCAGAAAGATTGTCAGTCATTTTCAGAGATTGGGGATGAAAAACAGTGACTACTAATGGTCAGGAGGAATTGGGGCATCATTAAAGGTAGTGATTAAAAACTCAATCCAGAAACTATACCCCAACACACTGAGTGGAATATTTTATAGTCTTCTCCAGGAAGGAGCTAATTGGTTACTGAATTCCAGATGGTCAGCTTTGAAAGACAGAGAGAAAGAAGAAAATGTGGGGGAGAAAGGGAGAAAGATTCCTTGAATTTAAGAGTGAATGAAGGGAGCTAGAGAGAGAGGAAAGGGTAAATGATGCAATTATATTTATTTTTAAACAAATATTTCTTGTAAAACTTTTTTTAAATTTCTTCAGAAGAGGGTATGAGATGAGATCCATGCCCAAGCTTTACAAATGCATGGCTTGGCTGAACCCAGAATGCTTCTATCTAACTATCTCTAGGACTAGGCCAGGAAACTTCCGGCCTCCATACAATCTAATCTGCAAGCCCAGACCTTAAAGGTTTAGCCTCCAGCCTCCATCTGGTAACCTAGGCCTAGAATGTGTTCAGTCTCTCAAAATAAGCACCTTTCTAATTCTTTCTGAAATTTGGCTGACTGGTTCAACTTAGCTGTTGTGGATCCAAACTCCTCTCCAAGCTGACTGATTCAAACTGGCTTCTCTCTACTTCTCACTGAATTGCTCAGCTTGGAAAAACTGCCTCTGAACTGCATAAACTCAACTGCACTCAACTGAACTGCACCAACTCTACCATACTGGAACTATGCTGTTAGATGTATCTTATCTCTGACACATTCTGTCAAGTCTTTGTCTGAATTGTCACTTTGTCTGCTCCTCAATTAGACATCATTGTTTGGAATTAAAGGTGTGTATTAAATTCCAATGAGAGAAATTAAAGGTGTGCTGGGTCTATATTCCAGCCACAAGGATTTAAGGTGTGTAGTGCAGCCAAAGATTTAAAGGTCTGTATGTACTCCAGAAGGATCACACAGACCTTGGATGTGATCCTTCACAAGAGCAGTCATATTGCTGGATTAAAATTCCTCTACAAATTCTTAATAAACAAAAAAGTTAATTACATGTGGATAACTATAGTTTGCACACACCTTCTTAAGAATCCTTACAGCATTGTGCACTCTTGCTCGTATCCAGGTTTGTCACCAAATAGCTTTTATGGAAATCACCAGAAAGTTGTTATTTTCCAAAAGAAGCCTTAAAAAATACACATGACCTTTCTTGAATTGCTCTTACTGACAACTTGTTTTGCTTTAAATAGAGTATAAATATGTCAGTTCTCAAACATGGGTTTTAAATTGGATGAAGTTTAACTCCATTGATTTTTATTATGGTGTAAATATCTTCAGTCATTCTATTGTACCCTACCACAATGGTGTTTTTCTGTGAGGTAAGGTAATGCCTTCATAGAGGTTAGATGTAAAAATCTCTGCATAGTCCTTCAAATTGCTACATATTCATAAACATGCCTTTTACTGCAAGATTTATGTGAACAACACTCAGTTTGATGCTTTATTTTTTTTCTTTCCCAAATGAGGGAGAGATTTGAAATTTTCACCTGCTTAAAAAGCTGTTTTCAAAGAAAGTGGTACTTTACTCATATGCTTCAGTTACTTTGAATAATGGTAAGGAGGAATTTAAAATGCTGGGAAGAAAAGCTCAGCAGGAAATAATAACAAGAGGCAAAGCATATGAAAGGCTGTGAGAGCAGCCAGTAGGATATAATTATCAGTAGCATTATTGTGGTAGGTGGGTTGTGTTAGAAAGAGCTAGCATGCCATAATGAGACAGTCGGTGACACCACAGGCTCACAAGGCTTCAGGGAAATAGTGTACCCTTTGCACTAGTTACTGAAGAACTGAAATGGAATTTTAATCAGTCTATTTCATAGATGCCAGGTTTGCTTTAATATAATTTTTGCAATCTCAATTTTCTATTAAGAAGAGGTTAAAATTCAATGGATGAAGTCTTTGTTTTTTGAATGGTATGTGATATATTCGTTATAAATGCAGAATATATAGAGGTATGTGTCACCAAGCTAAAAGAGCTAGATACTTTACAATTTGTTGTAAAACCAAATTACAATAAAAGAATAAACTAAACATTCTTATTTTTGGAATGGGGGCTCTAGGGGTATAAAGCAGGGTTTTCAGACTAAAGACATGTTTCTGTATTAGTAACTGCCAAAAGTAATGCATTATCAACATAGAGAAGAATAGAGTATGTGTGAGATGATGGAAGGAATATAACACAGTAGAAAATGTAAAATAATAAAACCAAGAGAGATTTATTTGAACAGGAAACACATGCTGTAAAAGTCAAGTGAAGGAAATTGCAAGAAGATGTTTACAGCTATTTATTAGTCTTAGAAATTATAGAGATTATAGCAATGATTATAGTTACACACATATGTTAAAACTTATTGAATAGTGTGTTTAAAAATGATAACATAAGCACACCAACTAAAATTCAGTAGTGCTTTTGTTCACATGTTTATTGGATAAAGGTGAATAATTGTATGCATATGTATGCATATACACAGCAATCCTTAGAGTAACTATAAAGAAAATATCTCAAAAATTGAGACAATTAACTTTCCCAATAAAAATACAGAAATCCTCAAAATACATAAAATCAAGAATGTAGCATATGATATCTAAAAATAGGCATAGACTTTTAATTTAGAGATATGAAGATGTTGACCATAAAAGACTGAGGGATATATGTCTGATGGGATGATGTTATGCATTCTAAATGTCAATTAACCTGCTCCCAGAAGCCTGTATTCTGAACATTGAGTAATGGTTTGTTAACTTGCTTTCAAATCATTGTCTCTGATTGGCTTTAATAAAATTCCAAGGCTTGTAATTGAATAGAGAGTAAGGTATGTGGAGCAAAGGTTCAGGGCTTCTGGTGAAGACAGAGGATCTTGGTTGGAAGAAGCCAGGAGGAGCAGAAAGGACACACGCCATTGGTTTGAGAGCAACTTCATTCCACGTGACCTGGAACATCAGCAGAACAGGGGATATATGTACATATGGGGTCATATTTGGGGAATAGAATTAAGGACTAGCTTAGATGGGCCCAGATTGTTCAGTTCAGGCTTGTTAAAATCCATCAGGTCTCTGTGTGCTCATTTATAATGGCAGGTTAAGGATTAACACTGCTGACCAATTAAATATAATATAAATACTGATAAATAATTTAAATATTTACTTCTACATATGTCATGTAAACAGAAATCACGAGAAAATTGGAGGGCCTGTATTAGTGTTTTACAATGTATCTTTTCAGGAAGACAAAATTTTGAAGACTAAGAAAGAAATCTTTAATGAAAACAGTTTTCAGATTTTGAATGATTAGAAATTTTATCTAAGCACATAACCTTGTAATACATAATGGAAAAATGAACAGAATTGAGATAGACATTTCACCAATAATTTTATATTTAAGTGTCCCATTATCAATAATGATAAGTAACTTGGTTTGAAACTGCAACATAATTTATGACTGTGAGATTCATGTACTTTGAAGTATCCCTTTCTTAACACACACATAAACATGGATCTTGTTATTTAATTTTGGAAAAACATAGAAAGCAATTTAATTTAGAAATTGTTGACATATGTGACTCCCTAACATACATGATAGAACAGAAACACCCAGGTCAATACATGATTCAGAGCTGGCTTATGAGAATGTCTAAATTCATTGCTTACTTAGATCCTGAAATGAATACAGAAATGATAGTAGTCTACATGTTAAGTAAAAATAATTTTTCCTGAGAATAAAATCAATCACTCATAAATTCCATCAAATCACAACATGAGGACAGGTTGTTTTTCTTTTCTTGGTATTGTCATTTTCTAGAAAAATCTTAATGGAGAAAATACAATGAATATTCATGTAAAATTATAATTTTTAATGAAATATCTCCCTAAGAAATTACTCTCTGGTAAGAAAATGATTTTTGCTTGTTTTTTAACTTTGAACTATATTTCTAAAAATATGCCAGAAATAAATACAAATGTATAATTGTCATGATTTGCAAAAGAATGAACAAATGTAAAGAAAATTTAGTATGAACAAAATTTACCTCTTTATTCTTATTACCATCCTTATGTAATCAAAGACTTCATTGATTTACTCTTTAGTAGAATTTGAGATAATTTGTACATTTCTACCCCAACACAGAATCTAGCATGTTTCCATGATTATTAAGAGATATAGAAGCCTGGTAATATTTGCAAGTATCCTTTGAAATCTCTCATGAGTTATTTTCCTTATTATTTCTGAATTAATTTTCATTCATTATTCCTCTCTCACAGAGTTTTAATTTTGTCTAGAACCATGGGAGACAATGTAAGAAAAGAAAATAAGACCTGTTATAAAGTTTTCTAAGCTTTATTCATATCACTGAGGACGTCAAATGAAAAATAACTGGTAATCACTCTACATACCTGCATTGATATATGCCTTGGGAGTGACAATTTATGGACTGTAATATCTCTTTCATTTGTTGTATCAGAGTGTCTGAAATCTGTCATTCTATTTAGCTTTCAAAATTGCATTCACCAGCTGATTATTAAGATTGCATTTTTCAGCTGCTGTTGAATACTCTGAAACACATATAAGAAATAAAACTGTACCTTGTACAGGTCTGAATACAAGTCTGGATTCTATGTGACCTTTATATATGTTAAGAAGAAAGCCCCTCTGTTCCTTTGAACGTTCTATGTATTCTGTTTTACTTTAAGGGTCTGTAAAGTATCTCACTCTACTTGAAACACTACATTGTATAATGGAGGCAAATACACAAACAAAAGACCATCTAATTCATGAGAAACATGTCAGCTAAAGCAGTATAAAAGCAAATGAATGGTATAATTATCTATTTCTGGAAAATTAAGAAACTTCTACCAGTCTCTGTCTAAACAGAGGTTAATTTCTAGTGGTTCTTTATTAAGAGTTGTATATATGCCAAATGGATTAAAGCAAAAAAATAATAATGTCTAGTAGAAGATGTGAATTTACTTTTATGGGAAAAGATTAATTTTTAATACTACTCATGATTCTATATTTTATATTGATTTATAGCTCTATTAATAGATATACTATCATCTTAAATTAATTTATTAGAGGTTCAGAAACTATGTCCACCAATTTTATGATTTAAGTATGGATAGTGCAATTCTAAGAGTGTTATCTGAATATATATTATACATATATAATAAAATATATGATTTATATAGTGCAGTGGATGAGAACAAAAATTCTTAAACTAAGATGCTTGAATTTGTGTCATTTATCTAACACTTCAACTTCTTTTTTCCCATTTCAGGTATTAGATCTTCCAGTTGTCAAATTAAGATAAAAACTACTGGTTTTTAAGCACGGTAGTTACAACCTACAGTACACTTTCTACTTAGACATGTAGAATAGGGTCTGGCATATAATATTGTTATGATTTACCTTTATTTATTATTCATTCATTCACTCATTCCTTTAGTGTCTCTTTCTGTGTGAGTTTGTACTTGCTTGTACATTTTATGGATGTGTGTGTGCAGGTCATATGCTGACTATAGGTGTAATCCTCAACTGCTCTTTGCCTTATCTTTTATGGATGCTGGAACTCACTGATGGATTAGGCATTCTGCCAAGCAGGCCACTCTGTTCTACCTGTCTCTCCCACTGTCTTCCCCCCCACCCCAGTGCTGTGATTATAGGCATGATCTGCCACACCTAGCTTTTTTATATGTGTGCTGGAGATTTAGAAACTCATTATTCATGTTTATGAAGCAATCACTCTACACATAAGCCATTTATTCAGTACTCAGGATGAGCATTTTCAAAACAGATCTAATTTCATAAGAAATGTTTACAGAGAAAATTATTGGCAATTCCTGGACCACTGATTGTTCCAGATTTGAATTAAGCAGGGACTCCAAATAAGATATTTTAATAACTACAAAACAGAATGAATAAATTGGGAGTGTCATTTTCTTTGCACTGGTTTTATATTAAGATTAAAGTGCTACTCTTGGCTGAGTCCATTAAAAAGTGGACCAAACAATTGACAAGTGGTCTTATAACATTCTTGTAGTGTAGGATTCTAGTTGTTCTTCAATTTGGAATGAGAACAAATGTTGAAATATAAAAATTAGCCTCAGAAATCTCAACAAACATTTTGTCAAATACATGGTTCACCTTTCTGTGACCTCTCTGGTCTCTTCTATTGTCGCAGTCTCTTTGATGAAGGTCTTATCTACTGATATCTTTTGTTGTATAAATAATAAAAAACAAATAATGCCATTTTATATCATCATAGTTGTAGTTATAAATATATGATAATTAGTCAAAGATACAAAGATCTCATTGATTATTTTATTGGGAAATAATGTTAAGAATAGCTTCCTAAAACATTTCTAGTATGCTAAGTTTTCCAGAATATTAAAAAAAAAAAACATGGAGGCCAGGTTTAAATTCTTAAAAAATTTATGTGCACTCATAATTCCTGCTCTACAACCAATGTCTGTCAGAGAAATGGGGCCA
>CAJQZJ010001969.1:11443077-11479149 GCA_907164525.1 Lophiomys imhausi
GTGACAATTCTCTTCCTACTTCCTGCTGGTCCAGATGTAGAACTCTCAGGTCCTTCTCCAGCACCATGTCTGTCTGCACACTGCCATGCTTCCTACCATGGTGACAATGGACTAAACCTCTGAAATGGTAAGCCAGCCCCAATTAAGTGTTTTCTTTTATAAGAGTTTCCGTGGTCATCGTGTCTCTTTACAGCAATAAAACCCAAACTAAACTAAGACAGGGAGATGTTTGTTTTTGATTTTAGTTTTTTTTTTTTACATCTTTCAGCTTTTTGGTGATGGCCGCTCCAACTGATGAAGAGGACACGGAAGCCTTATGTCCAGCTTGAGATAAGGTTTCAGATGTCTCCTAGTATGCAAAGGTTGCTGTCACATCTTGTCACCCTTGGCGATGTTCTGCTTGAATTCTTGAAGTGAGCTGATCCTGAGGTTACAAATGACCTCTGCTAGGTGTGCCACGAGCCCGGAGTCACCTCCAGAGCAGACGCAGGAGAATCCCTTTGCATAGAAGACCCTTTGTACAGGAAACAGACTCATAGAGGCTCTGGTACTCAGTGAGACACTCACCAGGGTGACAGGAAGTTGCAGGTAACCACAGTGCTTCCACTTCCCAAAATTCACTCAGCATCTGCGATTCTAGCTTGATCCTTCTCTTCTAAACGAGTCATTTTTTTTTCTTTTTGAGTCTCCGTACACTTGATTTCTAACTAAAACTGTACTTTTCTAAGTTCTTGTTACTAAGTTTTGGAATTATTTTGTTACTGTTAAAGAAGGAAGTACCAGCTATGTTTTTTTCTTGGATAAATAGGTTTGTTTGTTTGTTTGTTTGTTTTTTATGAGGATCATTTCTTGGGTTTCTGAAGACACAAGACTAAAGTAGACTGGTGTGTATGTACGTCAGTACTGTAAGTCAAAAACATGCAGAGATAGGCCACACCATGCACTGCAAGTAGAGGAGCACACCCAGATACTCGCCGGCTGCCATGCTTGCTGACCGAGGAGGTCACCCAGAGGCCCAACAGCCATGTGGTCTGCCTGCAGCAGGAGCCACTACAATGCATAAGTATGTGGTAGACACATAGAGAAAGAGAAATAGAACAGTTTGGGCATAATGAAGAGAGATAGAACTGGGGTGGAGAGGAATAGCCTGTTGTGAGTAGCCTGCCCTGATACCTGAGGCCTTGGTGAAGTCCCACGCTATGCTGCCGCTGAGGGCAAGTCTGGGTCTGTGGCCATGCTGAAGCAGGGATCTGTGTTGATGTCTGTGGCTCATATTACTACTAAAACCATGCACATCCCTGGGCTGGGCTGCTGCCTGGGATCATACAGATGGTCAAAGGCTATACAGAGCTAGCCCCACTTCTCACTGGAGGGCTAGATCCCTTGGTACCTCCCTTGGTAGCACAGTAGAGCAGGCCCCGAAGTCATGAAAGCAGGAGAGTTGGTCCTGGCCCTCACCCACTGCAATGCTCGGAAGAGTGGGCCCCTGCACCTCAACTGGGCAGCACAGTAGAGCCCTGGTGGGGTAGGTAAGGGTGAGGCAGCCCGAGGACTTGAGAGCAAGAGAACTCCAGCATTGGGTGAGCTAGCTAGGGCTGCTGGAGAGCTCGCCCTGGGGGTGTGGAAGAGCTGGCAGGCTGACCAACTCGACTACCACCCAGGCCCTATCCTGGCTTTGAGTTGGCAAACCCCAAAATCTACCTCGTTTAAGAACTCCTGGAGGGTGTGAAAGGTCCAGTCCTGCAGATGCAAAGCTTCAGAATCTACTTGACATAGGGCAGCAACACCAGGTAACCAAGAGGAGTCCCAGCGAGGAGCCAGTATTGATGGCGTAGCAAAAGCCAGAGGCCTTGAAACAGACCAATGACTCACTGCAATGAACATTTGCAAGTGAAGAAATGTGGACAAAAGGATATATGGTGTGACACACTACAGCTTCCTCGACAAGTTGTTTCCTATGCTTTGTTTTGTTTTGTTAGTTTTTTTTTTCTTTTTTTAGGGGGAAGTTGCAAGGACAGAAGGCAGATAAGAAGAGATGGAGAGATGAGTGAGATTAAGATGCATGATGCGAAATTCACAAAAAAAAGTCAATAAAAAAAAATTTTTTTAATGCAGAAGCTCAACTACCAGTGGCTTGAGTACAGGGCCCCCTACTGTATCCATGGTAATTATCATTTGTAGCTGCAACCTTTTCAGCACATTGGTTATTTACTATGCCACTCTTAAAACATTTTTGCAAGATTAAAACTTAATTTAAATTTAATAAATTGACAAAAAAAGAAATCACCTGTATACATAAAACTTTTTAAAAATTTTAAAAATACATAAATACAAGGAGTTTCAAGTTATTTATATGCTATTCATTATTTATTTATATAATTTGTTAAATTTTCTTAATTTATTAAGTCTTGATAATGGTTTACATGAAAGATATAGAATTTCAGTCATGTTTCTAATCTGAAACCTTAACTCTGGAAAAGTAATTTTCTTTATGTGTCTACTTCCTCTAAGTCTTTCTTTCCTTCTTTTGAAAGTATGTGTGAGATGCCATGACAATTTTCCAATATGGCAAAAATGATCTCTACAAGGATATAAAAAAAATCACACTTTACAAGATAGGCACATATATGTAAACATATAACTTTAAATTTAGGATGAATACCAATTAAAATGCAAAAAGAGGAATTAGGGTGATGTGAAAGCTTGTAAAGGTATTTAAAGAACACATGTGGAAATATTGATTGGAAGACAACTCAGTTCCAACAGCATATTCCTTCAATCAAAATTCTGCATTTGATTCAATTAAAACAACCACAAAATACTACAAACTATTACTAACAAGTTAGAGTTCAAGGTAAATTATTTACTTAAATGTATTTATGAAAAAGAAAATGATACATACTATTTTGTATATAAATACATAGGAAACAAATTGTTTTATTAAAATTTTATTACATCAAAAATAAACTTATATTTTTGTATACATGAAGAATTCAAATGCTTGTGTAAAATTCATATAATCAAAGCTATTTTAATAATAAATATCAAAGATGAGGGGCATTTATACCAATTTATATTATATGTGGACACATAAGCACAGTAATGATGAATTTATGTTTAAGAAAATAAAAAAGGAACCAAAGAATTTTGGGGCAAGATTGTCTACAGTTCTTTTCTCAAGAACAAATTTGACCCAGATGTCTTTCCATGACTGCAAAACCTGCAGACAAGAGATACAGTCTAGGAGGACTGTCCTCTGGGACAAAACAAGGCCATAAGGGCAGGAAAGATTTAAGATGAGTGAGTAAAAGATACTGTTTGCTCAAGATCTGCTTTCATGGTAGCTCCACTAGCTGGCTAAACAATATAAGAACAGCAGTGAAAAAACTTTTCATTAGTGAAGTGAACCCAGAGCCTTTTGTCTCTGTCTACCATTACTCTCCTTCTCAGGTTCCTGTGATGCCCACAGCCTCTCTGCTTTCAGCAACAACAAGTAAGAAAGGGTTTAGAAATTGATCTATGGAATATTCACACTTGATAGTTGGCAAAGTTACAAATAAAATTCAATAGTGAAAGAACAAGGAAGGATCAATATTGTAACAGTTGGATAGACACACAAAGATGAACCTTGAACTATGCATACCATTACAAAAATCACTCCAAATGGTTATAATCTAAAAAACTGGAAGAAAATCATTAAGCATTTAGAAATAAAACAAAATGAATTTAGTAAACTAAAAATTTCTTTTGCATAAGAGAAAACACAAAATCCAAACAAAAAAGTAGTGTTTCACAAAAATAAAAAAATAGACAGAAGTGTCAATAATCATTTTAAGAAGTTGCATAGATGAATAATGATGAATGTAATTAAAATCAGTGCTGTTCATCAAATAGCAGAATGACTATAATACACAAAGCCAGCAATACAAAGTGCTGGTCACAGTGAAAGGCAAGAAGTCACTGCTGGTATGTGTGAATGTGAACCTGGGACACTCTCTTGGTAAATTGTTTTCTATTTCTTGAAAATTAACACAGTAACAAGCTTCAACAGAACATTTAGGTGTTAGTTCTGAAAAAAAATATGTTTTTCTTAACCATAAACTTCTGAAATATTTTTATTATCAGTTTTGTTATGCATTGTTCTTAATTAATTTAAATGCCATTAATGAGTTTTTAGACAGTCTATAGAAAAACCATTCAAGGCATACGCATTCATAAGTAAAAAGTAATAGCATATACAACCAATTGGCATGGATCTATGTCAAACATATGATAATGAGTAGGAAAAAGCCTGTCTCTGAAGCTTATACTCTATGTAATTCCACAGAGATGTAATTTGGTGAACAGAACTACTCAACATACAGAGAGCATGCTTGTCATTACCGGGGCTTGAGGTAGAGGATATTTGGCCATGGAACACACAATATGGAGGGAGCTTGGGTCACAGTGACATGATTATACTCTATCTTTGGTGGTATTTACATAAAAACACAAATGTGCTAAAAAATACACAGTCTACAAAAAGCAATGTTATTTTATTTATGCAGAATAAAATGAGTTTCAAGTTACGATATTACTAATATTAAATTGACAAAAAAGATTCAAACATGTCATTGTTTTCATCAACTTGACAAAACCTCTGATACGCCTGAGAAGAGGGACGCTCATTTGAGGAATTTCCTTGATTAGATTGACCTGTGGTGTATTTCCTTGACTGCTGACCCATATAGTAGGATTCAGTTCTCAGTGGGTACTGCCATCCTCAGACAAGCAGGCCTGGGATATATTGGATAGTTAGCTGAGCAAGACAGGAGACATAAGCCAGGAACCAATGTTGCTCTACAGAATCTGCTTTTTGGTTTTTCCTCCAGGTTTCCGTTCTGTGTTTGTGCTTTAGCATGATTGACTGTAAACTATATAAGCCAAGAAACTTGTCTCCCTCAAGTTTGTTTGGATCAGTATTTATCATAACAACAGAGAAACACACCAGGACAATATACATATTTTAAAAATGAGAAGTATGTATTCTAAGAAGATTTTAGTGAAAATGCCATTTGTTTAAAAGTTCTTAGGGGCAAAGTCTAGAATTTAAGATCTCATATTTGCCTAGTCACCTATTTAGTCACATTCTCATGTAAGTATATCTAGTAACAATGTCCAAGTCTATAGAAATGTAATGAGCAGTACATAAAACTGGAAATTCTTTCTCTCCAATTTCCCTAAGTGAAATGTACTTGAGATTTATTAAGGTGTTCAGCAAGGAGTGCTTTATTCCTTTCTGTTTCTCAGCAGCATTGTGCTGTATGATAAACTACAGTTTATCTTTCATTCTTTCACTAAAAGTGTTTATTTACGTAAAAAAGTTATCTGATATTTTAAATGAAATATAATATAGAATTGAAATAAATGTATTAATATAATTTTATTAAGTATGATAATCATGACCATACTACTGAGCTAAATAATTATCAAGTTAGTGCATGTCCTAAATAATATATATATATATATATATATATATTTAGTTAGTGCATGTCCTAAATATATATATATATATATCCCCAACTATAAAATTGAACATAAAACATACATGTTACCTGTGGACTAGGGAATAACAGATGGGCATATGATAAAGTAAGGGTAATTAGGAAGGTTTGAAGGCTTACTTTTAAATGCACATGGTGAATATCTGATTTGTTTTCATGTATTTAACAACCTAAAATATTCAACGAAATGTTTTAAAGAGCAAAGTAAATCTTAAGTAAGCTGCTAGTGATTTAGTTTTCAAAACTATTTAATTTTAAATACCTATATTAGGGAGACACTAGATCTGCACCATAATACCCAAGTTCCAAGGGGATGGAGGTAGCTTCGGAGGAAAGACTCAAGAAGACCCTGTACTAATAGTGGTCTGGAGAGACGACAATGGGTGAGGGGAAAGTGAATAAAGGTAGCCTACCTGAGTCCCACCTAAGTGTGGTGGCTCTTGATTGCTAGTAAAGAGTGTGTCTGTTAGTTGGAGGGCAGTCCCAAGGAAAGGAAATGAGTTAGAAGTGCATAATGAAAGAGGCAGAGAGGAAAAATAGGGGGAACCTCAGTCTATACCAAGAAGGCAGTTTTAAGTGCTCTTTATTGTTTATCTTAAACATAATTTATAATAATATAGTAACTATTATTTGTAATAACAGAATTTCAGAATAAAGTAAAGGCTCACAGAGAGGAATTAAACTAAAGGAAATGTGTCTTCATATGATATTTATCATAATACAGTGTTTTTTTATAAAGAGCCTGTTCAAGAAACAGGGACACAATAGTACAATTTGTACATTATTGTGCAATAAACCATGTTTTTTTCTTTCTTATGTAAGGTCCTAGAGATCATCAGATTTTATTTGGCATTTTCAGTTCTTTGCTACCATATGTTATAGCTCCTTCTTATTTATTTATTTAGCGAGTGTGTATGTGTGTGTGTGTGTGTGCTGAGGATTTTGTTTGATCCTGTCCTACCATGAGGGTCCCAAAACTGAGCTCAAGTTGTCACTTTTGGATGCTTTAACTACTGAGCCATTTCATTGGCAATATGGGTTTAATTAAAAGTGCTAATGCAATCAATTTTCTCTAATTAAAATATCATGTCTCTATATTTGTCCCAATAAATCTCTTCTGAATGGCAGATTTCAAAAATACAATTGAAGACAAGCACATCCCTTTCCGTGTATACTCAACTGCCTGCATTATTTGACATTGGAATAATATAATAACAATATGATAACTTACCCAAGTTGCTATGATTTTTAGTAAATTTAAATGATTTATTTCCAGAGGTTCTTTTTAAATCATATTTTCTAAGACAAACAGTACATTTTCTTTTCTATGGGATAGCAGAGAACTCTGTAACAACAAATTCTATCCCCACACAGACTCTTTAAACTTGCTTATATTTTATTCCTAGCCAGTTTTAAATATTTTTAATCTAATATAAAAATGAGTATTTTTAATTTGCCAAAACACCTAACACATGGTTTACAAAAAAGCTGTTTTAATTGAATTCAGCAATGTTCTTTTTTTGTTGTTGTTCTCTTTGTTAATATGGAAAGGTGGATAGCAAATAGGGAGAATTGAAAGAGGCAGAACATGGGTGTGCACAACTTGTGGAGGGCTTTCTAAAAACCAATGAATGATAAAAAGATTTTCCCCGTTGAAGCTTATAAAAATTCAACACAAAATGCATACTTTAAAAAAGTGTTTATTTATTACTTCAAGTTATATCCCCATCACAGTCCCCTCCCTCCACCCCTCCTGGCCCCACCTTCTCACCCTCTTCCCCTTCTCCCAAACTCAAAATTATTATTATTGAATAATTAGGCCGTAGTTGTGAAAATTATAAGGTATAACATACATTCTCAATGTCCAGTCCATACATATGTGGCAACCTATATTAATATTCTACTATCTATCTATCTACATCAGTTAAAAATTCTATACCTAACTCATTTTCCATCCTAACTTGCATTACAAACTTAAAACATCTTTTTAGACCTAGAATATTCTTTTAATTCCTAAACAACTTAAAATTTAACTATGAGACTACAACATACTTTTAATCCTGTGTCTTATTCACCTGGATGAAAGTGATGAATAAAAATTTCAAGGATATTGAAGTTAGTATTTTACTATTGTTTTGTGAAAATAATAACAGGCAATTGAATTCCTGACATAGGTTCTGTGTTTCCTCTCTTCCAGATGGATTTCTTAGGAAAGTAGCATCTACTAACTTAAAATATGCTCTTGAAAAACTGACCACAAAGTTAAATTAAAAATATAACTATATTAATATCTATTATAATTTTGGAATTAGTTTTTTCATGGGACTTAATACATAAAAGTACAAAAAATTCTGAGTATGAAAAGCAACATATAATAAAAAGATGAGACTAGTTCCAAAAATTATTGATCTAATATTTACTATTTCTTGGTCTTCATCTTATTGCCTAACATCATTCTTGAGTACTCACACTGGTCTCCTGGAACCATTTTTATTCTTCTTTCTTCTACCCCTATAATCCGATGATATTATCCAGTGCTTCCCTGGTTTTAATTAAGTCATTGATGCTAAGGAAGAATTGACAATATTGACAGTCATTTCAGCAATCTTCACAGGCACGCATGCCCCTTACATTAACTCTATATGATTTCAGTGATCATTGGATATTGTCATTACTGAAACCTTGAATTGAAAACTCAGAAGTCCAGAAAGTATATGTTTCAAACAAATGTTGAACTAATGAAGATTGAAAATGCAAAAATTTCTCTTCTTTCTCCCTTGAATTCATAAGTTCTGTTGTCTGGGGGGGGGGGGGGGCAGTGGGGATGGGGATAGGGCAGGGCAGGATTTGTGGACCTTACTCATGTAATGAAGTTTTCTAAGTAGTAGAAAATACCTGTATAACTTATAGAAATCTATAGTTATATATTCTTCTATAATACCTTAGCCTCCCACATTTACTTCCTTCAATCACACTTGTTAATTAGAATTGTAGAACATTAATAATTGGTGTTCTTGGGAAAGTTGGGGTAACCCTGCCTAGACAAGTCTACAAAAGTCATTTTTTAAGTTTAAGAATGTCATTTAATGAACCACTCTGACCTCGTAAACTGCACAATGAGCAAAGAAGAAGCAATGACAACAAATTGAGTGAGGACAAAGGTATAATTTCCTCTGAATACACAGTTTTTCTTCCTTTTCTTCTTTCTTTTCCTTCCTTCCTTCCTTTCTCCCTCCCTCCATCCCTCCCTCCCTCTCTCTCTCTCTTTCACTCTTCCTTTCTTGCTTCCTTCCTTCTCTCCTTCTTTTCTCACTCTTTCTGTCTCATTAGATAACAAACAGGGTTCTAAGAGATAACAAAATATAATATGATAAAATAAAGCTCACACATTGTGATAAGAGAAAACAGAAGAAAAATAGCTGAAAAGAAGGCACAAAAACAGACTCACTTATTCACACACAAGAATACTACAAACACACTATGCAGAAAGCCATGATAGATATGCAAATATACAAAGAACTAGTAAGATAAAAGGGAAGAAAAATATATAAATGAAATAAAATAAAAATAAAAAATACTGTGATGGAGATGTAACTTGAAGTAAAAATAAATATTTAAAAATGAAAATTAAAAATAATAAGAATTTTAAGAAATGGTAAAGCCATCACCAAGATTTTGAGAAGAAAAACCTGCAAAAATGTCATTGAGTTTATTTTCTGTTGGCCCTCTAATGCTGGGCATGGAACTTACCTTTAAGAGTTGTTTGCTTCCCCAATGAGACTCTCTTAGATAAAACTAAATTTTCATTTCCAACTAGCTATCCATTGCAGATTCTTTCTGGGTTAGGAATGGAGTATGTGTGCACTTCTCCTTTCAGCTCTAGGACACCACCATCAAGAGCAGACCCGTGCAAGCCCTATACATGCTACCTCAGTTTCTGTGTGTTATTGGTGTGCTGTTCTCATCCAATTCAAAGACCTTGCTGATGTAGCTAGAAAAGCTCATCCTGAGTGAGCTAACCCAGACTCAGAAGGATGCACATGGCATCTATTCACTTATAGTCGGATTTTAGCTATATGGTACAGGATATCTACACCAAAGGGAACAGGAACTTAAGACATTTTCATCCTCTGAATGAGACACTTTGCCCTAGTGGTGCTGCCTTGTAGGCCCCCAGTGTATGAGGAGGCTCTTGGCCCTCATATGACTGCTGAACTAGGGCGGGAGACTGTTATGTAGGGACAGTCCACTCCAGAGGAGTGGGATGGAAAGGATAGGGGGTAGAGGGTGGGAGGGCAGGACTGGGAAGAGTCAAAAGAGGACACTATGATGGAGATGTAACCTGAACCAATAAATAAATAAATTAAAAAAAAAAGCAAGACCTTGAAGTCTTGTTGTCTTCCAGCCCTTCTGGCTCTTACACCTTTTATGCATCCTCTTCCACATCCTGTTTACAAATGAATGTTCCAAACTCTGTCACTCTCTGTATAATGTCTGGCTGTGGGTGTCTGTATTTGCTCCCATTTGCTGCAAAAGGAAGCTTCTCTGATGATGGCTGAACAAGGCCCTAATATATGAATATAGAATAATGTTATTAGTATAGTTATCCTGTACTATGTGGCTAAAATCCTATTATAAGTGAATGCACCAAAGGGAACATGAACATAGACTTTTTTTTCCTGTCAGTGAGACACTTTGCCCTACTGGTGCTGCCTTGTAGGCCCCAAGTGTATGAAGAGGCTCTTGGCCCTCATATAACTGCTTAACTGGGGCAGGGGACTGTTGTGTAGGTACATTCCACTCCAGAGGAGTGGGATGGAAGGGATGGGGGTGGGAGGGCAGAACTGGGAGGGGTGGAAAGAGGACACTACGATGGAGATGTAACTTAAAGTAATAAATGAATAAATAAATAAATTTTAAAAAAAGGAAAGGATGGAAACATGAGTTTACTGCTACCATTCTTACAGATCCTTTTCTTGGGGTCCTTTGGAGTGATCCCAGAAAGAAAGGTGTGCTCACTAATAAAAATAAAGGCTATTCTCTACCATGTACTCTGGCCATCACCCTACATGTATCCTCTGAAAGCAGCTATGATGTGGAATTATTATTAAATTTTTATACATAAAGAAAAAAAGAATAATGTTATTAGGAGTCATTCCATTAAAAAAAAAACAGTAGTATTTGGTTTTATTCAGGTCCCTGCAGTGTCTGATCTCATGTTCTTGGTCATTGAGTGGGCCTTAAGTCAAATTGGATATTGATCAGTTACTCTCACAGGTTTATATCATCATTGCACTAGCATATATTGCAGGCAAGAAGCCATTATAGTTCAACGGGTTTTAAACAGTTTCTTCTAATAGTACTTACAAATAAATATGATGAGTTCTTTTTTTTTCCAGAAAAAAGTCACACGAGAAAAAGTGTTATCATAGACATTTTTATTCTCTAGCATTGCTTATAAAACACACACACACACACACACACGCAAGATAAAAGGCTATTTGAAGGGAAATATAAATCCTGAGTTTAAACAGAATAAGAATGGCAAAATTACTAAGGCTTCTGGAACTACTGAAGACAGTCCAATTGCACTCTTCAGATCTTTCTGCTGGATAGGTGAGCACTGGATAAGATGCAGGTCCAACCACCTTATCATACTTGAAGCAGAATTTCTAAAATGTTAGGAATGAAATTCAAATAAATAAATTGAAAAACAAAACAGAAAATCCCCAAACAATTAAAAAATAATAAATAATTTAGAAGCATGAGAAAATTAGCCTTGAAATGAATGGTCATGGGTACTGTTAGATTTCTGAGGCAACATAAAGAAAAAGAAGGCAAAAAAAACCCAAAAAAACAAAAAAACACCAGAATCTGACTTTCAACAGACAGAACTGTGTTTATCAGCACACACAGCTAGGAGTGACCTCTCTTTCATAGGAAATTTAGGTGTCTTCCAGTGGAAAAAACTGACTACAACCCTTTGCAGGTGAGGGGTTTGACAAAAAATAAATTATTGCATCCATAGAAAGCTCTCCTGCAGTCTCTCCTTCATGAACTTGTTTGTCCAGAGTGAGACTGTATCTTTGATGACAGAATAACTCAACAGACATTCCTTGTACTGAGCAATAAGATTAAGCAAGATCATCTGTAATTTCTTAAGAACCCTGCTTTATGACTGAGTCTATTAGTTTCAAACTAGCAAGCTACTTGGAGACAAAACTATTTACCCTCAGAAACCGTATTTGAAGCCTTAAGGACTCCATGCTAGTTTGTCAAGAAAGACTCATGTTGTGGGAATTGCTAGGAATTCAGCTAAATTCTATTTGGCTTCTTACTGGGGACTCATCTGGCCATAATTCTCAGACTCTCCTGTAGTTAAATGAGAGGTATGTTGTTGAGTTCTTTCCTCACCCCTTGTCACATGACCATACAGTATTTATTTCTAAACATAACAGATAATTTTTGTGGGAGTATTCTGTGATTTTTCAAATTCCAAAAATGGATGAAATTTTAAAGGCATAAAGTAAACTGATATACTTTGAAGGCATCTCATCTACAAGACTCAAAACAATAAAAAATAAAGCTTAGCAAAACCATTAACCAGGAGTGGTTTCAAGTTATATGTAAATGATCACTTAAAATATTTTCTCTAAAATACATGTGACCTAACTAGATCGGTCACCTCGTCTCTTGAGCCTTTATATATAATGACATTCATTATCATAATTAGTATCTGATCATAGTTATAACACATTCCTTCTATTTAAGAAGTCATAAAGATTGAAGTATAAAGTAGAAAAAACTTTAACAGTAACATGTTCCATTCCATTTATGTGTTCAGATACACTTAGTAACTTATGTAGCTTTCCTACTTTAGATGTTGAAAATATAATAACACTAATTTAATAAAATTCAAATAAAATTTGAAAATAGATATTTTATAGGAACTATTTATTTTTCCATGATATATTCTAAATGAAAATATAATTTGTAAGTATTTTTCATATTATTCAGCAACCATTTCCTTAAGGACAATAATCGTGTAAACTGATAGACTAAACATTATAATCATAATTGGTTAGGGGACCAATGTATGTAGGTATTATTTATATTGAGAGACATTTTGACCCCTCCTCTAGTATCTGTAATGCTTAAGCACCCACCACCTTTGTCTTCTTACTTGTATTGATGTTCTGCTTCTCCACTATGTTGTTGCTTTTGCTTAAACCATAACTCCTGAAATGTTCATTATCAAGGTAGATACTTTCTTTTCAGTAATCCTCATAACAATGATAGTACATTTTGCTTACCTGTTTTTCTCCTCTTTTTTCTGAGACAGGATTTTTTTCTGTATGGTCATAGCTGTTCTAGAACCTATTCTATACTCTCAATATGAAAAAATTCTTAAAATTAAAAAAGAAGAGTAAGTTTTCAAAATTGAAGGAAATTTTTTGGCTAGTAAAGAAGGGGATTACAGAGATGAAAATTCACAGTTACTTTTGAAAAAACCAAAAAGAATAATTAATATATTATAAAGTAAATCTCCAGCTATTGATATCTGTTGGAAACAATAGGAAAATTAAAGAGCAGTGGACTGACATGGGGTCTGATAGCATAGATTTTATGATATTACATATATTATAGTATATACCCATATATCTGTATAGTAAAATTTAGTAATCCAGTTGATTTATTTAATCAGCAGGAAAACTCATCTTCATGGTGAGTAATAAAGTGCTGGAAAGTTTTTCTCAAGTCACTTGAGGGGACAACTCCCTGGATTTCTTTAGGCAAAGAATGACAATATTCTGACTCAGATAATTTAGTTATTCATGTGTTTTAAAGAAAAATGTGATGTTTGATGAATTATCAGTATCTGTCATAGTAGTGAGGGTGGAACAAAGAATCTAACCAGAATTCTTATAATAGAATAGAGCCTGTTGTATATGACAAATTATACTTGAATGATTTTATTGTAAGTTATGGACATGGACACATTAGGATTCGATAGTACAGAATAAAACTTGGAGGTTATATTCTTTTTTTTTTTACTTTATTTTTTATTTCTTCAAGTTACATCTCAATGGCAATCCCCTCCCTACTCCTCCCTTCAGTCCCATCCTCTCACCCACTTCTGCCTCAACCCACCCATCCCATTCCTTTTTTTTTTAAGTTTAAGGTATATCTTTTTCCCCCCAACAGTTCACCCTTTCAGTCCAAAAAATGGCTCTTTCTCTTATAATAATAAATAGAATACAAAACAACAGAGGTAATTAGGCCACAATTATAAGAGTTATATGGCTTAGCATACAATCCCAATGTCCAATCTATACATATTTGGCACCTCACTTTAACATTTTACTATCTACCCATTGCCATGAATTTAAAGTTTTATATCCCACTCAACTTTCATCACAATTTTAAAAACATTTTCTTAGATCCAGAACACCCTCTTGATTCCTAAATGACTCAAAATTTAACTATGAGACTCTAGCTATCTATTCTTCAACCACCACAGAGACCTGAGAGGGATAAATATATCTGATTATACAGGAAGTGCAGGGCCTGCAGCTTCCAAAACTAAGAAATAACATACCAGTGGCTGCCTGGACAGTTCCCATTTTCTCTCCATACATTACAGCATCAATCTTCAGTCACTTGGCCCCATTTCTCTGACAGACATTGATTGTAGAGCAGGAAATATGAAGGACTTGCCTACCCTGTCTTGGCAGAGCTAGGCTTTCCACTTACCTGCTTCCAAGTTTTGTCCTTTTTGGACAGCATTCTGTCTACAGTTGAAACAAGGGGTTATTCCTGCCAAGAGATAGGCTTCCCACTAATTCAATCATCTCCCCCTGGAGATTCTTCAAAGCTCATCTTCTACTTGGGGTAGAATAGTGGGTGCTGTCAGGAGTTGACATGTCTTGATATCAAAAAAATCTAAAGTTAATAAAACATCTTTGAATGCCATATTCTGCAGATCTTTGGAGGTTTGTGAAGAGGCCATATTTATTTCTTATATTAGGATAAGCAAATGATGCCTGCCTCTTAGCAACTTGATTTCTGATTAGCTTAGAAAATAACTATAATAGACTGTCATAAAACCTAACAAAATGACAGGCTTGCATGACTATTAGTTTGCATTTCTTAATTATCCTAAACAGTTTATGACAATTAGTAGCAAAAGGCCGAAACTTCACATTTCATTTCTTTTTTACCCCCTAACCCTTCCTTCCCACTCCTCTGGAGTAGAGTGTCCCTACATAACAGTCCCTCAACCCAGTTCAGAGGTCATATGAGGGCCAAGAGCATCCTCATACATTGGGGGTCTACAAGGCAGTATGACCAGTGAAAACTATCTCATTACCAGGGAGAGAGAATTAAAAAACAAACAAACAAATAAACAGAAAAACAGATAAAAAAGAATTAAAAATAAATAAAATGAAAAAATAAATAAAAATAAAAATTGTATGTCCATGTTCCCTTTGGTATGTTGGTTGCAGTATCATTATCCTCGACGATATAGCTAAAATACTACTATATGTGAATGCATGCCATATGCATCCTTTTGAGTCTGGGTTAGCTCACTAAGGATGAGCTTCTCTAGTTCCATGCATTTGGCTGCAAATTGCATAATTTCATTGTTTCTGATAGCTGAGTAATATTCCGTTGTATAGATGTACCACAGTTTTTTAATCCATTCTTCAGTTGAGGGACATCTGGGTTGTTTCCAGGTTCTAGCTATTATCAATAAGGCTTCTATGAACATAGATGAGGAAACTTCCTTATGATTCTGAGAAGAGTCATTTGGGTGTATACCCAGAAGTGGTATGGCTGTGTCCTGAGGCAAAGCTATTCCAAGCTTTCTAAGATATCGCCATACTGACCTCTACAGTGGTTGCACAAGTCTGCAATCCCACCAGCAATGGAGGAGGGTTCCCCTTTCTCCATACACTCGTCAGCATGTGCTGTCATTTGAGCTTTTGATCCTAGCCAATCTGACAGGTGTGAGATGGAATCTCAGAGTCATCTTGAGTTGCATTTCTCTGATGATTAAGGATGTTGAGCATTTATTTCTTCAAGTGTCTCTCAGCCATTAGGGATTCCTCCTTTGTGAATTGTCTATTTAGCTCCGCCCTCCATTTTTTGATTGGATTATTTGGTTTCTTGGCATTTAATTTCTTGAGTTCTTTGTAGATATTGGATATTAGCCCTCTGTCAGATGTGGGGTTGGTAAAGATTTTCTCCCAGTCTGTAGGTTGCCGTTTTGTTTGAATGACAGTATCTTTTGCTATACAGAATCTTTTCAGTTTCATGAGGTCCAATTTATTGATTGTTGATCTCAGGTCCTGAGCTGTTGGTGTTCTTTTCAGGAAGTTGTCACCTGTGTCAATGAGTTAGAGGGTTTTCCCACTTTTTCTTCTAGTAGTTAGTGTAACTGGCTTATGTTAAAGTCTTTGATCCACTTGGACTTAAGTTTTTTACAAGGTGATAAGTATAGGTCTAATTTCATTCTTTTACAAGTGGACATACAGTTGGACCAGCACCAATTTTTGAAGATGCTGTCCTTTTTCCATTGTGTGGTTTTGGCTTCTTTGTCAAAAATTAGGTTCCCATAGGTATGTGGGTCCATTTCTGGTTCTTCAATTAGATTCCATTGATCTACTGGTCTATTTCTATAACAATACCATACTGTTATTACTACTATTGCTCTGTAGTACAGCTTGAAATCTGGGATGGTGATTTTTTTATTGTACATGATTGATTTAGCTATTCTGGGCTTTCTGTTGTTCCATATGAAGTTGAGAATAGTTCTTACCAAGTCTATAAAGAATTGTGTTGGTATTTTGATAAGAATTGTATTGAATCTATATATTGCTTTTGGTAGGATAGCCAGTTTTATTATGTTGATCCTACCTAGTCATGAGTGTGGGAGATCTTTCCACCTTCTAAAGTCCTCTTCCATTTCTTTCTTCAAGAGCTTGAAGTTCTTGTTTTACAGGTCCTTTACTTGCTTGGTTAGAGTTACCCCCAGGTATTTTATATTGTTTGTGGCTGTTGTGAAGGGGGTTGTTTCCCTTATTACTTTCTCAGCCCATTTGTTTGTTGTATAAAGAAGGGCTTCTGATTTTTTTGAATTAATTTTCTATCCAGCCATCTTGCTGAAGGTGTTTATGAGCTGCAAGAGTTCTCTGGTGGAATTTTTGGAGTCTCTTTTGTATACTATCATATCGTCTGCAAGTAAGGATAATTTGACTTCTTCACTTCCAATATTTATCCCCTTGATCTCCTTTAGTTGTCTTATTGCTCTAGCAAGAACTTCAAGTACTATATTGAAGGGATATGGTGAAAGTGGACATCCTTGTCTCATCCCTGAGTTTAGGGGAAATGCTTCAAGTTTCTGTCCATTTAATTTGATGTTGGCCACTGGCTTGCTGTATATTGCCTTTATTATTTCTAGGTACAGTCCTTGTATGCCCGTTCTCTCCAGAACTTTTAGCATGAAGGAGTGTTGGATTTTGTCAAATGCTTTTTCTGCATCTAGTGAGATTATCATGTGGTTTTTTTTCTTTCATCTTGTTTATATGGTGAATGACGTTGATAGACTTTCATATGTTGAACCATCCCTGCATTCCTGGGATGAAGCCTATTTGATCATGGTGTACGACACTTTTGATGTGTTCTTGAATTCGGTTTGCTAGTATTTTATTAAGTATTTTTGCATCTATGTTCATGAGGGAGATTGGTCTGAAGTTCTCTTTCTTTGTTGGGTCTTTGTGTGGTTTAGGAATCAGGATGACTGTGGCCTCATAGAATGAGTTTGGCAATGTTCTTTCTGATTCTATTTGGTGAAAGAGTTTGAAAAGTATTGGTGTTAGCTCCTCTTTGAAGGTCTGGTAGAATTCCGTGCTAAAGCCATCTGGCCCTGAGCTTTTTTTTTTGTTTGGGAGATTTTTAATGACTGTTTCTGTTTCCTTAGGGGTTATCAGGCTGTTTATTTTGTTAATCTGATCTTGATTTAGCTTCGGTAGGTTGAATCTATCAAGAAAATTGTCCATTTCACTTAAGTTTTCAAATTTGGTGGAGTACAGGTTTTTAAAGTAGGATCTAAATATTCTCTGGATTTCCTCAATGTCTGTTGTTATTTCTCCCTTTTCATTTCTGATTTTGTTGATTTGGGTTTTTTCCCTCTGCCCTTTAGTTAATTTGGCTTAAGGGTCTGTCTATTTTGTTGATTTTCTCGAAGAACCAACTCTTGGTTTCATTGATTCCTTGTATAGTTCTTTTTGTTTCTAAGTTGTTGCTTTCAGCCCTAAGTTTGGTGATTTCCTGCCTTCTGCTAATCTTGGGAGTGTTTGCTTCCTTTTTTTTCCAATTCACCCAGTTTAGCTCTTAATTCGCTAATATGAGCTGTCACAATTTTCTTTTTGAAGGCACTTAGTGCTATGAACTTTCCTTGTAGCACAGCTTTCATTGTGTCCCATAGGTTTGGGTATGTTGTGTCTTCATTTTCCTTGGATTTTAAGAAGTCTTTGATTTCCTTCTTTATTTCTTTCCTGACCTAGTAGTCATCTAGTAAAGAGTTGTTCAATTTCCATGTGTGTGTAGGCTTTCTGTTGATTCTTTTGCTGTTGAAGTCCAGCTTTATTCCATGGTGGTCTGATAATATACAAGGCGTTATTTCAATTTTCTTGTATCTGTTGAGGCTATCTTTGTGTCCAGCTATATGGTCAATTTTGGAGAAAGTTCCATGAGGTGCTGAGAAGAAGGTGTATTCTTTTGTGTTTGGGTGAAACGTTCTGTAGATATCTGTTAGGTCCATTTGGTTCATGATCTCTGCTAGACTCCTTATTTCTCTGTTTGGCTTCTGTCTTGATGATCTGTCCATTGTTTTGAGTGGGGTGTTGAAGTCTCCCACTACTAAAGTGTTGGGATCAATGTGTGATTTAAGTTTTAGAAATGTTTCTTTTACAAGTGTAGGTGCCTTTGTATTTGGAGCATAGATGTTTAATATTGAGACGTCCTCTTGATGAATATTTCTGATAACGAGTATGTAATGCCCTTCTCTGTCTTTTTTTTATTAACTTCAATTGGAAGTCTATTTTGTTTGATACTAGGATGGCTACTCCAGCTTGCTTCCTGAGTCCATTTGCTTGGAAAACCTTTTCCCAGCCCTTTACTCTGAGATAGTGTTTATCTTTGATAGTGAGATGTGTTTCTTGTATGCAGCAAAAAAAAAAAAAAAAAAAATGGGTTCTTTTTACGGATGCAATCTGTAAGTCTGTGTCTTTTTATTGGTGAGTTGAGTCCATTGATGTTGATGGATATTAGTGACCAGGGGTTGTTATTTCCTATTATTTTGGTATATGTGGTGGTCTTGTGCTTCTTTTGGTTTAGTTGTTGTGGAGATTTTTATTTCCTCTGTTTTCTTGGGTGTAGCTATCTTGTCTCGGTTGGAATTTTCCTTCTAGGATGTTCTGTAGGGCTGGGTTGTGGGTAGATATTGTTTGAATTTGATTTTGTCATGGAATATCTTGTTTTCTCCATCCATGTTGATAGAGAGTTTTGCTGGGTATAGTAGTCTGGCTGGGCACCTATGTTCTCCCAGGGCTTATAGGACATCTGTACAGACCCTTCTAGCTTTTACAGTTTCTGAATAGAAGTCAGGTGTAATTCTGATGTGTCTGCCATTGTATGTCACTTGGCCTTTTTCTCTTACAGCATTTAATAGTCTTTCTTTGTTCTGTACATTTGGAGTTTCAATTATTATGTGGGAAGAGGAGTTTCTTTTCTCATCTAATCTGTTTTGTGTTCTGTAAGCCTCTTATATTTTTATTGGCATCTCTTTTTTTAGGTTTGGGAAGTTTTCTTCTGTGATTTTGTTGAAGATAGTTCCTGGACCTTGGAGTCGGGAGTCTTCTCTTTCCTCTATACCTATAATTCTTAGGTTCCATTTTTTCATTGAGTCCTTGATTTCTTGGATGTTGTGGGTGAGAAATTTTTTAGCTTTCTCATTTTCATTGGATGTTGTACTGATTTCTTCCATCGAATCTTCCATGCCTGAGATCCTGTCTTCCATCTCTTGAATCCTATTTTTGGTACTCATATCCATAGTTCCTGTTGTCTTCCCTTGATTCTCCATTTTCGCTTTTAACTGTGACTGTGTTTTCTTTATTGTTTCCATTTCCATTTTCATGCCTTGAATGATTTTATTCGTTTTGTACATTTCCTGCTCCAATTTGCTTGTCTTTGCCTGGAAGTCTTCCCGTTGCCCTGTCTTTTTCCTGTTCTAGTTGAGCCACCTTGTTTTGAACTTCTCTAATGGTATTATCCATTGATTTCCTTTGTGAAATTGTGGCTTCTTTGAATTCCTTCATAGATTTAAGTTCTTCTTGAAGGGACTCTATCACTTTCCATAATGTAGAATTGTCATCGTTTTCATGTGTTTCAGCTGTGGTGATGTGGTCAGGGTTGGATGCAATAGCATAGTTTTCTTTTGATGATGTCATTCCACCCTTATTTCTGTTTTTTCTGGGGCCTTTGACCATTTGGAGGTTCTTAGCTGTCTGCTCCTGTTGTCTTCTGGGCTTGGATCCAAAGGGGGCACTTTGGTGTAGCAGTCGAATTGCCTGACTCCACTCCTGTAATGTGAGCTTTTCAGCCCCACCTCTTAGGTGGAGACCTCACTAATCCAGGAGGTGGAGCTGTTTACACTTAAGCTCTGGTTCCCTGCTGGAAGGGCCCGCACTAGCAAAAAAAGTCCGATAATAATAATAAAGACCTCACAGTTTGCCCAGGGTTGGATTCTATGGTGGGTAAATGTGCCTTTACCCCCTGTAGCCTTGCCCTGCTTATGTGTTTATGGAGCCGGCTGTGGAAACTGGCAAGTGGCGTCACTGTCAGCCAAGTTCCTGTACACTGCAGTGGATCGCAATCTGCACCCAGAAGGGTATTCTGCAGCCGAGCTGCACACACTTCCACAGGTCCGCAACTCTTCGCCAAATAGCCCGATTGCCTGTGCAGGGCATGGGAGGGGAGGGCAGCAGGCTGGAGAGTATCCCTGTGTGGGGTCCGAATCTGTCCGCTGGGTAGTAGTGTGGATCTTACCCAGCGTCTCTCCTGGTGGGGGGGTTCCTGATTCCTGGATTCAGCAGTGTCCGTGCATGTCTGAGAGTGGGAGGGAGTGTCCTGCCCAGGGACTTTTAATGGTCCCTGGGTAGTTGGGTGAGACCCAGGGGGTTCGAGTCACTCATATTTTTTTGTACAGCATCTCATAACATTTGCGGTTTTGTGGCTGTTTTTCCCAAGATTAAAATGGGTCCACGTGGGCGGCTGCCATCTTGGATCCCTTGGAGGTTATGTTATTCTGCCAGAAAATTTCCTAATGTTTCTAGAATATGTCTGTAACTGGTGCATGTCATCTGGCTGTGTTTGTTTAAATTTAAAGTTTGTTTATTTTATATGATAGCCAAGAATAATGTGAACACTCCAATTAAAATTTTCAGATGACATTTATTGCAGCAGCTGTGGATAGAGCACATATTTTTATTCTTTAAACAGATGGATGAATATGCATTTTATGATAATATGGCTGTGTTGTTACAGGAAGGGGATCATCATAATGGCAAGAACACTATTTTCCTAGTCTCTCAAGTTGAGTAGATTACACCTGTTTCTTCTTTATTTGGCTTATTCTTCTCTTTACTTTCTGTTGGTGTTTCTATTTTGAATACAACAAAAAGAAATTGCAGTTTTCAATTTTTTCTACAATCTGTGTCTTCCTGTGTAAATGTGTATGCAACAACATTGAAGCCAATGAAAAGATTTTCCCTAATATTGATAAAAATAACTGAACTTATAAGACATATCAGTCATCAATAATAAATATACTTTATTGTATATTTCTGTATGTCTGCATATGTTCAAAATGATATCAAATAAAATGGTATAGGACATAAACAATTCAGTGTGGGAAAAAATTTTAATTTAAGTATAATTCCTTTCATAGGAGTATACAACAGTTAGTGATATCACTTAAAAGAAATTTGAAATATCTGAATACAGGTGTTTGCATATTTTGTCATATTACTGGAACATCCTCCTAAAAGGTTTTGTTTCACATTTCGTTAGTAGATCAGTTCAGAATTACAACCTTGCAATGGCTCTGACCTATAATCCTAGAGCTAAGAAGTAAAAAATTCATAAACTCATTCATTTAAAATTTCTATTTTCCTAAGGTTATTGGTTTACTAGGCAAGTGATTCTATTTGTTCCACAAAAGGCTTCAACATATCCAAGCTATATAACTAGGACACAGAAGAAAATTTCTCTCTCTCTCTATCTGCGTGTGTGTGTGTGTGTGTGTGTGTGTGTGTGTGTGTGTGCGTGTGTGTGCATGTTGGGAGTGTACGTATGTATATGCTATGATCATTTTTAATTGCCAACTTCACATGATCTAACAACACCTGAAAGAGACTCAGTGAAATGTTATCTAAACTTGGTTGTCCTGTGTGTCTGTGAGAAAATATCTTGATCACAGTAACTAAAACAGGAAAACTTGCCCACAAAAGTGGTACTATTACACTGAGCAGGGCACCATGGGAATAAGAATACAGAATGTTAGTCTAGTGCTGATGTCCATGCATAAATTCATTGCCCTTTAAACTTAACTATGACTAGTTCTTTTATGTTCCTGCTATTGTGACTTCCTTGTAATGAGGAGATTTTGAGTCAAATAAGTTCTTAAATTCTTTTATTCAGGATATTTATCACAGCAATAACACATAAAACTGAAAGAGTTTATTTATTTTAAATGTGATTACTCTCATAGGTACTATTTTTGGCATATGGATTCCAAATTTGTTGAGCCATCTTCTCTTATTCATCTTTGTGTGGGTATTTCATGATTTTTAGCCTATGTTTCCTATTCTATAGTAATATTTCAACTTTGTTTCTCAGAACCCTTCTCATTAAATATAGTACATACAGTTTTTCAACAGTAAGTCAAGAAGCCTATGAAGCTATTTCTTCCTTCTAATAAACTCCTTATCATTCTATCCAAAAGAACAACATTTTTGGATTGTCTCTGTCTTAAATCTCATTAACTTATTCACACCATTTTCTATTTTTGAGAGGTGTAGCTAAGGTTAGTATGAGAAAAATAATTCCTATTTGTGGGTAAGGTCAAAAGTAGATCATCTTAGAAAGTCATATGTGGTCAATACCATTAATAGCTCCATAAATTCAATTACCTTGTTTCCAAAGCTGTCAGTATTTTGACTCACTGACTTCCAATTATTCCTTCCTTAGTACTGTTTTGATCTTAGATTATGGGGCAATGAATCCAGGATTTATGGTACTCACTCTTTCTATGGGAAAAAGCTATTCACTAGTAAAAATATTATAAAACGGTAAACAGAAAATGAAGCATACAGATGAATATTCATTCAGAATGAAAACATTTTACTTTTGAAGTTTGTGAATGATAGAGTAAACACTTTAAAGATCAGCATCTTGCCAGGTTTTGTTGGCTCATGCCTTTAATCCCACCACTAAGGAGGTGGATCTCTATGAGTACAAACCCAGCTAGGTCTACAGAATGAGTTCAAGGACAGTTGGGGCTACACACAGAAATCCTGTTGTGAAAAACAAAAACCAACCAAGCAAAAAAGATTTAGCATCTCATGCTAAAACTATTTTTTCTATAGCACTTTTTAGTATAGTGTAAGATATCCTTTACTTGTATGTTCTATTATTGACTTTGTTATCTGCCTTTATGCCTTAGTATTCTTATTGTAAACACTCTACTTTAAAAAGAAGTTCTATGTATATTGGCATTTTACTCACATGGATGTCTGTGTGCTACATGTGTGTAGTGCCCTCAGAGGAAGAATAAGGAACTATTTCCATGGGAACTGGGGATGGCTTTGAGCAGCTATGAGTGTTCTGGCAATCAAACATGGGTTCTCTGGAAGAATAGTCCACATTCTGAATGCTCAAAGTGAAGGTTGTCCTGATTTCAAAAACATCGTAGTCTTAGCTTGAGTGGTGGCCTAGAGGTTAACAGCACCACTTGGTCTTCCAAAAGAGCCCAGTTTAGTTCCCATCATGTAAATGACAGCTCACAAACCATCCATAAATACAATTGCAAGAGTACTGATGCTCCCTTTCATCCTCCAGGGCATTGAGCATACAGGAGGTGGATGTATGCACACTAAGTTATCATATGCATAAATAAAAACAATCTTACACAAAATAAAAATTGGCAACCACAGTATCATATTCTACCTCTGATCAGTCAATGTGTCATACTATAGCCTCTCAACTTTTGGAGATCTGCTAGCTTTGTTTTACTAATCAAGTGTCCTTCTCTTGCCCATGTGTCTTTTTTATTCTTTCTATCTCTTAGTACTTTGTAAGTACCTGTGACTTTGTATAAAATGACTTTCTTCCTTGTCAAACAGGAATATTTTTCATGGTATTCAATGTATAGCCTAAGCAAAACTCATGGATGAAGGGTTTCTTCTGGTAGCAAACTACACTCCCCACATGCATCTATTTTTGAATTCCCCTGACCATGGTTGTTTATTTTTCTCACACATTACATAGTAGTGCCTCAGGGATAAGCCCAGTGCCTTTTTGCCTTATGCAGTCTCCTAATGGCTAACATTGAAGCACTGGTATTTCAGTGCTCTGTGGTCATGTATTTTTTTCATAATTTGATGAAAAAATATCCAGACTCTGTGAATCATGGGTTGTTTATCTATAGTCCCATTTTAGCATGGAGTACATGTAAATGGGCACATGTGTTTTCTTGTATCATTGTCATCTTGCTCTAGGTAGTATATAGAAAACATGAAATCAATTTTGCAGAAAAATGAAGTTATATATAAGATTCTTAAATAAAGAATACTTGGTAATAATGTGACTAGAATTGTTTTCTCACTTCCAAAAAATTATATGATTATGTAAAAAAGAATAATTGGTTGCAGAATCAGCTGCAGATTACCTTGAAAAGAATCTTAATACAACTATCTGATAAAAAAAAACCACACATACAATGCCATTTATGCCTCAGAAACAAAAGGGCATTCATCCTGAATTAATATATAGTAAAATAAATGACAATTATTTGATGCTGTGTTTTTCTGATCACATAATTCTACTGTCTTTTAGAATGTCTTCAGGCTGAGAACTGCACGTAAAGAAAAGTAGCACATAAAGAAATGAAGTTATGTTGAGGGCTTTGGGGTTTTTCAAAAAAGTGACTATGCCTTTTAAGAATGATTGAATCTGATGCTTTTTTAGCAGCTTTTCCAGCCTGCTCAGTGTCTTTGAAGAATGATGACTTGAGCCCAGTAGTGACTCAAATATAACAAAATAATGCATAAACACAACTTCTTGCATGAGTAACCAATATTTTCCCCAGAACATATGGGCTATTAAATAAAAATTTTGGCTCCATGAGTAGGATATTTCTCTGCTAGCTATTGATCAGGGATATTACAATGGCTCAATGATACCACTAGAGTATAGCCATGAACATTGGTCTTGGTTGGCCATCATTACTAGATAATAAGACCCTATTCTTGAAGACAGAACACACTTCAGTTGCAGGAAATTAAGTTAGGACTGACCTGACAACTTCCTTTCTTTGTTGACTAATACCAGAACGTGTTTTGCAGGTCACTGGGGAAGTAAAAACAAGATCTTATGCAGTATTGATCCATGCATCCTACAATACCAACCTACCAAAAAAAAAAAAAAAAAGAACTAACCAGTGGTGAATCAGTGACATAAAAGTTATGAGGGTAATCAAACACTTTTTGATTGACTGTGAAGCCTACTTCACAGGGAGACACTCATGCCTGATACTGTAGTCATGGTCAAAAAGTCAACAAAATCATTCAAGGTACCACCAAGAAAGCACTAATTAGCTTCAATATATGATAAAATTAAATAAATACAAAGGACATGAAGATGGGAAAGGGAGTGCATTTGGGAAAGTCTTTGGGGAAAGCATGTATGACAATGATTGGATTCATTCATGCTGTTTTGTTTTTTCTTCTTTTGTTCCCACGTTTCCTTTTGTTTGTTTGTTTTGTTGGTTTCATTTGGTGGGGAGGTTGTAAGGGACCAGGGCAGATATGACAGGACTAGATTAATGGGACTGGTGCGCATGATGTGAAACTCACAAAACATCAATAAAAAGGGAGTGTCAAAGAGGGGGAAAAGACACATGTATGTAAGCATGCAATTGCCAAAAAACAAAGAAATATATGTTTGAAAAACATTATGTATGGAAGCAAATTGGATAGGCCCAAGTCCTAAATGGATTTGGGAAAGAATACAGTAATTCTTTGCAAAAGTTTAAAGCAAACAGTTAAAATCCTACAAACATCTGTGATACTTCCCTAAACTTAAATTAATTTCTCTCACAGAAGCCAAATGCTCATTTAGTCATTTTCTCCAGTTAGGACTTTTAAATATGCTTGTAATGTATGTCAATCACATGCATTTCTCTGCTTGACAGAAATAGGTGACACAGTTGATGTCTTTGGGCATATTCCATGGGCTCTTAAAATCATGTTCACACTAGTGACATGAAATACATCTGATAACAATTCAAGAGACAATAAAAAATGAAAATGCCTGCATATTTTATTAAAAACAACTAGCCCAGAAATCAATCTTATTTCAGTTCTGAGGACTTAAGAAATGGTTTGGGGCAAAGTCCTTGAACCTGTGTTAAATTGTAGAAGAAAATACACTTACCTATTATTTACATAAATTAGAGTTGCTTAATTCTTTGTCAAATAAAAATGGCTAAGTAATCATCAAGATTTATTCCTTACTTTTTTCCCCTTAATTTATATATTTTACAACCCAATCACAGCCTCATTCCCTCTCCCCTCCCACTCTCACCCTCCCACCCACTTGTCCTATTCCCCCTTTCCTTCTTTAAAAGAAGAGGCGCGGCCCCACCCCCAATTTTGGGTACTAAACAGCACTGGCATATGAAGTTGCTTCAGGACTAAGAGAACCTTCTTCCACTGAGACCAGACTAGGCAGCCCTTGCAAGGGAAAATGGATCCAGAGGGAGGCAACAGAGTTCAAGTCAGAGACAGGCAACACTCCAATTGTTAGGGCACCCACTTGAAGGCCAAGCACCCCATCAGCTTCATATGTTTAGGGGCCTAGATCCAGTCAATGGATGCTTTTTGGTTGGTGGTTCATTCTCTGTGAGCCCCCATTGGCCCAGGTTAGTTAGTTCTGTAGATCTTGTGGTGTCCTTGACCCCTTCAGCTCCCTCAATCCTTCCCCTAACTCTTTCTGAGTTTTTCCTTATCTTAAGACTCCCTGATTTCTGCCTAATGTTTTACTGTAGGTCTCTTCATCTTTTTCCATTATCTACTGGATGAAGACCCTCAGATGACAGTTATGCTAGGTTCCTATCTGAAAGGACATCAGAGTATCATTAATAGTGTCAGGAGTTGGTGAGTCTCAAGTTGGGCTTTTAATTGGTTGGCCAGTTCCTTAATCTCTGTTCTACCTTTATCCCTGCCCATCATATAGGCAGGACAAATTTTGGGTAGAGAGTTTTGTGGGTGGGTTGGCATCCTCCTCCCTCCACTGGAAACTCTGTCTGGCTACAGGAGGTGACCACTTTATTCCCCATAGCCCCAGCTTCTAGGAGTCTCAGCTAGGGTCACCCCCATATCCTTATAGGAGCTTCCACCATCCCAGGTCTTCAACAATGCCTCCCAGCAATTTCCCTTCTCTCTTCCAGCCTTCTCACCCCCATCCTCACTCTCACCACACCAGATTCCCACCCCCAGTTCCTCACTCCACTTAGTTCCCTCTCTTTCTCCCGTTCCAATGTCTATTTTATTTCTCCTTCTTAATTGGATTTAAGCATCCTCCCTTCAGTCCTCTTTGGTACTTAGCATATTTGGGTTTGTGGATTGTACATAAACTAAAGACTACTCTAGGAGGATTGAAAACATCATCTATAAATGAATGATGATAAAAAAAATAAGTAACAGTTCCCATAAAGATTTTGTATTTTGTATTTGTGTGTGTGAACCATGCAGTTTTCAGCCTTATTTGTAATAGCTAGAAAGTGGAAACAACCCAGATGTCCCTCAAGTAACATTTCTATCCTTGGTTTTAAGCAATATGAAATGGAGTTTCCCATTTTTTTATATGCAGGAAATCATGCAATTTGCAGCCAAATGAATGGAACTAGAAAAGCTCATTCTGAGTGAGCTAACCCAGACTCAGAAAGATGCACATGGCATCTACTCACTTGTAATTGGATTTTAACTATATAATACAGGATAACTATCCTACAACCAACACACCCAAAAGATCAGGAACATAGACTTTGTTATCTATTAATGGGACAATTTGCCCTTAGGGGTGCTACCATGTAAGCCCCCAGTTCAAGAGGAAACTCTTAGCCCTCATATGACTGTTGAACTGAGAGGGGCTGATATATAGGGACACTCTACATTGGAGGAGTAGGATGGGTGGAAGAGGGAGGAGGGGGTGGGAGGGTGGAACCAGGTGGGGTGGAAGGAGGGTACTGTGATGGACATATAACTTGAAGTAATAAATAAACAAAAAGAAAAGAAAAGAAATGTTACTTGAAATAGTCATCACATACTTATCGCAACTGTGACAAGCTGAGTAAACCCTTTCCCACTTTCAATGGAAATCTTTATATATTTCCTCTCTAAAAAGCTGAAAAATAACTGCACAACAACAAAATGTCTCAAAAATGTTGAAAATGATTATACAATAACAAAAAAGATATATACACAGGAAGCATTAGCATGATAATACAAAGGCTTGAGAGGCAAAAGACAGGGGAAGTAAGAGAACAGGAAGTACTTAATTGTGAACCTATAGGACCTAATAAAAGTAAGGATCATGACAGACAGCCATTGAACCTACCATGTCACCTCTTAATGAAACTGAGAAAAGGCTACTGCTCCTATTAGCTTTCCCAGTTATCTGGGAGCAAATGGTGAAAATTTTCAAACTGAACCACTATCCTGGAATGATGTTAAAATGCAAGATCTTAAAGATTTTAAAGAATAAATAGTAACTTTTGGAATGCACTTACCCTAAGTGAGACAGATGTTAAATACCTAGGCTACCCAAAACAGGAATATTCTCCAAGACTGGAAAGATTAAGCCACAGGTATACTGGAAGCTGTTTCTCAGTTACAATGACTGACATGATGATGAGCAGAAATTGTAATTACTTAAAATTATAATAGGTCTAACGATCTTAATATCATGAAAGGTCAAATGTTAGGTGGAGAAAAATTTGCTTATGCAATTTGATGACTCTATTATTACACATTATACTTTAGTAGCTTTAAGAGCCTGATATAAGGTGGAGGAACAAGTAAAAAAGGTCTATGTCATTCACAAAGATTTTGTAAAGCCCCAAAGAAACATTTACTGATTTCTTATATAAAATAGTGTCCACTATAAACAGGACAATATCAGATCCAGATGTGAGACAAGCATTAATTGAAACTTTAGCTTTCAAAAATACAGAGTATAAAAAAGTTCTTAGACCTTTAAAACCTTTGTCAGCATCCATAGATGAATGAAATACAACTACTGCTGATATTGGCCTTAATGCTATATAATTGGACAAGCAATAGTCAATAATCCTAGATATCAAAATATCCTTTGTTTTGACTGTGGTTAGAGAAGGTCATTTGCAAAGGGATTGTTGACAAAGCCTCAGCTTTCCAGGATTTGTAGCCCATCAACCAATGGCACTCTAGTAGACAGGACAAAAATTCTGGAGATATTGGGAAACCAACAGCCTTACCTTTAAAATGGTTAACTGACAAACCTGTGTGAGTAGAGTGATGACCCTTAAATTAAAAAAAAAAAAAAATACAGGTACTTCAGCAGCTTATATAAGAACAGCTGGAAGTTCAACATATAGACCAGTCTCCAAGTCTTCGGAATTCTCCTGTATTTGTCATTAAAAAGAAATTTGGAAATTGGAGGATGTTTACTAACTTAAGTGATGTAAATAAAGTGACCAACCTATGGATCCATTACAGACTAGAAACCCCTACCTTCTCTATTATAAAAATGATGGCTTACAATAATAATTTATTTTAAAGGCTGCTGCTTTACTATTCCTCTACAAGAATAAGTTCGAGGAAAATGTGCTTTTTTTTTTTTTTGGTTTTTCGAGACAGGGTTTCTCTGTATAACAGCTCTGGCTGTCCTAGACTCACTTTGTAGACCAGGCTGGCCTCGAACTCACAGAGATCTGCCTACCTCTGCCTCCCAAGTGCTGGGATTAAAGGCGTGCGCCACCAACGCCCGGCTGAAAATGTGCTTTTATATTACCCACTTATAACAATCCTCAACCTGTGGAAAGATACCAATGGAAAGTTTTTGCTCAAGTATGTTAAATAGTTCAAATCTGGGTCAAAATATTGTATAATAGCCACTAGAAATAATTCATAAACAATTTTATCAACACATAATTTAGCATTATATGAATTATATCTTGTCAGCTGATTCTATTGCAAATGCATTCAAGAGAATGTTTAATGAAGCAAAATGTATTTTACTTAGTTTGGGTTTCTTCCACCTGAAAAAATAAAGGAGATTCTATCAACTATCTAGAATTTAATTTAAGTCAACAAAAGATTCAGCCATAAAGGCTACAGATTGAAAGAAATCAGTTACAAACTCTTAATGACTTTCAAAAATCATTGGGAAATATTAACTAGTTACAGTCTATTATTGGATAAACTACTCAAGAGCTGAATAATTTGTTTCAAATTTCACATGGTGATTCAAACTTAAACATTCCTAGACAATGTTTAATATTTAATTTAAACAATTAACAGCTGAAGGAAAGAAAGAGTTGACTCAGGTAGAGCAAAAATTGAAGGACACACATGTGGATCACCTATATCCTAAAACTGACTGTATTCTAGTTATCTTGCCATCTACTTATTTCCATTATGGACTCATTGTTCAGAGAGACATAACATTTTAATGGATCTTCATAGCACAGAAACGGAGTAAAATCTAAATTCTCATGTTGAAAAGTTTTCTGATCTAATTGTAAAGGAAGAATAAGACTGTCACTTATAAGGAGCAGACCTAGGAAAAATCATAGTACCCATAATTATGCTGAAACTACCTCATTATGGGTAATTAAAGAAGATTGAGAAAGTGCTTGTAGGCATTATTTGGGAGAAATTAGCAACAAACATCTTAAAATCAAGTGACTCTAGTTCATAAAAAATTATAATTGTATTCTCCCCCATATAGTAAAAGGGATGCCAATTTCTGAAACCCCTACATTCTATACCAATGCAAATAAATCATCAATGACAGGTTATGTCAGGAAGTGTAAGTAAAGTAATTCAAAGCCCATATGTTTTGTTTCAAAAATCAGAGCTATATGCAATTCACATGATTTTATTAGATTTTTCTGAACCAATGTATATACTTACTGACTCACAATATGCAGAGAGTATTGTGTTATATAAAGAAGCAGAATTTGTTACTGATAATTCATAATTAACATTACTTATACAACTGCATCATATAATTTGAAACAGAAATTATCCATTATGTATCTCCATATTCAATCTCATATGGGATTGCCTGGTCCATTGACACAAGGAAATTGACCAATTACTAATAGGAAATCTAGAAGTCTCAAAATTTTATCAAAATGATCTTGCTAACTACAAAGATTTAAAGAGATTTTTATTACTTGGAAACAAATCAAAGAAATTGTTTTTTAAAATGTCCTACTTGTTCCTTGTATAATCAAGTTACATTTGTCTGCTGAAAGTATCCCTAAGGGTACCAAAAGAAATAAAATTTGGCAAATAGATGTGTTTTACTTTTTAGGATTTGGGAAACTAAAATTTGTACACCATATCATTAATACCTATTCAGGATTTCAATGGGCTTCTGCTTTGAGTTCTGTGAAGGCTGATTCTGTAATTACACATTTTGGGAAATGATGGCTATCAAGCATATATCTTTACAAATTAAGATTGATAATGCCCCCACATGTTTTTCTAGTAAAATGAAATGTGGGTCTTTTCATATTTTAACATAAAACATAATACAGGATGCCATACAATCCAACAGATCAAACAGTTATAGAAAGATCAAATTATACATACTTTAACATACTTTAAGATGCTTAATAAACAGAAAGGAGACATAAGAACTTCCATAAATAGAATGAATAATGTTTTATCAATGTTAATTTTTGGAATAGGCAGGTGGATCCAGTGATGAATTCTTATGGGAGGGAGAAGACCCTACCTTCCCAACTCTCAAATAAACAGCAAGTCTCAGATGATCATGATGGAAGAATGGAGAGAGAGAAAGAAAGAGAGAGAGAGAGAGAGAGAGAGAGGTTATTTCATTACAGAGACAGTATAAATCTTGAGCAGTGGGAGGAGTTTGGGGGATGAATGTGCTTGATTAGCTAGGACTAGGAATGCTAGTGATACTTCATTTATATGCAGCAGAACAGTCCTATCTTAAGAAGGGAATTCAGTACCTAATTATCCTATGGGCAGCAGTGGTGGGGGAAAGATTTCCAGGTATGGTTAAAGATATAGAGAAAGGTCATTGGATGAAAACTTAAGGTACTTAAGATATCTCATTAGCATGGGGAAGTATTTCCATGTGCTTACTGAACCGTTTCTTATCAGGAGTAAGGGTTGGATCCTTCATTTCCCTGAGGGTTATGTGACATTCCTCAGAGAGAGGATCTGGGGTTTCCCCAGTTCAGGCAGAGAGGGGGAAACCCTGCTGACAAAAGGAGTACATCATTTTGCATTAAGTTCAGGAGATTTCCAGTAATGCCAGATTTTGATCTTAGCAGCAGGATTTCCTGACATACAATGGTGACCTTGTATGATGTACTAATAAACAGTGGCCCAAAGCTTTGTGGACTAACCAACCTATATCTAATTGAGTTTAAGGCTCACTCCAGGAGATGGAACCCATGAGCAACATTGTTCAGGTAGCAAAAAGTGTGAGACTACACAGACCAGGGACCTAGGGGAAATTAAATTGCTACTGTTCTGCTAAAGGTGCGTGACTACAAAGCAATTCCTAATTATATTCTGCTATACTCATAAGTCAGTGCTGCTTGGCTCATCTATCATCATAGAAGCTATTTTCTGTAATACATAGTAACAAATACAGAGACCCACAGCTGGACATTGTGCAGAAAATTAAAGACCCTAGAACACTCACTCCTAAATGGATATCTTTACCAATCCCTCCCAGCAAGGCTCAGGGAAACCTGAAGAAGAAGAGGCAGAAAGATTTTAAGAATCAAAGGGGATGAAGAACAAGGAAACAAGGCCTTCTCAATATAGCAGGACCATTGCACATATGAACTCACAGAAACTGACAAAATGAACAGGGCCTATACAGGTCTCAGCCAAATGAAGTCTCAGCACTGTGACATAGACCCCATTCCTAATCCCCAAGCCATCTTTAATTGACAATTGATTGCAAATGAAAATTTAGATTTCTCCAATGGAGCCTCACTAGATTTAGTAACCACTCTTAGGTGCAGACCCATGCCCATCAGTAGATGGCCAACAAAAAATGAATCCATGGAATTTTTTGAGGTTCTTTGTCTCATAACACTTTTTCAGGAAATATTTTCTTTTTACTTTATAAGCCCTTTGAGTATATATTACGGTTTCTTATTTTATGTTTTTAATAGAATTCTTGTATATGTATGAACATGTGTGTCTCTGCATCTGTATGCATTTCTTGTACTTTTTCTTTGTTTTGTGCTATTTCTGCTTGATTTTATTTTATTTTTATGTTCTTTTATTCTTTAGATGCCTGTTTCTTTTCTAACAAGAGTTAAAAAGAAAAAGTATGAATTTTGGTGGGAGAGAAGATGGGGGTTATCCTAGAGGAGTTGGGGGAGAGGAAATTTTGATCGCAATATTGTATGAAAAAATATTTTCAGTAAAAATAACATGTTTCTCATTCTCTCTTTCCCTCCTCTGTCTGTTCTCCCACTGTGTTTGTTCAGACTCGGTGAGTAATATAGAAATCACATAGATAGTAGGCAGACAGACAAATGAAGAAAAACAAACTACATATTCAAGCTACACAATGTATTCCAAGTGACAAATGGCTCTACCTCTTACATGCCTCTTGAATGCATCCATTGTTTCCCATATTTATTGTCAGAAATTATCTTTTCTCATCTTCCGTTTATTTGCCTAGATATTCATAATAAACTGAATTACCCCAGCTTCCTACTCTTAAATCATTTCAAAACATTGTTTTCACAATTAATAAAGTTTTAAAAAATGATAAACTTTGCCAAGGAGACTTCCCTTTGTGCCTTAGAAATAGTTTGAACTGTATAGTATACTTTATAAACCCATTTATAAGATATCATTTGTTCCTCCATATTGAGCTTTATTTCTTGGAACCACAGCATTCTCAGTGTTAACCAACCTTTCTTAACTCATTGTTGTTTTTTTTTTCTGTCATGTCTTAGTCTGATTTTCTCTGACTAGAATGACCACCTTTATTCTTCCCCCAACCACATAGCCATTTTTTCTAGAGAGTTTCTACTCTTCTTTTTACATGTCTTTGATCTTACAGGCTGGGGGCAGGATTTTCTGCTTTCTATGCCACAATTAAGAATCAAATCTTTCTTATAAGGCTTTGTAAAACAATCATAGTGCATGGATCATTTTAAGAACTAAATGATTAAATAGTTAAAAGGGTGTAAGATCTTCTAAACTTTAATGACTAGCAATGGTGAGAGCTTTGTCTCTTTAATGTGTGGATGCATCACAGGTGAAGAACATCTATTAATATTTTATCACACAAGAGTGTGGTTCAGGTGGTTGAGCAAGATTCCTTGTATAACAACATGTTTGTGCTATAAGAAAATTGGAGAGAACAATAAAATATGGAACCTCAGGAATTTGAAAGAGAATATTAAAGGTTGTATGGGAGGATTCAGAAGGAGTAAAAAGAAGGGAAAATTTGTAATTATATTATTTCAAAAGTAAAAGAAAAAATAGAATAAACAAAAATTAACAGTTAACTTTTATAATAGTAGATAACTAAGATTATTACTACAGAAACATATAATATATTATTTGTATAATTACAATACTTTTATGATTTAGCATTTTAGGTATCATGCATACTTATGAATATTTCCCTTGGACAATCCTAGTAGTCTTTGAGAAGGACAAGAGCCAAATTTCTGAAAAGATGAAAATTTTACAGCAAAATAGTTATTAACTAGTAAATGTGCTAAATATATCTCCAATAATTATTTAATAAGGCTGTAATTTTCATAAAATGGATAGAATTTGCATATAATTTATGTCAGATTAATACAACAATGAGTTTTCATCATGAAAACATAATAATAAGCTTCCACTATAGTGTTTCACTGACAATTCTCAAACTCATAGCTTACACTTCTACAATAATAATGAAAATGTTCAGACTTTGAAAACTAATAAAATATTAATATCTGCAAAGCAATGAGTAAAAATTTCAGGATAGGAGTCTAAGATATGCATGAATGTGTGCGAATTTGTGTACAGAAAGAACATTGGACATGAAGGGATAAAGAAAGACAGGAAGGAAAAATGAAAGGATATCATACAAATATCTGTCAACACAATCCACAGAAAATAACTAGTTATATGATGTCTTCTTTAGAACAGTTAGTATGGTTAAAGCACAAATTTTCCTACCTACTACAATATCATTTTGCATTTTGACAAAGGCATAATGTGATTATGTAAGACCAGGCAAGATATTTTAAATTCTCTAAGAAATTCATAGTTCCTTTTGTTTTCTTGAAATCTACAGAATTCTTTTTTTTAACCTTTTTTCTTCTCTCATTGATTTTTTCCTATCCAGTTTCAACTCCTTCCACTTTTCACAGTCCCTCCTTCTACTCCCCTCACCCACAGATCAACTCCACCTCTGTCCCTCAATATTTCCAAAAAAGAGAAGGCCACCCAGGGATGGTCACTGAACAAGATACAATAAGACTTGGCACAAACCTTCATATCATGGCAGGATGCCCAGTAGTAGGAGAAAGGTCCCATGCACAGGCAAAGAATCAGAGACATCCCTCTCACTCCCATTGTTGAAGTTCCACAAAAACAGGAAGCTACATAACCATAAGGTACTTATTACTTAGTTTTATTTTCGACTTAAGAAAAAGGTTCTCACAATTTAGTGTAAGAAAACACAAGGAATATTTTAGCTTTACCTTAACAACAAATTAAGAAAAGCACACAACACATGCCATCGTGAAAGACAGAGTATCTCTTGGTCTCTACATACTGTACTGAGGAAGATGCTGGTAGACTGTAGGACATGGATTCTTATACCCTCTGCTGAAATAATCCATCTTCACAGGTTACTTCCTCATGGAAAAGGGTAGGCCAGATTTCCATGTAAATTTCTTTCA
>CAJQZJ010001969.1:11537591-11560106 GCA_907164525.1 Lophiomys imhausi
ATTTAGTAATAAATAAGTGTTAAATAATAACTTAAAAGTTCGGTTATAGTTGTCTGTGACATGTCATTCTTTTACTAATACAATTTTATTTTCTGATGAGTATAGTCAATATGTGAAAAAGTATGGGGGTTTCATAAAACATTAAACAATGGAATAACCTAACATGTAGTAGTTGCACTTTTTCATACATATGTAAAGCATATGGATTAATTTGGTCCATTGGCGACCTAGTAACTAAGTGCTTATGAGTATTTTAGGAGGATGGATCAATGAAGTCAAATCTCACAGTTGTTAAGAAGATGTGTCTGATTTGTATATTTTATAATTAACCTGGAAAATGATATATAAACTTTCACATCTACACACACATATGGAGACACAGAAACATACACATAGATGAACAGATAGAAATAGAGATATTGCTATAGCAAAGGTCAGCATGGTAATATCAAAGGTGGGAAGTCCACATCAAAGACTTAGCTGCTGCAAAGTCTCATAGAAAGCTGAATGTGACTTTGGGATCAAGGTGAGAAGACTCAAACAGAAGAAAGCTTCCTCATTTGTGGTAACTTTGTCAGAAATAGAGTTGGTACAATTGACCAAGAAAAACACAGGAAAAAATAAACGGACTTCTAAAAATAATTTCTTTTGGTTTGAGAAACTATATAGATGCTTTATTCTTATCAACAGTAGGAAGGATTGGGTTAAAATAGAAGTAAAAGTGGTTGAGGTATTTATTATTATTTTTTTGTTTCATTTTTTAAAGATTTATTTATTTCTTCAAGTTACATCTCAATCATAGTCCCTTCCCTCCTTCTCCTCACAATCCCAACCTCTTACACTCTTCTACCTCACCCTATTTACTTTTTTAAAAATTTAAGTTGTATCTCCCCCCACAAGGTCCCCCTTTTAGACCAATAAAAGGTTCTTTTTGTATAACATAAATACAATACAAAACAATAAGAATAATTAGGCTACAGTTATGAAAATTATAAGGTATAGCATCATTCCCAATGACCAGTTCATATGTATTTGACAACTGATATTAATACTCTGTTATTTATCTATCTCCATGAGTTTAAAGTTCTATGCCTAACTCATTTTCCATCCTAAATTTTATTACCAACTTAAAAACATATTCTAAGGCCTAGAACATCCATTTAATTTCTAAACAACTTATAATTTAACTGTGAGACTATAACTGTCTAGTCTTCAACCACATCAGAGAACTGAGAAGAATAAATATATCTGAATAAACAGGAAATGCAGAGCCAGCAGCTTCTAAAACTAAGAAATGACCAATAACTAGCTGCCTGGACAGTCCCCAATTTCTCTCAATACATTAGTGTATGTAGAGAGCTGCGACGTGCCGCGACCTAAAGATGGCGCCAGTTTCCGCCTTCCACCAGCCCGACGGTGAGCGCTCTCGGTGGTAAACAAGTCCATATTTGGTTAAGACCGCTGATCTGGCTTGCTTCCGCATACGTGGGCCTCTAAGATAGCACCACATGGCTTTACTTGATTGGCTGTTCATATAGTATTTAGCCTGTGGGTTGGGTCTGCCCGGGCATTCGGAAGACTGTTTTCAAGGGACCTGAATAAACTGCTTGAGAAGAGCTTTTGCGAGTTACATCATCCTTGCTGGTCGAGGGGGACGCGACAAGTGGTGGCCCGTACGGGGACCCAGAAAAGACTCAGAACTCCTGCAGTCAGGGGCAGTACACTGGTAAGTTCCTGGGATAAATTGGGACAATAAAGTTTCACGGAAATTGCGAACAAAAGGTAAAGTTTCGTGGAGATAGCGAACAAAAGGTAAAGTTTTGTGGAGATAGTGAACAAACGGTAAAGTTTCGCGGAGATTGAGAACAAAGGGTAAAGTTTCGCGGGAGGTTGCGAACAAAAGGCAAAGTTTCGCGGGGAAGCTGCGAACCGAAAGTAAATTTTTAATCATGGGATTGTCTGAGTCACATCCAATTTTTCTGGCTCTTCAGGAGCTACTTTTAGCTAGGAATTTGAAAATTAAGAAGTCTACCCTAGAGAGATTTTTGAATGAATGCGATTCCGTGGCTCCGTGGTTTGCGGTGTCCGGGAATCTTACGGTATCCTGCTGGGACAAATTAGGCAGGGACTTGGATTTTGCTTGGGAGCAAGGGACTCTGAAGCATGGAGTAAGACCGATTTGGAAGATGGTGAGGAGTTGTTTAGAAGATCAGAGATGCTGTAACGCAATCAAGGAGGGAGAATCAGCCTTGGAACTGTTGCAAGGGGAAAGATCTGAGCAGGTAGACAGTGAAAAGGAAAGTAACAAAGGCGAAAGATTTAAGCAGGCAGACAGTGAAAAGGGAAGCAAAAAGAAGGTTCTTCTCTATCCCGATCTTAGAGATTTTAGAGATTTTAGAGATTTTGAGGACTCAGAGGGCATGGATTCTGAAGGGGAGCTACACGCTCTAATAGAACAGTTGGAGAGCACTGCTATTAGAAAAAGGGAAAAGAAAAGGGTAAAAGAGAAAGACACGTTGGCGGCGGTCGGTGTAAGTAAAGCCGTTGCCGCGGCGCCTTCAACTCCCCCTCCATATCCAGAAGCCTTTCAGATAGATCAGCCTGTTCAGTCCCTGAAAGTAGGGAGATCTTTCTGCCCGGGGATGTGGACACAAGTAAGAACAGAATTACAGTTTGCCTATCTGGTATACCAAGACCCACAAGGGAATAGGTACGAGGAACCGCTTGATTTTAAGGTAGTTAAATCCCTTGCAGAGTCGGTTCGTACCTATGGTATTACCGCTTCTTTTACAATGGCTCAAGTGGAAGCATTAAGCAGACATTGTATGACTCCGAGTGATTGGAGTGGCCTGGCTCGTGCCTGCTTAAGTCCAGGGAAATACTTAGACTGGAAAGCTTTCTTGATTGAGTATGCCACTGAGCAAGCAGCCATTAATCAGAGAGATGGAAATCCAGCCTGGGATAGAGATATGCTGCTTGGGCAGGGGAGATTTGCCAACCAGCAGATAGGATATCCTATTCAGGTTTATGAGCAAATAAACAAGATAGCTATCAAGGCTTGGAGATCTCTTCCTAATAAAGGGGAGGTGAGTGGGAACTTAACTAAGATTCTACAGGGCCCCATGGAGCCCTTTTCAGACTTTGTGGCACAATAGTGGAAGCAGCAGGGAAGATTTTTGGTGACCCGGATGCTGCCTTGCCACTAATAAAACAGTTGGTCTATGAGCAATGTACCAAAGAGTGTAGAGCCGCTATCACCCCTTACAAGAACAAAGGGCTAGAAGCCTGGATGAAAGTGTGCAGAGAACTTGGAGGGCCGTTAACTAATGCTGGTCTTGCTGCCGCAGTAGTACAGTTGACCAGAAAAGGTGGAGGAAGTTCAGGAGTTTGTTTTAAGTGCGGCAAGATGGGACACTTTAAAAGACAGTGCCCCAGGGGAAGGAGTACAGAAAGTACAGGAAGTGTACAACGCCCCAGCGGACCGGGGTTGTGCCCAAAATGTAAAAAAGGGAACCATTGGGCTAATGAATGCCGTTCAGTGATAGACATCCATGGCCAGCCTTTAACTCAAGGTTATGGTGGCTCTCGTCCAAAAAACGGACAGCGGGGCCCACGATCCCAGGGCCCACAAATATATGGGGCAGTAGAGAATCAGGACAAAGAACAGAATCAACAGAGATGGCCAACCCTCCGCCATCTGAGAGACCGTGGAGAGCCACTGCAGGCTCAGCAGGATAGGACCTCTGCTCCACCACCAGACTCGTATTAACGCCCCAAATGGGGGTCCGGTTAATTGAAACAGATTTTAAAGGACCCCTTGAACCTGGTACAGTTGGTTTGCTGTTAGGGAGGTCATCATCAGCCTTGAGAGGACTTATTGTCCATCCTGGAGTTATAGATCCAGATTATACAGAAGTGGTTAAGATCATGGTAGCCTCCCCCCGTGGTATAGCAGCTATCTCTCCTGGAGATAGAATTGCTCAGTTGATCATGTTGCCGAGCTTACATGATCACTATGTGGCAAAGGATCGAGAAAGAGGAAAGGATGGTTTTGGGTCCACGGGCACGGATCTGACTTTTCTCTCCTTGGATTTGGACCAACGCCCCGTCTTGGAGTTAAAAGTTGATGGTAAAAAGATCCTGGGCCTTTTGGATACTGGGGCTGATAGGAGTATCGTAGCAAAGACAGACTGGCCTTCAGGTTGGCCCGTACAAGCCTCTTCTCAAACACTTCAAGGCCTGAGTTATGCTAAGACTCCAGATATGAGTGCAAGATTATTAAAGTGGCAGGACCAAGAAAACCACTCAGGAGAAATGCAGCCATATGTACTTGAGCTCCCTATCTCCCTTTGGGGAAGAGACCTTTTAAAGGATATGGGATTTAAATTGAGTAATGACTATTCTGATTCAGCCCAACGTATGATGCAAGATATGGGATATGCTCCAGGCTTTGGATTAGGAAAATATTTGCAGGGACGGAAAAGTCCCATATCTATGCAGCAAAGACACAAGAGACAGGGCCTGAGTTTTTCCTAGGGGCCACTGAGGAGGGCATTCCCATAACTTGGAAGACGGAGGATCCAGTATGGGTTCCTCAGTGGCCACTTTCCTCTGTAAAATTGAATGCAGCCAAAGAGTTGGTGGATGAACAGATGTCTTTAAAGCATATAAAACCATCTGTATATCCCTGGAATACACCTATCTTTGTCATTAAAAAGAAATCTGGAAAATGGAGATTGTTGCATGACCTGTGTGCCATAAATCAACAAATGCAGATCATGGGCCCAGTGCAATGCGGCTTGCCGCTTTTATCATCTTTGCCAGCCTCATGGCCCATTATAGTTATAGATATAAGGGATTGTTTTTTCTCCATCCCTTTGTGTGCCAGGGATAGTGAGAGATTTGCATTTACTGTTCCATCCTGTAACCATGAGGAACCTGATCAGCAGTTTGAATGGGTAGTATTACCCCAGGGCATGGCAAACAGCCCCACTATGTGCCGACTGTATGTGGGGGAAGCCATTGCTCCCTTGAGAAAGAATTTTCCAGATTTGAGATGTGTTCATTATATGGATGATATCTTACTGGCAGCTAAGGGTGAACAAATGTTAGATCGGGCCTATGAAGAATTAGTTCAATTATTAAAAAAGAAAAGGTTGTTTATTGCTCCTGATAAGGTTCAAAAGGAAAATGTGGTTGATTATTTAGGAGCGAAGGTTGGACCTGAAAAGATAATACCTCAAAAGATTGAGATAAGAAAAGATAATTTAAAGACTCTAAATGATTTTCAAAGGTTGTAAGGAGATATCAATTGGGTAAGAGGCTATTTGAAGCTACCAAATTATAAAATAAGACCCCTATATGATATTTTGAAAGGTGATTCAGCACTTAATTCTCCTAGGCAATTTACAGAAGAAGCAAGAAAAGCTTTATGTAAAGTGGAAGAAAGGTTACAGAGTGCCTTCCTAAAGAGATGGCAGGAAGAACAGCCCATTGCATTGTGCATATTTGCCACCTATGGTCAACCTACAGGATTGTTATGGCAGGACGGACCATTATTATGGACCTATTCAAAGATTTCTCCAAAAAAATCCATAGAACATTATCCCACTGTAGTTGCTGCTTTAGCCTTAAATGGTATCCAACAATGCTTGCAGTCTTTTGGAGTTGCTCCTGCCAGTATAATAGTGCCCTATTCCAGTCATCAAATTAAGATTTTGTGTGGCACTGTAGATGACTGGGCAATATTGCAATGTAGCTTTGAAGGAGTGATTGATAACCATTATCCTAAGCATCCATTGCTATCATTTTTTAAGGAGCACCCAGTGATATTCCCTAAGGTTACTTCAGCAGTACCACTTCAAGGGTCACCAAATGTGTTTACTGATGGCTCAAAGACAGGCTGTGGAGCCTATTTGATAGAAAGACAAGAGCCCGTGTTATGTCAATTTCAACCGGGCTCCCCCCAAATAGAGTTGAAAATAGTAATTGAGGTGTTTAAAAGATGTCAATTTGCATTCAATTTGATCTCAGATTCAGTTTATGTGGTCAATGCAGTGAAAGTATTAGAATTAGCAGGTCCTATTAAGAATAGTAGTACTGTATGTGCCTTATTACAAGAGTTACAAGTTTTAATCTTGCAGAGAAAAAGGTGTTTTTATATTCAACATATCAGAGCACATACAGGATTACCTGGACCATTAAGTGAGGGTAATGATAAAGTTGATCACTGGACTAGGATGACATGCATTTTTTGGAGCTCATTCCTGGACCAAGCCAGACAGTTTCACCAATTATTTCATGTAAATGCAAAAACTCTACAGCAGAAATTCCATTTGTCTAGAGCAGATGCTAGACAAGTGGTTTTGGACTGTCCTCAGTGTGTGATTCATCATCATCCTCCCAGTGTGGGAGTGAACCCTAGAGGGTTAATGCCACTCAAAATCTGGCAAATGGACGTTACCCACATTTCAGAGTTTGGAACCTTAAAATATATTCATGTATCTGTGGATACCTGCTCAGGTATCATACATGCTACACCTATGAGTGGAGAAAAGGCTCGCAATGTCATAGGGCATTGCTTAGAAGCCTGGGCTGCATGGGGAAAACCACAGCAGCTGAAAACGGACAATGGACCAGCCTATACGGCACAGTCCTTTGTCTCCTTCTGTAACCAGATGGAGGTACAGCTTAATCACGGATTACCATACAATCCTCAAGGACAAGGAATTGTGGAGCGTGCTCATCGCACCTTGAAAGAATGCTTGCAAAAACAAAAAGGGGGAATAGGCCAAGGCCGTACCCCCAAGGAGAGAATGTCTTTAGCCTTATTTACTTTAAATTTTTTAAATTTGGATGTTCAAGGCCGCTCAGCAGCGGACAGACATCAGGATTCTCATGGTCCACCTAAAGGCATGGTGAAGTGGAAGGATATTTTGACAGGCTCTTGGCGAGGGCCTGACCCCATGCTAACATGGGCGAGAGGGTATGTTTGTGTTTTTCCTCAGGATCAACAAGATCCAGTGTGGGTGCCTGAATGCCTTGTGAGGAAGATTCGTCATGAAGACCTTCCTAAGGATCCTGGTGATAGTAGCAGTGAGTATGTCAGGAATGACCGAGCCGAGATGGGGGATCCTGTCGATATTCCCAAAGCCGAAGCCGGTCAGACATGATGCAATTGTGTTTCCACGCTTATTTAGCAGTAATAGAAGCCTAGGCTTACCCTACCTTCCCTTTGATGATCAGAAAAGCCCTATAGAGGGTAATAAAAATGTCAGCTTGAAGGGTAGTCTGTGCTTTTTAATGAGCTTCAATAGGTCAGATGATACAAAATGCATTAAATTGTCTCAGCAGTCAGCAGATTTTTTACCACAACTGTGGTTTGGGGGTAGGAGTGGTGGTTTGTGTTCAGGCAACGGTTCTCGCCTTGAAGGATGGTGGCCCACACGAGTCTCTAACTGGGAACCCCCCAGACAGCCACGCTGGGCACCTTTTTGTAGAGGATCCACAGGGAGAGGAAGGACCTTTTCCCTGGACTGGATGTCAGAAGCGCAGAGCAGTTTGGGTTCAACAAGATTATTTTTCCTTTAGCCCCATGATTAGTAATATAGTGAATAAGTCTTGTACAGGAATGCTTGATATATCTACTAGGGATCCTCAGCAGACTGCCACCAATCCTTTTGATTTGTGGCTTTTGTGTGGGGTAAATGGAAGTTGCATGGACTTGGGACCTGTCATTATGCTTGGGGGAGGAGTTTATCAAAGAGGTAATTTTTCCCTAGGGTCCGCTACCAAATTGGATTTTTCTAGCGGTAGTGGCTCTGGTACTTGGAAATCTTTGTTTCATTCTTACCACAACAAGACCTTTTCAGCTTCGCCAGTGTGTCTCTGGCCTCCTTTTCTGTGGATTGTAAGTAATGGGAGTGCATCCTTGGGTGAAGAAAAGTTAGTATGCACTCCGGACACATGCTTTTATGCCCTGTGCTGGAATGCCACAGCCTTTCCTGTGGCTGTGGTGACTAGAATGCCTCGATATGTACCAGTTCCTGTAGAGGCCCCTAATACCATGATGCTATTCAGGTTTAAAAGAGATTTTGGCATCACTGCAACTATTGTTACTGCCATCACTATTGCTGCTGTGGGAGCTACTGCCTCAGCTATTGCCTTGTCTAGTTCTATACAGACTGCCAATGCCCTGAATAACATTTCAGCCACTGTAGCACAGGCATTGGATACTCAGACCTCTAAAATTCTCATCTCAAAGGAGGCCTTATGATAGTTAATCAATGCATAGATTTAATACAAGAACAGATTGATTCTCTTTGGCAACTAGCACAATTGGGGTATGAGTGGAAAATGCAAGGTTTGTGTGTTACTTCCATGCAGTATCAAAATTTTACAAAGGCTGCTAATCTGTCTAGACAATTGTCAAAGTTCCTCTTACAGGATTGGTCGGCTGAATTTGAAAATCTGATGAGAGAGCTGAGAGCGACAATCGTCCACATCAACTCCACTCGGGTGGATTTAAGCCTGGCTACTGGTTTGACTTCCTGGATACAGATGGCTATGGATCATCTTAAGGAGTGGGCGGGCGTAGGCTCTTTGGCGATACTGATGATACTAGCCTGTCTGGTTTGCCTATGGTGTATCTACAAAATGAGAGCCACACAAAAGCGTAATGCAGCCATGATTATACAGGCCCTTGTCGCCATTGAGGCGGGCCAGTCCCCTCAGGCATGGCTCGCTGCCATGAAGCCTTAAATCTTCACTGAGCATAGTCCCTGCCCACTGAGGTATTCATTCCACGGATATTAGGGTCTGGCAAGTCAATGACGGAGTAGACGGGTAAGTCTCGGCCACCTAAGACAGGGCAGTCCCGAGTGGGGAGGCTGACCCAGAGACGGGTAAGAGTTTGAGCACCGCCCTCCTACAGGCTCAGGCCCACCGTGAGATCCCCAGATAGAGGGATTATGAAGCCTTTCCAGGGACTTCTACCAACTTTAGAAAAAATAAAAAAGGGGGAACTGTAGAGAGCTGTGACGTGCCGCGCCCTAAAGATGGCGCCGGTTTCCGCCTTCCACCAGCCCGATGTGAGCGCTCTCGGTGGTAAACAAGTCCATATTTGGTTAAGACCGTTGATCTGGCTTGCTTCCACATATGTGGGCCTCTAAGATAGCACCACGTGGCTTTATTTGATTGGCTGTTCATATAGTATTTAGCCTGTGGGTTGGGTCTGCCTGGGCATTTGGAAGACTGTTTTCAAGGGACCTGAATAAACTGCTTGAGAAGAGCTTTTGCGAGTTGCGTCATCCTTGCTGGTCGAGGGGGACGCGAATAAGTAATTAAATTATTACTTAGTATTTAAATTATATCTAATTTCAGAGCATTGTTAATCCTTGACTCACCATGATAAAAGAGCACACAGAGACCCAATGTAATTTAACAAGCCTTGGCCTGGATTGTACAATCTTAGTCCATCTAAACTGTCCCTTAATACTATTCCCCAAATATGACCCCATGTATGTGTATATATATATATGCATATATTTATACATATATATGTATATATATATATTCCCCATGCTATACCGATGTTCCAGGCCACATGGAATGACATGCTTTTCTCAAATCCATGGCGTGTGTCCTCCTTCCTGCTCTTGGCTTTCTCCTCTTCTTCTAGAGTCTTCTTCTACTCAATAACCTCTCTACTTCAGAAGTCTGAACACCTTAGTTCTGCCTACCTCTGTCTTTGCCCAATCTCAGACCTCAGCATTTATTTAACCAATCAGAGACAGCAAGGTAACACAGCATTTCTTGACATACACCAAGCAAGGTTAATTAACATTTAGAGTGCGTAATCACTCCCTCAATTCTCCCCTTTTGTGTAGTAAAAAGGCTAAATTTTTAAAACTCATATAGTAAAACCAGTAAGAACAAATATGAAACAATAAACAAAATCATATATAAAAGGTGCATACATAATGTTTAGCCTATTTGAATCAGGCAATTTTGTAGAAGAAAAAAATCATGTATTTAACTTTGTTTGTCTAAAGTTCTGAATCTAAATATTTTGTATCATATCATATATTTATAAACCCAAAGATTATATTTAGATTTGAAAATACTGTTTTAATTCTAAACAACTCAATTACAATTGAAATTTTTTATCTATTATATCTTCAAGCCCATCAAAGACATAGAAGGGATAAAGTTACTATTTAAGTGAGTAGACAATACAGGAGAACACCTCCAAAAAGAAAAATGACAGTTTGCTCCCTAGACAGTTCCAAATATCTCTCAATACCTTTGGAGCATCATCTTCAGTCTTCTGGCCAAGCATATCTCACAGACTAAATTGTGCAGCAGGAAATAGGAAAGATTTTCCCACTATCTCTACAGAATCAGGCCATCGACTTACCTGCACTTAAGTTCTGGTCCATCTTTCAACTGTATATAGTCTGTTGAGAGAGCAGGGGCATTTTTGCCCAGTAGGAATTATCTTAGATGGAGTTTTTTTGATGGAGTTTTTTTTTTTTAAAGCTCATTGTCTCTTTCCAAGTTAGATGCGAGATGTTATGAGCTGACTTTTCTTAAAACAATTCTTTTTGTTGTTGTTGTTGTTTTTCGAGACAGGGTATTATTCTGTATAAGCTCTGGCTGTCATGGACTCGCTTTGTAGACAAAGCTGGCCTCAAACTCACAGAGATCCTCCTGCCTCTGCCTCCCAAGTGCTGGGATTAAAGGCATGCGCCACCACTGCCCAGCTAAAACAATTCTTAAACAAGTCAAACAATTCTCAGAACAATAAAAACATCTTTAAATGACATTTTCTGTGTGTCTCTGAGGGTTTTGGAGACATCTATTGATTTATTTATAAATCTATCATCTATCTATCTATCTATCTATCTATCTATCTATCTATCTATCTATCTGTTTGATCAGGCAAACTGTACATTTGTAACCATTTACTATCTGTTTAACCTAATAAGAATATTTTGTGATAAATTAAGACTAGTATTTGACATGAAAAGGAGTATGACTGTCCTGGCCATCAACCTGTATTACAGAGTCCTAAATAAATTGCCATAGCAAGCCATAAAATGATTGGAAGTAAACCTGTACTTTTAAGTGAGTTGTGCAGGCACAATACTTATATAAGAGTTAAATTATACATAATGTGTGTCAAAATATAAAATTCTATACCAGTGAATCAAAATTAACCTTATTTTTGTAGCAATATACAAAATTCTATACAAATATGTCCAAAGATAACCTTAATTTGATAATAACAGTAGCTTTTACAGAGCAGATTCAATAATATACTCTTATATCTTATCATTTCTATATTATATACCCATATTTCCCCCCCTTTCTTCTTTTCAAGTCATCTCCCCCTATATAAGAGAGAAAGAAGGACAGAGAAGAGAAAAAGAAAAAGCCCCTGAGTCTAAACTCCCATACATTGCTTAATAAGACCATTTAGCAACTTGTAACCAATCCCCCTAAATGACATCTATAACACATCAAATGACCAAAATCATTCACCTCTCCTTTTGGGAATGGGGCATAACTCACTTAAAATTGCTTCCTGCTGTGTTGGGATGTAGAAAACCTGTTTGGGGGCCCAAATAAAATGGAAAAATGGTTAAGCAAGTTAATAATAATATCTGTTTTTCAGTCTCTATGTGCTCAGAAATTTGAATGTCCTGAGCAGTTTTTAGTCCAAAGCTGAAATTTGGGTGGGAAATTTCAGAGTTTCATTGAAGACCTAGCTGGAGCAGTCTGGGAGGCTGGATCATCTTAGCAAGCCATTTTGAAGTTGTTTTGGATGCAGATTTTTTAGGAAAAAGCTATTGAGATAGTCTGTGAGGTTGGATCATCTGGTCTATTTGCCTTGTCTTCTTTGGTGTCTGATGTCTTTGTTCTGAAAATATATAATTTCTCACAAGTAACATATAGTTTTGTAATTGCAAAAAAGCCTGGAACATGTAGGATGCACAGATCAATTAAGGAAGATTTTCTGCTCTTTGAGCAGAAGAAAAGCATTTGTAAGTCTCCAGTCATGTCACATGAAAAGAAGGAATGTAATAATAAGTCATGTGGCATCTATGTAGCCAGTAAGATATATATATATATATATATATATATGTTTTAGCCAGTCTGAGCTGTTCCCACATAGTAGAATCAGCAAATATAAGTTACCTGTTTGTTCTTTTGTTTGTAGCCAAGACCTGTAGGAGGTCAAATCTGATTTCTATTGGTTTGGATGGAAGAATTTTCTTTCCTGTAATTGTTATTACATATATATGGCTATAAATAATCACTTTGAATTTCAAAATTCAGCATAAGACTGTTTGGAGTTTAAGTATTCTCCTCTACAGTTGACATTAATATGTTACTTGATTGACACAGGTTTTATGTGTGTAACTCGGGCTGTTTGTAGATTTGGTTGGCCTCAAGCTCAAACAGAGCCTGTCTCTGTCTTTATCTCCCACATTTGGGAACAAATGTATACATATATATTTTTTCTTTCCTTTTCTCCTTTCTTTGGAGACTTAGTTTCTATGTGGATATATCTATCCTTATTGAGACAGAGTTTCTCTTTGTAGCTTGGGGTATCTTGATTTGCTCTGTAGAGCTCTGTAGATTAGATTGGCCTGGAAAACACAAGGAACTTGTTTTTTCCCTGTCTCCCAAGTTTTGTGATCGAGGTATGAATTTAATTCATTAAATTATCTTTATTAAAAAATAATATTAAGTATACCACTTTGTATTAGTCTGAGTTCAATTCTCTCATGGGAGCCCCATTCTTGAGGAGATTGATTTACAGTAGTATGATATTCTATTTTATGTTAACTTTTCTTAACTGTTGGTGGTGGGAGGCATGCAGCTTGCATGTTCCTCCCACAACATAACTCTGGGTCCTTAAATTGACTAAAATCTCTCTCTCTTTTCTTTGTTTCTCTCTCTCATGGTTTTGATACAGGATTTCTCTATGTATCTTTGTCCTGGACTCATTTTGTAGACCAGGCTGGCCTTGAACTCACAGAGATCCTCCTGCCTCTGCCTCCCAAGTGCTGGGATTAAAGGTGGGTGCTACAATGCCTGACAATTAGCATATCTCTTTTAGGGGCAAAATGCCTCTTGAAGCCAGTTCTTCTATGGGAGCCCCAAACCAAAGGAGACTGGCTTTTGACCTCTTTCTCTTTACATAACTTTAAGATTATGTCCATTTATGCATTAGATCCATAAGGACATTAATATGTATTACTAAGCAAAAAATTACATAGTACCGTCAAGAAAAAATTTATCATTTTGAATTCTAGACTACCTTTAGCAAGTAGCCTTATCTTATTAGCAGGTGTAGCACCCTGACATTATTGTTTAGACTAAGCTAGTCTAGAATTCAGAGATCTGTCTGTTTTTGCATCCAGTGTGATGGGATTAAAGGCATGTGTCATTACAGCCCTGCTCAGATATTTCACTTAAATCCCAGGTAAAATAGTAACTCTGTAACCCAGAAAGCAACTCTGAACTACAATGACAATTACAAATCTGTCCAAAATCCCTAAAAATTTCTCATGTTTTAGCAATGTCAAACCAGAAAAATGTCCTTTCTATTTCCTGATATAGGGAAAATCAAAGACATCTAACCAAAAGCAAAGGAACAAGAACATTCCAAAAGCCTTGGTCTAGCGGTGCCATCCCATGCTGCAAATAAAGTTCTGTTCATTTTTCCTTGGAATATAGTTGTGGCTGTATTTCATTGGTGGGTCTTTCCAAGTCAACCCTAACAAGCACCTAGTAGCCAGGGAGATCTAAGCTCCAGCTGCCGTAAATGTTGTCTTATCTATCGAGAAGTGTCTCCCTCCTCCCCCCATTGTCATTGTTGGTAATTTAGCATTCTATCTGTAAGCTCTCTCTTTTTCTAAGCCCATTCTAATCTGATCTTTCTCAAACAGTATACACAAAGCTACAATTGTCAACATAAAAATCATTTGTACACTAAGAAAAACAAACTCAACTGGAATCCAAATGTATTGAGACATTGTGAATTCCTCCATTTTTAATCTATGTGGTTTATTTTATTCTCAAGCTCTGTCTAGGAGACTGACAGTTTTTTAGTACATAGGGAGGGGCAAGGCCTTAGCTTTCTGCCTTTGTTGCAAGGCAGCAGCTTTTGTTAAGGGAGCTGCATCTTTGAAATGCATTTGAATTCAGTTCCCTGCTCTTTGGCTAGGAAACTACCTTTCACCTGGCCTTCTCAGGCTGTAAGCCTGGATTCTAATTGTCAAAGTTTGGCACATTGAAAAGATTAATTAAATTATGTTGGGCACCATTTGGAGAAGTAAATAATTAAATTATTTACCAGAATTTAGATTATATTTAATTGAACGATGGTGTTAATCCTTAACCCACCATTATAAATGGGCACACAGAGACCTGATGGGTTTTAACAAGCCTTGGCCTGGATTGTTCAATCTTAGCCCATCTAAACTAGCCCTTAATTCTATTCCCCAAATATGACCCCATATATACATACATCCCCTTGGTGCTCAGGAAAACCCCCTGTTCTGGGAGGTGGGTGATCCCAAGATCCTGGTGTCTATCTCTGGATAATAGGTAGGTTCCTGTAATAGACTGGTTCTCAGAGAGTGACTGCCACTGTCCTCAACTGGTTGTGACCCTATTGGACCTATATGTAGGGAATTGAAGTGGGGAGGGGGCTATCCTGTGAGGACCTGAGAGTTAATAGGTCTCCTCGGGAAGGCAAGTTGAGCTGTGGACCAAAAATTGGACCCATGTGCCACTTGGGCCTGTGTTCTCCCCTCACTGACATAGTTGTTCTGGTTCAGTAGCTAGCCTGATTGCACAAGAAGGGAGTTCCACCGAAGACATGTGCCAGTGTTGTACCTGTTGCTGACTACTTCAAAAGCTCAGGTGCTCGGGTGAGTGACCTGCCCCAATATTTATGGGGAACACACTGTTGCCAGCTCTGTTTGCAGTAGATCTTGGCTCCTGAGAGCTTTGCTGAGGCTGGGTTTGGTCTCTGCCACTCAGTTAAATTGCACACTGTGCCACCATGTTGAAAACTCAGGAAAAAAAAATCTTACTTACATTTGTTCTTGTGGTCTGGCTGTTTTTCCTGGTTGGATGTACAGGTCCACATGGAGGGTGGATCTAGGGAGACACTCAGGACCTCTCATCTGTGACTGGAGTTGTGGGCTGGATCCTTTCTCACCAGTGCTCCTCTCCAGAAGTGTGACAGAGCTGACTTATCGCTGGGTCTATTCCTGGGGCCTGCATGGGCTGTTTCACTTGGTGACTGGTCTCAGGGTTTGAGGCAGAAATTCAAACACTGTCTGTATTTTGCAGTTGGCTGCGGGACCTCATGTTCGCACGACAGTGACTAATCTCATTCATCCACTATTCAGATACCATCTTCTATGGTAGTGCCATCTTGGATCCTCCCTGTTTTAATTTTAAGGCATATGTGCTATGTGACCTCAGATTTCAAGTACATATTACTAGCAAATACCAAAAGCCTGAATGATGTGAATGCAATACACCAAGATATTAAGAAATTGTTTTGAGACCAAAAAATTGAAGACAGAAAATTCATTAAGTTCATGCAAGCTTATGAATATAGTCCTCACACCTGCATTCTTTGTGCCACTAATCCTACATCTGAGATAGTGACAGAGCTCTTTTAGTTTGGAGGTAACTCTGCATGGGTTTAAGGATCCCAGTGATGGACATGTTTCTGATATTTGTCTGAGATGCAGTAAATATGCATGAAAATTTGTCCTGGCTTCCTACCAAAGACAGGTTTATGCCTGAGTGGCCAGAAGTGTAGCCTTTCCTGGAGAAAGATCAAAAGACTTTTGTCCAATAAAAATCTCTTCACTTCATATAATTCAAAGCAGTAGAGGAATAACAATTGTGCTAGTGACACAGTCATGTTGTGATCATGTTGCAAATGAAATCCAAACTTAAGCTTTCATAGTGCCAGTTGTATTCCTGTAGTTTAGGAAATTATCAGGTAATCATGGAGTATGTGTTCTGAAAGCTGAAGTGAGACTTTTGAAGACAGCTCTACTTATATAACCATCCACTTTATTAGTCTTTCAATAGCATAATCAGGGTTTATTACATTTAACATAAATTACAAAGAGAAGTAATCTCAAAAATAGTTTCCCTATAAAGAGCAGAGAGAGATCAATGATGAAGAAAACCTTTACATGGCTTAAGGATTCAAGAGTTTATGAAGGTCATGGTGCTGTCATCACCTCAGATGTGGTAAGGACCACATTGGCTTAATGACAACACAAATAATGGCAGTAGCATGAACCTATGCAGGAGTAAAATATCACATTTGAACTGGGAAGTCAGTGAGATGAGTATGATAGGGCTCAAATTTTAAAAATCATTGCATTCTAACATGAAAGTTCACTTTAAGAACCCAGAATTCCCTTCTTAGGGCAGCATCATCAGTGATCAAAACATTATCTCGTCTTGAGTTGCATTTCTATGATGATTAAGGATGTTGAGCATTTCTTCAAGTGTCTCTCAGCCATTAGGGATTCCTCCTTTGTGAATTCTCTATTTAGCTTAGACACCCATTTTTTAATTTAAATATTTGGTTTCTTGGCATTTAATTTCTTGAGTTCATTGTAGATTTTGGATATTAGCCCTCTGTCAGATGTGGGGTTGGTGAAGATTTTCTCCCAGTCTGTAGGCTGCCGTTTTGTTCGAATGACAGTGTCCTTTGCCTTACAGAAGCTTTTCAGTTTTATGAGGTCCCATTTATTGATTGTTGTTCTCAAGTACTGAGCTGTTGGTGTTCTGTTCAGGAAGTTGTTGCCTGTGCCAATTAGTTCGAGGGTTTCTCCCACTTTATCTTCTAGTAGATTTAGTGTGACCGGCCTTATGTTAAGGTCTTTGATCCACTTGGACTTAAGTTTTGTACAAAGTGATAAGTATGGGTCTAACTTCATTCTTTTACAAATGGACATCCAGTTGGACCAGCACCATTTGTTGAATATGCTATCCTTCTTCCATTGTGCCGTTTTGGCTTCTTTGTCAAATATTAGGTGGCCATAAGTGTGTGGGTCTATTTCTGGATCTTCAATTCGATTCCATTGATCTACTGGTCTGTTTCTATACCAATACCATGCTGTTTTTACAACTATTGCTCTGTAGTACAGCTTGAAATCTGGGATGGTGATACCTGCAGATGTTTTTTTTATTGTACAGGATTGATTTAGGTATTCTGGGCTTTTTGTTGTTCCACATGAAATTGAGAATAGCTCTTTCCAAGTCTATAAAAAATTGTGTTGGTATTTTGATAGGAATTGCATTGAATCTCTATAGTGCTTTTGGTAGGATGGCCATTTTTATTATGTTGATCCTACCTATCCATGAGCATGGGAGATCTTTCCATCTTCTAAAGGCCTCTTCCATTTCTTTCTTCAAGGGCTTGAAGTTCATGTTGTACAGGTCCTTTACTTGCTTGGTTAGAGTTACCACCAGGTATTTTACGTTGTTTTGGCTACTGTGAAGGGGGTTGTTTCCCTTATTTCTTTCTCAGCCCATTTGTTTGTTGTATAAAGAAGGGCTTCTGATTTTTTTGAATTAATTTTGTATCCAGCCACTTTGCTGAAGGTGTTTATCAGCTGTAAGAGTTCTCTGGTGGAATTTTTGGGGTCGCTTATGTATACTATCATATCAACTGCAAATAGGGATAATTTGACTTCTTCGTTTCAAATGTTTGTCCCCTTGATCTCCTTTAGTTGTCTTATTGCTCTAGCAAGAATTCCAAGTACTATATTGAAGAGATATGGTGAAAGTGGACATCCTTGTCTTGTCCCTGAGTTTAGAGGAAATGCTTCAAGTTTTTCTCCATTCATTTTGATGTTGGCCACTGGCCTGCTGTATATTGCCTTTATTATTTCTAGGTATGGTCATTGTATGCCCGTTCTCTCCAGAACGTTTATCATGAAGCGGTGTTGGATTTTGTCAAATGCTTTTTCTGCATCTAGCGAGATTATCATGTGGTTTTTTTCTTTCATCTTTTTTATATGGTGAATGACGTTCATAGACTTTCATATGTTGAACCATCACTGCATTCCTGGGAGGAAGCCTACTTGATCATGGTGTATGATGACTCTGAGATTCCATCTCACACCTGTCAGAATGGCTAAGATCAAAAACTCAAATGACAGCACATGCTGGTGAGGGTGTGGAGAAAGGGGTACTCTACTCCATTGCTGGTGGAAATGCAGGCTTGTGCAACCACTATGGAGGTCAGTCTGGCGATATCTTAGAAAACTTGGTATAGCTCTGCCTCAGGACCCAGCCATACCACTTCTGGGTATATACCCAAATGCCTCTTCATGGAATCATAAGGAAGTTTGCTCATCTATGTTTATAGCAGCCTTATTTGTAATAGCTAGAAACTGGAAACAACCCAGATTTCCCTCAACAGAAGAATGGGTTAAAAAACTGTGGTAAATCTACACAATGGAATACTATTCAGCTCTCAGGAACAATGAAATTATGCAATTGGCAGCCAAATAGATGGAACTAGAAAAGCTCATCCTGAGTGAGCTAACCCAGACTCAGGACGCATATGGCATCTATTCACTTATAGTAGGATTTTAGCTATATAGTAGAAGGTATCGATACTACAACTAACACACCAAAGGGAACCTGGACATAGATTTTTATTTTTAATTTTTATATTTTATTTATTTTTTATATATTTGTTATACTTTTTCTATTTTTTAGTCTTTTATTCTAATTGTCTGCTTATTGGTCTGTTTGTTTAATAGTTCTCTCCCAGGCAACGAGACACTTTTCACTGATGGTACTGCTTCATAGACCCCCTAATGAATGAGGAGGCTCTTGGCCTTCATACAACCTCTCAACTGAGATGAGGGGCTGTTATATAAGGACACCCCACCCCAGAGAACTGGGATGGAAGGGTTAGGAGGTAAAGAAAAAAACGAAATGTGATGTTTCGGCCTTTTACTACTAATTGTCATAAACTGTTTAGGATAATTAAGAAATGTAAACTAATGGCTGTGCAAGCCGATCATTCTGTTAGGTAGTATGACAGCCTATTATAGTTATTTTCTATCCTAATCAAAAAGAAAGCTGCTAAGAGACAAGCAACATCTGCTTACCCTAATATAAGAGATAGATAGGGCCTCTTCAAAAACCTCAAGAGATCTGCAGAATATGGCATTCAAAGATGTTTTCATAACTTTAGATTTTTTATATCAAGACGTATCAACTCCTGACAGCAACCCCTATTCTCATCCAAGTAGAAGATGAGCATCGAAGAATCTCCAGTGGGAGATGATTGAATTAGTCACAAGCCTATCTCTTGGTAGGAAAAGCCCCTTGCTCCAACGGTAGACAGTATGCTGTCCAAAAAGTACAAAACCTGGAAGCAGGTAAGTCGATAGCCTAGCTCTGCCAAGACAGGGTAGGTAAATCCTTCATAACCCCTGCTCTACAATCAATGTCTGTCAGAGAAGCGGGGCCAAGTGACTAAAGATCGATGCTGTAATGTATGGAGAGAAAATTGGAACTGTCCAGGCAGCCACTGGTATGTAATTTCTTAGTTTGGGAAGCCGCAGGCCCTGTACTTCCTATAAAATCAGATATATTTATCCCTCTCAGGTCTCTGAGGTGATTGAAGAACAGATAGCTAGAGTCTCATAATTAAATTTTGAGTTGTTTAGGAGTCAAGAGAGTGTTATAGATCTAAGAATATACTTTTAAAAGTGTGTTGCAAGTTAGTATGAATGTTGAGTCAGATATAGAACTTTAAACTCATGGAGATGGTTAGATAGTAGAATGTTAAAGTCAGGTACCAAATACATATGGACTGGACATTGGGATTGTACACTAAGCCATATAACCCTCATAACTGTGGCCTAATTACCTGTGTTGTTTTGTATTGTATTTATTATTCTAAGAGAAAGAGCCATTTGTTGGACTGAAAGGGGAAACTGTAGGGGAAAATAAGATATACCTTAAACTTAAAAAAAAAAGGAAGAGGATGGGGGGTTGAGGGTGGGAGGGGGGACTGGAGTGGGGAATAGGGAGGGGACTACGATTGAGATGTAACTTGAAGAAATAAAAAATAAAGGAAAAAAACAAAAGAAGAAAAATAAATAAAAAAATAAAAGTGTTTACTAAAATTTCAGTGACTTTTTGGTCACTATCCACAGTCAGAACTTGTTCAGTCTAGTATGCAATTCTCCCTCTCAAATCCACACAAGAAAAGGCAGTTAGATGATTCATATGAGAATGTCAAATGCCCTCTTCATTCCCCAACACAACCATAGTACTGAAGTCTTAACTAGGAAAATCTGGGTATATACAAAAAAAAAATCTTTAAAAACTCTCTCTCTCTCTTTTTTTTTTTACAAGTTCATTCTAACAAATCTCCACTGAGATCAGAACAAGAGTGTTAGTATTGTCTAATAAATTATCATGATTAAAAAAAACATTATCTCTTGTAATACTGATCTAACACTGACTCAAGTTAAATATACAGTGAATCTGTTTCAGTAGTACATCCTGTGTCAGTACGACATTCTGATTCCTATTTCACACAGCTTGTCTGCAAGGACAGGCCCTGTTGAGTGTGGAGAGATTTTCTTGGGTATCATATGAAACATCATTTCAGTTTTGCACTCTCACAATCACTGCTCCCCTGTAGCTATCAGTTTTTAAGAATGAAGAGCTTTCCATTGGGCAAGTGTCTACAAATCTTTTTGTAGGGGAGGATGGATGTTCATCTGACCCCAGGGCCACAGTCTTCTCTCCAGCTGGAAGGAAAAACAAGTTCACATGCATAGTTAACTGTACTCAAGACAAAGATATCAGAAGTGTGTCCATCTGTTGGATCACCAGACACAGCAGAGTCACTTCTACACCCACATCAAGCTCTGCCAACATCTGAGATTTCGTGTCAGGGATGCCACACCGCTCAAGCAAGAGGACTGAACTCACACGTGTATATAACCTGAAGTGACTACTGCTGTCCTCGGTATGTTAGTAGCTTTTTAAAATTTTTAAAGAACCATGTTAAGGAAACACTGCATTCACTACACTTTTGAAATGTACTACTACAATATACCATATATTCGGTGGAAAATATGCATCAAAATTTAACAGTGTCAAACAAATAATTGTTCAATACACCTTTAATTCTACTTCATCCCAGTGTTGGTGAAATTGACTGTCATTTTTCCAGTTGCTCAAGTCAATTTTCATACATATTTGTCTTTTTACTTTGACCCCTGCATTTAGACAGTTAGTTCCCTTCATTCTCCTACTGTCTCCTTTTGCTTTTTTCTTGATTCTTTTCATCAAGTGCCTCACCATTATCTCTCCCTTGCCCTCTACCTCTGTCCAGCTCTCCCTCCCTCCCTCTCTCCCTCCCTCCCTCCTTCTTCCTCCCTGTCCTTGGGTGTGATGGGAAACTAAAATTAAATTTCTACATTTACTTGAAAAACAAATCAATGATACCTAGGGACCTCTGTGTGAAAGAATTTAAATTTCATTACACCAATCACTCTCACTTCTCATGTAGCCACAGGCCTGGTGGTAGATCGTCTGGGCTGTACCAGCCCTGAGAGGAGCTATGCATAAGTTGCTGGTGCTCATACTTTGTATGTATATCATCGTTTTCCCATTTCAAATTTGAGAGGTAAGAAAAAAGTTATACTACATGTAAAACATTATAAAACATGTAAATCTTGATATAGCCTTAATAAATTAAGACAATCTATATATGCTTTAGGGAGTAGAGATTATTCCTACATTTTTAATATTCAAGCTTAGAACATCTATAGCAGAGATAACAAAATTAAAGGATCCATTATTATACTTGAACTGTAAGCTTTAATTGTGCCTCCAAAATATTTTATCCATATAAAGACATGAAAGTTCATTACAGTTTTGAATGCACATTAAATACATTATCACATTTGATCCTCGCAACTCTGAGAAGTAGAAGACAGAGGAATATTTAATGAAATTGCTTATGAAAATGGACACGATAGATATTAAAGTAGCAATAAGTAGTGGTTCACACATTCTTTTGGTTAAAATTTTTTTCTAGCCCAGGACATGCTTGTCCAGCAACATCTCAGTTATGAGATGACTTAAGATGTTTTTCCTCCCCTTCTCATATTCACAACATAAATAACTCAGCACTCTCATTTTCTGTTTAAGTACTTTCCATAGCTCATGAGGCTCTTTATTTGTTGTTCATAGTATGGTTTAATGAAAAAAAAAATGCACTCTTACGTTGACATTTCAATCATGAGCTCCAGCACCTCTCTTTTATTATTATTAGTTAGGTTTTTTTACATTTCAATCGCCATTCCCCTCCCTCCTGCCATTCCCATCCTCCTACCCACAGCCCCCATACTCCCACCCCTGTCACACACACACACACACACACACACACACACACACACACACACACAC
>CAJQZJ010001969.1:11560116-11586180 GCA_907164525.1 Lophiomys imhausi
CACACACACACACACACACACACACACACACACACACACACACACACACACACACACACACCCCTCCCTCCTGCAACCAGGTACCAAGCCACTCTGGGATATCAAATCCCATCAGGACTTTACCTCCCCTTCCACTGACTGAAGACAAGGCAGCTCTGCTAGGAAAATAGAATCTAGAGGGAGGCAACCTTGTCCAAGTCAGAGATAGTCCCTTTTCCAATTGTAAGGTGATCCACTTGAGTACCAAGCAGCCAATCAATCTCATATGTGTAGTGTATCTAGGACAGGTCAATGCATATACTTTGGTATTTGGTTCAGTCTCTATGAGACCCCTTGTCTCCCAGTTAATTGGCTATGGGGATCTCGTGATATTTATCCTTGATCTCTCCAGCCCCCTCAAACCTTTCCATGACTCTTCCTCAAGACTCCCTGATTCTCACCTATTCTTTGGCTGTGGGTCTCTGGGTCTGTTTCCATTTTCTTTTGGGTAAAGCTTCTCAGATGGCAATAATGTTGGATTCTTGTCTGCATCTCTCTCTTCATTGACTTCCGATGTCCATTTTATTTCCCCTACTAAGAAGTATTCAAGGATCTTCCCTTATGCCTTCCTTGTTACTTAATTTCTTTGGATCTGTGGATTGTAGCATGGTTGTCCTGTACTTAATGGCTAATATCCCCTTATGTATGAGTAATACCATTGGTGTCTTTTAGGGTCTGCATTCACCCAGAATGATCTTTTCTGGTTCTATCCATTTGCCTGCAAATTTCATAATCCTTGTTTCTGATTGCAGAGTAGTATTGTGTAGACATACCTCAATTTCTTTATCCATTCTTTGGTTGAGGGACATCTGGGTTGTTTCCAGTTTCTGGCTATTACAAATAAGACTGCTATGAACATAGTAGACATACCTCAATTTCTTTATCCATTCTTTGGTTGAGGGACATCTGGGTTGTTTCCAGTTTCTGGCTATTACAAATAAGACTGCTATGAACATAGTTATGGAAATATCCTTGTGACTGGGTAATACATATTTGGCCCCAGGAGTGGTTTGGCTGGGACTTGAGGTAGAACTATTCCCAATTTACTTAGAAAATGCCAGATTGATTTTCAAAGTGGTTGTACAAGTTTGCATTCTCATCAGCAATGGAAGAATGTTCCCTTTTCTCCACATCCATGCAGCATGTGCAGTCACTTGAGATTTTGATCTTAGTCATTCTGACAGCCATGAGATGGAATCTCAGAGTCATTTTGAGTTGCATTTCCCTTATAACTAAGGATATTGAGCATTTCTTTAAGTACTTCTCAGCCATTAGAGATTTCTGTGTAGTGAGTTTGCAGCTTAGCTCTATATCCCATTTTTAAATTGGATTATTTGGTTAGTTTGTATTTAATTTCTTGAGTTCTTTATATATTTTTAATATTAGCCTTGTGTCTGATGTGGGTTAGTCAAGATCTTTTCCCAATATGTAGGCTGCCATTTTCTTCTATTGACAGTGTCTTTGGCCTTACAGAAGTTTGTTAGTTTCATAAGGTCCCGTTTATTAATTGTTGATTTTAGTGCCTATGTAATTGAATTTCTGCTCAGGAAGTTGTCCCCTGTGCCAATCTGTTCAAGGCTTTTTCCCACTTTCTCTTCTGTTAGATTTACTGTATCCAGTTTTATATTGAGGCCTTTGATCCACTTATACTTGAAATTTATGGAGCGTGATAAATCTATTTGCATTCTTCTACATATAGACATCCAGTTAGACCAGCACCACCATTTGTTGAAGATACTTTCTTTTTTCCATTGTATAGTTTTGGTGTCTTTGTCAAAAATCAAGTGGTTGTAGGTGTTTGGGTTTATTTCTGGGTCTTTGATTCAATTCCATTGGTCAATCTGTCTTTTTTTAATGCCAATACCATGCAGTTTTTATTTTTATTACTTTGTAGTACAGTCCGACGTCAGGGACAGTGATATCTCCAGAAGTTCTTTTATTGTACAGAACTGTTTTCACTATCTTGTGTTTTTTATTTTTCCATATAAAGTTGAGAATTGGTCTTTCAAGGTCTGCAAATAATTGTGTTAGGATTTTGATGGGAATTGCATTGCATCTGTAAATTGTTTTTGGTAAGAGGGCCATTTTTACTATAGTAATCCTATCAATCCATGAGCATGAGAGATCTTTTTTTCTTTTGATATCTTCTTCAATTTCTTTCTTTAGGGACTTGAAGTTCTTGTTAAACAGGTCTATCACAGGCTTGGTTGGTGATACACCAAGGTATTTTATATTGTTTGTGGCTATTGTGAAGGGAGATGTCTCCCTTATTTCTTTCTTGGCCTGTTCATCATTTATATAAAGGAGGGCTACTGATTTTTTTAGTTAATTTGTATACAGTCACAGTGCTGAAAGTGTTTGTCAGTTATAAAATTTCTCTAGTAGAGGTTTGGGGATCAATTATGTTTACTATCATATAATCTGTAAATAAGGATAATTTGACTTCTTCTTTCCCAATTTGTATCCCCTTGATCTCTTTTAACTATCTTACTGTTCTAGATAGAATTCCAAGTACTATGTTGAAGAGATATAAGGAGAGTAGACAGCCTTGTCTTGTCCCTGATTTTAGTGGAATTGCTTTAAGTTTTTTTTCCCATTTAATTTGATGTTGGCTATAGGCTTGTGTATATTACCTTTATTATGCTTAGGTATGGTCCTTGTATACCTGATCACTCTAAGACTTATCATATATGGTTACTGGATTTTATCAAAGGTCTTTTCAGCATTTAGTGAGAAGATCATGTGGATTTTGTCTTTCAGTTTGTTTATATGGTTAATTGAATTGATGGATTTTCATATGTTGAACCATCCCTGCTTCCCTGGGATGAAACCTATTGATCATGGTGGATGATATTTTTGAAGTGTTCTTGGATTTCTTTTGTCAGTATTTTATTGAGTATTTTTGCATCGATGTTCATGAGGGAGGTTGGACTGAAATTCTCTTTCTCAGTAGAGTTTTTGTGTGGTTTAGTTATCAAGGTGATTGTGGTTTCATAGATTGAGTTCGGCCAAGTTACTTCTGTTTCTATTTTGTGGAATAGTTTGAAGAATATTGATATTAGCTCTTCTTTGAATGTATGGTAGAATTCTGTGGTAAAACAATGTGGCCCAGAGATTTTTTTTTACTTTATTTTTATTTTTATTTTTTTTTTGGTTGAAAGATTTTTGATAACTGCCTCTATTACTTTAGGGGTTATGTGACTGTTTTATTTGTTTATATGCTCCTGATTTAACTTTGGTAGGTGGAATCTTTCAAGAAAATCATCCATTTCATTTAGATTTTTCAATTTTGTGGAGTACAGAATTTTGAAGTAAAACCTTAAAATTCTTTGGATTTCCTCAGTGTCTGTTGTTATGAACCCTTTTTCATTTCTGATTTTATGTATTTGGATACTGTCTCTCTGCCTTTTAGTTCGTTTGGCTAAGGGTTTACCTATCTTGCTGATTTTCTCAAGGAACCAGTTCTTGGCTTCATTGATTCTTTCTGTTGTTTTCTTTGTTTCTACTATCTTGATTTCAGCCCAAAGTTTGATTTTTTTCCTACTGCCTTTTCCTCTAAGGTGTGTTTGCTTCTTTTTGTTCTAGAGCCTTCAAATGTGCTAGTATGAGATCTTTCTAATTTTTTTATGAAAGCACTTAATGGCATGAACTTTCCTCTCAGCACTGCTTTCATGATGTCCCCTAAATTTGTGTATTTATACCTTCATTTTCATTGAATTTTAGAAAGTTTTTAATTACTTTGTTAATTTTTTCCCTTACCCAGTGGTCAATGAGTAGAGAGAAATTCAGCTTCCATTAGGTAATAGGCTTTCTGTTGTTTCCATTGTTGTTGAGGTCCAGCTTTTATTCTTGGTGATTCAAAGAGATACAAGGGATTATTTTAACTTTCTTATATTTTTGAGGTTACTTTGTGACCACGATTTGTGGAAATAGAAAGGTACAGGAGAAAGAGAAAAACTGATGGAAGGTGGGAATAATCAGAATATAATCTATAGAGTTATCAGTTTTTCAAATAATAAATTCAGTTAACATCAGATTTTAAGAATAAAGCAATCACCCAGGCATCGTGGCACATGGCTTTATCCCAGCACTTGGGAAGCAGAGACAGGTGGAGCTCTGTGAGTTCAAGGTTAGCCTAGTCTACTAAGTGAGTCCAAGACAGCCAGGTATACAGAGAAACCCTCTCTGGAAAAAAAAAAGAAAAAGGAATGAAGCATTTTTTTGAGAAATATGCACATAAACCATGTATTATATAAAAAGTATATGCTTCATTGGTGTGAAATGAGTTTTAAAGAAAAATCTTCACCAACCCCACATCTGACAGAGGGCTAATATCCAAAATCTACAAAGAACTCAAGAAATTAAATGCCAAGAAACCAAATAATCCAATTTTAAAAATGGGGAAAAGAGCTAAACAGAGAATTCACAAAGGAGGAATCCCTAAAGGCTGAGAGACATTTGACAAAATGCTCAGCATCCTTAATCATCAGAGAAATGCAACTCAAGACTACTCTGAGATTCCATCTCACATCTGTCAGAATGGCTAAGATCAAAAGCTCAAATGACAGCACATGCTGGCGAGGGTGTGGAGAAAGGGGAACCCTCCTCCATTGCTGGTGGGAGTGCAGACTTGTGCAACCACTATGGAGGTCAGTATGGTGATATCTTAGAAAACTTGGAATAGCTCTATCTCAAGACCCAGCCATACAACTTCTGGGTATACATCCAAATGACTCCTCACCAAATCGCAAGGAAATTTCCTCATCTATGTTCATAGCAGCCTTATTTGTAATAGCCAGAAACTAGAAACAACCCAGATGTCCCTCACCAGAAGAATGAATTAAAAAACTGTGGTACATCTACACAATGGAATACTACTCAGCTATCAGATACAATGAAATTATGCAATTTGCAGCCAAATGGATGGAACTAGAGAAGCTCACCCTGAGTGAGCTAACCCAGACTCAGAAGGATACACATGGAATCTATTCACTTATAGTCGGATTTTAGCTATATAGTACATGATATCTATACAAAACCAATGCACCAAAGAGAACATGGACATAGACTCTTTGTTTGTTTGTTTGTTTCTTAGCTTTCTCTCCCTGGCAATGAGACACTTTTCACTGGTACTGCCTTGTAGGCCCCCAGTGTATGAGGAGGCTCTTGACCCTCATATGACTTGTGAACTGGAGTGGAGGTCTATTATGTACGGACACTCCACTCCAGAGGAGTGAGATGGAAGGGTTAGGGGGTAGAGGGTGGGAGAGTGGGGCTGGGAAGGGGCAAAAGAGGACAATATAGTGGAGATGTAACCTGAAGCAATAAATAAATAAATTTATTAAAAAGAAGACTTATCAATATTTGAAATAAAAAAATATTTCAGTACAAATATATTTTATATGCTATACCATAAAACTAAACTTTAAAATACAGTGTTAAATTCATTCTGAAACTTCCTAAATTAAAAACACATAGAATGAAATTCCACAGTAAACAATTAAAATTGAAAATTTCTCATTCAAAGCTCTAAGTCTGAGATGTCATTGTGTTTGCAATTTCCTTCTAAACTCACTTGTTTCAATTTGCTGCTGCTTTTTGTCTATTTCAAAATTCAAATAGACAAGATACATAAATAATTCTCTTTGAAGTGGGATAAAAACCAACATTTCTCAGAGCAGATTTTGATTGAGAATATCTTTTGCTTATTTAATAAAGCACATTCTTAGATAGATTTCCTTTCTCAAACCCATTGGACAATGCTACTTTGAAGAGTGATACTGCAGGAGTGCTTTCTGAGTTGACAATCTGACACCCTCCAACACTCTCTCTCCTCACTTAACACTCTACATTTTTGCTATGACAATGGTGTAATAATAATCTCTATGGTTATACTTAGGTTGATATCAAACTCTTCTATTAACTTGGGAGCTTTAAAATTATTTCTTAGGAAACAAATTGATAAGGCATTTGAGCTAAAAGAACAGCTTGAATTTCCATTGAATGATGAATGCATCAATATGTTTTTGCAGATATGTTGGCTTAACTATCACTTTGATGTATCAGAAGTTTAGAAATTATGCATAAAGAAGAGACCTAGAATTCAATTTTCCAGATTTAAGTGCATGTAATATGTAAACAAGTTGAGACATTGCCAAAGTTTAGAGACTAGCCGTCTGTTGCAAAGAGACCTAGTCTTTTTCTTAAGGTCACTGTGTCTGAAAAACCTTTGAACAAGTCACAATATAGGGCAGCATCATTCCACAGAAAAGTGACTACAGCTAATCCTCAGAGATAGTGGTTTGTACCTTGGTGGAAAATTTATGACTTCTCAGGTCTCTGTTTTCATTGCTGGGCTTCCCAGAGATGGGCGTATAAACTTAGTAGCAATATATATGCATTGCAAGTCTGATCTATAGAAACTGGTGTTGGAAGAGATTGAATTGATGTTTTCTTATAGGGCCATAAATGACTTTAAGAAGTAAAGCTGGTGGTGAGAATGTAGTTAAGTTGACAGTTTTGTCTAGTGCACATGGAGCCCTGGATTTGATTCCCAGCACTTTATAAGCAGAGTGTGGTGGCACATACTTGCAATCCAAGCACTAAGGATGCAACAGAAGGAGGATAAGAAACAGCTCAAGGTCATTTCTGAAAACAAAGAAAGTTTGAGGGCACACAGGCTATATGAGACTTTGTCTAAGAGGAGGAGGAATGGAAAGAGGAGTCTGTTGAGGAAAGGGGAGGGTGGAGAAAGAGAAGGAAAATACAGTTTTGGGAAAGAAAAAGACTTTAACATCACCTTTTCAAATTAAAATATGAATATAATTGATAAAGTTATAAGAACTTGCTCTGTAGCATATTTTAAAAGTTGTTGGAACAGACAAAGCTGATTTTTATGGTATGTTTCCATATATCAAAATAACTACAGTATATATTTTAAATGACTTTCACTCTTCTAATCTTTACATTTAAAATGTGTCTTAATAAAATACACTAAAAGTGTGTGACATTAAATTTTGAAACCACTCGATTTCTTAAGGCTAAAATGAAGTGCCATTTCCTCATGATGAAAATTACCTGGATTATTGAAGCATGTCATATCATGGTGTGCAGGGAAAGACTTTCACAATAATACTTTTACAAATAATAGTATTAAAATAATAACAAAGTTCAAAATATAGGCTATAAACCCTTTGAATGTCTGAAATTTTAGATATATGATTCTGATTTGAGAGTACACAATGTTTTTCATGATAATTCATTTATCCATTGTGATGCAAAGAAGGCCATATGCCTTGCTGCAGCAAGGTGTTTTGAGAGAAGAATAATTACTATTTTGTAACTGAGTTCTCCAACACTCAATGCCTTTAATTTTTTTTACCTGTGATAAAGTATTAGCCATTAGTCTTTCATATTTTCTTTCAACAGTAGAAATTTTTGTGTCATCTCTAAACAACTAAGAAGAGCCAGCAAGTGTATTCAGTGGTAATTACTAAAAAATGCTTTCTGTGTTTTTTTCTGGTCATCTGGAGGAAACCATTCTAATGTTGGTCACTGCTGATGAATTTAGCTAGTCTAGACTTGGAGTAATATAAATCTTATAATAAAAAATGGGTGAGTTCATAATTTGTTTTAAAAAGAAAATGTATTTACATATGTATTTGTTTACCATGTGTCAGCATACACACAGGTCATATGTGTTATAGGTGGAGGTCTGATCACAATCTTTCCTAATCTGAATCTGTTCTATCCTTCTACAGTATGGGTCCCAGTAATCAAACAGATCAGTCAGTTTGACTGCAAGTGTCCTTTACCTGCTGAACCAATTACTGGACTTGCTATTTTTTCGTTATTTGCTTTTGTTTATAACCATAAAGTTTTTTATACTAATCAATGAAATTGTAATTTAATTATCAATTGTATTTATTCATAAGTATAAACTGTAAGATTAGGCTGGTTGAACAGCCAGTGGCTTGGCAAAGCAGTGGGAAACAAATGGCGTCCTTGTTTCAATATCTGCAGTTTTGAAAATCAAATTATCCATAATACCTTACCAACGTTGGGTGCCACCTGAAACTGCAATTTAATTATCACTTGTATTTATTAATAAGTATAAATTGTAAGATTAGTCTGGCAGAGCAGCCTGTGGCTTGGCAGAGAAGCGTGCATCCTGGCAGGAAATCAGCCGGGCCTGGCCCACCTTAACCAGCAGCCTGATTTATCCTGGGGAAAGAGTCCTGGACCAAGGGTGGCCTGCACCACCTGTAACCTAAACTCTGTTAAGTAATGTAAGTTTTTATATTAGCCCGGTAGAATTACCTGCGGCTTGGTGGGAGATTCACCAAAGTTCGACTGAAGTCCGGGAGTCCCATGGCCCTGGATTGCTTGGACTGACAGCCTATAAGTCGGCACAGTCTTTTCCCCAATAATTAAATACACCAAGACCTTTTAATGTTTCAATGCTTAACCCTTAGCTGGGCAGACTCTCAATTAGCTACTCTAAGTTAATCCAGATCATCTAAACTCAAACCACCATGTGCCTGTGATTACCTTCCAGAGTTCTCAAACATGTCTATCTGCTTCCAGGTCTCCTGGTGGAAGCTAATCCTCTGTGTAAAACACAGGGTTCCTGTTGTAATCTCATGAATTTCTGCCTTCCTATACTCCTTCTGCCCAGCTAATTTACCATAAGTGATTTTTATTAACCAATCAAGAGAATTCCTCAGAAGGGGCAGTAACCAGATCTCAGTATTGAAATCAGCCTGTCAGAAGCAATGTTATTAAACCTTCTCCAACAAATCAGTCTTGTAGGACATGTGTAGACATTTGCCTTGTGCTGCTATGTAGTATATTAAATAGGGTGAATAAAACAATGTTGATCTTTTACACTTTAGGTGAGTAAACAATTTTTAAAAAGTCATATTATCTGGAAGTAAAGCATCTAGACATTATATGCATTTTACTTTAAAAGTATCTATCGAGGGTTTTTCCCACTTTTTCTTCTAGTAGATTTAGTGTGACTGGCCTCATGTTAAGGTCTTTGATCCACTTGGACTTAAGTTTTGTACAAGGTGATAAGTATGGGTCTAATTTCATTCTTTTACACGTGGACATCCAGTTGGACCAGCACCATTTGTTGAAGATGCTATCCATTTTCCATTGTGCAGTTTTGGTTTCTTTGTCAAAAATTAGGTGCCCATAGTTGTGTGGGTTCATTTCCGGTTCTTCAATTTTATTCCATTGATCTACTGATCTGTTTCTATACCAATACCATGCTGTTTTTACTACTATTGCTCTGTAGTACAGCTTGAAATCTAGGATGGTGATACCTCCAGCTTTTTTTTTATTGTTCAGGATTGATTTAGCTATTCTGGATTTTTTGTTGTTCCATATGAAATTGAGAATAAGTTTTTCCAGGTCTATAAAGAATTGTCTTGGTATTTTGATAGGAATTGAATTGAATCTATATATTGCTTTTGGTAGGATGGCCATTTTTTTAGGTTTCTTTATTTTTATTAAAATCGTCTCAAATTATTCTATTTTGAACATTTAAGAAAATGAGCATCCTGACAAACATATTAGCAAAGAAAAAAAATAATTACTTTTTCAATGAGAACAAGTCTAAGAAGCTATCTGAGCTTAATAGGCAAAATTCATATTCTTGTCCTACCTCATTTCCAACACAAGGACTTTGAAAAATTTTGTAATGTAACTTCATTTTCAATTAAAAATGGAGTTTATTTCTATTTTAAAGGGGATATCAGTATTAAGGTTGCCAGTAACATTTCAGAGACCTAGAGAGCATTATGAATGTAAGCATAAATACGCCAATCTAAATTTTGCTGGGATATATATTAATCTAGCAAATTGTCATACGAAATGTATTTTATTCTATTATATTGTTAAAATTCTTCATAACAAAGTGGATATTTTTATAGTCAAAAGTTGAAAATACCTTTCAATCCGGATTAAAGGAGAAATTATTTTGATATTTTGGAGCTAAACAAACCTTTAGTGTATATATTTTGAGATCTCAAAGGAAATTTATTTGAATTGCAGCCTGCCTTTTGTAAGTAGCTTTTAAACTTAAATCTTTCCAAATCCTATGTGCCTGTCTCTGCATTCTAAGTTTTGGGATCCAAGACATGTGGTTCCCAACTGATGGGATTAAAGATGTGCTCCTCCACTCCTGGATCAAAGTTTTTCTCTGTTTAGAGCTTGTTTTGTATCAGGTGGCCTTGAGCTCTGAGATCTGCCTGTTTCTGTCTCTAGTGTGTTGGGATTAAGGGTGTATTCTTCCCCAATGATGTGACTAAGGGTGTGCACCATCACCACCCTGTTTCTTGTAACTCTAGAATTTTTTTTTTTTTTTTGGTTTTTTGAGACAGGGTTTCTCTGTGTATCCTTGGCTGTCCTGGACTCACTTTGTAGACCAGGCTGGCCTCTAACTCACAGTGATCCGCCTGCCTCTGCCTCCCAAGTGCTGGGATTAAAGGCATGCGCCACCACCGCCCGGCATAACTCTAGAATTTATAAGACAACTAACTCTATAGTGATCCTCCTGTCTCTACAGGAGGTAACGGCATGGGCTAACACCATGCATTATTTTACCTTAGCTCTAAGTTTTTTCAACTCTTGGAGGTTTGTAAAACCAGGTTGAACAGCTGTCACCTTTAATTTATTTACAGTGTTTTAAACCTGTTACCTGCTTTTTAATGCCAAACCATGGAAATAGCCTACACCTCTACAAAAAAAAAAACAAAAAAACAAAAACAAAAAACAAAAAAAAACTTTTAAGCTGCTACCAAGTTTGTGTATTATCAAAAAAACCAAATTTGCTCCAGGAAAAATATTACCTGACCCCCCCCCCCCAAAAAAAAAGGTAATTGTCCCAGAGTTAGGATTAGGGCAGGGCTCTGTTCTTATCTTTCCAGGAGATCTAAAGCATCCATTCAAGGAATCCAGGGACAACTGGACAACGGAAACCTCAGCAGAAAACAGATCAGACACCAAAGAAGACGAGTGGCCCAGATGATCCAGCCTTGCAGACTTCTTCAATAGCAGTTTCCTCAAAAGTCTATAACCACAACAACTCAAAATCGCTAAGATCGTTCAGCTCCACAGACTACTCCAGCAAGATCTTCAGTAAAGTTCTGAATATTCGCTTCTGTCTATGAACTTCGTAGGACATCTAAATAGCTGAGCACAAAGGGACTGAACATCAAATGATTCTATTAACATTTTTAACCATTTTTCCATTCTTATCTGGGCCCCAAACAGGTTTACTACGTCCCAAATCAGCAGGAAGTCATTTTAAGAGAACAACGTCCCATCCCCAGAAGGTGGGGAGGGTGTTCTCCCCCTTTGGTTATTTGATAGATAATAGAAAATTTTGTTATTTAGGGGAAAAGACTACAAGCTGTTAAATGGTCTTGTTAAATGGGTTTTGGAGGTTAGACCCAGGGACTTCTCTCTTTTGCTTTTCTGTATCCTCCTTTCTCTCCTATATAGGAGTGAACAGACTTGAGAAAAATGGGACATAGACATAGTATAGGAAAGAACAAGAAAAAAGGACAGATTATTGAATATAGCCTTATACCTTTATATACTGATACAAAATTAATATTATATTTGGCTAAATTGGTATTGATCATTGTATATTAATGCAAAATTAAGATTGTATAGGGCTACATCGGTATTGATCTTTGTATATTGATACAAAATTAAGATTATATTTGGCCACAATGGTATTGACCCTTGTATATTAATGTAAAATTAAGATTGTATTGGGCTACATCGGTATTGAGCTTTGTATATTGATGCAAAATTAAGATTATATTTGGCCACATTGGTATTGATCTTTGTATATTGATACAAAATTAAGGGTAATGCTTCTTAAAGGTATTGTTCGTAGTAATACTTAAAAATGAAATGTCAAGTTTTGACCTCTCGCTACCAACCGACATAAACTGTTTAGGATAATTAAGAAACGGAAACTAATAGTCATGAAAACGTGTCATTTTGTTAGTTACTATGACAGTCTATCACAGTTATTTTCTAAGCTACTCAGAAATCAAGTTGCTAAGAGACAAGCAATATTTGCTTATCTAAATATAAGAGATAGATAGGGCATCTTCAAAAACCGCAAGAGATCTGCAGAATATGGCATTCAAAGATGTTTTCTTAAATTAACATTTTTTGTGATATCAAGACATGTCAGCTCCTGACAGCACCCCCTATTCTACTCCAAGTAGAAGATGAGCATCGAAGAATCTCCAGTGGGAGATGATTGAATTGGTGGTAAGCCATTCTCTTGGCAAGAAAAACCACTTGCTTCAACTGTAGACAGACTTCTGTCCAAAAAGGACAAAACTTGGAAGCAGATAAGTCGACAGCCTAGCTCTACCAAGACAGGGTAGGTAAGTCCTTCATAATTCCTGCTCTACAACCAATGTCTGTCAGAGAAATGGGGCCAAATGGCTGAAGATTGATGCTGTAATGTATGGAGAGAAAATGGGAACTGTCCAGGCAGCCACTGGTATGTCATTTTTTAGTTTTGGAAGCTGCAGGCCCTGCACTTCCTATATAATCAGATATATTTATCCCTCTCAGGTCTCTGAGGTGGTTGAAGAATAGATAGCTAGAGTCTCATAGTTAAATTTTGAGTTGTTTAGGAATCAAGAGGGTGTTCTGTATCTAAGAAGATATTTTTAAAATTATGAGGCAAGTTAGTATGAAAGCTGAGTTAGATATAGAACTTTAAACTCATGGAGATGGTTAGATAGTAGAATGTTAAAGTCAGGTGCCAAATACATATGGACTGGACATTGGGAATGTATGCTAAGCCATATAACTCTTATAATCGTGGCCTATTTATTTCTGTTGTTCTGTATTGTATTTATAGTTATAAGAAAAAGAACCATTATTTGTTCTGAAAGGGAGAGCTGTTGGGGGAAAAAAATAAATACCTTAAACTAAAAAAAAAAAAGAAGGGAAGAGGATGGAGGGGTTGAGGGGGAGGAGGATGGAAGGGTGGGACTGGAAGGGGGAGTAGGGAGGGGATTGTGATTGAGATGTAACTTGAAGAAAAAAGAATAAATTATTTAAAAAAAAAAGTTGAAAATACAAAGGTAAGTGCTATAGTGTAGGTATTGAAATGTGTTCCAAAGGCCCATTTTTAAAAGCTTGGTTCACAGACTGGCACTATTGGAAAGTGTTTGAACATTCAGGGTGTTGAGGGGAGTGAGGCAATCACTGTGCTCTCTCCACACTTTTGCTTCTTGGCCTGTGGTATAGCACAGTTTTGCTCTGCCATGTTCTCTGGCCAGCACGTGTTATTAAACCTGAGATCCACAGCAGAGAGTCACATCAGTTATGCACCATATATAGCTCAAATACTGATGCTAGTTTATTATTTTAATTTATTTTGCACATTTGGGCATATTAGCATAACCTTTGAATTTATTTATCATAAAATAGAAAATTTCTATTATTCTTTGTAATTAGTGTGGCATTTGGATCTTAAAAAGTGTTACTCTGAGCCGGGCGGTGGTGGCACACGCCTTTAATCCCAGCACTTGGGAGGCAGAGGCAGGCGGATCTCTGTGAGTTCAAGGCCAGCCTGATCTACAAAGCGAGTCCAGGACAGCCAAGGATATACAGAGAAACCCTGTCTCGAAAAAACCAAAAAAAAAAAAGTGTTACTCTGATTGGCTAATTATTTAGACCATAATAGATTCAGAACATCACACTTTATGTTCATAATTACTTTTGTTGACTACAAGTGGTCATTTGCTATTTATTCCATTCCTTTGTTTCACTTCTAGTGACAGAATATATTTGTTTTCCGATATAATTAAAGCTTCTTACCTTGTTAACAAAAAACTGGTGTTTTCCAATCAGTTTGATCCAAACTGATTTTAAAGATTGGTTGTAAAGCATGTAACAACTTGGACATATCTAACATCTGTATTTCCTTTCTTTGGAATAATGCTTATGTATAAGCATTTTTTTCTAAGGGGATGTATCAAAGTTTGAGTCCCATCATGCTTTGCTTATCTGCATTCTTTTTTTTTTTTTTGACAAGCTATAGTAAATTCTTTACTCCACTGGCATAGCAGCTGGACATAGTACAGAGGTTCCCTAGTAACAAGTTCCTCCACTTCCAATTTTTTTTCCTTTATTTTTTATTTCTTCAAGTTTCATCTCAATCGCAGTCCCCTCCCTATTCCCCCCTCCAGTCCCCCCTCTCACCCTCAACCCCCCATCCTCTTCCCTTTTTTTTAAGTTTAAGGTATTTCTTATTTCCCCCTACAGTTTCCCCTTTCAGTCCAACAAATGGCTCTTTCTCTTATAATAATAAATACAATAACAACAGAGGTAATTAGGCCACAGTTATGAGGGTTATATGGCTTAGCGTACATTCCCAATGTCCAGTCCACATGTATTTGGGACCTGACTTTAACATTCTACTATCTAACCATCTCCATGAGTTTAAAGTTCCATACCTAACTCAACGTTCATACTAACTTGCAACACAATTTTAAAAGCATCTTCTTGGATCTATAACACTCTCTTGACTCCTAAACCACTCAAAATTTAATTATGAGGCTCTAGCTATCTGTTCTTCAACCACCTTAGAGACCTGAGATGGCCATTTTTTTATGTTGATCCTACCCATCCATGAGCATGGGAGATCCTTCCATCTTCTAAAGGCCTCTTCAATTTCTTTCTTCAAAGGCTTGAAGTTCTTGTTGTACAGGTCCTTTACTTGCTTGGTTAGAGTTACCCCCAGGTATTTTATATTGGTTGTGGCAATGTGAAGGGGGTTATTTCCCTTATTTCTTTCTCAGCCTATTTGTTTGTTGTATAAAGAAGGGCTTCTGATTTTTTTGAATTAATTTTGTATCCAGCCACCTTGCTGAAGGTGTTTATCAGCTGTAAGAGTTCCCTCGTGGAATTTTTGGGGTCACTTATGTATACTACCATATCGTCTGCAAATAGGGATAATTTGATTTCTTCGTTTCCAATTTGAATCCCCTTGATCTCTTTTAGTTGTCTTATTGCTCTAGCAAGTACTATATTGAAGAGATATGGTGAAAGTGGGGATCCTTTTCTTGTCCCTGAGTTTAAAGGAAATGCTTCAAGTTTCTCTCCATTTAATTTGATGTTGGTCACTGGCTTGCTGTATGTTGTCTTTATTATTTCTAGGTATGATCCTTGTATGCCCATTCTCTCCAGAACTTTTAGCATGAAGGGGTGTTGGATTTTGTCAAATGCTTTCTCTGCATCTAGTGAGATTATCATATGTTTTTTTTCTTTCACCTTGTTTATATTGTGAATGACATTGATAGACTTTCGTATGTTGAACCATCCCTGCATTCCTGGGATGAAGCCTACTTGATCATGATGTATGATACTTTTGATGTGTTCTTGAATTCAGTTTGCTAGTATTTTATTAAGTATATTTGCATCTATGTTAATGAGGGAGATTGGTCTGAAGTTCTCTTTCTTTGTTGGTCTTTGTGTGGTTTAGGAATCAGTGTGACTGTGGCCTCATAGAATGAGTTTGGCAGTGTTCTTTCTGATTCTATTTGGTGAAAGAGTTTGAAGAGTATTGGTGTTAGCTCCTCTTTGAAGGTACAGTAGAATTCCGTGCTAAAGCCATCTGGCCCTGGGCCTTTTTTGGTTGGGAGATTTTTTATGACTGTTTCTATTTCCTTAGGGGTTATAGGGCTGTTTATTCTGTTAATCTGATCTTGATTTAGCTTTGGTAGGTGGAATCCATCAAGAAAATTGTCCATTTCACTTAAGTTTTCAAATTTGGTGGAGTATAGATTTTTAAAGTAGGACCCAAATATTCTCTGGATTTCCTCAATGTCTGTTGTTATTTCTTCCTTTTCATTTCTGATTCTACTAGAAGAAAAAGTGGGAAAAACCCGTGAACTCATTGACAGAGTTGACAACTTCCTGAACAGAACACCAACAGCTCAGGAATTGAGACCAACAATCAATAAATGCGATGTTATGAAACTTAAAAGCTTCTGTAAGACAGAAGACACTGTAAATCGAACAAAACAGCAGCCTACAGACTGGGGGAAAATCTTCACCAACCCCACATCTGACAGAGGGATAATGTCCAAAATCTACAAAGAACTCAAGAAATTAAATGCCACGAAACCAAATTATCCAATCAAAAAATGGGGGACGGAGCTAAATAGAGAATTCACAAAGGAGGAATCCCTAATGGCTGAGAGGCACTTGAAGAAATGCTCAACATCCTTAATCATCAGAGAAATGCAACTCAAGATGACTCTAAGATTCCATCTCACACCTGTCAGAATGGCCAAGACCAAAAGCTCAAATGACAGCACATGCTGGCGAGGGTGTGGAGAAAGGGGAACCCTCCTCCATTGCTCGTGGGAGTGCAGGCTTTTGCAACCACTATGGAGGTCAGTATGGCGATATCTTAGAAAACTTGGAATAGCTTTGCCTCAGGACCCAGCCATACCACTTCTGGGTATACACCCAAATGACTCCTCACGGAATCATAAGGAATTTTTCTCATCTATGTTCATTGCAACCTTATTTGTAATAGCTAGAAACTGGAAACAACCCAGATGTCCCTCAACCGAAGAATGGATTAAAAAATTGGTACATCTACACAATGGAATATTACTCAGCTATCAGAAACAATGAAATTATGCAATTAGCAGCCAAGTGGATGGAACTGGAGAAGCTCATCCGGAGTGAGCTAACCTAGACTCAGAAGGATGCACATGGCATCTATTCACTTATAGTAGGATTTTAGCTATATAGTACAGGATATCTATACTACAACCACACACCAAAGGGAACATGGACATAGACTTTTTTGTTCGTTTGTTTGTTTGTTTTTTAGTTTTCTCTCCCTAGCAATGAGACACTTTTCACTGGTAGTACTGCCTTGTAGGCCCCCAGTGTATGAGGAGGCTCTTGGCCATCATATGACTTCTGAACTGAGGCCAGGGACTGTTATGTAGGGACACTCCACTCAAGAGGAGTGGGATGGAAGGGTTAGGGGGTAGAGGGTGGGATGGCGGGGCTGAGAAGAGTCAAAAGAGGACACTATGATGGAGATGTAACCTGAAGCAACAATTAAATAAATTTATTTCTAAAAACAAAAAAACCAAAAACAGTATCTATCTGTCTATCAACTCTCTATTTATCCATATATCTCTCTATCATCTATGTTCTTTCTATCTATTTAACTTATGATGTATAAGAGAGGGAGAGAGAGAGAAGACAGCTATATTTTCTTTGTAATATTTTTTGTTGTATATATCTTCCATTTGTAGCATCTCAGAATTCAAGAAATTGGCACAGCTGTTTCACGTTTCTTTTGTGTTTTTCAATTATACAGGACTTTATTAATTAATTATGTATTTTATTTATTCTTAATGTAGCCTTCCCTGAAGTTGGGTTTTCATAAGTAGAAAACAGATGTATGAAAGTGTAGTTGAAAAAGAAAATGAAATATATTAGCATGAAGATTATTTCAATGGGTTTTAGGAAATTTTAAACCCTGTGCTTTTTTTCAGTTTATATCTTTGTATTTTATCTAAATTTGTTTTGTTAATAATTTTATAAGCTGTGTAATGTCCAAAATTATTCAAATTTCAAAGTTCATTCTATCTTGTCATTCAATTTAAGTTTGTTGACTATTGTTAATATGTTTAGACATTCAATATTAAAGATGTTATCCTAATTCAGCTATATTTTTATGATTAACAGTTTAGCCAAAAATTTATCTAACTAGATTTTATCCCCCATTTAGTTCCTAATTCTTTGCAGTTCCACAATATTTACCATTCTTGGCCTATGCATTAAATACAGAAATATTTAAGATTTCTAATATATCTCATGTTTCTTTCTCTTTTTGACCCTTCAATTTAAATTTCACTCATTTTTAGGATATAATTAAATAGTAGGTGTCATATTATTCATGAGTGTTTAAGTAGTATGTGTTTGTATGTGAATAATACATTCTCATTTTATGAATGAATTAAAATATTGATTTTGAAAGGGCAGTTGTTTCTTTTTCGAGTTTTTTCTGTAGGCTCAGAATAATTGATACTGCACAAACTCATGTTTTGCACATATAATAGCCAGGTAGTATAGTTTTATTATATTTGAATTTCTTTCAATATTTCTTGTAGAACACAAGCTCTGTACAAACAAGAAAACAGTCTTTCCTGTAGAAAAGATAATTTGTTTTATTTTACTCAATAATAATTAAACAATATAAAATTGCATAGTGGAACAAAAACAATAACTATAACGAAAGTTCTACAAATCATTTACAAGGATATGGGCATCTTAACTCAAGAAAGGATGTCATTTATATATAGGAACTATTATAAATATTATAAGGGATGGGAGAATCATTTTCTTTTTGTAAAAGAATCAATTTGTTAGATTTTTCTTCTTTTTGACTTGCTTAAAATTCAGTTGTTAATTTCAGTTAAGTTGGTACTTTGACAGGTCTGCTAACTGTTTATAACAATTAATATAGTTTGATTTACAAATATATATACATATAATTTGACTTACAATTTAAGGGAAAATACATCATTGAAAGACACATTTCTGGGATGTGAGATTTCAGCTCATCTATTAGACTTTCATTTCTTCACTGAAGAGAAATAAACCAGAAATAAATTGGTTTTTAATTTGTGTTAAAATGGAAATGAACTGGAATGTTGATAATGATCCCTGTAAAAAATGTCTTCAACAACCTGTACAAATGTAGAAAGTTGATGCAAAGCAACCTGGATTCACACATATTTATCTTCCTAAGAAAATAATGATGTGTGTAAAATTGTGGTGGTTTTCTTGCAAAGAGTCAGATGATGACATAGATTTGAGAAACAGTAGTTTATATATATGACTTTACTAAAATTTGTATTTATGGATTTTCTAGGTTTTTCATAAAGAAAAGTTATGTGAAGTAAAGTTCATCAGTCACCAAAAAGAGATATATTTACATATAAGTAAGAAAATTATGTCCTCCAAAATTTGCAGTGAAGCATTTTAACTAGTTTAAAAAGAAGTTCAGTTACTCTAATGATATATAATAAAAAACTAAAATTAAATGTAACAATTTATTTGCTATATATATTACACTGTAATTACAAAAGAGTTTTTATCAAATAAAATTATGCTTGTATTAAAATTATTAATTTATCCCCACTTCTTTTTAGAATAAGTCACAAAAGGGAAATAAAAACAAATATTTAGAAAACCTTAAATAAGTATGGGTGTTGAAAATATGCAAACATGAGAAATGTGAAGTAAGTATTAACTTCAAGATGAGAAACAGGCAACTACATTCATCTCAAGCCATAAGACTTGTGCACAGTAAAGAAAATGACGCAATATAGCAAGCTTCCAACAAATCCTAAAGAGTAGAATGACAGGTTTGTAACTTACACATCTAACAGTAATTGATTTTGAGAATATACAACTACTTTAGCAACACAGGCAAAAAACAAATATCAGAGAGAATGTACCTCTTGGATATGAAGGATGTATAGGAGTTGATCTTATAGGACTTGAGAACAAGACAGTGATTACCAGAGAGTGGAAGGATGGAGATGGGGAATTTTTAAGAGATAGTCAGTGACATGACAAGACATTTTGCAGAAGGAGGCAAATAAGTGGGCAGAAGTAGAGGGACAACCTGGGAACATTAGTATATGTCAGAAAGATACTATCAGACACATGGATCTGTACCTCCTTGTGTCTGTTAGATGCCTTTCAATCAATTGACTAATGTTAACCATTTCTTACAAGAATGTAGATAACTGGGAATTCTTATACACTGTTGGTGGGAAGGTAAATTAAGGTAGCCATTATGGAAAACAGTATGGCAGTCTTTCAGAAATAATAAAAACTAATTGTCATATGGTCCAGCCATTCTACTCATGAAAATACATCTGTAGCAAACAAAATTTGTTCATTGACATCATATTATTGTTCCCATGATGATTGCAAACACTATGTAGAGTAACCAAGAAATGAGGTGTGGATGATCTGATGACTAGATAAGGTTAGAGCATATAAATACAATGAAATACTGTTAGCCAACAGAAGTGAAATTCCAGTGGTTGCAACAATGTAGACACACCTACAGGTCCTCTGTTAAATGAAATAGTCAGGCATAATTATCAAGTGATTTCTCTAATATGAAGAACCTGCTAAAATGTCACTCTTGTAAAGAGCAAAAGTAGAATGGTGATTAGCTGGAGGGGGGAGAAAAGTGGAAAAGTGAATTAATAGGTTTTTTGAGTCTTCTGGTTGTTTGTCAATTTAACAATGTATGATATTTGGGGAAATGGGCTATTTAGTATGTTTATGGGGGTTATCTAGATTGTGGTTTAATTGAGATGCAAAGACGCTCCCACTGTAGGCAAGGCTATTTTCTAGACAGGATGTACTGGAGTATTTAAAATAAAGAATATAAACTGATCACTAGCATGCATTCTTTTCTGCTTCTTTACTGTGATCAGAGGTTGTGATATGACTAGCTAGCTAGAGCTTATATGGGTGTGATCCCCTACTGCCTCAGAAATGATGGAATATAATGTTGAAATATGAGCCTAAATATTCTCTTTCCTCCCCTTAAATTGCCTATTTTGGATTATGATCTAATTCAACAGGAAAAGAAACTAAAAGTACTAAATTGCAGGTTAATGAGGAAGACTAAACAACAGCATGGCTGTAGATAACAATAACGTAATATTCATTCAAAAAAGTTGAAAGGCATGATATAAAAATTTTAGCAAAAAGAAATAAGTGTCAGAATAGATGGATTAGTTGTCCTGAGCTCAACACTGTGTATTATATACATGTGTTGAAAAAAATCAGTCAGTGCTCCCTAAATATGCATAAGTACTGTATCTGTATGTCTCAACTAAAATTTTGTAATTAAAAATTAAATTGTAGTAGAAAACAACTATTTTACATTATTATTTTTGTTGTAGATTTTTTTGTGTGTTTGCTACAGGATCTTGCTATGTACTCCAAACTGACCCTTCTTATGTTACCCTACTGTCTCCACCTCCCAAATCCTGGGATTACAGGTTTGTGCCATTGAACCTAGGTCCCTTTAATCCTGTGAAATGATGTGATAGCACACGTATTTCTTAGACTTCAGTTCAAATAATTTTATTTATTATGTAAGGATTTCTTTAGTTTATTTTTATGCATTTTTATTTCACTCAAACTTCAGTTGTTAAATATTTTAAAAACATAAGTAGACTCCTTATTAAAACACACACAAATTCTTATAGAAGTAACAAGAATTAAGAGAAAATTACTGCTACAAAATAATTAGTAAAAATCATGCTATTAAAACAAAATACAAAATTAAGTTCAGTATTTAAATCACAGTGTGAATTGTAAGTTTGCTAAACTATAAAGTGGAAATTTGAAAAGATAAAATAAAAAGAATTTTATTAATTTTTATTAGCTAGGATGCTGAAAGATACGTAAGAATTTCATTTCCAAATGTAAGGGAATGCAGGTAGAAAACATGAGACAATTAAACACCTTTAACTGAATGTCTAGTATGTAGTAATAACTAGTGTTATACACTAGTATAATAAGAACAAAGCAGCTTAAATGAGGCTTTGATATTAGTGAAGGCATAAAAGTATAGCATAAGTGAATATAGTGAATATTTTATTTCAAAAAGATTTGATTATGTCCTACAATGACAATCAAATATTTATGAAAAAAATTAATATTTAAGATTTAACACGCAAAAATTATCCTTACTTCCTTTGCTCAAATATAACTAAACTCATGAATTAAGTAAAATCAACTTTGTCATCCAAAATATGAGTATTGAATTGTAAAGTTGTTCTTGGTTTTAAAGCTGAATTGAATTTTCTATTCTCTGTCGTTCAATTGAATTCACTTATCACTCAATGTCAGATAGAAGATCATGATAACTAGAGCGGCATGGCTGGGTGTAATGAGGTCATGTTGGATGTAGAATGTAGGTCAAGCAGTGACTTTCAGATTATGAGGGTTATATTTGTTCAGAATTTAAAAGGGAGATATTTTCATTTTGAAGGTTATGGTCTGATTTACTCTGTCCCTCTCACTGTGTTAGTGGTAGGCTATACAGAGTTTAGTCAAACATGGCCCATGCAGTTGGGCACTGCTGTGAAATAATCTATATTCCCAGCCCTTACTAGGTAGGGTTGCAGTAGTGGAGATATTAATGGCTCAATAGTTATATTTTTAGAATGATGTAATTATTGAATAGAAAGGATGATTACTGTGTGTGTGTGTGTGTGTGTGTGTGTGTGTGTGTGTGTGTCTATTAGGCACGTAAGTAAAACAGCAAGTAGCCTTCTGGATATGTGGGTCTCAGGCTGGATGGTATAAAAGTAGATACCTCCCTGAATTGATGAGCCTTCAGTATACACTTAATTATTTCAAAACTTGCAGTTAAATGGAATCATATTGAAGGACTCTCAGGAAATCAGAATAAAAGCATTTACAAATCAAATTATGGTACAGAGAATGTCCGTAAGTGTAAAGTTAGAGTGTAGCTAGAAGTCCTTGGTGACCTCAATGAATACAACATGGATTAAGCCATGTAGCTTAAGTCTAGATGGAAGGAGATGAAAGTAGAAGGAATGAAAACTGAAAAAATACTGTGTCAGTACATCAACTAACTCCTTTAAGAAGCTTCACTGTAGAACCAGACAGTTAATATACAAATAGCAGGAGGGAGTCCTTTGGTTTACATTTTGAAGTTGGGTAAGAATAAACTGCTTTCTTATGTTGGCAGAAGCCAGCCAGGAGAATGATATGATTGACAATATGGAAGAAAAGGGGTTTAAATTAGGGGTAATGTTTTCAGAAAGGTAATAAGTGATGGAGTTCAATAACCTTAGTAACAAGAGGATACTTTGCCATGGTTAAGGGAAAGAAGCAATTATTAAAGTATTAAAACTCAAAGCAATAAGTATTTTAGAAATACAACTTAGTAATTTTAAGATATGTGCTTGGGTATTAAAATTTGAGCGTGAAGCAGGGCAATGGTGGCACATGCCTGTTATCCCCACACTTGGGAGGTAGAGGCCAGGTAATCTCTGTGAGTTCAAGGCCAGCCTGGCCTACAGAGTACCAGGACAGCCAGAGCTACACAGAGAAAGGTATCTCAAAACCAAAACAAACACACAAACAAACATTTGAGAGTGGTCAAGCATTTAGTTAGAGAGAACATTAAGCTGACAACATGTATATATAGATATTGATCAGTTTCAGAATGACACAGTCATATTGATAAAGGGTTGTTATCCTCTCAGTATTCAAGTGCAGTTGAAGTCTCTTCTACAGTGGCACTCTAGCACAGAAACAAAAGAACAGCAATGGGAGAACATGGTGAAGGAAGTAAGTATCTTCTTTGTGAGAAAGCAGTTGGGGCTTTTTCTGTGGTAACTCAATGGCAGAAGCTAGGTATTTCCTCTAAATAAATAAAACTAAGCAAAGCCTGCCAAGTGTCTCTATCAAGAATAAAATAATTTTTCTTAGAGATGTTCCCTGCACAACATTCCTTCCTTTGGTGAGTGTTCTGTTGATGTGCATGCACTGTTGGCTATTGCTAAACTGCAAATATGGATATTTCCAGAAATTCTCTCTGTGGAACTCCATCATCCTAAAATACCCTTTACAAGTCTCTCCTTGAGTTGTGCCCAAAAAATGAATTGTATACTGTGTGATTACTTCAGGGACACCATAGCCCACACCCACAAATTCAAAGGATTGAAAGCAAGATTACTGTAGTAAGACAGTCTGCTCTTTAAGGAGTGATTGATTCCTCTTGAATTTGGGTTTTTATTTCTTAGATTAGGGAATATGCAGGTAACCACACTTAAGCAGACTTAAGGTTAAGACAGTACATGCTTTCATTGTGGAGAAATCAATAGTCAAACCAGTTTTTCTTCTTATTATCTACATGAAAACTTTCTAGCTGTTTCCTTTCATTTTGGCAATTGATGTTGTGTCTTGTTTTTGATTTTGGAAGACTTACAGTTTGGAGATCAGATTTTCCTCAGTATCTTTTCTGTAATTCTTACAGTTTCATAGCAGATGTAGTTCATCTTGTGTTGAGTTGTTATTACCAAATTTTAAATAGGTATAAAAAGATGGTAAAAAAGTCTTTTTTCTATGAATAAACAAATTCTAAAGATAATAGGATATTGACCATTAAGAAGATATAAAGGTCAATATGATTTAGCACAATTACCATCAAAATTTCAACATAATTCTCTATAGAGTTTGAAAAGACAATTCTCAACTTCATATGGCAAATCAAAAAACATAGGATAGCTAAAACAATCCTTAACAATAAAAGTACTGCTGAGGGGCACACTATTTCCAATTTCAAATTGTATTACAGAACTATAACAAAAAGTAATACTAATAAAAGAAAAACCTCATGATACTGGCATAAAAACAGACACACTGATCAATGAAATCTCCTAAAAGACCCACATATAAATCCACACATCTATGAACACATAATTTTTTTAAAGAAGTCAGAAATGTATACTGGAAAAAAAGAAAACATCTTTAACAAAGGGTGCTGGTCAACCTGGATTTCTACATGTAGAAGAAGGCATATAGATCTATATTTGTCACCCTGCCCAAAACTCTAATCTAAGAGGACCAAAAACCTCAACATAAGATATCACCAGACTGATTTCCACAGTGGTTGTACAAGTTTCCACTCACACCAGCAGTGGAGTAGTGTTCCCCTTTCTTCACAACCTCACCAGCATGTGTTGTCATTTGAGTTTTTGATCTTAGCCATTCTGACAGGTGTGAGATGGAATCTCAAAGTCATCTTGCAGTTGCATTTCTCTGATGATTGAGCATTTCTTCAGGAGTGTCTTGGCCATTAACTTTCCTCTTTTGTGAATTCTCAGTTTAGCTCTGTTCCCCATTTTTTGACTGGATTATTTAGTTTCTTGGTTGTTTAATTTCTTGTGTTCTTTATAAATTTTGGATATTAGCCCTCTGTCAGATGTAGGGTTGGTAAAGATCTGTTCCCAATCTGTTGGTTGCTGTTTTGTTCTAATTACAGTATACTTTGCCTTACAGAAGCTTTTCAGTTTCATGAGGTCCCATTTATTGATTGATGGGCTTAGAGCCTGAGCTGTTAATGTTTTGTTCAGGAAGTTATCACCTGTGCAAATGAGTTCGAGGTTTTTCCCCAATTTCTCTTCTATTAGATTTAATGTGTCAAGCTTTATGTTAAGGTCTTTGAACCACTTGGACTTAAGTTTTGTGTAGTGTGATAAGTATGGGTCTAATTCATTTTTTTACATGTCGACATCCAGTTAGATCAGCACCTTTTGTTGAAGATGTTGCTATTTTCCATTGTATGGTTTTGGCTTCTTTGTCAAAGATTATGTAACCTGTGGCTCGCATTACCGTCTCGCCAGCAAGAATGACGCAGCACACACACAGGATCCTTCTGTAGCAAAGCTTTAATGCATCTTGAGAGGGAGAGCATAAGCTTACAACGAGTAAAATGGAGACCCCAAATGGCAGAAACCCATCCCTTATATAGGAAACTGTCCTTCGCTTAGGATGTGTCAGTCCCTGATTGGCTGTTGCTCATCAGGCGAGATGACGCCATGGGAGAGGCAGAGCACATCGAGTGGAAATTCCCTTCGCACATGCACAGATTGGTTGTTTATCAGCATGGGACACAGAATGTCAGCGCCATCTTGTAATGGCGACTGTGAGTGCGGCCTCTCATATCTCCCCCTTTTCTTTTTATAAAAAGGCAATAAGACACCCAACAGGGAGAGTGGAGACAGAGGTCAAATCCCCAAGCAAAATATTAGGCCTGCATACATGACTCTCTCCTAAGTTCTTCACCCGGAGACGTCATAGTCTGGCCTTATGTCATTTTTTCTGGGGGAAGGACACTGGGGCACGCATCCTTCATGCAAG
>CAJQZJ010001969.1:11596180-11607017 GCA_907164525.1 Lophiomys imhausi
TAAGACTGCCTCGAGTGTGGTCAAAACTGATTGTGATGATCCCATGGCGGCTGCAGCTTATCTACGTCTGCCTGATGACCACCAAAGAAAACGAAAGCAAAATTACCGCGCCCGTGGCTTATCTACGTCCGTCTTACAAGCTGCGTTATACACGGCCCCCGAGGCTCCGTTGTTGACTTTTTACACAAGAGATTTAAAAACAGATTTTTGGAGAGAATCTGCCACTCATGTACCTCGGCCTTATGATTATTCTCCAATTGCTAACAAAAGCCACCACGAAAACAAATGAACAAGTGAAGGACAATTATGGCAGTAAATATAACGGCTAAAATCGGCCCAAGAACCTCAGAAATATGCATACCTCTCCGAACTTACCAACTCTGCAGTTCTGAATCCTCCCTGAAGTCAGGGGGTCTCCGAAGGTGCTGACGATGGTGTGGTCAATTCCCGGGTTTCGGCACCAGATGTGGCTTGCGTTACCGTCTTGCCAGCAAGAACGACGCAGCACACACACAGGATCCTTCTGCAGCAAAGCTTTAATGCATCTTGAGAGGGAGAGCATAAGCTTACAACGAGTAAAATGGAGACCCCAAACAGCAGAAACCCATTCCTTATATAGGAAACTGTCTTTCGCTTAGGATGTGTCAGTCCCTGATTGGCTGTTGCTCATCAGGCGAGATGACGCCACGGGGGAGGCAGAGCACATCGAGTGGAAATTCCCTTCGCACATGCGCAGATTGGTTTTTTATCAGCATGGGACACAGGATGTCAGCGCCATCTTGTAATGGCGACTGTGAGTGCGGCCTCTCACAGTAACCATAAGTGTGTGAGTTTATTTCTGGGTCTTTGATTCAATTCCATTGTCTGGTAATATTTTAGAAAACTTGGAATAGCTCTACCTCCAGACCCAGCCATAGCACTCTAGTGTATACATCCAAACAATTCCTCACCAAACCAAAAGGACATATCCTTAACTGGTTTCATAGCAGCTTTATTTATAATAGCTAGAAACTGGAAACAACCCAGATGTTCCTCAACCAATGAATGGATAAAAAAGCTGTGGAACATTTGCACAATAGAATACTATTTAGTCATCAGAAAAAAGAAAATTTGCTGCCAAATGGATGGAACTAGTAAAGCTTATTTCGAGTGAGCTAACCCAGACCCAGAAAGATGCACATGGCATCTATTTATTCACTTATAACAGGATTTTAGTCACATAGTACAAGATAACTTTCCTACAATCAACAAACCAAAAGGAAAAAGAACATAAAGGTTGTTATCTGTTAGTGGGACACTTTACCCTAATGGAGCTTCCATGTAGGTCCCCAATGCAAGGGGAAGCTCTTATCCCCCAAATGACTGCTGAACTGAAGGGGGCTAACATGTAGGGCACCCCACACCACAGTAATAGGATAGGTGGGAAAAGGGGGAGAGGCTGGGAGGGTGGGACCATCAGGGGTGGAGGGAGAGGACTGTGATGGAGATATAACTTGAAGTAATAAATAAACATTAAAAAACTCTCAACATAAAACTGAACAGAGCACAAACAAACGCAATGAGTATTATTGAAGAAAAAATGGGGAACAGTCTTGAGCAAAACGACACAGGAAACAACTTTCTGAATGGAACAGACATAGCTCAGGTACTGATATCAACAACTAATAAATAACACCTCATGAAACTGAAAAGCTTCTGTAAGGCAAAGGACATTGTCAATCAGATAAAGAGGAAGGCTGCAGAATGGGAAAACATTTTTACCAACTTCCACATCCAACAGAGGTTTAATATGCAAAACATATAAAGAATCAAGAAAGCAAACATCAATAAACCAAATAATCCAATTAAAAAGAGGGTACAGACCTAAGCAGAGAATTCTCAATAAAGTAATCTCAAATGGCTGAGAAACAATAAGCAATGTTTGTTAATCTTCCTAATGTTACAACCCCTTAATACAGCTCATGTTGTGGTTACCACCAAACAATTATTATTTCTTTACTACTTTATAACTGCATGTTTGCTACTATTATAAATTGTAATTTAAATATCAGATATCTAAATTGTCTTAGGCAACCTCTGGGAAATAGTCATTCAATCCCAAAGGGCTTGTAATCAAGAGGTTGAGAACCACTGAATCAAAGAAATGTTCAACAACCTTAGCTATCAAAGGAAATGAAAAAAGAAAACTGCTTTGAGATTCCATCTTACACCTCTCATTATGGCTAAGATTAAAAAAAGTATAAGTGACAGTTCATATTGACAAGGATGTAAGGCAAAGGGAAAACTTCTTTATTGCTGGCAAGAGTGCAAACTTGTATAGCCACTATGGTAATCAATATGGCAGCTCCTCAGAAAATTGAGAACCGACCTATCTCAAGACCTAGCCATAGCACTCTTGGGCATATACAGAAGGGATACTCTATTCTACTGCAAGACACTTGCTTAACTATGTTCATAGCACCTTTATTAATAATAGTCAGAAACTGGCAACAACCTAGATGTCCCTCATCCAAAAACTGGATAAAGAAAATGTAGTACTTTAACACAATGGAATATTACTTAGCTGTTAAGATAGATAACATCATGAAATTTGCAGGCAAATGTATACATCTATGAAAAAAATCATGAGTGAAGTAAACCAGGTCAGAGAGACAAATATGATATATATTCACTTATAAATGGATATTAGTTGTTAAGTATATGATAAGTAGATGGTAATCTACAGACCCAGAGTGGTTAAGTAAAGAGGAGGGCTCTAGGGGAGATGCATGCATTTCCTTGGGAAGAGGAAATAGAATAAATTTCACAGCTAAATTGAGGAAGGTGGCAACAGGAGAAGGAGGATAAGGTGCTGGAGGAAGTAGGGTTGAAGGGAGAGAGTGTAGGGAGAGACAGCTGGAATTAGAGAGCATTGACTTAGTGCAGTGAAAAGTTCCTGGGGTCTATGAGTTGAGAGTTAGCTTAATGAAGACTCCTAGTAATGGAGGATATAGGATCTGAACTGTCAACCTTTTGTAGCCAGGTAAGGCGACCAGTAATAGGATCGGGTTACGTTCCCTTGAGTTTTTGGCAGAAGGGGCCTATGAAGATCTCTAAACCACTCAGGCTGATGATAGGACAGAGAGTTGCTTTTTGAAAACTGACAGCAGGTCCCCATTGGCCTGGACAATATCCACAAAGCTCACTGGAGATAGAGAGCTCAAGCTGGTGTGGGCATGGAGCCTTCACACCTACATTCTATGTACTTGACAGGCTATGGAAAGAGAAACCTGGACCCCAAGCCAGCCACAAAACCCTCTACTTAGAATCTCTCCTACCTGCAAGATGTGCTTGGGCACAGACCTTGTGGAAGTAGATAGCCAATGTTTGTTTTAACTTGAGACTCATCCGCTGAGAGGGAGGCCATGTCCTACACTGCCTAAATGGCCAGGAACTATAAACTGAATGGTACAGAGACCTAGAGCAGAACCAAACAGAACTATTAAAATGTCAATGAAACAATTCTTAATGATAGTCTGCTATACTCATAGCTCAGTATCTTGATCAGTCATCAAAGAGAGGCTTCCTCCCACAGCAGTTGGAAGTGATTCCAGAGACTCACAGTCAGGCATTATTCAGAGAGAAACTCTAAATTGTAGGTCTCCATTGGGACCTTCCTGTCAAGATCTGAGAGCCCCACTAGAGAGTTGGAGGAAAGAGTGTAAGAGTCTTAGGGAATTATGGATACTGGGAGAACATCTCACCAAATCAACTAAGCAGGGCTCACATGGGCCCCCAGAGACTGAAATAGCAAGCATGGGGCCTACATGGGTTTGCACCAGGTCCACTCCATAGATGTTGTGGCTATTAGTTTTGTTGTTTTGTGGGACACCTTACAGTGGGAGTGGGTGTATCTATGACTCTTTTGACTACACTTGAGATTCTATTCCTCTTATTGGGTTGCCTTGTCCAGCCTCTATAAGAGGGCTTTTGCCTTGTATCTTGTTTTGTTCTGCTTGGAAGTGACCTTTTGGAGGCCTGCTTTTTTTCTTAAGAGGGAATGTATGGGGTGGTGAATCTGGAAAGGTGAGTGAAGCAGGAAGGAGTGGAGGGAGGGGAAAGTATTGACAGAATATATTGTATTAGAATATTAGAGAATAATTTATTTTCAATAAAAAGGAAAAAATAAATAAGTACTAAGTACTATTTTTAAATAGTAAAATTTTATAGGTAAAATTAAAAGAGAATTCCCTTTAGATATTAAATTTGACTAGTGAAAATTTTTATACTAACAAAAGAAAGACAAAATAGCATCAGATACAATTCATCCTTTTTTTTTCCTAGCAGTGTGTCCAAGAGAAATGTATTTGCATATTTTGTGTTCATCATTTGGTATAAAAATAAAATCAAGTATATATGTTAAAAGTGAATTCCCTGCATCCATAAAAAGAATGCAAGATAACTTTTGTCAGGTAATAAACTGCTATATAGAGAGAAGTGGAAAACATTAGCTATCTGACTAACACATATGCTGACACAAATATGCACAAGACACTAAATGGAAATTACTAGAATCTAAAATAATTAATAATGTAATATCACCATCATTACCTTGTGAATAAACTATAAAATCACAGATTTTAACCATTGTCACCAGTATTGGGCATTGTTCTGTAAACTCTATTCACATTGTAGGAGAACAAAAAGAATGTAATTATAAAAGAAAAGAAAAACGAAAGTATATAAATATTTATAGAGGTTATGAATGCCTACATAAGAAATATTGAAGTATAAAACTATAAATGGAATCAGATGATAACCTCCAACATCCAATAGACCTCAATTATAAGAGAGAGTCTCAATAATTGAAATAATATAAATTATAAATTCCAAATAAATTTGTGTAATTATACTACATGTTACATTAAAATGTAGGATCTACATTTTAAGAAATTTACAATAAAATGTTAATTATCCATGAATATGTTGACTTTTCTAATTCTTTTAAAACTAATTTTTAAATAAAATGTAATCTTGCTTTATCATTTATGTTAACCTTGTACTGACAAAGGTGATTACAATAGTAAACAATAAATCTTTTAAACAAAAGTTTTGATCTTACTCTATCAAGTGCTAAATATTAACATTTATGGTGATTTGAGAAGAATGGCATGAGAGGAAAGGGATAGCATCATCATCATAATGGCATCAAACCTCTTTTATGTGACAAAGAACATGTAAGAAAAGTGTTAAACCACTTGGAGTTCCTGCCAGTGGCAAAAAAACAACTTCGTTAAGTCTTTTGAAGTCTGCATGTCAATTTCTACCCATCATCTTTCATCAAATCCTACAGAGTGTTTTCTATCTCTACTCCTGCACATAATGTCACCATCTGACCTTACCCGTCTAACCATAACAGTACTGCTACTTTAAAAGGCATTACTAACAGAGGTCAGAAACCCAAATGAGAGATGAAAGTGATGTGTAAAACTGCCAGCTGCATCAGAAAATATCTCTGGCTTTAAAGTGGATTCATCACAAATTTTGACTTTACAAAGGAAAAACACTACATATTTCTTGAAAAATCTTCAGCATCCGTCTTAGAGGAAGAGAGCTTTTAGCTATAACCTAATCATAATGAGTTCATGATCAAAGTAATGGTGAAGTCCATGCTTCGTTCTGTGAGGTTAGTCATTGCATGCGTAGCAATAATGGTTTTAGACTCAAAATAAATAACTTGAACTCCAAGATTCAAACTAAAGTTTGAATTTTATAATTAAAACTTCAGCTAAGAACCTCGAGTTACTGAACATTTAGACCAGAGCCTTACCTGTTCTAGGCAAACTTTCTGTTCTCGAGCTTTATCCAGGGTTTAAGAAGTTTGGTCACGGTTCCTGTCATAGAGTTCTTCTCCAAGAAGCACACGCACACCCAGACACACACACATTCTCTCTCTCTCTCTCTCTCTCTCTCTCTCTCTCTCTCTCTTTCTCTCCACAAAGATAGAAGCTGTATAGAAATGAACATGATATAAGAATGTCTCCTATCAATGAGACACTTTTCCCTAGTGGTGCTGCCTTGTAGGCCCCCAGTGTATGAGGAAGCTCTTGGCCCTCATATGACTGCTGAACTGGGGCAGGGGACTGTTATGTAGGGACACTCCACTCCAGAGGAGTGGGATGGAAGGGTTAGGGGAGAGGGTGGGAGGGTGGGACTGGGATGGGTGGAAAGAGGACACTGTGATGGAGATGTAACCTGAAGTAATAAATAAATATTTTTAAATATCATTATATACACTCATTTGGAATTTTCAGATTTCAGTACTTACAAGTAATATTTGAAACTGGTTTTCCTAATAGCTTTTACTTATTATTTTGAAACAGAGTGTTTTTCAACTAATGCATGCATTTTCTGCAAGAACGGACTTTAGAAAACTTGATGTGGTGAAATCAGGCTCAAATATAGAAAAGACAAAATTTAAAATAAAATTCCAAGTTTATGATGATATTGTACTAAATATTACCTGAGGGCTTTGTTTAATATTGAAGACCGTGAGTTTATAAACTTCAAGTGTGATGCAGAGTAAGCACATTAATAAATGATACTTATGCTTGTTATTGAACATGATGGATATTTTCAAATTGTATATTCTTTATTATTTTCCCCTTGCAGGCAACACGAAATATGAAGAAACTGTACAAGTGTTTGGTTTTGTGTATGATTTTTATAACACTTTATAATTTTTCCATTGTTTTCAAATTAATTTTATGGTTCTTATTAAAGATTGCAAATTATCAAAGCACACTGGTGATTGAAATATTATAACTTGCCAAATATCAAGAATCCCTTAGGGTAGACGTCTCACTTGACATATACTATAAAGTTCTTGTTCCTTACTTCATGTGAGTTTTTAATACTTTAGAAATCATACAATCAAACAGATACTCAGAGGTATCTTGCCCAATGTTTATACTAAATAATGCTTCTAAGGACTACTTAAAATATAATATACCCTTACCACTTTTCAATGACTATGCAATTATTACATGTGATCTAGATTTAAAAATTCAGATTTGTAGTAAGTATATATGACTGACATTGGCATATTTCATCAATAGTCAATATGATATATTTGACTAGCAGTAAATCCAAATTTTATTAAGTTTGTGAGAGTGTAGAAAATCATGAATCAAAATGACATTAAAGATAATTTTGACTACCCTATATAGTCAAATAAAATTAGCCTATTTAGGAATGGTATATCAGGATATCAGGGTAGGTCCTACCAACTCTACTCATAAAAACATGTTTGAACATATACTGACATGAAAAATACATCTACAAGAGATAGAAAAACTGTTGAAACTGCAAAATATGTATAGCACAATTATCAGAGGGTTACATTGAAAATGATAGGAAGGAGAGCTTTATGTCACTCAAGTAACATCACACCAAGTATCTTTGGTCTCAGGCAAATTAGCACAAAAGGAGATATCAGATGGAAACACAGAAATGAACATAATACTGGGTCACTGATCCCAACCCCAGGTCCACATGGTAAAACTTAGTACTCAAAAGCAGGAATAGACTTAGCTTCCATCTCTTACTGCACATTGTACCATGACTGGCATTAGAGAATCACACTGTCCCGGGGTTCAAGCCTAATGGATTGATGAATTCATGGCCCTTGTCAGTACTGGTGCAAGCTAACTGATTTGAAGCTCTGAAAGAGAGGATACAGCAGGCTTAAACTTCCTTTGACTGCAGCAGTGATTGGATACAACAGGTCCAATGTTCTGGAATGGTCCAGTGCCACCACCATGAAAAATGCTTTGGACATTCTAAACTTTTCAGATAAACATCCTCAAAACTGTGGACAGACTGAAGTTGAAGAGTGAACACAAATAACCTCATATACATAGATTGGAGTAATTGTCTACTTTTCCATTGCACTATTAACTGAACATCCCCAAAAGAATAAACAATAAATGGGAAATAGGTCACTACAAGACCCACTATCCTGCTAAAATTACAGAAAAAGTACCATGAAAATGTCCATAAAAGAATTGAGGAAACAGAATCTGTGAAAAGTTTCATGGAAAATACCAAGAGGAGAAAAATATGAAATCAAAAAGGAATACACCTTAATAATAGGACAGGTAGGACAGCGTTAAGACAGACAACAAATGAGAAATTATACAGCATAAAAACAAACCTCAAATTAATTAAAATGTTAAGTACAATAAAATAAATAATGTAACTCTTAGAAAACCTTAGAAGGCAACAGAGGGACTATTTTGTTTCTTTTGTCTGGATGACGGTTTCTTAGATCTGATTCCAAAGCCCTAAAGAGAAAAATCAAAAGCAACAAGTAGAATTACAAAAACACTGAAGGGCTTCTTCATAGCATTAGAAGCTACCAACTCTCATGATATCTCAAAAACACAGCTACCTAAATGAGACCTGAGCAATGCAACAGACATACTAACACGGAAAAAAGGAAATCTTGCCTGGTGTCACCCTTAAACAGAGACCAGAGGCAACTGAGGAATGCTGAGGATAGGAGGAAGAGAGGTCCTCATGGATGAGCCTCCAACTGATTGTTCAATATCAAATAGGCAGCCTTGAAATTGTATTCATACAAGTAACACTAAATGGATATTTTAGAGTGTGTGTGTGTGTGTGTGTGTGTGTGTGTGTGTGTGTGTGTGTGTGTCAAATAAAGACAAAGATACCACGATTTCCACAGAAAGCAAAAGCTGTGAGAGTTCATGGATGTGAATAGACAGAGGAAAGGGACAGGGTAAATTGATTCAATTATATTACAATTAAAAAATTTTTTAAAGAAACCATAGTCAGCAAATTGACAATCTTCAGAATGGGAGAAATACGTGTAAACTATAGATCTGATAAAGAACTAATATCAAAATATATAAAGGACTTGATAGATAAGGGAAAAATTGATGAAAAAGGTAAAGGATATGACATTTTTCCAAAGATAAATAATCAATCCTGTTTGTAAAGAAAATGCTCAACATCAGTATTTATCAAGAAAACACAAATCTAGACACCTCACATCCCCCACATAGCTATTATAAAAAAGATAGAAGACAAAGGAATTGGCACATCTATTGCACAAAAGATGTGTGTATAATTAGAAGGAATGGGAATTATTTCCTGTATTTTGGGGAAAAGATTTAGGTTTCTCCACATCCATGTGATGCAACAAACTTGCCACCGAATAAATGTAAAAAATAAAAATAAAATATATATCAAAGAGATATTCAGACTTCATGTTTATTACAGTATCATTCACAATAGCCAGAATATAAATATGAGCTATATATCTATGAATAAAAAATAAAGAGTATTACCAATGCATAAACTATGGGATATTATTCACCCATAGAAAGAAAGACAATTCTGCATCATCAACAATGCACATAGACCTGGACAAAACTGTGTAAGCAAATTAAGCCAACCATGTAAACATGAAAACTGCACAGTCTTGCTCAAGTATCAAACTAAACTATTTGTCCTTTGGGAGCAAAGTGTAGATCATACCCAGATGTTTTGGGCAGTGGGGTATTGATCAAAAAATAAATAAGAAAATCATAGGTATATTGGCAGATGGAATTGGCCCAAGAGATTTGCTGAACATCATGGTGCCTACATTAAATAGCAGTCTATTATTAATTACTGACAAATGTAGAAAAAGATTAAATTATTACTTAATATTTAGATTATATCTAATTGTTAAGCAGTGTTAATCCTTAACCCATCATCATAAATGAGCACACCAAGATATCTGATGGATTTTATAAAGCCTAGTCTAGATTGTGCAATCTTAGCCCTTCTAAACTAACTCATAATTCTATTCCCCATATATGACCCTATATGTATACATACATCCCATAGGTTGTTATTCCCCATGCTATGCAGATGTTCCAGGCCACATGATATGATCTTCTTTCATCTACCCCATTGTGTATTGCCATCGACTTTATATTATCTATTGTGGAAAGTGCTTTTCTTTCTTCCCTTATTGTCATTGCAGGTAACTTAGCATAATATCCGTAAACTCTTTTCTCAAGCCTATCCTAATCCCATCTTTCTCCAAAAGGATACCCAGAACCATAATTATCAATGTAAAAATCATTTGCATGCCAAAAGAAATGAACTCAAATGAAATCCATTATGAATTCTTCCATTTTTAATCTAGGTGGCTAATTCTGCTCCCAAGCTCTGGCTAGAAGATTGCCAGGTTTTTAGTACATAAGTACAGGTTAAGCTCTCCACCTTTGCTTCAAGGCAGTATCTTTTGTTAAGGGAGCCACATCTTTGAAATGTATTCAGGTTCAGTTCCTCATTTTGACTAGGAAGCCACCTTTTCCCCCTGGGCCTTCTCAGGCTCTAAGCATGGATTCTAATTTCTGTGATTGGGCACCATTTGTATAATGAATCAATTAAATTATTATTTAGTATTTAAATTATCATTAATTGGATAGCAGTGTTAATCCTTTAGCCTTAACCTGCAATTATAAATGAGTATACAGAGACATCTGATGGATTTTATCAAGCCTACCCTGGATTGTGCAATCTTAGCCCATCTAAGTTAACTCATAATTCTATTCCTCAAATATGACCCTATATATACATATGTACCTTGTACTGTTATTCTCCACGGTATGCCAATGTTCCACATCTTCTTTCATCTACCCCATCATGCGCCTCCTTCTTTCACCTCCTGGCTTCTCTTTTTCTTCTGGTGGTTTCTTTTACTTCTTCTCAAGACTTCTTCTTCTTCTTCTTCTTCTTCTTCTTCTTCTTCTTCTTCTTCTTCTTCTTCTTCTTCTTC
>CAJQZJ010001969.1:11607027-11643162 GCA_907164525.1 Lophiomys imhausi
TCTTCTTCTTCTTCTTCTTCTTCTTCTTCTTCTTCTTCTTCTTCTTCCTCTTCCTCCTCCTCCTTCTCCTCCTCCTTCTTCTACTGGAGGCTTTTTCTACCCATTAACCTCTCTGCTTCAGAAGTCTGAGCACCTTAGTCCTACCTACCTCTGTCTTTGCCCAATCTCAGGCCTCAGCATTTATTTAACCAATCAGACACCAGCAAGATAACATAGCATTACTTGATGTATAGCAAGCAAGCTTCTGGGAGCAGCCTAATTAACATTTAGAATGCATAACATCACCACTCAGACAAAACATGTGAACAACATTCTTAGGATGATTTTAAAGGTTTTCACATTATAATATTAATATTCATAGCATTCATACATTGTGTTACCTTTTCTGTTGCTGTAAAAAAATATCTAAGAAAGTACTTTAAGAGATAGAGGATTTATTTTGTGTCATAACCTCAGAAATTTCAGTTCACAGTGAACTGACTTCATTGCTTTGAACCCCTGAGATGACACATAACATTGTTGTAATGGAGAAGAGCTGATTACCATGTAGTAACGTGAGCATAAAGAAATAGGAAGAGCCAAGGAGAATGTTATCTCTTTGCAAAAGACATTCCCAGTGAAAGGCTTCCTTCAGAGCTACTCCCTCCAAAAACCCTGCATCACCTCCTGATATTACTGTCAATCTGTGAATCCATCAGATAATCAATATACAGGTCTTTCTACCATATCTATACTGGGCACTGAATTGAAGGCGTCAGACTCTTTGCCAGGGAACCTTACCTGTTTAGCTATATTGCTATTCTCATTCTGTACATTTAGTCAATTCAAGATCCTTAAATTAGTATTTACAATTTAGTACAGTTTTACAATTGATTCTGATGGAGAGGATCTTTGGTTTTACTATACAATCTCTGCAAAATGTAGCTTATCCAAAAAAAAAAAAAAAAAAAAAAAAAGGATGTAGAAACTAGGACCACAATGTAGAAAAAACTTTTATACACTTAATCTTAGACTTCACAAGAGAAAGGAATTTTGTACTACCAAATACTTGGAAGTTCACTACTGCTTGCTTAGTCCCAAACATTAGGGAAAATGGCATGGTACCATTGTGGTAATCATCCAAATATAGAATATCTGTGTCCTTGACAGAAGAACTTCCTTTTCTGAACACTCATTTGGTGTTGTTTTAAAAAATACTAAATCCCTGTTATTCGAATTTACCAACAAAGACTCAGGAGCCAGAGGCTGAATGAACACCTGCTAGCCCAGAAAGGCAGAGAAAACATTCAGCTGACATTCCTACTCCACCAATATCACAGTAGGAAAAGGCTAAAATCCCTCAAATCTAAATGCCAAAATCCAAAAGCTAAAAGTCTGCTTCTTTTCCATGCTGTCTTAAATACCCAGCTCAATGCCTTCTTTTCTGTTTAAACCCTGCCAACTGGTTTCTTGCTCTGTCTCTTGACCTAGAGTTAACTTTATTTAATCCTGTGTATAGAAAGCTCTTGGATTAAAGGTATGTGCTAGGCCATATCCACCACATGTACATATTTACAGTAACCAAAAAATTCTAGGATAAAATGCTGAGCCACCCCAGAATTAGAAACAGGTTTTTACAGTTTTGTGGAGCTCACAATGTGATCAAATATTCTACAACAGTTTAGACTTTTATTGTATCAACAATGACATTAACTTCAGAATGCTTCCCTCCATTTACCAAAGATAGAAAGCCATGTGCTGATATGGAACTTCTTTCTATATTAATGCTTTGATAATTAAAAAATTTTAATATATTTTATATGTTTAACATTTTCATACATTTATATGATGAAATTCAGTCATAATAATTCCACATACTCCTCTTCCTTATCCACCTCATCTCCCATTGGCATATTTCTGTTCAACAACTTTCTCTCATAACTTTGTATGTCTTTTGTGTAGCTCTCTGAAGTTATCATGGTTTAAGGAACAAAATACATAGAACAAAAAATATATTAGGAATGCTTGTTAAAGACATTACATAGTTGCATCTTTTAAAAAAAATAAATTTATTTGTTGCTTCATGTTAAATCTCCATCATATCATCCTCTTTCCCCCCTTCCCAGCCCCACCCTCCCACCCTCTACCACCTAACCCTTCCATCCCACTCCTCTGGAGTGGAGTGTCCCTACATAACAGTCCCTCATCCCAGTTCAGAAGTCATATGAGGGTCAAGAGCCTCTTCAAATACTGGGGACCTACAAGGCAGTACCACCAGTGAAAAATGTCTCATTGCCAGGGAGAGAAAACTAAACAAACAAACAAACAAACAAACAAAAAGTCTATGTCCATGTTCCCTTTGGTGCATTGGTTGTAGTATAGATAAACTGTACTGTATAGCTAAAATCAGACTATAAGTGAATAGATGCCATGTGCATCCTTCTGAGTCTGGGTTGACTCACTCAGGATGAGCTTCTCTAGTTCCATCCATTTGGCTGCAAATTGCATTTTTTCATTGTTTCTAATAATATTCCATTGTGTAGATGTACCACAGTTTTTTAATCCATTCTTTGATTGAGGGACATCTGGGTTGTTTCCAGTTTCTAGCTATTACAAATAAGGCTGCTATAAACATAGATGAGGAAATTTCCTTATGATTCCGTGAAGAGGCATTTGGGTGTATACCCAGAGTGGTATGGCTGGGTCCTGAGGCAGAGCTATTCCAAGTTTTCTAAGAGATCGCCAGACTGACCTCCATAGTGGTTGCACAAGCCTGCATTCCCACCAGCAATGGAGTAGGGTACCCCTTTCTCTACACCCTCGCCAGCATGTGCTGTCATTTGAGTTTTTGATCCTAGCCATTCTGACAGGTGTGAGATGGAATCTCAGAGTCGTCTTGAGTTGCATTTCTCTGATGATTAAGAATGCTGAGCATTTCTTCAAGTGTCTCTCAGCCATTAGGAATTCCTCCTTTGTGAATTCTCTTTTTAGTTCTTTTCCCCATTTTTTGATTGGATTATTTGGTTTCTTGGCATCTTTTCTACCTTACAAGTTGGAGGGAAAACTATAACTAAATAATTGATTACCTTTTTTGTTTACATTTGCAAGTTGTGAAAAATCTAATTTCCAATGTTAAGAAGTCAAATTTGCTCTATTTCCCCCTCCCAGGGAAATCTCTGTGGCCCCGCCTCTCCCCGGAACCCTTCTAGTTATTTAGCCTCATGATTATCCTTTACTTAACAGCTGATATCTATTATAAGTGAATAAGTAACTATTTGTCTTTCTGGGTTTGGGTTACATCAATCAGGACTTTTTTTTTCAGGTTCCATCCATCTGCCTACAAATTTCATATTTTTGTTTTTTTCTTTTAATACATGCAGACAAACACGCAGAAGAGAGAGTGGAAGGATTGTAGGAGTCAGAGGGGTGGAGGACACCAGAAGAACATGGCCAAGTGACTCAACTAAACAGGGCTCATAGGGGCTCACTAAGACTGAAGCGACAACTACAGAGCCTAGATGGGTCTGAGCTAGGTCCTCTGTATGTACATTGTGGTTGTTTAACTTGGTATTCTTGTGGGACTTCTACCAATGGTAGTGGTAGTGTCTCTAACTGTTTTTCCTGCTCTTGGGACCCATTTTCTCCTACTGGGTTGTCTTGTGCAGCCTTAATATGAGGGGAGGTACCTAGTCTTATTGTAACTTGTTGCTCAGTGTGTGGCTTATATCCCTGGAACATCTTCTGTTTTCTGAAGGGAAAGGGAGAAGGAACAAATTTGTAGTAGAGTAGAAGTAGGGTGGGGATGCAAGGAGGGGAAACTGTGGCCTGGATGCAATGTATGAGAAAAGAATAAATAAAAAGAAAGAAGTTGAATTTAAATGCCTCTTGCTTAGTCTCTTTAATTAAGCTGATATATCTGATAGATAAGATTTAAAGAATAGTAAAATATTTGTTTCAATTCAGCTCACTAACAGTACTCGAGAACTGCTTACTAAAGTAGGAAATTATCTTAAATGACACACTACACATTTATTTGTCATTGTACAACTGACTATTGGCTTGTGACCAGTTAATGTACCAAGGAGATTCCCTGGGATTGTGTTTGGCATTTAATTTGAGATGGCACATGCGTTCTGTAGATAGATATTACCACTGAATTGTTACATGAGCAGGTATATGCTGTTCTGAATTTTAATGAGCCATATGTAGAGCAACCATTGTCCCTCATCAACTGAATATTATTGTCAAAGTTAAACTTTGTGTACAGAGTCACAATGATCCCTGTGCTTAGACATTTGTTCCCCAAATGAGGGAATATAGATGCACACAGTTATGATTTAGCCTGGAATGTGAGAAAACTGGTACACAACTAGTAATTTAAGAGTAAATATTGTAAAAACAACTCTTCATAAAACTTCTCATTTGTGACAAAATATAACATATGTTGTTCTAAACAGTAACAATTACTTGTTATTCACCCTACAGTCACAAGATTACACAGAGAACTAAAACTAAAACTTTATTAACAGATATATTTATCAATAACTATAAACTGTTATATTAGGCCTGTGGAGCAGCCAGTGTAGTCTGGTGGGAGGTCTGCAGACCTGGCAGGCCTACCTGTCCTTACTTGGAGGCTTGAGTCCCTGGGTGGCTGGTGGAGCCTGGTGGGAGAACTATAGGCCCAGGGCAATTGACAGGTACTTTATAATAAATATTTCAAGATTTTTTAATGTTTTGATGCTTGGGTCTTAACTGACTCTCAAATAGCTCATATAATTTAACCCAATCAACCATTCCCAATCTTCCATGTGACTTGCTGTACCTTCAGAACTCACAGAGCTCACAATGAGATGTCTTTCTGCTTCGGAATCTCCTGGCAGAAAAAGAGCTTGCTCTGTATTTTCCCAGGATTCCTTAGTTCCTCCTAGGAAGTTCTGCCTTCCTATACTCTTTCTGCCCAGCTAATTGGCCACCAGCAACTTTTATTATCCAATCAGAGATTGCCTCAGAAAGGGTGGTAACCCAATCTCCGAATATTGAAATCAGGCTCTGAAAACCATGTACAAGACCTTATCCAACAGACAACAAGTACCACCACTGAGCACCTTCACAATCATTTCTACTAAATACTCAAAGCATTTCTTAGCACAAAAGTAAGTCTCCTTTTCATCCTTTTTGATTTCTTCATAGTGTTTCATTTCATTTTTTATACTTTAAATATAAAGCTAACAAGACATATTACTATACATGCTTCTGTGCTGTTAAATGTAATGTCTAATGCTGAACTAACTTTATACTGTATCTATTCCACTTTAAATTAAGTACAGTTAAATAGATTTTATATGTCAGACACTCAAATCCACTAGCTATGTTTGAAATGCTCAACTGACACATGGAGACAGCAGATTTGACAAAGACTGCGTACATTTATGATTACAGAAATCTCTATCAGACTGAACTTCTATAAAGTTTGCAATTATGAATAAAGAACATTTAAACTTAGTGCTATAATGATTGCATTCATGCTTGTTAGTGTATTAATATTTATAAGAAAATAAGAAGTATTAATATTTATAGTTTTTAAAATTAATTACATTTATTTATTACTTCAAGTTACATCTCCCTCACAGTCCCCTCCCTCCACCTCTCTGTCCCATTCTACCACTCTCTACCCCTCCCCCACCTATCTTATTCCTCCAGTGTGGGGCACCCCCACATCTCATCCTCCCTCAGTTCATCAGTCATATGAGGGTTAAGATTTTCTTCCTACACTGGGGGCCTTCTTGGTAGCTTTATTAGAGCAAGGTGTCTCACTAACAGGTAACAAAGTCTATGTTCCTGTTCTTTTTAGTCTGTTGGTTGTAGGGTAGTTATTCTGTACTTTATGGCTAAAATCCAGTTATAAGTGAAAAGATGCCATGTGCGTCTTTCTGGATCTGGGTTAGTTTACTCTGGATGAGATTTTCTAGGTCCACCCATTTGACAGCAAATTGCATGATTTTTTTAAGTCAACTTGATAAAAGCTAGAGTGACATACAAGGAAGGAACTCTACTGAGAAATTGAATCCAAAAGATTTTATTGTAAGCAAGTATGTAATACATTTTCATAAGCAGTGATAGATGCAGAGTGCTTATCACATTGTGGTTGGAGACACTAGTGGCTTGTGGTTCTGTGTTCTATAAGAAAGTAGGCTCAGCAAGCCATAGGCAGAAAACTATAAGCAGCACTCCTCATGACCTCTGCATCAGCTCCTGTCTCAAGGTTTCTGCCCTTTTAGTTCCTGTCATGACAGCCTCTGATTACAAACAGTGACATAGAAGTGTAAGCAAAATAGCCCCCCAACTTTTTTTGGGGGGGTATGTTGTTTCATCACAGTAGTAGAAACTCTAAGATAACAAGTATCCTTCATAATACTACTTATCCTTTCTTGAACATACATGTGATTTTCACATTAATTATTATGCATATTTGAACTAATATGTAAGAAGTTCTCATTGTTTCAGTGTTTGTGTTAAGAGATATAGATTAAAACAAGAACTGTGTTCTGAAGAGATGGGTCAGTAGTAAATAGCATTTGTTTTTCTTTCAGAGGACCTAATTTTATTTCCTAAAACCAATGCTGGCAGCTCAGAACTCCATGTAACTTCAGATCCTTTGAATATGATCCTTTTGTTTGGGCTCCACAGGCCACTAAACATGCACAAGGCATGCAAAGACATAGACATCCACATACAAACAAAATATTGAAAAAGTTTCTTTTAAAATTTCTTTTTGTAATAATATATTTTTATATCTTCAAGTTATATCTCAATCACAATCCCCTCCCTACTCCCCCCTCTACCTCTACCCTCCCACCCTCTTCCCCCTCAACCCCCCATCCTCTTCCCTTTTTTTTAACTTTAAGGTATATCTTCCCCCTGCCCCAACAGATCCCCCTTTCAGTCCAACAAATGGTTCTTTCTCTTATAACAATAAATACAATACAAAACAACAGAAATAAATAGGCCACAATTGTGAGAGTTATATGGCTTAGCATACATTCCCAATGTCCAATCCATATGTATTTGGCACCTGACTTTAACCTTCTACTATCTAACTATCTCCATGAGTTTAAAGTTCTATATCTAACTCAGCTTTCATACTAACTCAGCTTTCATACTAACTTACATCATAATTTTAAAAACATCTTCTTAGATGCAGATGAGAACCACCTTTTATCCCACCTTGTGGGATAAAAGCTTTAACAAAAGAGAGTAAATATTAACCATATGACTAAGCAAATTATTAGAAAAGATGGCATATGGTAGATGTTGAGAATGAAGGCTGCTTATGCATCCTGAGAAAGGTTGTGAAGTTTTCCATGGGGTCTGTTTATACTTGATGGTTTAAAACAGAAGAAGAAAACAATTCAGGTGGATGGATTTATATACACTGAACAAAGAAAATGGCAGCACTCAAGTGTCAGGGAGTAAAGGGACTTCAAATGTATTGCCCTGTAACCATCCACAGACAGAGAAACATCATAAAGTGGTTAGTATTGGTACACCTGCCCTACTGGTTGCCTGTAGGAAAAGTTGTAGGAGACTAAATATAGAATATCAGAAAGGGATAATGAATGTTCTTACAAGCACTCATGATCATTTTTGCAATGTCATTCTGTCAGAAAAAAAGTGTGTGTGTATGTGAGTGTGTGAGTGTGTGAGTGTGTGTGTGTGTGTGTGTGTGTGTGTGTGTGTGTGTGTGTGTTAAAAGAACACAAAACTCATTACATTATCAAACTAAGATTCTTTCTGTCCTTATGTATTCAGATTTGCCAGAGGTTGACAACTTTACACTACTATTCGTGGTCTTGATTATCTTTAAAATTGATTTTAACTACTCTTTCTTTTTCTACCTCTCTCACTGTCTCCCTGACTCCTTGTTTCTGTTGTCTATTTCCTTATAATATGTGTACCATATAACATCAAAGCTATATAACTCCAGAACTAGAAAAAAAACCTTATTAGAGTGATAGGTGTTTCCCTAGTCTCAGAATGGGAGACAGTACTGCTCTCAACACAAGTAGTTATTTGTACCTAAAGGTAGCCTACAAAACAAGTATTCTAGTTGCTACAGTAAGTATATGCTTTAAATACCTATGTCAATAGCACTAATGGTTCTTTTGAATGAACATGTCTTAAATAAGAATGAGTGTCTCTTCAATTATAGAAAACCATCTTGCCTAAAACTGTTCCATCATCACAGACTATGGTGTGGGTTCTAAGTAGCCTTCATGTTCTACACAGGCGAATTTTTTTTCTCTTCCACTATTTGAAGAAGAGGATGGCATTTCTCTAGTAAGCATCTGCCCTCAAGCTTCAATTTTTTCCTTATATGCAATTATACTGGCTGTAAATCATGTGTCAAGTACATGGTATGGAAATTCCTGACTCAGATCTTGGCTTGAGATCAAATTTAGAAATTCTTTAATCCCTCTGGGTTTAGATATTTTATTCAGCAAACAATAAAGGATTTGAAGATTAAGTGATTGTATTTTTCTAGTAGGTTTTGCTATGTAAACATCAGATTCAATGTCCTGTAAAGTACAAAGATTTCTGTTGTAATTTGGTTTATAGATTTTCATTTAAAGCATGCATGCTTAAAAAAAATCATTCTCTGAAAGACAAAGGATAACGATTGTTTCAGTGGTGGTTTTATTACATATTTCCCTTGGTTTGTTTGCTTTTAGTTTATATTTTATCTCCTTCCTTGTTTTCCTCTGGATAGAGATGGCTGTTGAGTCAGCAATGTGTAGACAACTCAAGTAGGACATGATTACTGAGATTTCTTTTATGTTCCCTCCAGGGTAGCCACCTGCTTTGTCATTGGAAAAAAAAAAAAAAGACTCATATGGCAGCCTGACAAATACCTGATTCCTCAGCAGAGCACTCTGTGCAACTCACTTGTAACTCTGCTTTAGAAGAGGGTAAGAATGAAGATTAAAAATTCATTGAAATATCCCTGTGGAGTCCTGTTAAAAGGCAAGGAAAGGCCTTCATATCATCAATAAAACATGAGTAGATTCAGTACAAGGCCCTGGGCCTCTTTTATGATTGCTGCACCTAAATGATGCAGAAAAACAAGGTAACAAGATAAAAATATATGTCAAAGCAATATTTGATTCCCCAATGTGCTCTCTGATCCAGCAGTCAAATTCTTCTAGTCTGCAGTTTCTTTGTAGTTTACCTTCTGAAACAGAAGGGTCTCAGTAAAATCTATGTGAACAATTTCAGTGCTGTTGGCACAAGGAGCATAGTTTAACCTGAAATGCCTGACCCCTTTCTCCATACTTGACACTGAAATGGATATCCTGCTGGAAATTTTCTAGTCATGTGTCTCTGTTTTACATAGTACTCCAAAATTTGAAGGGTAAAATAACTAATTACTAACTTGAAGAAAGTTTGGAGAAATTGATGGCAAGTTAAAATATAGTTGCATGTCAACCCAGAAATCAACAAAACCTCACACATGTGTGTGGAGGACTTCAAGGCTTAAGCTCCAAGGCTTGAACTAGATGATGGCATTGGTTAGAGTTACCTGAAATTGGTTGCTGTGTTATTAAAAGTCTCTATTAAGCAATTTACACTACTGAGCAATGCATTCTGTTACTTGAGGCTGGTTCCTGGTACTTTTGAGAGAATAATTCATAAGAAAATCTTCTGCTATATTTGAAATGTTCTTTCTTTAACTTCTTTAGCAATAGAGTTTTATAGCCATGAAAAACCCATGGATGAAGGCATGTAGAATGTGAGATTGCTTACTTCTGACATCCTTACGCCACAGCCTATTGAACTCTGGTTGTAGTCATTTAAATATCTCAGCTAATAACTATCAATGGCTCTGATTTTACCGGATAGCATCTGATAACCAGAAGAGGCTTTACCAAAGCTTTATGAAAAACCGTAAAAGTGGTGATGATATTATCATTGCTAACACTACTAGCAGTAATGAATTAGCACAATAATTAATAATAGTAATAATGTTAATTAGTTTTTAAGACAACTCCAATCTGTAGTCAGTATTAATTTTTTATTAGTATTTAAATCATATATGCAGGCATTCATAGAACAGTAACATAAACTTCAGGGCATGTTTTGATGTCTTTGAACTATTCAGCTTAAACAAAATATAAATGATGCTTTTTTGCTTTGATTTACACAAATGACTTTGTACTTCCTTTCATATACTGGTATTATTTTACTGAAAGAACTAGGAAGGAGAAACTTTAAAGTTCAATCCAAAGCTTGTTTTTCCAGTAACATTATTTTCACTCATAGACAACACATAACTTGCATTAAAGCATCACATATTTAGTGAACACTCCTGTTGTTTTTGTGGTGTGTCTGTAGACTATACAACACCAAGTTTTACATTTTCTGTCTTATGAGTCCACATTATCAAGACTCAGAAGCATAGTTTATATTATCATATTGACTAAAATAATATAATTTGTGGAATCATGTAAATATAGTTATGGATAAATACACAAAGAGAAATAACATAAGGCTTGATTTTCTTTATTATTATAACCTAATCTGGAATAACAGTAAGTACTCTTTCTAGTCATTGCTTGTGTATAATTTAACACAATTCATAAACTTGAAACATTACAATAGTAACATATAATTCAGTAAACCTTCAAAATAACTGCATGGGTCTATGTAGACAGAATTTCTGTCTACTTCAATTCACTAACTCAGAATCAGGAATGCTGTTTCTTTTTTACACTGCTTCCTTTTATATAAAATCATATAATTGTCACATGATATTTAAGTGACTAAGAGACTGTACTTTCTTATCAAAAATTAGGACTGAACTGTCTCTCTTCATGAATCAAAATGAAAAGGCAGGGAAAATGGTATGCAATGTTGTTTTTCCTTTAAAATATGGTATTTAATTTGCATGTTGTTTTTCAAGAGAAGAAGCATAAAACTGTTTTCCTGTTTAAATAAATTGGAAAATGAAGCAGCATACTTTCAGAAATTAGAGACCCAATTAGACTTTCTTACTAAAAGAACTTTATTCACTGTGTCATCCTATTATATAAGCAAGGTAAGAGCAGGAATAATATAATTAGTGTCTACTGCTAAATGGTAAAACATTGTGGAACAGGGAGGAACGCAATTAGACTCACTGCAGTTTTTCAAAATCTATGTAACTCTACTTGTCAAATGTAACTACTATATTTGATGTAAAATTTCCATCAGATTTGATCAAATATTTTAATATATTTTAACAATAATATTTAATTAAATTCCAATATACTTTGTCATTGAAAGAAGGAATTAGTAATGGCTTTTAATATATATTTATGAGGAAGCAAATGGACAAAAGTTACTTTTCAAAATGTTCAACAAATATTACCCTATTTTATTTAAATAAATATTCCATATTTTAGCATGACTGGCTTTGACAAAACGGAAGACCTTAGAGATGTTTACATTCACAAGACCCAAAGGATTCTCTCTACTGATCAAAATACTAACAGGATGTGCCACAGCAAATATAATGTCAATGAATGCAAAATGATCAGTGTTTTAGATAGTGAAGGGTAGATCCTACTATATTCACTGTAAAATCTTGCAAAGCCTCAAAAGGAAACTTAAAAGAACCAAATGAAATTCTTATTACCAAATATAAGTGGGGTCGAATCACGGTCATAAATCATACAAATCATCAACTGGATGCCAAAACCAATAGTAGAGCGACTTTTGATCTGGAGTCAAATGTGCTTTAGCAAAGACGACTTTTCCACCCATGCCTTTTACATTACAGTGCAGCACCATGAAGGATTTATTAATAAAGAGAGAAAAAGATTTGTTGAGTATTTTTAATACAAAAATGCCCCCAAATTGTTAGCTTTATGACATGAAATACAGTTTTCAAAATACTTTTATACAAGAATGTAAATCTTAATAATATTGCAAAAATAGAATTGGCAGATTAAAAGGCTCAAGATTTCTCTGGGTCTAGAAATTCAGATTTCTCTGAAAAAATAGGTTGTATAGGAAATCGACATAAAAACAACTTTTTTGAGTTAATGTTTTAATGTATGTTGTTCACCAATACCATTAAGTAAACTTGCCCTCTTTATATGAATGAATATAACCTTTAGTTCCATTTCCTACAGGGAATTTTAATGTTGACTTTCATTTTCTCCATCCACACCTTCATCAAAAAGACATCAATCAATTAAGTAAATTACTATTTTTGGAAGCATTTTGGTTTAAACGGCACCTAGAGAATCACTACTTATTCATAGTTGATCTTAACTTTTTTGATTTGCTTGTTTAGATTTCTCTTGTATTTGTCTGATTTAATGATTTTTTTGCATTTCAAGTTCTCATAGAATATAAAAAGAGACTTTTTATAAATGTTATGAGGTTTCATTTTGATAATTTTACCTCTGTTGTGATGTTACGTTAAATTAATTGCACAAAACATACTGTCATTCTCTTTGATGTGCTTGAACACACACACACACACACACACACACACACACACACACACTCAGCATAGAGAGGGAAAGACACATCTGCTTATGCATGCATGAAGCAAAGTAACAGCACATTGAATTGAGGAACTAGCCTTTTGGGACCAATTTTATGCCTTCCTCTACAGCTGTAGGGAGCCACTTTGGAACATAATATATTCTTTTGAAGTCAATGATCTCTGAGGGTTCAAAGTGAGATAAGAATTTGGCTCTGGGTGGAGAGGATGTGCTGTATAGAAAGGTCTTTAATTCCAAGCCTCACTGAGCACAAACACTTACTCACACAAAGATGAAGGAAGAGAAGGAGGCAATCGCAGGAGAATTCCTAAAAATGATTAGGATCCAAAATATTGATTTAGCATTCAGGAAACAATACCGAAGTTTTTGCACCCGTTGGATTAGAGATGAAATTATTCAAGTATTTATTTATTCATCATTTTCTTAAAAAATGAATAAAGGAATAAAAGAGAAATGATTAAATGCCCACAGGGTATTATGTCCAAGAAAAGAGGACCAAGCTTGTAAGAAAAAACTTACCAGTGTTTTTAAACAGTGCTAATTGTTTGTATAGAATTTATCATGGAAAACATTTCTAAACGTGAATTAAACTTCTAAGTATTTTATTGAAGTAATGTTGTGAACAGCTTTGAGTCTAACTAATGATAATTTATTTGGTATGTGTTTATATTTATGTGTATTCAGCTTTATAATATAAACTATATAATCATGAAAATTTCAGTTTGTTTGTCTATAAAATGCAATTAAGCAGTGAAATCCATTAACCGATTATCTCATCTGTAATTAGTTGCATTGTCAGATATTTATGCATTTTTTGTCACAATTAGATTCATGCAGAATGTTGCTTCTAAAAGTGGCTCAGTACACAATAGTTATTCCATTTTCTGGTAATAGATTTTAGACTACAGAGATGAAGTTCTTATGTAACATAACTAAAACATATTTTGGAGCCAGAAGGAATGCTAGTAAGGATGGGTTCTAAGATTCCTGTCTAAAGTGCTTCATAATTAAGATACAAATGAAATAACTGCTAGAAGTAGAACATGGAAAATAAGAAATGCTAAGTACAAGATGCAGCAGATATGACTGACTCTTCTCTATCAATCCTATTGCTGAACAAGATAAGAGGGAGACACTTGTTAGAGAAAAGTTGTTCATATAGACATTTAACCAATGCATTAGAAATTACAACAGTAAAAGCCAATTTGAAGCCATGTAAACAGAGCTCACGCATTTTGGTGTAAGCGTAATTGTGAAGCTGCATGGTCACTGCTGATGGAAAAGGCAGCATATTTGACGTTACAGCGATGGATACCTATGAATGCTTGCAGTATTTGGCCTGCTGCTGAATTTCCTGGTCTCATCAAGCAGTTTAGTTGAATTTCAGATAGAATTGTCTGACATATCCATCTCAGAACCTAAGTCCTTGACCTGGAGAGTTCAAGCTCTACTTCACGATGCTGGGGACATGTGAGAGACAGCCTTACATACTTTACCAGTTGTCTATCACCATAATATAATTTACTCTTTCAGTTGCTGCCAAGAAAACTCCCTGTTTACCCACATTTGCTCAGTTAATGTTCATATGTCTTCCTGCCCTTTTGTTCATATTGATATTATGAAGTCTTTCTAGAATCTTAAAGCACAGTTCTAATATCTGGAGCTTTTATTTTCTTTCCATATATTGATTCCTAACATAAACCAGGGCAAAGCTGTATCAGACTTCTCCAATGTTTGACGAAACTTTAGTAGAATGCCACGTGTCTACAAACCATGAAGTATGTTTCAGAATACAGTGGATAAGTATTGAGGCTTAATTGGGGAAGGTATATTAAAACTAATTATCTCCAAACAAATATGAAGGCATAATCATTAAGGGAAGAGAAAATAAACAGATGTAAAAAGAGTTATATTACCTAGCCAGTATATTGACTTAGCAAAAAGAAAGGATGAAATGATAAAAAGAAAAGAACATGCAAATGCATTCATCTGACTAGTTTAGAGTTAACCACCACATGTAGTCTGAAGTCAAGATGGGCATGCTCTCTGTCACCAAAGATAGTAGGGGTAAAACTATGCACTGTGAGTTAAAAATTAGAACGTTTGATAACAGCAAACGTTTAGAAAAATCACATAATTGTATCCAAGGACCTTAGGTGATATAAATTGCCTCAAACCAATCCATTTTCAAATAGCTTCCAAAATAGTCATTTTAAAGTGTAAACCTTATTCTCTCAATCTTGACTTTTTAAATAACCATGCCTTTGCAGATAACTGAATTCGACCTTATATGAGCTCATGCAACCAACTCCCACTCTCTCTTATCCCTTGTAATCCCAATGCAATCACTGCATTCAAATTTTAGAGATGCCAAACTCTTAACTATGCATAGTAACTGAACTAAGCTCATCCCATGATAACTCCTGCCTTTCTATGTATGATGAAACATATCTTCCCCCAAGTTCTTCCTGCTGAATAGTTTCTTTACTTCTCTTTTCAATATACAAGTTATACCGTTGTCCATTTTATATGTATAAGGTCCCTCCCAAGACCTAGGACTATATAACAAACAGTCCTCCTTCATATTTATGTGTTTAGTCCATTCTACCACTTCAGAAAATTCATGATTTTTCTATTTCTCTTTGGATATGTGCTTGATGAATTTGGAGACCTTACCACCAAGCTTCCTACACAGAATGGATCAACTCAGTATGCTTTCATAAGATGAAATCCAATGCTCTAGATGTTGCCAAACTTTTCACTGGAATTTGAGTTGTAGGAAGAGTATTACCATTGCCATGAACATATAACTACCCCCCCTCCCATAGTAATACCTTGCTAGCATTAATCAGTTAACTACAGCATGTGGTTTATGATTTTTATTTTATTTTCATATGTTTTTCTTCTGTTCATGTTAACATCTCAGCTACTCCAGTGGGTTATCACATTCACACAAAAATCTCCAAGATATGGCTTACCTGTCCTTTGATTTGTTTGTAAAATTTTCAGAATTTTAATAGATTTGCTTTATGAAACAACAAAAATTATAATTCAAAGGCTTTTTTGACTCAAATATGTTTAAATCCTTAGCAATGGAAAATTAATACCACATTGCAAATTTCTGTCTTTGAAGTTTTCACCAACAAAATAAAAAACATTAAAAAAAGATATTCCATAAAAGATTGACAAACCTACCATATATACATCTCAAAGAGAATGCAGTTGGATACCAGTCTGCAATTTTGTTATTTTTTGCTGTGAAACAACCCTATGAGGTAGGCATTAAATAAAAGACTGCATTGAAAATAGGAAGGAGGAAGCAAACAAATGTGAATTTTAAAAAGTCCCTTCTGCACTTTTTATTCAAGAAATGATGTGTATTTTCTTTTATGCCTTTCACCTCCACCACTGACCTCTGTTCCCTGTTTCTTCTGAGTATCTCACAACAGAGGATGCTAACAGAAAAATAAATTGGGCTTGCAGATGCAGGTTGCAAATTTCAGTTTTTCTGAAAGAAGATAGACTAAATGAAAAAAAAAACAACAGAGGCTTTTATAAATACAGTAATTTTTAAAAATTCTAAGGAACTGGTAGTATGTGGAAGCAGACTGAAAGTTTGACACTATGCAGTTATAATGTTAACCTACATTTTAAAAAATTCTTTTAATATTATTTTCCATCACACCACTCTTAACATTTTTTTCTACACTTGACAATCTTTGCTGAATAAATGAATAGCTAGTTATATGATCTTCATAAAAGTCAAGGATTTGCAACAATCAATGAAGTCATTGTAATTTCTATGGTATTCACATAATTTATATTAGAGCAAAAAGAACAATTAAATAAATTTAAATCACTGCATCCCCTTAAAAAAGATAAACACAAGATGAGCTTTTGTTCTGGAAAGGAGGCAAATTATGTTTTTTTGGTTCTTTGTTAGTTTCAATAAATATATCAGAATATCAGGGTCCATGTCAAGCTTCAAGATAATTGTTAACAATCACATAGACTCTTGGATTTCATATGCTTAAAGGTATTCATCATTTGATAAATGAACATCACCCAGATGTGGAGATGAGGAACCTATATACACACTAATCTAAATCCAGCAGAGGCACTGAGCATTATACCTCTCCTAAAATCAACAGGGAAATACTAAACCATCAACTTAAACAAATCATAGCTGTCATATGTCACTGCGTCTTTCTTTAGATATTACTACTACAATTTTGTAGAAATTTTTATTTGTAACTATTAAGAATTAATTTTATTTAATTTTTTTCTTGTTTTCTGGAACATATCTCAAATGCAGTAAGGAATGGAATGAAACACTCAGTGCTGAACACTCAGTTTATGAAAAGTCTTTATTATAACAGAATCCTAAATTGTGTACACCAGGCTTAAAGTTGTAATTGACAGCATGTCATTTAAAATGCATTAGTGCAGAGATGTTGCTCAAAATAGAAATTGCAATTGATTCAAATAGAAACATTTCAGAACAGATTTCTTTATGATTAATATATTTTAATAAATTACAACTCCAGGGAATGTTTAAAATTGACCTAATAGTCAAATTTAAATAAAACTACATTTTCTTTGAATTTATTAGACTATACTTGTGTATTTGATAATGTTATTAAGAAAATAATATTATCAGAGAAATAAATGAAATATTTGCTTTAAATGTAGATACATCTGATCAGCTATAGTCTTTGGCCCTTCACTGAAGAAGGTGTCAAACTTTCCTAAATAAACCAAAATATCTTTCCATCTTGGCCTCTGTAAGCCTCAAGAACAGAAACTGAGCTGGCCACATTTTCAAATTATATGTGAATCAGTTAGAATCCAAGAAAAAACAGAAAGTAAAACTAGTTTCCTTGATGAAATTAAAAACATGTCTAAATAAATGTCAGAAGTAGAGAAATTGAATGTTTTGTTTTATTATATATGTGAAAATAGATAAAAACTGAAGAGGGGAATAAGTACTTCTGTATAAGTACGTCATGGCTACCTTACTTCATATATAAAAACTCATACAAACATGAAAACAACAGCAAAATCTCACATAGAATCATTTCCTGACAACTAAAAATTGAGAATACATTTAAACTTTAAAATAATAATGAAGGAAGTAAAGTAAGTTCATGGAATTCCTCTCTTGCTCCTATCCCATATCAAGCTTTTTCTTAACATGAAGGACAGCTTAAAAGTCATATGGAGGAAAGAGAAGAGAAGAATTAATGAAAAATTAATGTTCTGTCCTATGATATTAAAAGCTGTAAATGGATGCATTTCGTCATGCTTCCTAAATTATGAAATTATAAAATTAACAGCAATGTAGAAGGAAATATTAAGTGAAGAAACCCAAGTTCATATAGGCAAGTGCTGCATGTTTTCTCTCACACACAGATATTATGTTCTAATTTTATGTGTGTGCGCGCACACATGTGTGTGTGTGTGTGTGTGTGTATGTGTATATACATATATATGAATTCGGTATCTGGGGGATTGGTAACCAGAACGGGGCCCATGAGGGGAAAGAAGAAGGCTTTATGGTGGAAATTACAAGAAAATTATTTGATCATATATGATATTATATTGAAATGGGGGAGGACTTTAAGAAGAAATGGGGGGAGCAGAATGAAAAGGGGGAAGATATGGTTGATTGGAGGATCACCCAAGCTTAATAGATATGACAATGCCATATACTGTGTAAAACAATAAAAAAGATAAAAAATATAAAAACAAGAAAATACAATGTGCTGGAATAAATGGATGAAAATTTAATATGTTGTGAGGTGAAATCATACTTGGGTTAAATAGAAGTGCAACCAGCATTAAAATATGATGTTTTTTCTAATATGTAGCAGAGCTAGATATTAATTTTTCATTTGCAATCTCCCCTCATTTCAAGTCTCTACAACTTTCTGTCCCCAAGAGTCATGATTTTGGAGCTTTTATTTTTAGAGTTCAGGTAAAGTGTGGATTACACTATATTTATATTATCTATTCTTCACTATTTTTGTAACTGCAGAGGTGGATCAAGTGGGTTGCTGATGCACATGTTTCCACAATGCAAGCTGCATCCTGACACTCTCTACTATAAGGCTCAACATGAACATTTGCTTTAAAATGACGAAGTCTGGAGTTTTGATTGCATTGATCTTTCTTTTTAGACTTGGGACACTTTTAAAGCAGGTAATAGTGAGACAGCTGACTCATCACAATCTTATATGAACAGAGTTCTCACCCAAAAACTCCATTTTATAGAATTCCACTCCCTGTCCAGAAAAACTAGATATCTTAAAAATTGAGAATATCACATCTCAAAAACATTTTAATATATACTTTAAACTTATAAAGAAGCAATAGAACAATGCTTCCTTTTACATAGTTTCAATTGTTTACTCAATTTTAGCAGCATGAGTATTGATGTTTTGAAAATTTTAACAAAATATAAATGCAGTTCTGTATTTGTAAGGTTTTCAGATACTAAGATTTCTGTTTTAGCCTAAATATCAGTCCCTTTGTGATTAGTCTGCCTCCCTTTCCACATTCTGCCAATATTACACCAGGATCATCTTTCTATCATCCTCAGATAATCACCTCATCTGCCCACTCTAGCCACTGCTCATGAGTTACATACTAAGTTGATCATTTATAGAATATAAAGGCAGGCTTTGACTAAAGGTCTTGCTGTGTACTGTTTACCTCATCATACATTTCTTTTAAGTTTCAAGTAACTCATCTAGTTATTGGCAAGACATCTCCTGGGAGAGCTTAGGGCCATTGACTTTTGTTTCTTTGGTTTGTTTGCCTGTTATTTTCAGAGTTTGCAAGATGTTGCTACAAGTTTATTTATATTGACTCATAATTCACATAACATTAAATTCTTCAGTTTGAGGATACAATTTTCTGGATTTTTAACACATTCACTAAGTTGTACTGTCTTCAATTTTGTACAGAAGGCTTTCATCATTCTGAGTAGAACTCCATAGAGATTTCCTATCACTTATCAATTCTAGCTCTGCCTACCACTATGTGATTCCTCCTGGGTCTGCAAGCTCTGTAATCTCAGCAGTTGAGAACCTTTGCCACTTATTCACCAGGTAAGAGGAGGAATTAAAGTTACATCACATGGCTGCCACAGCTGACTTCTAATCAGTTCTCTATTTCCTTGTTTACCCTTTTCAAGCCAAAGTCTCATTTCTTGAAGATGTCTTCCATCAGTTTCCTAACTTTCCCCTTACACCAGCACCTCAAACTACTGTATCCCAACTTACTTAAAAGTGTTCATTAAAAGGTTCTCTTTTTTAATGTCATCATTATCCTTGTTGGTTGTAGGCAAGGAAAACCTTTTTATCTTTTTTACTGAGCATCAGAAATACAATCTCCCTGTTAAAGATAATCTTCTGGTTTAATATCCCTGTCTTAATTTTTCCTTTAAATTTTGTACCTTTTATCTTAGTATTTGTTTCTCACACATCTTTATAGTTTACATATATCATATATCCATCATCTCACTCTATGCTTCTCTAGATCACTTATAATCCACAGACTGACTAAATGAATTCACATTGAATACTCAGATATTTATTCTTGAAATTTAGACTCAGATACCCAACTGCACTTTGCTACCTAACGCTGTATTCTTGTGAGTCCAAAATGGATCATCTCCTACCAATGTTCTTGACGTTTCCTAGGCCTGGCAGAGTCACAGTAACTAACATACTTCACTTGCCCAAGTCTGATAAATTTTAAATACACACACACACACACACACACACACACACACACACACACACACACACACATTCTGTTCATTCCCCTAACTTCTGTCTACATATTTTTTTTAGTGTAGGTGAACTTAAGACTTTCCCAATTCCTTACCTCCACTCTTTCATTTTAAGCATTGTCAGACAACAAAATCTATCTGTCTTGTTATGCTCTCTGGTCTCAAAATTATTGTCTTCTTCATTAAAGAAATTATAATTTTACTGATAATTACCAATGCTACCATTTTTTAATACAGTATAACCAATGTATAGAAGACATGAAATAGCATAGGAAGGGTGGAGAGATAGCTCACTGGATAAGAGCACCTGTTCTTGCAGAGAATAGGGGTTGATTCCTAGCACTAACTTGACTGCTAACAATCACCTGCCACCTCAGTTCCAGTGGATTTAGCGGCATCTTCTAACTGCTTCAGAAATCAGACACATGGTACATCAACTTACATGCAGGCAAAATACACATACCAATAATATGTGCTTTAATGTATATATTAAATAAATATCACAAAAGTGACTAATTTAGACCAAAATGTCAGCCTTAAAGCATAAATATAAGTTAGATAATGCAGACTGAGTTTGGAGGGTGTACCAGGAAGGAAGTAAAAGACAGTAAACATAAGAAATGGCACTCAATGAGATTTGAATAAAGTATTTTGAGTCATATATTATCAGTTAATTCCTTGAATAACTTTGACACTTATTTTCATTTTTACTTATTTTTTTAATGCAGAATGAATTAGAGTAGACCAACAGAGTTAAAACAAAAGGCTGAGCCTTCCTTGTCAACTATTTAAATTTTTCAAAAAATATAAAAACAATCTTTTTGTGTTGACTACCTGTATGAGAGACAATGAAATCATAGCGCCTGTGATTTGAAAGCCTGTGGTGTTTTACACTTTTAATAATTTACATGGAAAAATGTAATAGCCTTCTAACCAAAATATTCTATTTACCCCCCCCCCCTCTATTTTTGACTTGTTTATTCACTGTAATAGTATTGGCTATCGTTTATTCAACCCTTTCTTATTATCAGGAAACTAAGCAGCTACTGGTTTTAAAATTAAGGAATGAAATCTTGTTTCAGTCAACTTGTTTCTATTAGAGACTTCTTTATACGAATTTATGAGCAGTATTAACTTATGAAGCAATGGCAGTAACGAAGAAAATTTTGTTGTTTCAAACACTCAGAAAATGTCTTAGACACTGGCTTATAGAGTTTGTGATTTGATTAGCAAAGTAGAGTAAATTATTTCCTCAGAAGTACACATGAGATATGGTAAAAACCTGATAGAAAATACCATATGCCTTTTTTTTTAGCTCAACCAAATAACTTATTATAAAAAAAAATGTTGAAAATTATATATCTTTCACTCATAAAGATTTTTTGTTTATTCCAGTACAATTTAGATAAGTTATTAAAAACATATTTCATTTTGGTTTATTGATCTTGCAAATGTTATCATTCATTTATGTTGATTTCAAAGCCCACATGTATGGGACTCTTCTGCTAATGAATAACATCCATTATAAAAACAGTCAACACCAAATTCTTCTCTTGGTTAAATGTATTTGCTATTAGGGAGCCTGTGATAAATATATGTATCTCCTAACTGAAGAAAATAGTAAAAGGAAATAAACTGTGAAATTTTTTTCATAGAGTACATGCTAGTGCAGGGCTTGGTATGAAACGCCAATACCTTGATGTGACTGTAATCAAAATTGCATGAATACAATATACATCTGTGGATTATGGGAAAGGAACAACTGGATATGTTTAATAAAGCATCAGTTTGACTGTCCTTACTCATTTGTATGACCATCAATATATTACTTAACATTTTTCATATCAGTGTGCTCATATATAGAATGGGAAAGGAAATTCAACTCTTGATGAAATTTGGTAAAATTCAATGAGGTACATTTTCCAGGAGCATGACATGTTGAGTACACAATCAGTTAAGATTATATTGTTTTGTTTGTACTTTGTGTGATTCTAAGGATTTTCTTCCTTATTCATTGCTGAGTCATACCTGGAAACCAGAAGAGAGTCTTGTTTCACATGAGCATCATGTGTTGTGGATAGTTTAGAAATAGAAACTCAATACACCTGGAAGACTATAGATTTCTTTCTTAGGTTTGATGAATCATGGGTAGTAAGATAAAATATTCTTTAATAAAGGGGGAGTGCTACCAATTAATAATAAACTTGACAGGCTAAAGAATCATCAGGGATATAGGCTTCGGTCATGCCTTGACAGGATTAGTTTCATCAGATTAACTAAGTCAAGACAACTTACCCAGAAATTTGACAGTGGCATTCCCTTGGCTAAGGTCCTTGACTTCATAAAAAAGACGAAGTTAGATGAGCATCAATGATGACAATTCTGTGAGCTGTACATTAATAAGCAGTTTGCTTCCTGAGGCACATGCAATACAAACAGCTGTACCAAGATCCGGCCAACATGACTTCCTGTCATGATCAACTGTACCATTGAACTGTGAGCCAAAATGGATCCTTTCATCCTAAAATTGCTTTTGTCAGCCTATTTTGCCACTGCAACAAGACATATAACTACAGGGAATAACCTGGCCAGAAGGGTCAAGGACCCAGAAGAGAGCCTACTACTGCCATTTTCCTAAACCAGTGTAGTTTCTAATTATATTCTCAATGCTTGCCCATATTTCCACAAATAAGTATGGCTCTCAGATTCATTCAAAACCTACTTTTTGCATCAGAGATAGTTGCAGAAATCCAGAATGCTTACACAACAGAGAACTACGAATCATCAGGTGACAAATCCATACATATATAACATAACCCCTTCACATAAAGCTCAGGGACTATCTTGGAAGAGAGGGTGTTAAGACTGTAGGCACCAGAGATCTGCTATGACTTGTTTCTATTACAGGGAAACTCCATCCATAAAATATGATAATTTGGTTGCCTGTGCAATGACACTACCACTTGCATGATATTACGGATGAAGGAAATCTCAGAAGGCCACATCCTTAGATAAAGAGCCTACAGGCAATTAATGGATACTGAGAAACGTGGTATCAGTCCTCTCCAAGGATGAGCCTTTGATAGTGTATCCAATATCCACTAGTAAGTACTAAACAAACAACAAATGCACAGTTGCACATGTGAACAACAGGGAATGGACTGAGGAGGCTGTGTGTGCATGTGTGTGTGTCTGCTTGCACTTGTCTGTGTGTGTGTAAATATGATAATTAGGAGGTCATAAATTTGAGGAGTGGTAGCAAAGGAGGACTCCAAGGTGCAAGATGGTGAAAATAATATAAACTAGAGTACTCATTTCTGGATGGAGTGAGAGAGAGCCAAAGGGACCTATTTATTCACATTTCTTTTAATTTTGTGAGGAGGACATATATGTGATAGTGGAGCTCTGAGGATTTTCCATTTTTATTCAAGTATTAATAGAACCCACATGAATCATGATTATTTCCTGAAATTAATTTTTGAAATTTAAAGGAAGAATGGTAAGAGAACATAGGTTTACAAATGCAATAGTGCCATATTTGGGAGAACTATGTCCTCAAACACATCAAGTCCCCAACTACTCTCAATTCTCTTATTTTGTCCTATTTTTTAAAAATTATTTTTCACAAGGAAAAGTCTTGCTATGTATCCCAGCATGCATGGAAATCACAATGTTCCAACTTGATCTTAAACTCCCAGCAATCTTCCTAGCTTAGACTCCCGAGTTCTGGGATTACAGGTATGTATTATCATACCCCGGTTCACCTTTTATAATCCTGAATATATGTCACCATCTCAAGCCTTTCTGTAATATTCTATCTTACAGTAGGTAAATTTTTATAGTTATCAGAGACTTGAAGTTTATGGCAGTTTGGGGATCCATTTGAATATCTATAAAAAGATTAATCATAGTATTTTGTCTTTAATACAATAATTATTTTTCAGTGTGTGTTTGTGATATTTCAGTTCTTATACAGTTGTTGTCTTTGTTTTCAGTTTTGAATTCCTGTGGCATCATCTAATTCTTATTTGGTAGGGGCCATGAGAGACTGAGTTAGACTGTTTCATCTTGGAGGGGTTCCACACTCAATTTTTAATGGGCTGCCTGCCCACTCCTTGTTAGAGTAGCATGGATTTTCCCAGACTATTACAATACCACCAGCAGTGACTTCATAGCATGATATTTTTGCTGCTCGCAGAAATTAGATTTTTCTGCAATTTAATGCATTGCTTTATATATTTTACATGGCACTTTCAAATCTGCATTGAATAATATCATGCATAAATAAAAGGCAATAGCACAATGTGTTCTTTAAGCATCTACTTTCTAGAAAGGAACAATTTTCAGTATTCACCTTTGAATTTCAAGTTAAGAACTCCTTATCAGAGACCTTTCATTAGTAAGTTTGTTTTATGGCGACATAAACTCTTTTGCACTTTGTATACACACTGAGTCTATTATTTATTAATGAAAAAAGAATTGATTTCTGAAAAATTACAATTAACCAGTGTCAGCATTACATGGAATAAAAACTTTAAGAACAATGTCTGCTATTATATGGCATTATATACCAGATACAAGATGCTTCTTAATATTTACACTAGTGTTACACACTTCTGAAGATATAGGCAGCTACTTATCATAGGGAGAAGACTGAGTTCCTAGATTTTCTCTGAATGAATATGTGTTTTTGAGCTATAATTATTCACTTACAGACGTGTTCATTATAGTCCATTCATAACTAATTTTAAAATAAGTAAGAAGACACTGTAGAATATTAAAAAATTAAGAATATGTATAGGTCACAACTGTCATTTTCTAGTCTACTCTTCTTACACTGATAGTAATTTGCATACATTGGGGTGTTGTTACTGCACCTCTCTAATACCCAAAACATGTTGAAACTGTTTACAGAGCTCTGAGATGTTTTGCCTGAACCCCAAGCTTATTATTTGTATTCACTGATTCATTCCATCCTATATTGTTTTTCAGTGTTAGAATTGCTGGACATAAAGGAAGAGAAGACAATGATGAATTTTATGTTTTTATCCTTCTTATTTGTTTGCTGTGAATTGTCTAAACATTAAACACATTATAAAATACCATATGATCATTATCAGGGTGGAGGAGTAGTTAAAGGGGCTGCTGCTTTGGGCTGTATATTGTGGTCACTATTGGTAGCAGAAGATTGCTTTACTCATGTAAGGCACATTTGACAAGAGCCCTGAAGAAAGAGAGGAAACAAGCAGTGCCCATATCAGGAAAATACAGCTGAAGCCATGCAAACAGCAAGTGGAAAGTCTCCTAGTTCAGGGGAATTTAAAAGATAGGACAGCATGATGTAATGGAGTAGATATACTTTAAGAAAGTTCTTAAGTTAGCTGTGGGGACAGAAAAAAATTGCAAACCTGTGAAATACATGACTAGGGTCCTGAGAAAGAGATCATTTTAATAAACATAGGTGGGAGGAAAGCAGAACCCAACTTTTTATTTTGTGCATGGCATAATTGAAACACCTATTAACAGAGAAGGCAATAATAGACATTTAAGAATATCAAACTATGAGAAAACATTTAGACTAATGAGCAAAATGCAAATTTATAAAATTTTATCAGGAATTGAAACCCTATTATGGAAGTATATAGTACAACAAAGAAAAACTGAAAGGTGGTCTGCACACAGGCACAAATATATAATAGGCAAGGCCATGAGGATGGATATATATATATATATATGGAACATAGAAGTGATGTAGGATTTGAAGTAATATAGAGACTAAGATCACAGAAGGAAGTAAAGAAAATGCTGGATGGAGAAGTTATAAAGTATACTACACCCTGTTGATCAAGTGGGAAAAACAAATCAGTCCCGCAGTTGTTCGATAGTCATTCCATCAAGTATCACAGATAAAAACCTGCTGAGCAGAGACTGAAACACCAACCAAAAAGGCATATATAGACTGTACCTGAGTCCTTGACATATATAAAGTTGATAGGTGGCTTGTTCTTCATGCAGATCCCTTAGGAAGTGGATCAGGGGAGGGCATCTCTCTCTGACATGGAGTCTGTTGCCTGTTCATGGAACACATTACCCTACGTGGGCTTCCTTGGTGACTTTAGTCCAAAAAGAAAATCTTAGCCCTCAAGCGACTTGATTAAAGGAGGTGGGCTGATATGGGAGGTGTACCTCATCCAAGGGGAAGGAGCAGAAGGAGAGGGGATAGAGGGTGGGTGGGTAGGACTAGGTGAAGGAGAGACGGGAGAGGAGGTAGAGGGTGGGAGGGTGGGACTAGGTGAAGGAGAGGAGGGAGAGGGGGTAGAGAGTGGGAGGGTGGGACTAGGTGAAGGAGAGGAGGGAGGGGGATAGAGGGTGAGAGGGTGGGACTAGGTGAAGGAGAGGAGGGACGGGGGTAGAGGGTGGGAAGGTAAGACTAGGTGGAGGAGAGGAGAGGCTATAATAGGGTATGTAAGTGGAATAAATAGATAAATTTTTAAAAATACATTTTTAAATTACAAAGAAAATACCTCCTGCGAGTTACTCAAGTGTCATTAAGAAATTTTATTAGTCTGTTCTAATGACAGTTCCTAGGAAGTTGGAAGACTGGAACACAATATGAAGGCATCAGAAATTTGTGATACAGAATAGCTGGAATGTTAAGGGTCAAGGTCATTTACCAGAAGTAGGTAACCCTGAAATTTAAAAGCAAACCCCCACATAAACACAGTTGAAGTCATAAGACACATAATACAATTCAAAAGTGAAGGCACTATGAGTGTTTACCAGTAAGAGGCAAAAATTGGAGTTTAATTTTATAACTGTACTAGAAATTATTCTAGGCATCCAATACAACAACAATAACAAAACAACAACTCAAACCATGTAACAATTAGAGCTAGTTGTAAATATGAGGAAAAGACATAAATCCAAAATGAAATGCTCAGAGTGTAGAAATTTGAACTTATAAAAACAAAATTTTGACACTAAAATCTACCCGGGGGAAAAATATAACATTTTATCTTATTAAAAAACAAACAAACAAACAAAAAACCCTTTCTTTGCTAGAGAGATTGTGAAGCAACTGAGGACATACTGATTTTTCAGAGGACCTAAGGTTGGATCCCAGCTCTCATTTCTGGCAGCTCGCAACTACCTATAAATCCAGATTCAGAGAGATTGATCCTTCTGGCTTCCCTAGGTACCTGAAGTCATATACACTTTCCTCCCACAGTTAAAACTAATAAAATCTTAAAGATTATTTCTAAATGTACAAAATGAATTCATTAATATACATAATTTCATATTATATTGTCAGGGTTTTGATGTAATGCAGAATAAATTACAAATAAAATTAAAATCAATGTGATTTCTCTAAAAACAATAAAAGATGAAAAAAATCACTTTTCCCTCTTTCCAATTACATAAAAATAGCTATTGGACATTAACTTCGGACAAAAGTCCTTAAAAATTAAAATATTTCTTTAACCTGATGAGACACATCCACAAAAGAAAACACTGCAAAATTCATAGGCAAATGTTAAATATTAACAGTATTTTTCTATAGACAGTTAAAAAGTAAGGCTGAATATTAACATTACATTAAAGTTATATTCTGAGAAGAAAGAGAAATAGTTCTCAGAAATAGAAAAAATATTTTGTGTTCTGACTATTAGAGACAAGGCAGAATATATGAAAAATCAAAATACCTTTTAAATAATAAATGCATTTAGAAATGTTATTAAGTCCAATAACATCTGCTAATATTTTGCTTTTATTCACAAGCTACTGAAATTCGAGCATAAATTTGTTTGAAATATATACATATATATATATATAAAACAAAACTTATATTATATTTCATGGAATGTAATACATTGTAACTATACACAGACTCTACCGGAATAGTTTATTAACATTTTTGAGGAAAATTTAAGGCATAGACATGCCGTGTTAATGCATTAAAGTCTCCATTGTGTGACCACTTTAGTTTCCTTCAAATTGACCTGGTGATTAATATAAACTATTTCATATGATAAATTTTAAAAATAATTGTATTAAATTAATTCTCTGACCATTCATACATATATGCATTTTGTTCTATTTCCAGCCCTTCTCTGGTCCCTCCTACCTCTCTCCCTTTCACACACTCATGTCTCTTTGTTTTGTTTCATGAACCGCTGTATGTAAGCTGTGCCTCCTCTGTGACTGTGAGCTTGAAGCTCTCCACTAGAGCCTGATGAGCTACAAGGAGAAGCCTAACTACAGGCAATAACTGCCCATCTATGAGAATCCATGAGTAGCCATGAGTTCAACAGGAAGAATAGGGTCCCAGGTGCCACTGTCTAATCTTTGATTGAATGCTGACTCACCAATATTGGGCAGGCCCACAGCTGTGTGATCACAGCTGCTATGACATCACTATTACAATGGCTGTGTAGTAACAGAAAACATTTCTCAGCCTTTCTTCCTGTGAGCAGGCTCTTAAATTTATTTCTGCCTCTCTTTTCCCAGAGACTTAGTGGGAGTGGTATAGGTCTAAGTACTCAAAAGTCCCTTATTCTTAGCACCTTGGGCAGTCATGGTTGTCTGTATTGGACACTATTCATTATAAAGAAGAGTTCCTCTGATTAAGGCTGAAATTAGCCTTTGTGTGTAGTATAAACACAAAATAGTTCTTAGAAGGTGGCTTGACTTCCATCATTTTACCTAAAAATGTAGTGAGTTTCTTTCCTAAGATAAAAGGCCTCAGTTTTTTGTTTGTTTTTGTTTTGTTTTATTTTGACCTATATACAGTGGGCATGATACTATGGAGAAGACTTCAAATCCAATAAAGATGATATAATATAAATTGTGATTTTTAACTTAATTAACCAGCTCGAACCTGTGAATAGAAATTACTGGCTTCTAAGCTTTTCCCAACACTGTTAAACTATAATACAGAGCTGACAGATCAGAAATTTAATAAATTTTCTGTACATACTAAGTTACCTATTGGGAATAACTAGGCTTTAGTTAATCTGTCATGATAGAATCTTAATGAAGTTTGAGATATAAGTAGGGTCTGTTTTCTTGGAAAACCTTTTCCAAGCCCTTTTCTCTGTGGTAGAGTCTATCTATCTTTGTATGCAGCAAAATGATGGGTCTTGTTTGGGATCCATTCTGTAAGCCTGTTTCTTTTTATTGGGGAGTTGAGTTCACTGATGTTGAGGGATATTAATGACCATAAGTGTTGTTTCCAGTTATTTGATGTAGGTGGTGTTCATGTGTTTCTTTTAGTTTAGCCGCAGTGGGTTTTTTTGCTTCTGTTGTTTTCTTTGGTGAAGTTATCTTCTCTGGGTTGGAATTTTCCTTCTAGGATCTTCTGAAGACCTGGATTTGTGGATAGATACTGTTTAAAATTGACTTTGTGATGGAATATCTTGTTATCTCCATCTATGTTGATAGAAAGGTTTACTGGGTAGAGTAGTCTGGGCTGGCACCTATGGTCTCTTAAGGCTTGTAGGATGTCTGCCCAGGCCCTTCTGGCCTTTAAAGTTTCTGAGGAGAAGTCAGGTGTAATTCTGATGGGTCTGCCATTATGTTACTTGACCTTTTTCTGTTACAGCTTTTAATATTCTTTTTTTGTTTTATACATTTGGAGTTTCAATTATTATGTGGTGACAGGAATTTTTGAAATAATCCCTTTAGAGCTGGACTTCAAAAACAACAGAAATAACAAAAAGCATACATATTCATGGAAATTGAACAACTCTCTACACAGTGACCACTGGGTCATAGAACAAATAAAGAAGGAAATGAAAGACTTCCTAAAATCCAACGAAAACAAAGGCACAAAATACCCAAACCTATAGGTCACAATGAAAGCAGTACTACGAGGAAAGTTCATAGCACTAAGTGTCTTCAAAATGAAAATTCTGACAGTTCATATTAGCAGCTTAACAGTAGAACCAGAAGAGCTAGAAAAAAAGAAGCAAACACTCCCAATAGGAGCAGAAGGCAGGAAATCATCAAACTTAGGGCTGAAATCAACAACTTAAAAACAAAACGAACAATTCAATGAATCAACAAAACCAAGAGTTGGTTCTTTGAGAAAGTCAAAGCGAATTTGTGGCCTGTGTGCACTGCCTGAGTGACTCAGATTACTATTTTAACTTTCTTAAAAGGATATTAATATTCTTAGCATAGGTTCAGGCAGGATAGTTTGGTTTTTGGGAGTCCCAAATGGCAGTCCCTTTCAAAGATTAGTGTTTGTTGGACCTTACTTTGCCTGTTCATAAGGTCAGTCTGTTTGTACCACCAAATGGTGGCCAGTTTATAAAATCAGTCTGTTCCAACCACCAACTGAGGGCGGCTCTTTCAATTAGCTAAGACTTGCCTCCATGGTCTCTTTGACTCAGGCAAGTCTCAAAGTGGAAAGCCTCTCCAAGCAGCTTCTGAACTCTGCGTCATTCACTTTTCTGGTACTCGGGGGACCCAAGACAGACAGATGCCTTCAAGGAACTCTCAGCAGCTTTTATGCCAGGCCTTTGCCTTGTAATATAACTATCTAAATTCTGTTAATGGCGTACCTTGCTGTGTTCATCTTCAGTGGGACATATCCGTCAGTGAGGGCAGGAGGCAGAGAGAGACTGTGTGGAATTCTCTGGCTTATATATCACATTGTGTCACGATACTTGGCAGTCTCAAGAGTCCATGAGATTTCTCTCCATGTCCAACAGTCTCATTGCTTTTCACAATAACTGACATCATGTGTGTGTGGCATGAGCGATTTCTTAGCCATACCCCTTCAACAGGGCATATTGTCCGGCCACAACCTGGCTTTGTCCATCCCAGCAGGTAAAAGGGATGCCAAACTTTTCCCCATGCACTGCCAGATGCCAATCCAAACTGCCTACCAATTTCACCAAAGAGACACAACTTCCACCACACACCACCAAGTATTTCCAAGTAAAGAGAAGACAGCTCTGAAGCACTGGGTTATCTTCTATGTAGCCTGAAATGTCCCCTAGACACAGCTCAGTATATGATGACTAATGGCTATATATCATATATCAATGCTAACTGGCATATGAGAATTACAAGCCATAACACTTATTTTTAATTTCACACAAATTACAAAGCAATAACGAGAAGTTTTACTCTGGTGAACAACACACACACACACACACACACACACACACACACACACACATGCACACACACATAGAGGGAGAGAGAGGGAGAGAGGGAGAGAGAGACAGAGAGAGAGAGAGAGAGAGAGAGAGAGAATGGCAGAGAGACAAACAGAGAAACAAGTGACCAGAGAGATTCAGAAATAAATTAACTCCCTTGTGTGACTGTAATATGAAATATTTCTGGATAAGCCCAGATATTTGGACACTTAGTCTTTAGCTACAGGCATTGTTTTAAGGTTTAGAATCTTCAGAAGATGGAGTCTAGCTGAAAGAATATATTCTTTTGATGACATTTATCTCAGAGTCCCCATGACTTCTTATATGCTTATTTTCTAAACTTCTCCATAAATGAACATAATTTAACTTTGCAAACTTAGTTTCTATAACCTTATCTACACTATAAATTTAGAATTGATTTACCTCTACCTAACTCAGAAAATTTTCTAATACTTAAATATTCATGCTTTTTCAATTTTATATTGTTTAGTTTTTAATTTTATATTGCTTACTCATAGGCTTGTATTTTCCCTAAAGTATATCTAACTAAACAAAATAAAATGACAGCAAATGTCTATAAGGAATTTTGTCATAATTCACCTATATTTAGAAGGAAAAGAACTGACAGGAAGTAGGACCAGTTTATATAAAATCTCAAAGTGAATCACAGTTAACTATTCTTTCATCTAGAATATATCATCCAAAGATTCTTTTTTTGTTGTGGTGGTTGAGTTATAAAGGTTTTTTTTTTCATTTCCAGTATAATTTCTATTTGTCTTTTCTTCCTTTTATTGAAAATAGACTCTTTACTCAGACAACATATATTCAATAAAATTTCCCTCTCTCTACTCCCTGGTACTCCCACCTCCCATTTTTTCTGGATCTATTCTTTCTCTGTCTCTCATTAGAAAAGAACAGGTTTCTAAAGGACAACAAACAAATTACATAAGATAAAACAAAAACCATCACATCAAGGCTGGATAAGGTGAATCAGGAGAAGAAAAAGGGCCCCAAGAGCAGGAAAAGAATCAGACTCACTCGTTTGTTTAAGGCACTTAAGCATACCATAAAAAACTCAGCTAGAAGCATATATATATATATATGTATATATATGTATGTATATGTGTGTGTATATATATATATGCAGATGACCTAGTGCAGACACCCATGCCAGGCCTGTGTTTGCTGCTTCATTTTCTGGGAGTTCATATGATCCCTGTTGTTTACTTGATTCAGGGGGCCTTGTTCTCCTGGTGTCCTCTGTCCCCTCTGCTCCTCTGGCTCTCACACTCTTTTTTCCTCCTCTTCTTTGGGAGGGGAGAAATTAGGTAGAGACATACAATTTAGAACTATACATTACAAGGATTAGCACTCTGCATAATGTCTGGCTGTGGGTCTCTGCATCTATTCCTACGGGATGCAGAAGGAAGATTTTCTGATGAAGTTTGAATACGATACTGATCTGTGAGTATAGTAGAATATCATTAGGTATCATGCTATTTATAGTTATTGGCCTAACAACTCAGTTGAACCACAACAGGTTTAGGCTACAGGAAGTTTCATTTAGTGATAAGAGATAATCATTTGGGACTCCCTATCTTCTCCTGAGATAATGAGGTCAAGGGTATTCCAAACTTTCTCTTGTGTCAGGATCAGCTATGTGGTATTATGTTGAGGTTTTTGACCCACTTGCAGTTATGTTTTGTACAGGGTGATAAGTTTTGACTTACTTGGATTCATCTACATGCAGAAATCCAATTTGACCAGCACCACATGTTGAAAGATCTTGTCTTTATTTCCAGTATTTCTTAATTCTTTATTGTAAATCAGGTGTCTATAGGTGTGTCCTTTTATGTCTGTGTCTTCAATTTGACTCCAATGATCAATATATATATATATATGTATATATATATATATATATTTGTGATAATGTCATGTGGTTTTTATTACAATACCTCAGTAGAACAATTTAAGATTGGGAATGATGAGACTTCCAGCAAGTCTTTTTTCGTCTGGATTGTTACTGGGCTTTTTCATTTTACCTAGGAAGTTTTAAATTTTCTTTCCAAGGTTTGTGAAGAATTGTGTTGGTATTTTGATGGGGATTATATTCAATCTGTAAATTACTTTTGGGAGGGAGGGACCGGAGGGGGCAGTAGGGAGGAGATTATGATTGAGATGTAACTTGAAGAAATAAAATAATAATAATAATAATACAACCCATCCATATACATAAGCTAATAGATAAATAAATAAATAAATAAATAAATAAATAAATAAATATAAAAATTAACTTCCCATCAACATCTTTTCTTTTATTTTAAGATAGTCTAGTGCAGATCAGGGTGAACATAAACTGCCTATGAGACTAAGGAAGCTGTTGGATTCCTGATCCTCCCTCTTGTACTTATATGCTGAACTTATCCACATGAAGCACTGTATGTGCTAGCCTCCTTTCTTTAAATACTTTACAATCTGTGTGAGAATATACTTAAGATTTCTTTTCATTTTCAAATAATAGGCATACTTAAAACAGCTCAAGGTTAAACTAACCAATTATTCTGAACTACCTTATCAGAAGGTTTTCTTTTTCACCTTACAATTTCTGAATCTTCTGTCAAATAAAGACAATGGCAAAGGAAAGTTGCTCACTGAACCATTGTGTTTTAATCTCACCTTTAAATGATTGTACTAATTTAATTCTAGTTTTTATTTAAGTAAAGGACATTTTGCCAAACTTTTGTTATTTTTTAAACAAAAATAAAATTGTACTATTTCCCCATCCCTTTTCTTCTCTCCAATCCTCCCATACACTTCCCTTTCTTCTCTCCTAAATATATGACCTGCTTTTCAATTTTTGTGACACACACACACACATTCACACTCACACATGTACATATATGCACACACACACATACTCCTAAATATATAAAAAGAACCTGCTCTGTCTGTATATTGTCACTTGATATATTTTCAAATGTTTTGCCCAATTATAAAATTTTAGCATTATTAATTTTAAGAGATTAAAACCTTTAAAGCAAGGGTTTGAGTTTTTTAGAAAGCAATAAATACATTGAACATAAGATATATAAATGTGGTTTGGTGAGGAATCCTTCGGATGTGTACCCAGAAGTGGTATGAGTGGGTCTTGAGGTAGAGCTATTCCAAGTTTTCTAAGATATCGCCAGACTGATTTCCATAGTGGTTGTACAAGCTTGCACTCCCACGAGCAATGGAGGAGTGTTCCCTTTTTTCCACAACCTTACCAGCATATGCTGTCATTTGAGTTTTTGATCTTAGCCATTCTGACAGGTGTGAGATGGAATCTCAGAGTTGTCTTGAGTTGCATTTCTCTGATCATTAAGGATGCTGAGCATTTCTTCAAGTGTCTCTCTGCCATTAGGGATTCCTCTTGTCAATTCTCTGTTTAGCTCTGTTCCCCATGTTTTCATTGGATTTGATTTCTTGGCATTTAATTTCTTAAGTTATTTGCAAATTATGGATATTAGCCCTCTGTCAGATGTGGGTTCGGTAAAGATCTTTTTCCAATCTCTGGGTTACTGTTTTGTTCGAATGACAGTATCTTTTGCCTTACAGACGCTTTTCAGTCTCATGAGGTCCCACTTATTGATTGTTTGTTTTAGATCCTGAGCTATTGGTGTTCTGTTCAGGAAGTTGTCACCTGTGCTTATGAGTTCCTCATCTATGTTCATAGCAGCCTTATTTGTAATAGCTAGAAACTGGAAACAACCCAGATGTTCCTCAACAGATGAATGGATAAAAAAACTGTGGTATCCAGCCACCTTGCTGAAGGTGTTTATCATCTGTAAGAGTTCTATGGTGGAATTTTTGGGGTCACTTATGTATACTATCATATCATCTGCAAATAGGGATAATTTGACTTCTTTGTTTCCAATTTGTATCCCCTTGATCTCCTTTAGCTGTCTTATTTCTCTAGCAAGAACTTCAAGTACTATGTGGAAGAGATATGGTGAAAGTGGACATCCTTGTCTTGTCCCTGAGTTTAGAGGAAATACTTCAAGTTTCTCTTCATTTAATTTGATGTTGGCTACTGGCTTGCTGTATATCACCTTTATTATTTCTAGCTATGGTCATTGTATGCCTGTTCTATCCAGGACTTTTAGAATGAAGTGGTATTGGATTTTATCAAATGCTTTTTTTAGCATCTAGCAAGAAGATCGTGTTTTTTCTTTTTTTTTTTTCAGCTTTTTTATGTGGTGAATTACATTGATGGATTTTTGTATGTTGAACCATCCCTGCATTCTTTGGATGAAGCCTACTTGATCATGGTGTATGATACTTTTGGTGTGTTCTTGGATACAGTTTGCCAGTATTTTATTAAGTATACTTGCATCTATGTTCATGAGGGAGATATGTCTGAAGTTCTCTTTCTTTGCTTTGCCTTAGTGGTGCTGCCTTGTAGGCCCCCAGTGTATGAGGAGGCTCTTGGCCCTCATATGACTGCTGAACTGGGGAGGGGGACTGATAGGTAGGGACACTCCACTGCAGAGGAATGGAATTGAAGGAATAGGGGGTAGAGGGTGCGTGGGTGGGACTGGGTTGGTGGAAAGAGGACATTGTGATGGAGATGTAACCTGAAGTAATAAATAAATAT
>CAJQZJ010001969.1:11643172-11821385 GCA_907164525.1 Lophiomys imhausi
CCCACTCTGGAAGAGTAGGATAGAAGGGATAGGGGGTAGAGGGTGGGAGGGTTGGACTGGGAGGGGTGGAAAGAGGGCACTGTGATGGAGATGTAACTTGAAGTAATAAATAAACTTTAAAAAGATATATAAATGTGTAAAATTGGTACCTATTTTTAAGATTTATAGAAATAAAATTTCAAACACAGGAAATTTGTCATATTTACGCTTTCTTTGGTTATTAAAGAATTTAGATTTTGTAGTCAGAAGTTTCCTTATAGATAGCAGTTTGAATAGTTTTGAGAATATCCATTAGTATCAAAATTCATTGTAGTCATTTATCAATATTAATACATGTTTGTAAGATGTTAAATATCAAATAACTGAGTATCAAAAATAAAATATATCACTATGTTTAAAATACTGTTTAGTAATTTATCTACAAATACATATTAAAACCTTTGTATAACTTGTGAGTTAAAGGAAGTGCCAGGAGCCAGTCTTGGGAATGGCTGGGTCTCACAGAGGAGATGAGGTGTCTGTAAGAAAGAGTGAGTCAGGCACAGGGGTCAGGGGAATCTTGCAGCCAGACTGGTTGGCAGTTGGGATGCTTCTTTATTTATACAGAACTCAGAAGGCAAGGAGAGGATCATGTTGTTTCAAACATAGATCATATCATTTCAGTCTCCAAAAGGTATTTTAACTTCTTCTTGGTTATAAGTTTAGTTATCATCGATAAACTGTAACAGAATAGAGTTATTTTTTACAATCATTTTCCATCCTCAACCCCATAATCTAACTTTTAAGAATCTTACTGTTTCAGCAGCATTAGACAAAAAGATCATCAAGACAGTCTGGTCAGATGGCCATGTCCTGTAGTATAATACCAACTTTTAATGGTCAGTGCCAATTATCATTAGGCCCAAGAACAATCTTCAGGCCAAAGCTGCTGATATTATTATTCAATTTCTGCCAAAACACACAATGTTTATATCTTTATAGAATTTATTTATTTGTCCTACTTTGGTATTCTTTTGTTCCTTGGCCATATGACACCACAGTAGCCCTGCATGAGCTAATATTTCATTCTTTTATAATTTATCCATATCATTCTTTGTCCACCAGTATAAGCCCCTGAGTACTGCAAATATAACTCCAGCCAATCTAACTTCATTGCTGTATATTTTCCTCAAGGAGCATACCATATGTGTATAGTAAGAATAGGCTTTACTCTGATATACTGCCAATAGTGTTAGCCCATTAAATCTTGTTTACCTTTTAGTATTTACTTTGTTCTGATTGTCTTGGTCCTGTGTAAAAACAGAGGCAAATGTTGCAAGAGTTTCTTGGAATCAGAGACTCATAAGGAGATCTTTAGCAACATTATTTGAGTCACCACCTCAAGACCCTACGGAAGACCTTCAAGTAAGCCAGATAAGAATATGTTCCTAAAAGTGGGAGGGGTGGTATGCTCAGGACTGTCCTGGGGAAGCTTAGAAGTAGTATTTCTGTAGAAGTTATTAAGGATTCATAAGAAATTTCACATCAATCCAATATCTTCAAGTTGTACAAATATTAAAAGCACCCCTAAGCATGCAACACATGGTGATCAAGCCCAAAAGTGAAAGATCTCACAATGGTTATTGTGTCCTGTGACTCAGCTTTGTTGGTTTGCTGTCAAGCAGCTATTATGGCTTTATAACTTTTGCTGTTCCCATTAGATATGGCTGTGGCATTGAAAGTGATCTGTGGCCCCTTACTTTCTGAAAACTACCCTCTCTCCCATGCTCAACTCTCTGACAGTCATAAGTTTTTGATGCTTTAATGTTTAAATTATAAATTAAATATCTGTGCATTATCTTTCTACAAACACTTTTCAGAACATTTCTTAATCACTAAAATAGTAAGAATGACATTTTGAAGAATTCAAATTTAAATTGTTTACAGGAAGTTCCCTATTGATGAGTCATTGTTGTTAACTCCAAACAAGTTGGAACTAGACTAAATTCATTTTAATATACTTTTGCTTTATTGGAGGGGGAGTTTATTTCAGTTTGTAGCTTATATTTCAGAATCTAGGGGAACTGAAGTATTAACTCAAGGTAGGAACATACAGTCAGGAACTGAAGCACAGACCCTGGAAGAATATCTCTTAGTGTTTGTTTTCAGACTCACATTCATTTCACTTTTTGATTCTACATTAGCCAGTCTCACTTGCATTGGGAGAATACCACCCACAGTAGGCTGAGCCTTTCTGTATCAATTAGCTAAAAAATGTCATAAACATGACCATAAGCAAATCCACAGGAGGCAATTCCATATGTCAAGATAACAACTAAAGCTATGAACAGGCTAAAATTCATCTCATTCTTTAAAAACTATTTTCCTCCTTCCTTCTTCTCTCTCCAACCTCTCCCATGCACTTATTTCCTTGCATTACTTCAAATTCATGATCTCCATTTCTTTAAATATATGTGTGTGAATATATATATGTATATGTATTTATACATATACTAACTGTGACATATATATATATATATATGTACACATGTATTACCTTAGTGTATAAATATAGCCTGCCAAGTCTATATGATGGTACTTGGATTCATGTTTTTAGGGCTAACCTTTGGTATTGGAAGAGCAATTGATGTGGTCTTAATATATTTTCTCAATGTGTTGTGTTATTTAAACTAAAAATTGAATGAAACATTTATCAAGAATTATCTAAATTGTAGAGGAGAATCAAAATAATATTAAAAAAGCATTAGCTTCTATAATAATAATATTTGTATAATGTACATATAGATAAGTGCTAAATTATTTAAAGAAACCATCATTTATGTCAGGAAAATATCACAGTGGTATCACAAGATTAATTGTAGAATTATCAAAGTAAAACTACAATGAGTTTCAGGAAATATATTATGTTTAGCTAACTTATGTAAATTTTGGACAAATATATATAATGGCAAAAATATGAGTATTAAATTATGCATAACTTACCTGAGTAATTGCATATACCAATGATAACCTTCACTTATTCTGTATGTGTCATATATTTCTACAGTATTTATTGCAAATAAAAATGAGTAGATATATTGAGTATATATTAGTGTGGAAGATACCTTAATATGCTTTTCAAGAGAGATGAAATATTATTTTTAAATGAAAAATATAATTTGTTAAAATTTAGAAAGCATAAAGCACATGCAATGTTAAAACTAAATAATTGTGTGAATGTAACCATTGAGGGTAAACACCCAGAATGTATGTATCATGAAAGATGACATTGTAAACTTCCTAACGTACCTTCACCCACTTAGTTTTGGAATCTGTGATCTACTTAGTGCATTATTGGATTTTTGAGACAGAAAGAAGTTACATTTACTAGTTCAATGTTTTCCACAAGTGAACTCTATATTCATGTTACTTTACCAAGGGAGGACAACTGGAGGCCTTTTGTTTGTTGCATTAGAGAAATACCTACATGTTTGGAAGGAGTGAATAGCACTGGGAGTATATTTGTTATCTGCTACAACTAGAATTACTAAGCTGGATGTCTCTTCCAGTGACTAAAGTCGGTAAAATCTCTGCATATAGTGGAAACAGATTCCACTATTATGGACAAATTACTATTTCTAGTGGACACCATATCACTTCTGGAGGAGAAGCAAGAGAATACTTCCTCTATTCTCCATCACCACTCAGGAATTCACACACAAGCCATGTTATCTAACCCTTGGTTCATCTGTTCCAATACATTTTCACCAACATGAACTTTATGGGTTACTAGACATGCCATCATTTATTGCTCTGGCTTGCAGATTAATGTCTGATTGTTATTCCTCTAAAAGCCACAAATAAACTGATAACACATTCTTTTCTAACATGATTGCTGTAGCACTGAACACTGATTACTTAACAGTGCTACTAAACCCCACATTTCTTTAATCATATGTTCTTGTACCCAGAGGCCCCTAATCATGTTAATGTATGGTGTAGGTGATGCCACAATTGGATTCAGACACCACAGGGCAAAAAGTCTCCATTAATATCAATGTGCTCATGTCAGGGATCAGAAGAACTTACAAATCCAAATACTGTGTTCAATTTCGACTAATGTATTTATTATTCTTATTCTTATTCTTATTATTATTATTAATTTAACATAATAAAAAACATTGGTCACTGAGAGAGGTCATCATAGTTTAATTTATGCACAAAATCCATGTCTAAATACTAGAGTTTCTTATACGCAAGCTTTATGAAGGAAAGAAAATCCCTCTAGAGGATTCCAGGTGTGTGAAATGATCATTTGAAACATTTAAATATTGCTCTCAATCATATACTTTTTGCAAACTGATATCTCAGTGACTTTAATACATATTCTAGAAGTTCTTATTTCACTACTTTTACTATGCTATCTTCTCATATATAAGAAATTCCATGAAAAAACATTGCTTCCTTCATGTTTTAATACTAACTTAAGCACTTTAATTATTATATACATATTTTTTCTAGGAGATCTAGATTTTATTTAACAATAAGACACTTTTTTTTATAATAGGGCTAGAGACTCTTACTGACAAAGTTTGAATTAAACTTATCACCACTTACCTAAGATTCCACAGAGTTCTATTATGAGTTCTATGGTTTTGGCTCACTTACTAGGAAAAAAATGAAGGAAATAATGTAATAACACAGAACTTTGAGATAAGATTTGATTCATGAAAGAAACTAGTTTTGAGAAGGTCACAAATATATCCATGGTTCAGTAGATAAATGAAGCACCAATGGGAGAAAATAAATTTCACCAGTCTCCGGGTTAAAAATGACTCTTGACAGCATTTATAATTGATACTCATTAGTGTTCTGTTCCTCAAAATTGTTAAATATGTCCCAGAATATTTTTCAATTCAGAAAAAATTGTGTAGAAAAAATAATATTTAAGATTATTATAACATTTGTAATATTTTATGTGTATACAGCCTGCCATTTATAGGACTATTAATTTTTGACATATTGCCTACAAAGAAATTCTGGAAATAAGAGTGAATTGAGGCTAGCTGATTGACTTGCAGACAAACACAAGCTGAAACAGACACACACACAACACACTCACATCGTTTTTTAAAGTCGAAAACAATTATATAGTTTTCAGGAAATTTAATTATTTGAAAATTATAATTTTAAAACGTGTTCCAAGTCTAAAATAAACATCTATAATTATTATAACATATTATAATAAATAACATTAATATAAAATAATATACATTTATTTTTAATATAATGTTATATTATCAGAAATTGTGGGACTCCCATTTCCCATGTTACCAAGAAAAAAATAATATTTCTACATCTGAAACTTATAGCATAACCTCAAACATATAATAGTCTTTATAAAGTTTCAGAGTTTTGGTTTGATGCTTACAAAAGTTGGTTATTGACTTAGAGTTGTTTGGCTCTTGAAGAGTTATGATACCAGTGTTCTATCTTAACAGAAAATAGAATCAGATAGCTAGTTTGATACTTGGAGTAGGAGACAACACATTTAAAAAATCCAAACCACTTTCCCTGCTCCCATTTATTACTTCCAATTGACGTACACTTAGCATCAAGGCATTAAACATTAGAGTAGTGTTCTGCTACAGGCTATCCACCAATAAAGAATACTGTGCAGAGGTACAGTACTACTCTTGTGTTCAATAAATGGCATCCTATGGGGTAAAGATAAAAAAAAACTAAGGAGTGACTTCTCAGTTAAGCATTATTATATCTTGAGTATACTGCATGCATTGTAGCCCCAGTTTCCCAAATTTTAAATTTATAGTTTTACATATTGAAGAGTGCAGCAAAATTTATTTGCATTGTAGTGCAGCAGTTTTTCTTGACTTATAAAAAGTGTATAATTTGTAAAATTTCTTGACAACGCAAAGCCTCAATAAAAAAATGCAATATGTGTTTCTATGATACTATCATGTTTAATTCAATACATATGGAGTATTTTTTTATTATTTAGCAATGGAAGTAACTTTAATGAGAAAATTTTATGGATGTGAAGATATCTCCATAGGGAAAACAAAGGCTCTTAATAGGAGGAGCACATCTGAACCCAAGGAAATACAGCAGATGTATATTATATACAAGCATATGTGGAGTTGTAAGAAAGAGCAAACTGGGGACTGGACATACTCTACAGGTTGCCCTCCTCTCCTCTCCCACAAAGAAGCTTGCTTTAAAGTGCTGATCTTAATAAGCAATATAATGTGGGTATTTGACTTTTAAAAAGGGAGTGTTAAATGAATCTCTAATGCATGACATGAGATGTATTGGAAAATTCTAAATCACAGGAGACATAATTAGGAGTCTATCAGCACAGAAAGATATTGACCAACAAAGTTGAAGTATATGTTTAGTATAGTTTTGTTTTTCTGTCTGAAACAGTTTCTTTTATTCTATTGACAAACTACAATCATATTATCACTTCATTTTATTTTTTGAAGGCAATGGGAGTCATAGTATAGAGTATGTAGTAACTAGGAATAATTAAATATATTGGTTTCTTGAAGTTTTATTTTCATGTTAAGATGAAGGAGGTGTTATATTTAGATCTATATAATGAACAAATTGAAGAAGAATATAAATTGTTATAACAGGATGGACTGAAGGTCTTGTGCCTCAAGGAACAGATGGTTGTGTATTATCTGAGTGCTGTTTGTAGAAGGGGAGTGGAGTACATTGTTGGAATTTGAATTATAGGTTAGGTTTAAAAGAGGGAGGCAAGAGTATCAAGATGATATAAGTTAACTGAGTACTTAGAGTATCTTATTTTTGTCACTGCTTAGAACAAATATTCAAGAGAAAAATTTAAAAGGTGAAAATATTTATTTTGACCCATGACTTTATAAAACTCAGTTTACAGTGCTTGAATCAGATCATCCTAAACGCTTGTTGAGTAGAAAATCATGGCAGCAGAAATATGAAGAAGAGGAAAACAGAGATTAAGGAAGGGACTGAGGGCCAGATACAGTCTTCAAAGTCATGCTTTCTCTGACCCACTTCCTTCCACTAGTCTACAATTTCTAAAATACCCATCATTTCCACATTTAACACCACCACCCAAGTGGCATTCATTTAACATGAGTACCTGTGGGGGACATGTTATATTTAAACCATTCAATGGCACACAGTTTATGAAGATGAGAAATGTGTCAGAGCAACACCAAAAGATATAGAATGTGAAAATGTTTAAAATATAAAGTGTGCTGAATATATAAAAGGAAGTTGACTGTGTTACTTTTATTTCCAGATAACTTCCACATGTCCTTTCAAATGAAATTGTTCACCTGATGCAATGTCATACTTTGTATGGAGATTATTCTATGAGATTGATACTTCATCGTAAATGTCAATTCTAAGATTATTGAAGGAATACAGTTTGTTCATATTATGGAGAATTAATGTTTCTTGTTCTTCAACATCTGTGAGTGACTAGGCTTGCTGTGTTAGTGAACTTCAAGACGGATCATTTCAAACCAGATCTACCATTTGCAAACTTTCTGATGTGATTACAGCCCCATTTGACATCTTAAATTAAACTTCATTAGAGACTTTGTCTGCAAGCATCCAGAAAACAAGCTCCTAGATCATGCATCCACATAAATTATCAGACTCTAAAAACTGTGTAGTCATTTGTTACATAATACTGTTAAACCAATAAATGGATATTAACAGACTGTTACTACCATAAAAAATGAGAATATGTTTTGTTCACCATTATAGAATTAGAAACTGGACAGGGATTGGTCCTAAGTCTTTCTGAGCAACTCTATAGCTGAATAACCATAGAGCTATATGAGAGAGACAAAGCACTGATAAACCAAGGAAGAGGAGACAGCTATTGCCATAGACTAAAAAATAAATAATATTTTGATAACTAAAAAGACATATTTACAAACTAGAGTGAGAAGAAATACCAAAGAATGTAGCTTAGTTGCTTTTCCTTTGATGTGAAAAGAATTTGCTAACAAATGAATCAAAGGAAAGAAGGGTTTATTTTGGCATACAATAAATTTGAGGCTAAAGTTCATTATGGTGGGAGGAACTTGAGGCAGCCTGTCACTTGCATTGGTAGAAGAAGTAGATAACAATCTACTTCTTGCTTACTACATATTGCTTATGATCAGCTAGTGTTTCCTTTTATACAGACCAGGATCCTAGCCCAGAATAGGTATCACCTATATTCAGGGAGAATCTTTCTACCTCAATTAATGTAATAAAGATAATCACTTGCATTCATACATGCTTAGATACTTTCCTCCTACATTATTCCAAACCTTGTCAGGTTGATAACCATTGTTTACCATTACAAATTAGGTTGTAAAGTAGGAAATAATGTGACATTAGATTAATAGCTAACTATTTTTTTTTACAAATGAGCATATGTGAACGTTGTTATGCATTTCTCATAAGTCTACTGAAGTGAAGATTAAAATATGATCATTAGATTTAAATGATGGGGCTGTTAATGGTCTTAGAGATAGATTTTTATGATTGAGCTTAACCACAAAAGGGGTTAATTAAGATATAGTTAAGTGTTAAAAGAATGCATTTTTATAATTTTTATACATTATGATATAAGACTAAATTGTGCTAAAATGAATAATCATTCTAAAATATTAGGACTTAAAGAAAATAGTAGCTATATTCTTTAATATACATATGGAAAGTTACAATTTGCCAAGAAAAAATAACATCAGGATTTAATTGATTTGGAAAGGCAAATGAAATCACAGAAAATGTTGGATTTTTTGCAGTTTTAAATGCTGATTTAATATTTAAGGTTAAGCATAAAGTAGAAAGTTGAATTGTTTACTCTAGAGCTAAAAAAAAAGTTAAAAATGGGAATTCAAATATACAATTCTGCAGAAAATAAGTAGTCGTAACCATGAACATAATAGAAATATTCACAAATGTTGGTGGATCAGACCTGAGATGCTCCACACAAAGATTTTAAACAAGAATTGATACTGTTGACAAATTTACTCAGTAAATATTACATATTATTTCAATAAGCAATAAATAGAATGTATCAATTTTTTATATTAAGATGCAGGCAATGACTTTGGTGATATTAGTTCCAGTGGTTTCTCTATTCATAAAAATCACTGATAATTTCATGTTAAATTTTTGAATGACATATATATTATCTATGCCTATTGCAAGTTTATATTGTTAAAACAGATTGATAGACTTTGCTATATTAAAAAGCACAAATCCTAGAACATTGCACTATTAAGCATATACATGTAATTATATATCATTATATTAATTTTATATAATTATTTTCTATGTAAACTTACACATTTTGTGGTTTTAAAATATCACAAAAAATTCACAATTATGAGGTTTCCTGAGAATCTCATGGTACAAAGACGTATACTAAAAAATAACCTCTTCTTCTTTCAGGATAGAAAGAAGAAGAATTATTGAAACAGTAATACAACCAGTTTAATGAACATACTGGAAGACAAATGAAAACATTGCTTTAAGGAAACAAAGGTTGGCAAAATTGGAGTTGAGCACAGCTTTTTTTTTTTTTTTAAATACTTTATTTTTTTTTCTTCAAGTTACATCTCAGTCACAAACCCCTCCCTATTCCCCCTTCCTATCCCGCCCTTCCACCCTCTTCCCCCCAGAAGTTTCCCCTTTCAGTCCAACAGATGGTTCCTTCCCTTATAACAGTAAGTATTATACAAAACAACAGATATAAATATGCCACATTTATGAGAGTTAAATGGCCCAGTATACCTTCCCAATGTCCAGTTTATACATATTTGACCCCTGACTTTAACATTCTACTATCTAACCATCTCCATGAGTTTAAAGGTGTATATCTGACTCAACATTCATACTAACTTGCAACACACTTCTAAGAGTATCTTCTTAGATCTACAACACGCTCTTGATTCCTAAACAACTCAAAATTTAACTATGAGACTCTAGCTGTCTATTCTTCAACCACTTCAGAGACCTGAGAGGGATAAATATATCTGCTTATATAGGAAGTGCATGGCCTGCAGCTTCCAAAACTAAGAAAGGACATACCACAGCTTTAAACTATTGGCTTGGCATGATATAGTGCCTTTATAACCTCAATAATTATAGTGGCAGTGGTAATCTCATGCATCTAAAGTCTAATTGAAAATAGCTCAATTAAGAATGGAAGCTAAGGAAATTGAAAGGGTACAGGAAACTAGATTATACTATTTGATTTTAAGAGGACTATGGATATGTACTCATGGAAGGAAAAATGTCAAGGATTATGTTCTGTTTCTCAGAGTGTATATAATTAAAAATACTATAAGACTCTGTGGGGGGATGTGTGTGTGTGTGTGTGTGTGTGTGTGTGTGTGTGTGTGTGTGTGTCTAAGAAGAGAGGAGGGGGAGGGAGGTTGGATGGAATGAGGGAGGAAGAAAAATAATTAGGAAGAGAAGTTATTGTTAGTCTTTGAAGTAATATGCAAATTTGAGCATGGAGAGAATCTATGAATAATCGAGGATAACTAAGGATTAGGAAATTTACATATATGCAGCACTATAGATCAAATTAATTTCCATTAGTATAGCATTTAAATGATAGCAAACCCTCATTTCACAAAGGATTGTCTATCTGCGATTAGGTGACATTTACATTTCATCAGGAAAGTAGTATTTATGATACAATGTGTCAAGAAGTTTATAGTACAAGCAATAAAATAAAAATAACAAACCAGGAATCTACATTGCACTGAATTGAAATGGGGAAATTAGTTTCCTAAAAAGAAGTATGTCAGAAATAGATGTTAAAACTAAGTCAGTTTATTGGCAACCCAATGGTAATAAAATTGATTGTTGTTCAGTTGCTAGATGAAATGAGCTAGAAGTATTGAAAACCATGACAACATCGTGTGTTCTTTTTCATCAACCATTAAGGGACCCTGTTACTGGTAATATTGAAGCCTATGTTCACTTCAGTGGGAATTTGAATTAGAGTAAGTAAAATAATTTTGAAACTCAATTGAGTAAGTACAGTATGGGAATACATTTCAGATAGGGATTAAGGTTATTAAGAACATCAAAAGAAAAGGGTGAGACTGGGTGGAAGTTGCTAAGTCAACCTGATTTCCAGGGTCCATGAGGTAAAGCTTTTGTGAGGATTGGGGTACATTATTGGGTTCACAGTTAAATCAGAATGCAGGTTTATACATGGAGTTCTATGAGAAACTTAAAATTCTGCTGCTGTGTTAAGATCACCAGACCACAAAGACAACACACAAAGCAGTTAGTTCTTATCTCTATATAGATGCTTGCCAGCCCTGGCTTTCAGTTTCCTGAAACTGTTCCTTGATATTTTGAAGGCAGTAATAGAGTTAAAAATGATTAATTATCAAAATTTCTGTAACTGCCCCTCCCTGCAACCAATTAATTCTACGGTGAGCACCATTGAAGCCACTGAAGAGTGGTCATCTACTGTGAAATATATATGAAACTGCAAATAAATTATCAATTGTATTTACTAATAAGTATAAACTATAAAATTAGGCGGGAAGAGCACTTAGAAGGGTGGCAGGAAACATTCAGGCTTGACCTTCCTTGCTTGACTGGCTGCCTGACTCATCCTGAGGAAAAAGCCCTGGATTAAGGGTGGCCTTCACCACCTGCAATCCTAAAATTCTATTAACGAATGTCCTCACTAATAACTATAAGTTGTTATATTAGGCTTGACTTGCCATAGAAGTCTGTACACCTGGAGGGACAACCCTGCGGTAGGGTCAGGTGGCAGAGCTGCCAGGGTAGCTTCCAGATACTTATTAATAATTATAAAGTATTACATTAGACAAACAGATTTGCCAACGGCCCAGAGAGACAGTCACCGTGGTTCAGCAGGACTTGATTGCTTTGACTGGTGGCCTATAGGCTGCTACAACCCTTTCCCCAATAATTAAATACACCAAGACCTTTTAATGTTTCAATGTTTAGCCCTTAGTTGGACAGACTCTCAACTAGCTAATCTAAAGTTTTCCAGACCACCTAATCCCAAACAGCCATGTGCCTAACAGAGTTCTCAAACATGTCTAATTGCATCCCTGGAAGAAAGAGAGATTCCTCTGTGTAAACAAGGTTCCTGTTTCCATCTCAGGAAATCCCGCTATCCTATACTCTTTTTGTCCTGCTAATTGGTCATCAGCAACTTTTATTAATCAATCAAGAGAATGCCTCAGAAGTGGTGGTAACCAGATCTTAGAACTGAAATCAGCCTATCAGAAGCAATGTATTAGTCCTTCCTCCAACATATATACAATAATTACACCATATTTAGTAATTTTTTTAACTGGGGAAAATAAAATGAATAAGTTGTGTCTGCAACAGAAAGGCACTCAACACTGAGACATTTATTTAAAATGGCTGAAATTAACTCCAAGTAATTAATCATCACTGAAATCAAAGGAAGTCCTAGTTCTCATTGCTGCAATTTAACGCTCTACATTCAGGGAATTTTAAAAATCAAACTGTAGTGATAAGATCCAGGATCAAAATCCAAGTTACATGTAAAACCCAAATTGAATTTCTACCATGGCTTCAAAGCTAGTTTATGGAGCTTCCAAAATAACTTGGTGAGTAAAGGTTCTTGTCAGGCCCCATGACTCGCAAGGAGTAAGAAAAAAAAAATGATTCCCAAATGTTGTCCTTTGACTTCCACATACATTATTAAAGCCATAGGTTCAGCTAAGAGTGAAAACAAAGTAATTATGTGCTGGGGTAGTGTTAAGCATTAAATGTTAATTGGTCTTCCTTGATGTCTGTTACTTACATTGACTCTGATTGGTTAAATAAAATGCCGAGGCCTGAGATTGGGCAAAGACAGAAAAGGTGGGACATCCTGAGATTAGAACAGGAAGCCTGTGCTTTAGACAGAGAATTAAGGCATTCCAGCTAGCAGCAGGAAGAAGAAGGCAAGAAGGAGGCACACACCATGGGTTAGAGAAAAGAACCTCATTCCACATGGCCAGGGACATCGACATATCATGGAGAATGGCAGTCCAAGGGTATGTATGTATATATGGGGTCATATTTGGGTAATAGAATTATGAGCTAGCTTAGATGGGCTAGGATTGCACAACTCAGGCCAAGGCTTGTTAAAATCCATGTGGTCTCTGTGTGCTCATTTATAATGGCTGCTAAAAGATTAATGATTCCAAATCAATTAATAATAATATAAATACTGATTAAAAAGTTTAATTAGCCATATTTCTTTTTACAATTATGTTATTGCAATCGGTAATTTGACTTCTTTTTTTTTTTATAAATACTTTATTTTTTTTTTCTTCAAGTTACATCTCAGTCACAAACCCCTCCCTATTCCCCCTTCCTATCCCGCCCTTCCACCCTCTTCCCCCCAGAAGTTTCCCTTTCAGTCCAACAGATGGCTCCTTCCCTTATAACAGTATTATACAAAACAACAGATATAAATATGCCACATTTATGAGAGTTAAATGGCCCAGTATACCTTCCCAATGTCCAGTTTATACATATTTGACCCCTGACTTTAACATTCTACTATCTAACCATCTCCATGAGTTTAAAGGTCTATATCTGACTCAACATTCATACTAACTTGCAACACACTTTTAAGAGTATCTTCTTAAATCTATAACACCCTCTTGATTCCTAAACAACTCAAAATTTAACTATGAGACTCTAGCTGTCTATTCTTCAACCACCTCAGAGACCTGAGAGGGATAAATATATCTGCTTATATAGGAAGTGCAGGGCCTGCAGCTTCCAAAACTAAGAAAGGACATACCAATGACTGCCTGGACCGTTCCCATTTTCTCTCCATACATTCCTGAATCAGTCTTCAGCCTTTGTGTCCTGTTTCTCTGACAGACATTTGTTGTAGAGCAAGGATTATGAAGGACTTACCTACCCTGTCTTGGCAGAGTTAGGCTGTCGACTTCCCTGCTACCAAATTTTGTACTTTTTGGACAGCAGTCTGTCTGCCAATGGTGCAAGGGGTTTTTTCATGCCAAGAGATAGGCTTGCCACTAATACAACCATCTTACAGTGGAGGTTCTTCGATGCTTATCTTCTACTTGGAGTAGAATAGGGGGTGCTGTCAGGCGCTGATATGTCTCGATATCAAAAAAAAGAAAAGATAATCTTAATTTAAGATAACATCTTTGAATGCCATATTCTGCAGATCTCTTGGGGTGTTTGAAGATGCCCTATCCATCTCTTCTATTTAGATAAGCAAATGTTGCTTGTCTCTTAGCAACTTGATTACTGGGTAGTTTAGAGAATATCTGTGATAGACTGTCATAGTAGCTAACAAAGTGACATGTTTGCATGACTAGGAGTTTGTTTAACTTAACTATCCTAGACTGTTTTAGATGGTTGGTATCAAGAGGCCAGAGCTTCACATTTTATTTTTAAGTATCTCTAGGTATGATACCATTGGGAAGCGTTACCTTTAAATTTGTATCAATATACAAAGATCTATTCAATTGTGGTTAAATATACTCTTAATTATGTATCAATATACAAAGATGAATGCCTATGTAGCCCAATACAATCTTAATATTACATCCATATACAAGGGTCAACACCATTGTGGCCAACTATAATCTTAATTTTGTATCAATATACAAAGATCAACACCGATGTAATCCAATACAATCTTATTTTTGCACAATAAACAATGGTCAATACCACTTTAGCCTAATAAACTACTAATTTTGTATCAATATACAAAGGTATAAGGGCATATTCAATAATCTGCCCCTTCTTCTTGGACCTTCCTGTACTATGTCTATATCTCATTTTTCTCAAGCCTATGCACTCCTACATAGGAGAGGAAGAAGGATACAGAAAAGGAAAAGTAGGAAGTCCCTGGGGCTTGCCTCCAAAACCCATTAAACAGGACCATTTATCAGCTTGTAATCTCTTCCCTTAAATATCGGAGTTTTCAGTTATCTTCAAATAACCAAAAAGAAGGGCGGAGAAACACCTTCCCCACCCTCTGGGCATGGGACATTGCTCTCTTAAAGTGATTTCCTGCTGATTTGGGTCGTAGTAGACCTGTTTGGGGACCGAACTCAAATGGAAAAAATGGTTAAAAATGTTAGTACAATCATTTCATGTTCAGTCCTGTTCTCAGCTGTTTAGATGACCTAAGGGGTTTGTAGGCAGAAGCTGATCTTGCAGGCTTCACTGAGGTTCCGGCCGGGGCATTGTGTAGAGCTGAACGGTCCCAGCGACACTGGATTGCCGTGGTGGTTGCAGGCCCCCAATGGAGACAGCTATTGAGGAAGTCTGCCAGGCAGAATCAACTGGGTCACTCTCCTCCTTGGTGCCTGATTCTGCTCTCTGCTGAGGTTTCCGCTGTCCAGTCGTCCCCGGGCTCCCCTAATGGACGCTTCAGTTCTCCTGGAAAGATAAGAACAGAGCCCTGCCCCAATTCCAACCCTGGGACAATTGCCCTCTCTTTTTTTCTTTTTTTTTTTTTGGGGGGGGGAGGCTAGGTAGTATTTCTCCTGAAGCAAATTTGGCCTTCCGACAACATACAAAGCGTTATCTTTCAAACTGGGTTAAAGAAGAAATCATTCTGTCACCTTGGAGCTAAACCAGCTCTAGTGTATATATTTTGAGATCCCAAAGGACAATCTGCCTGCATCGAGAAGGCCTTTTGTAAGTAGCCTCCAAACCTAGGTCCCTCCAAATCCCATGTGTGTGTCTCTGAACTCTAATTATTGGAATCAGAGACCTGTGTTTCCCATCTGAAGGGATCAAAGATGTGTTCCACCACTCCTGGATCGAAGTCTTTCTCTATTTAGAGTTTGCCCTGCATCAGGCTGACCCTGAGCTCCGGGATCTGCCTGTTTCTGTCTCCATTGTGCTGGGAGCTGGGACCAAGGGTGTACTATTCTTGAATGGTGGGACCAAGCGTATGTACCCTCACCACCCCGCTCCGTATGACTCCAGAATACATAAGACCACCAACTCTACAGTGCTCCCCCCGTCTCCACTGAAGTCAAAGGCATGGGCCAACACCACAATTCTCTTGTATTTTACCTTAGCTCCACATCTTCTCGACACCTGGAGGTCTGCAAAACCAGGCCGAATGGCTGTATTCTCTATTCCATACACAGTGTTTCAGCCCTGCCACCTGCCATTTTTTTTTTTTTTTTTAGTTAATAAATTTGTTTGTTGCTTCAGGTTACATCCTTATCATATTGTCCTCTTTTCCCGCTTCCCAGCCCCACCCTCCCATGCTCTACCCCCTGACCCTTCCATCTTGTTCCTCTGGGGTGGAGTGTCCCTGCCTAACAGTCTCTCACCACAGATCAGGAGTCATATGAGGGCCAAGAGCCTCTTCATTCACCGGGGCCTACGAGGCAGTACTGCCAGTGAAAGGTGTCTCCTTGCTACTGGGGGAATACTAAAAAAAAGACCAACAAACACACAAACCCACAAAAACAAAGAATATAAACAAAAAAAAGAGAGGAAAAAGAGAAGGGAAAAGGAAAAACAAAAAAGAAAAAAAGAAGGAAAAAGAAAAAGATAAAAAAAAAAATATGTCCATGTTCCTTTTGGTATGTTGTTTGTAGTACAGATATCCTGTACGATATAGCTAAAATCCTACTATAAGTGAATAGATGCCATGTGCATCCTTCTGAGACTGGGTTAGCTCACTCAGGATGAGCTTCTCTAGTTACATCCATTTGGTTGCAAATTGCATGATTTCATTGTTTCTTATAGCTGAGTAATATTCCATTGTATAGATGTACCACAATTTTCTAATCCATTCTTCAGTTGAGGGACATCTGGGTTGTTTCCATTTTCTAGCTATTACAAATAAGGCTGCTATGAACATAGATGAGGAGACTTCCCTATGTCTCCGTGAGAGGTCCTTTGGGTGTATACCCAGAAGTGATATGACTGGGTCCTGAGGCAAGGTTATTCCTAGATTTCTAAGATATCGCCAGACAGACCTCCATAGTGGTTGCACAAGCCTGCACTCCCACCAGCAATGGAGTAGGGTTCCCCTTTCTCCACACCCTCGCGAGCATGCGCTATCATTTGAGCTCTTTATCTTAGCCATTCTAACAGGTGTTAGGTGGAACCTCAGGGTGGTCTTGAGTTGCATTTCTCTGATGATTAAGGATGTTGAACATTTCTTCAGGTGTCTCTCAGCCCTTAGGGATTCCTCCTTTGTGAATTCTCTATTTAGCTCCATCTCCCATTTTTTGATTGGATTATTTGGTTTCTTGGCATTTAGTTTCTTGAGTTCTTTGTAGATTTTAGATAATAGCCCTCTATCAGATGTGGGGTTGGTGAAGATTTTCTCCCAGTCTGTTGGTTGCCGTTTTGTTCGAATGACAGTGTCCTTTGCCTTACAGAAGCTTTTCAGTTTCATGAGGTCCCATTTATTGATTGTTGATCTCAGGTCCTGAGCTGTTGCTGTTCTGTTCAGGAAGTTGTCACCTGTGCCAATGAGTTCGATGGTTTCTCCTATTTTTTCTACTAGTATATTTAGTGTGGCCGGCTTTATGTTAAGGTCTTTGATTCACTTGGATTTAAGTTTGGTACAAGGTGATAGGTATGGGTCTAATTTCATTCTTTTGCAAGTGGACATCTAGTTGGACCAGCACCATTTGTTGAAGATGCTGTCCTTCTTCCATTGTGTGGTTTTGACTTCTTTGTCAAAGATTAGTTGGCCATAGGTGTGTGGGTCCATGTTTCGGTCTTCAATTCGATTCCATTGATCCACTGGTCTGTTTCTATACCAGTACCATGCTGTTTTTATTACTGTTGCTCTGTAGTACAGCTTGAAATTTGGGATGGTGATACCTCCAGATGTTTTTTCATTGTACAGGATTGATTTAGCTATTCAGGGCTTTTTGTTGTTCCATATGAAGTTGAGAATCGCTTTTTCCAGGTCTATAAAGAATTGTGTTGGTATTTTGATAGGAATTGCATTAAATCTATATATTGGTTTTGGTAGGATAGCCATTTTTATTATGTTGATCTTACCTATCCTTGAGCATGGGAGATCTTTCCATCTTCTAAAGGCCTCTTCCATTTCTTTCTTCAGGGGCTTGAAGTTCTTGTTATATAGGTCCTTTACATGCTTGGTTAGAGTTACCCCCAGGTATTTTATGTTGTTTGTGGCTATTGTGAAGGGGGTTGTTTCCCTTATTTCTTTCTCGGTATATTTGTTTGTTGTATAAAGAAGGGCTTCTGATTTTTTTTTGAGTTAATTTTGTATCCAGCCACCTTGCTGAAGTTGTTTATCAGCTGTAGGAGTTCTTTGGTGGAGTTTTTGGGGTCGCTTATGTATACTAACATATCATCTGCGAATAGGGATAATTTGACTTCTTGATTTCCAATTTTTATTCCTTTGATCTCCTTTAGTTGTCTTATTGCTCTAGCAAGGACTTCAAGTACTGTATTGAAGAGATATGGTGAAAGTGGACATCCTTGTCTTGTCCCTGAGTTTAGAGGAAATGCTTCAAGCTTCTCTCCATTTAATTTGATGATGCCTTTATTATTTCTAGGTATGGTCCTTGTATACCCGTTCTCTCCAGAACTTGGACTGTTTCTATTTCCTTGGGTGTTATTGGGCTGTTTAATCTGTTAATCTGATTTTGATTTAGTTTTGGTAGGTGGAATTTATCGAGGAAATTGTCCATTTTGCTTAGGTTTTCAAATTTAGTGGAATATAGATTTTTAAAGTAATGCCCGAATATTTTCTGGATCTCCTCAATGTCTGTTGTTATTTCTCCCTTTTTATTTCTGATTTTGTTGATTTGTGTTTTCCCTTTGCCTTTTAGTTAATTTGGCTAGGAGTCTGTCTATTTTGTTGATTTTCTCAAAGAACCAATTCTTGGTTTCATTGATTCTTTGTATAGTTCTTTTTGATTCTAAGTTGTTGATTTCAGCCCTAAGTTTGATGATTTCCTGCCTTCTGCTCTTCTTGGGAGTGTTTGTTTTTTTTTTTTCCAATTCACCCAGCTTAGCTGTTAGTTCACTAATATGAGCTGTCACAATTTTCTTTTTGAAAGCACTTAGTGATATGAACTTTCCTCGTAGCACAGCTTTCAATGTATCCCATAGGTTTGGGTATGTTGTGTCTTCATTGTCGTTGGATTTTAAGAGGTCTTTGATTTCCTTCTTTATTTCTTCCCTGACCCAGTGGTCATCCAGTAAGGAGCTGTTCAATTTCCATGTGTGTGTAGGCTTTCTGTTGATTCTTTTGGTGTTGAAGAGCAGCTTTATTCTGTGGTGGTCTGATAAGATACAAGGTGTTATTTCAATTTTCTTGTATCTATTGAGACTATCCTTGTGACCAACTATGTGGTCGCTTTTGGAGAAGGTTCCGTGGGGTGCTGAGAAAAAGGTGTATTCCTTTGTGTTTGGGTGAAACGTTCTGTAGATATCTCTTAGGTCCATTTGTTTCATGATCTGTGTTAGACTCATTATTTCTCTGTTTGTCTTCTGTCTTGATGATCTGTCCATTGTTGTGAGTGGGGTGTTGAAGTCTCCCACTACTAATGTGTTGTGATCGACGTGCGCTTTAAGTTTTAGAAGTGTTTCTTTTACGAAAGTAGGTGCCTTTGTATTTGTGGCATAGATGTTCAGTATTGAGATTTCCTCTTGATGAATATTCCCTTTAATGAGTATATAGTGCCCTTCTTTGTCTTTTTTCATTAACTTCAGTTGGAAGTCTGTTTTGTTTGATATTAGGATGGCCACTCCATCTTGCTTCCTGGGTCCATTTGCATGGAAAAACTTTTCCCAGCCCTTTACTCTGAGGCAGTGTCTATCCTTCATAGTTAGATGTGTCTCTTGTATAGCATAAGGAAGGGTCTTGCTTGCGGATCCACTCTGTAAATCTATGTCTTTTTGTTGGGGAGTTGAGTCCATTGATGTTGATGGATATTAGTGACCAGGGGTTGTTATTTCCCATTAGTTTGATATAGGTGGTGGTGCTGTGTCTCTTTTGGTTTAGTTGCTGAGGGGTTTTCTATTCCCTTTGTTTTCTTGGGTGGAGTTTTCTTCTCTGGGTTTGGATTTTCCTTCTAGGATTTTCTATAGGGCTGGGTTTGTGGGTAGATATTGTTTAAATTTGATTTTGTCATGGAATATCTTGTTTTCTCCATCTATGTTGATAGAGAGTTTTGTTGGGTAAAGTAGTCTGGCTGGGCACCTATGATCTCTCAGGACTTGTAGTATATCTGACCAGGCCCTTCTAGCTTTTAAAGTTTCTGAGGAGAAATCAGGTGTAATTCTGATGGGTCTGCCATTGTATGTGACTTGACCTTTTTCTCTTACAGCTTTTAATATTCTTTCTTTGTTCTGTACATTTGGAGTTTCAATTATTATGTGGCGAGAGGAGTTTCTTTTCTGGTCTAATCTGTTTGGTGTTCTGTAAGCCTCTTGGATTTTTATTGGCATCTCTTTTTTCAGGTTTGGGAAGTTTTCCTCTATGATTTTGTTGAAGATATTTCCTGGACCTTGGAGTCGGGAGTCCTCTCTTTCCTCTATACCTATAATTCTTAGGTTCCGTCTTTTCATTGAGTCCTTGATTTCTTGGATGTTGTGGGTGAGAGATTTTTTAGCCTTCTCATTTTCTTTGGATGTTGTACTGATTTCTTCCACTGAATCTTCCATGCCTGAGATCCTGTCTTCCATCTCTTGCATCCAATTGTTGATACTCACATCCGTAGTTCCTGTTCTCTTCCCTTGGTTCTCCACTTCCTCTTTTAACTCTGATTGTGTTTTCTTTATTGTTTCTATTTCTATTTTCATGTCTTGTATGGTTTTGTTCGTTTTGTACATTTCCTTCTCCAGCTTGCTTGTTTTTGTATGAAAATCTTTCATTGCTTTTTCCTTTTCCTGTTCATGCTCTGTCACCTTGGCTTGGAGCTCTTTAATGGTGTTGTTCCTTGTTTTGACTTGTAGAATTGTGGCTTCTTTGAATTCCTTCATAGATTTAAGTTCTTCTTGCAGGGACTCTATCACTTTCCATAATGAAGAATTGTCAACGTTTTCATGTGTTTCTGTTGGTGTGAGGTCATCCGAATTGGATGAGCTAGGATAATTCTGCTTTGTTGGAGTCATATTTCCTTGATTTCTATTTTTTTTTTTTTGACCTTTGGCCATTGGATGCGTTTAGCTGTCTGTTTTCTGTGCTTGGAACCACAGTGGATGATTTGGTGCAGGGGACGAGTTATTTGGCTATCTGTTGTTGCTTACAGGGGGATTTCAGGGTCACTGTGTTTTTAATCGCCTGAGGCACTGTGAGCTGGTGCAGCCTATTCCCAGGTTGTGAGTAATGGACCGGGATTGTTTCACTGCTCCCAATTCAAACTTCTCTATGTTGCACTCTGAGTTATCAGCCTGTAATTGTTCTGATGGTATGGAGCTGTTTGCCCAGGCACAGATTCTGTGGGCTTTGTTTGTCATCACGGAGGCTGACAGGTTCTGGCTCCACACCTAATATGTCTGGATTTTCCAGAATACAGCTATGGTCCCGATTTCTGGTTTCTCACTAAGCTTCTCACCACAGGCCTGGCCTCTGTGCCTGATTCCCTCCCTGTCTGCGCAGCCGCGGGTCTCCCTCCCTGGCTGCTCAGCTGTGGGTGCACCGAGCCCTGGATCCCCCGGCTGCCTGAGTGGTCCTCTTGCCCCAGCAGCTCAGCCGTGGGTGCGCGGATCCCTGGCCCCGCCCACCCCTGGCTCTCTCCCCAGTTGACCTGCCGTGGGTTCGCGGGGATTTGGCCCTGCCAGTAGGGCTCCCTCCCCAGCTACGCTGCCATGAGTGCACGGGTTCCGCCCCTCCCGCCCGCCTTTGTGTTCCTGGCTTCCTGCACTCTCTCGGGTCCTCCCGCCCTCCACTTCACGAGTGGCTGCGGACCACCCGCTGAGCCCCCTGTTTGTTCCTTGCTAATACTTCCACTATCTCGCAAAGTTTTTTAAGTGGGTATAAGTTCTATCTGAGGTGTGGGGAGCCCAATAGGCTAGTGATCTATCGCCAAGTGGCCTCTGATTCTGCCTGCTGTGAGTTGGGTTCGATCTTACCAGGGGCCTCTGCAAATGGGAGTTCCCGAATCCCGGGTTTAGTGGCTTCCGTGTCTGCGAGAGATGGGGGGAGAGCCTTGCCCTGGGACTTTTAGCAGTCCCTTGGCATCTGTGAGTGTTCCCAGGGTGTCTAGCCCCTCCGGTTTTTGCACAGTGCCCAATAACTCTGTGTTTTTTATGGCTCTTTTTTCCCCGCGTTCAAAATGCATCAGTATAGGTCGCCGCCATCTTGGCGCACTGGTAATTTGACTTCTTTTCTTTGTTTGAAACTAAATGTTAGTCTTAGATGGTATACTACTTAATTATGTTGAACATGTCAAACCATCTTTGGTTTAATATAAAATTTCTAAATTTTCCTTTTCCATGTAGGTAGTATTGACTATGTCCAATTTTTACAGTGATTATTTTTGTTGATTACACAAAGAATTGAGTATATTCTTTTTCTTTTGTATTGTTCAAAATATAAAATTGTTGACTTAGTTTTATTTTGTCTGTGTTTTACTATCACATTCTAGGTATTTGTCTCAGATATTTAGTAGAGATAAAATTATATATATATACATATATATATATAAATGTGTGTGTATACTTGTGTGTGTGTGTGTGTGTGTACTTCTTATGAGTAATATTGTCTTGAAAAAATTATAAAAACTGTAGAAAAATTTTGGCATCAACTGAAAAATGACTTAAATTTGAATTCCTCTGTGCAGCATAAACATTTGCCACTAAATGTTTTCTTATTAAAAAATATATTTGAGGACTGTTTCACAGCCTTACCTTTTTTTGAGTGAGTCTGGGAGCATGTTCCCACTCTTTAACTATAGAATGTTTGAACTATGCATCTGTTATAGCAACATGCTACTTATGACACACGTGTAAAATAACATTTTTCTAGCTTTGTTGCAAGATCATAATATAGTGATTATCTTCTTTCTTAACACATTTTAACTGAGACAGATATTTTAAAGATATAATTCAGATTAGCTTCTAACTCTTAATCCATCTGTCTCAGGTATATAAATGGTCAAATTATAGGTGTGTGTACATAGTTTCTAAGTTGTGAGTTCTTACATTGAAAATTTTAACTTCAGCTCTCTCCCTTCTGCCTTTTTGAAATTTAAAATATTTCTTTTAACTTTTGAGATTGTAATATAATTAGTGTATCCCTTTTCTTTCCTTTCTCCAAATACTCTCATACACTCCTAGTTGTTCTACTTGAAATTCATGATTTATTATTTCATTAATTTTTACACACACATACACTCACACACATACACACATATTTCTAAATACATAAATACAATATACTCAGTCTCTATAATGTTACTTGTATATATATTTTCAGGGCAGAACAATCGGTATTGGATAACCAATTGAGGTGTTCTTGTTTGGAAAGCTATTTCTCCCATTCTCATTATTGCTTAGTTGTCTTTAACTCTTTGCATCAGGTTTGGGCCGCTTTGTGGTTTTTCTCCTGTACACTTTAGCCTCTGACATTTGGTTGAGATTGCATTAATTTTAGGCACTGAGTATGGGGTTGATTGCATTGTTTTTTTATTTTTTGGTTTTTTTATAGTTATGAGATTGCTTTTAGAAAAATCTCACAATACAGTCTTCATACTGTGTTAATATAGTTTGTAGTTTCAAACCAAAATGTGCATTTTTGCAGTCCATTCGATGTCAAATATGTAGTGCAAGATCAGCAACGTAGATCCAAAATGCTGAATTTTTCTTTAAGAAAGGTTCAGAATATTCAAATTTCGGTGATTTGACAATGTCACAAATCTTAGATTTTTGTACTATTCATTACACTTTTAATATCAAAGTATCTCATTAGTTGAATGATAATTAAAAATCCATTTTACCTTAGCTTAAATGTTATATGTTATATTTCTATTTTGCTGCACATTGACATCTACCTGATTTAAAACTATTTATTTTGCATGCCTTACTTGAACATATCCTTACACGAGAGATTAAAATATCAGTTTAAAAATACAGTCATGGATAGAGAAGCAGCAATAAACATGGATACCTCACCACATAGAGTAATTGTAGGTTTGTGCTTTTAGTCATTGTATTTGCAAATACAAAAAGTTGTAATCAACAAAAAGACTGTCAACAGATGATTTATAATGAAAACAAGTGTATATAATAATTTAATGTTATTCAGTTTTAAAGAAAAATGAAATAAATTTTTTTGGAAAAAATGTTTTATTCTCATACAGATTTTAACATATATCATTTATGTACATATGTAAACATGTATAAGTGTGAGCATAGTATAACATTTAGAAAAAATACCAAGAAAGGGTAATATCAAATGTCAAGGAAGAATGGTATGTTGGTAATGTGATACAATAGTCATGAAAGATGATATAATTCCAATCTTTCTAAAACTCAATTCAGTTATATTTATCTTTGCTAGTTTAGATTTTACAAGTGAGTAGAGCTGTATTGAAAGTAAACACGTACCAGACATGGTGACACACACCTTTAATCCCAGTACTCAGGAGAAGGAGGCAGGTGGATCTCTGTGAGATCGAGCCCTGTCTGGTCTATATAGTGTGTCCAGGATAGTCAAAGCTGTTATACAGAGAAAGCTTTTCTTAAAAACCAAAACAGTTAAAAAAAGAAAACATAAAACTCTAGAAAAAAATCTGTGTTACATCTTAATAATCATTTTTACTGTATACTTACTCACTGAGATAATAGAGTTTGGGACTGGGCAAGTGTTTGCAAGTCTCCCTGAATATATATGTTAATTAGCAAAACAGTAGTATTTTATTTAAAAATAATCCCAAGGTTACTTCATATACATCCAAATTTGATCTCTAATGACAGAGGACAAAAAGATAAAATACAATTTCAATTGATCAATAAATGAATATGGTGACAGAATCAATCTCTTGGTTGCCCATGGTTTTCACTTATAAACAAAAAGGAATGCTTCTTCTTGAAATGTGACTGAGCTCCACCCATGTCCAGATCACAAAGTCAGAGTGCTGTGGCTGTGATACATACTCCAGTGCATCTTCTTGACTGGAGTCCTATCTGAAGCATTCATACTTGAAGTCATGCTACATGGGAGCATTTCCAATGTGTGATAAAACATTATTTTCTATGAAAAATGATTGATTTTGTAGTCATTTTGTGTCTCTACTGCTAAGTTTCAGTTTTCAGGATAATGTTTTCATTTCCTTTGTAGGTGACAGACATGATTTATACTGTCTAAGGTGATTTTATCTTTGAACTACTATTCGTGTAAATGTAAAGTGTTAAACAACTGCATGGTTATAACTTGTATTAAAAATGAAGGTTCATGACTTTGACCAAAGAACTTCATCATTTAGATCTATAGAAAATCTCCAGCTCTATGACTTGCATGAGAGGATTTTGTTATCTGTGTGAAACCTTAGGCACTACTTGTGTCCTAACCCTTATTTTGTGCAGATCAAGAATTTCACTAATTTTATAGAAAAGAGCAAGTTTGTACATAAACAACTCAGTAGACCTGTCTGCAGTTTCCATCCTTTCTGTAGCTAAGGGTAACTTTTGTTTTCTCCATCTGCCAATCACAGTTTTCTGTCACCTGATCCTTGTTCCTTGGTGTGCAGGGTTTAGTGACAATGCAGCTTTTATGGACACCTGCTTATTCTGCACTTGTTTCCTCTGATAATATGTGCAGACAAACCTCAACATTAAGCATTTGTTAAGAGTGAATCCAAGTACTTGCTGTGCATTAAAATCAGCCATGCCTGAGCATGATTCCCTCAGATAACACTTAAATTGTTCTGGGATGGAGTCCAGACAAAACTGTCAATGTATTTACTTATTTTTCTTGTCTTTAACCCCAGTTGATTATAATAGGCAGATCAGGTTTAAAATGGCAGAGTTACTTGTTAACAAAATCATTAACAATTTTGTCAAGAACTCAGATTTTAGGTTTATTATGATTTCAAGCACCAGAACTATGATATAATTATCTGGGGGTTAAGTCATTATGTATACACCTAGCATTACACATACACAAATAAGAGAATTCTAGAAAGAATAATAATATCTCTCAGTTTGAAAAACACTGTTTCCAAGCCACTGTTATATCTGTTTTCACAATTTGTGCCTAAGGGTTGCAGATGGCAGAAAGCTACTTAGAAAAGACACCCTGTTGTGAAAAACACATTACAGAGCAATTAATAACCATGGGAGTTCTTTCTTTTGTGCTCTTTTGGCTATCAATTGAAAAACATGTCCTGACTTTACGGAGGTTAACCAACCTTATAAATTTAGTGCTCTGGGAAGTGGGTGAACACATGTATGTTTAGTAATATAATTGTGATGAAAAAATCAGAAGTAATGATTTAACGTGCTAGAAGAGAACAAATATAATCATTGTTTGTATTTAAATACTCAGTTCAGCACTCTGTTGAAGGTCACTTTTTCCATATCAAATAAGAATACCGCTTTTAAGCAGACATTTTATAAATTTTGTTGGCAGTTTTCCAGCACATAAGCAGTGACCAGAGTGGAAATCTCCTTTGCTTATATTTGTTAGTTAATTTTTATATTATTGTAGCAAAATACCACATAGAAGCAACCTAAATGAGGAAGGATTTGTTTGACTCACAGCTTCTGGGATTTTAATTCCATAGTTGTTTAATCTTAACTTAAGTAAAACTTCAAGGCTATGTTAATATGTGAGGAAAATATTTCTTCACTTTCTAGCTAAAAAGGAAACAGAGAGTGAGACAGGAACGAGACCAGGAGGACTTATTTCCCAATACCCATCATCCTCAGCTACCTACTTCTTTTATCTAGATCCTCCTTCCCAAAATTCTACTACATTCCCAAAGAGGTCTGTTACATGATTTTTGATCCATTTATTTTGGTAATTTCCTTACATTCAAGCTTTCGTATAAATACTTAACTTTCCTAACATCATTGATTGAAGTGTTTGGGTCCAAGTTAAAATGGGTCTTTACAAAAATAAAATAACAAGTGCAGGTGAGGCCGTATAGGAACTTAAACTTGTAAAGTAATTTTGAAGGACAGTATGGAGATACTTCAAGAGCAAAACAATGGTCAGGTAAACCAGATGTCTCACTTTCTGATATACAACAAAGAGAAACGAGCTCAGCTTACCACAGGTTTCTGAATCCCTCTTTTCATTGTCAAATTATACATATAGCAAATATAGGGACTTAACCTAGGTGTCCATCAATCTGGAAATGTTTGAAAAGTATAATCTACTTATATACACAATCCCATATCATTCAATCAAAATATGCAGGGTACTATTACTTGCTACAAAATGAATAGAAATTTTATGGCATTAATTAAAATAAGCCAGATCTGGACAGAGAAGCACTTTTTGCCTGTTCAAATATTTGCAAGCAAAAGGTTAACCAGCACTGAATGCCTGAGGTTAGAAGTGGTTTAAAAAAAAAAAAAAGAGTAGATTAAGATAGACTGAATTTTATTTTTGCTCATTGTATCCAGGTGTCAAAATTCCAAATTAATAAGTGTAACTAATATGTAACAAGAAAACATAAAATAACAAAAGAAAGTAAACATTTTTTAAAAGACAGAAACAAAGGAAGGTTGTCAGAAAAGCAAGAAAGAAGCACCATGTATCAATGGGGATATTTTAAATTAATTAATGATTGGTTTTGAAATTTTATTTCAGCAGAATTTAGGATTAGAATGTTGACAGATTTTCAGATGTGCTACAATTGACCCGTAAAACTGAGAAACTAGTCCTTAAGTTACTTACTTATCCATTGAGTGTGTGAATGTTTGTGTGCATGTGTGACTGTGTATGTGTATGAGTGTGTGTGTGTGTGTGTGTGTGTGTGTATACACATGTGTCTATGTGCATCTGTGCAGAGGCAAGAGGCAGAAGAAAGTTGTATTTCTTCAATCTCCACTATACTGTATTGAGATCAAATGCAGAAATGGAATCTAGAGCTTTCTTATGCAGCAATGGAATCTAGAGTTTTCTTTCTTTCTATATGTTTTTAGCAGGCTGTTGGCAAGGAAGTCTCAGAATATCTCTCATAACAAGTTTACGGACGCACACAGCCACTCCTAGTTTTGTATGCAGATGTGCTAGTGATATAAATAAGGTCCTAATGGTTGTGTATCCAACATTCTTACCTATTTAGCCCTCCATTTTGATTCCTATCCTACATCTTGAATGAGTCATAGTTCTATTTTATTTTCCTTTATTCTTTCTTTCTATTCTCTATACTTGATTTATGAATACAGGCAGGCACATTTTAGGTTTTGTTTATGGCTCAGTTTTTCTGTATCCCTCCCTTTGTCTGCCTGAGATGAAATTAAAGATTAGGTAGGGAGAAGTTTGTCACTGATATGATTCAATAAAATGTAAAGGGGTTTCTCTCAATGTTCCTCAGTTATCTGGCTTTGGGCTATTAAATCATGAAGAATTCATATGTGAACATTTGGGACGATGTTTTGTGACAAAGCATATGCATTAGTTTTAATCTAAAAGCACTAAGAAAAACGTCATGTAACTTAAGACTAACTGGTATTTAATGAGGTTTAAAAAATAGATCGAAAAACTGAGGGTTTTAAAATATCTTAAGTATAATATATCTAGAGTATTAATGAGGTTATATTAAGATGGCATATTTTCTAAGCCTTGGTGTTTGATTATGCCTTATTCAGGGTATTTAATCTGCTTGAGCATTGCAACTTAACCTTGATGTTATTCAGGCAACTGACAGATTCTTTTATATAACTACATGTAATTGTTACCTGAGAAATAATATTAGTAATGCTTAATATCAGTATGTACTTAATCAACAATCCATTGAAAAGAATACTTAAAACTTACATTTGTGAGGAAAATCCAAAATTACTTAGGCATTTCACTGGATATTATAAGATTTAAGATATTTCTTTTTTTAAATAATAATTCATTTATGTATATAAAGTATGATCATGATCACAATAAAGATAGCTATTATAGTCAAAGATAGAAAGCTGGAAGAGAACATACTTTAGATGAATGGAACTTAGGAGGAATGTGTTAAAATTCTGCTACAAAAGCATGAGTGATGTTTTGATAACTTCAGTAGGTTGACTCAAGTATTTCACGCTTTCTGTAGTACATCTGGGTATATCTTTGAAGAAATGGGTGAAAGGTAAAATAACTCCCATAAAATAGTATCTTTTCTTATTTCCTTTCTGTTTCATTTACTTTTATTTTATTGGAAATAGGTTTCTTTCTCTTATAATATATCCTGTTCATTCTCCCCTTCTCTCTACTCTTCCCAATTTCTCTCCATCTCCAAACCCATCCATATCTATCTGTCATTATAAAACAGCAGTCTTCTAAAGAATAATAATCAAATCAAATGATATGAAACAAAACCAAACAAGCAGAAGAAAAACAGCCCACAAAAGCAACATGAAACAGATAATAGACAGATACCCACTCGTTTGTACACACAAGAATATCATAAAACCATCAAATCAGAAACCATAATATATCTGCAATAGACTTGTAGATAGACAGACAGACAGACAAATAGATAGTAAAAAAATAAAAAATATATTTTTTACATTTAAAAATAAAAGCCCTGCCACAATGTTATAATACAAGGAACCTACAAAATACCACAGGTTGTTTCTTGATGACCATTTCCTGTTGGCCATGCAGCCTAGTTACCCTAGACAGACTCTCATGGAGGGAACTAAATTTTTATGTTCAAGTTGTTATCAATTTGAGATATACAGATTTGGGTTAGAGATCAGGACATGGTTCTACTTCTTTCAGCCCTAGGATACTATCTAGTACAGATCTGTGGAAGCACACTGAGTTTATACATGGATTGATCAGGTAGATCGCAAGTTTTTGATTCCTTGATGTCCCATATCCTCTCTGGTGATATTATGTCTCTATTAAACTCTTTATACCTCCCCTTCCTCAGGTTTCTCTCAGACCTGATGCAAAGGATTTGATGGGGAAATGCCACTGTGGGGGCTGTTTTCAAGTCTCTCACTTTCTGCATACTGTGTGGTCGAGGTTCTCTGTTTTTTGTTTGTTTGTTTGCTGCAAGAAGAAGTTTCTTTGATAAAGACTGAGAAATAAAAAATAAATTATTTAAAAAAGAAATGCAAAAAGACTGAGTTTTCTATTTTTCCTATCTATATTTTATATATAATATTTATATTAATATCAATATAATATGCTATTGATATATAAACATTATATAATCTATATACATATAAGTACTTATATTTATATTAATCATGCATGGGCATGAGGGCTTTTACCAAAGTCATAGATTATAAACTTGACTTGTATAGTTAATTGTACCATGTGATAAAATTATTAAATATCATTGAATTACAAAAAAAAGACTGAGAAAGACACTGATCTATTAATGTATTAGGATGTTTCTAGAAGTCATTTTATTGCTATGGGGCCTACATAGAAACTACATCCCTAAGTGCTTGCCTTTGGTATAAGAAAGTACTCTTTTTGCTACCATAAGAGAAACTTAAACATCAGTGCAGCTACAAATCCTTCCGTCTATAATGATATCCTGGCTACAAGATATGCCAATGGTACTAAGTTTGTGGGAGTAACAAACCAATATCTGATTTGATTCATGTCCCACTTCACAAGATGGAACCCTTACCAATGCTGCTTTGGTGATCATGAACAGGAGACTAAATGGCCCAGAAACCTCTGGTAAAACCAAATACTACTTTTCTACTAAAATATTGTAGCAATAACACAACTCCTCCAGTTTCATTTAATGAACACATAAATGACAAGGTAATATGAACCCTGATCTTCTAAGAAGAAGTATAGCAATCCATAAAGGCTACATAAAATTCTGATCAGTCCAAGGCTGCATGTCTGTATAATTCAAAGTCTAAGATGATTGTGAACCATGCTAAATTATGCTACTTACTGATACTAGTTTCATATTAGATAGCATGTAACATATTAAGATTTGGGAGGACTTAATGTTGAAGTTTCATTGAAAAACACTGTCCAATTATCTAACTGGTAAATGTCTACAGCTTTCTTCACATTATCTAAGAATAAGAAATGATTCTAACTGTCTTAAAATGGCTTTTATGGAACAGGTTAGCATTCAATTATTTTTCCAAGTAAAATGAAGTTGCTCTAGGAATACCTCAGAAGTTCATTCACAGAATAAGGAAATTACGTCTTTAAGTCAATTTAGGTAGCTGCTATTCTAACTGATTAGTTATTTATTTTGAACTAATTGGATTCTAGGTGAAATTACTCAGCATGTGCATGAGAGGCATTCTCCTCCCTCTTAACCCTGTGAATAACTGATACTTCATTGCTGTATAAATAATATAAGTAACAACAATTAAGAATTTTTGTGAATTAGGTATATTTTATTCAATTGTTTTTGCATGTTTTAAAGTAAAGTTTAGATTTCTGAAAATACTTCTGACAGCACCCACTATTCTACCCCAAGTAGAGGATGACAATCTAAATGACAACCATTTAGAGATGGTTGCATTAGTGGCAAGCTTGTCACTGGGCAAGAAAAATCCCTTGCTTCAACTGTAGACAGAATGCTGTCCAAAAGGACAAAACTTGGAAGCACATAAGTCAACAACCTAACTCTGCCAAGACAGGATAGGCAAGTCCTTCATAATTCCTGCTTTAAAATTAATGTCTGTCAGAGAAACTGGGCCAAGAGCCTGAAGATAGATGCTCTAAAGTATGAAGAGAAATTGGAAACTGTCCAGGCAGCCAGTTGTCTGTTATTTCTTAATTTTGAAAGGTGCTGGCTCTGCATGTCCTGTATAATCAGATATATTTATCCTTCTCAGGTCTCTGATGTGGTTGAAGACTAGATAGTTATAGTCTTACAGTAAAATTTCAAGTTGTTTAGGAATTAAAAAGAGGTTCTAGGTCAAAGAAGATGTTTTTAAGGTGGTAATGCAAGTTAGGATGGAAAATGGGTTAGGTATAGAACTTTAAACTCATGGAGATAGATGGATAATAGAGTATTGATGTCGTTTGCCATGTATGTGGACTGAACATTGGGAATGTATGCTGTGCCTTGTAGTTTTCATAATTGTGTCCTAATTATTCAAAAAAATATGAGTTTGGGACAAGGGTGAGAGGGTGAGAGTGGGACTGGAGGGGTTGAGGGAGGGGAGTGTGTTGGAGATGTAACTTGAAGTAGTAAATAAACATTAAAAAAAAGAAAACTAAAAGAAAAATATTTACTTTTTAGGGACATATTAACCAAACAATTCCAACTCAATTACATGTGAATATCTATGAAATCCAAGTAAATAAGTTCTGTGTATTACTATGATTTGTTTCAATAACTACCAAGATCCAAATCTTAATCTGCATTATGTTAAAATGTGTTATTTTTGTTTAATAAAATGATTTCTTAAATCATGCTTCTGAAAGCTAAGAAAAATGATCTCATATAAAGTTTAAAAATCTATTTAGACATGATGGTGCATGGGTGTCACCTGAGTACATAGGAACCTAAAACAAGAAGAGTCCCTGCTTGAAACAAGGGTGAACTATGCAGTGAATGAACAGTTCAGGAATACATGAGTATAAAATAAAATTTTAGAAATTTTAATTGCATAAATTTATAACAACTGATCAATGAAATTTAAAAGTAAACTTTACCAGTTCAGCACACTGAATATTGCTGCATACCTTGTGTTACAATTCTTTCACTCTTTGGTAAGGATGTCAGGAAAATCAATTTCACATTTGTTTTTTGGGGGTTTTTTTGTTTGTTTTGTTTTGTTTTTGTTTTCTTTCTTTCTCTCTATCTCTCTCTCTCTCTCTCTCTCTCTCTCTCTCTCTCTCTTTTTTGAGACAGGGTTTCTCTGTGTATTTCTGGTTGTCCTGGACTTGCTTTGTAGACAAGGCTGGCCTTCAAACTCACAGAGATCTGCCTGCCTCTGCCTCCCTAAAGGCATGCGCCACAACGCCGGGCTCAATTTCACATTTTTTTTAATAATTTATTTTTTTATTTCTTCAAGTTACATCTCAATCACAATCCCCTCCCTACTTACCCCTCCCGTCCCACCCTTCCACCCTCCTCCCCCTCAACCCCCCATCCTCTTCTCTTTTTTTAAGTTTAAGGTATTTCTTTTTCCAGAACACCCTCTTGACTCCTAAACAACTCAAAATTTAACAATGAGACTCTAGCTATCTATTTTTCAACCACCTCAGAGATTTGAGAGAGATAAATATATATGATTCTATAGGAAGTGCAGGGCCAGCAGCTTCCAAAACTAAGAAATGACATACCAGTGGCTGCCTGGACAGTTCCCATTTTTTTCTCCATACATTGCAGCATTAATCTTCAGCCATTTGGCCCCGTTTCTCTGACAGACATTGATTGTAGAGCAGGAATTATGAAGGACGTGCCTACCCTGTCTTGGCAGAGCTAGGCTGTTGACTTACCTGCCTCCAAGTTTTGTCCTTTTTGGACAGCATTCTGTCCACAGTTGAAGCAAGAGGTTTTCTTTCCAAGAGATAGGCTTGCCACTAAATCAACCATATCACACTAGAGATTCTTCAATGCTCATCTTCTACTTGGAGTAGAATAGGGGGTGCTGTAAGGAGCTGACATGTCTCGATATCAAAAAATATTAAGAAAATTTCTTTGAATGCCATATTCTGCAGATCTCTTGAGGTTTTTGAAGACACCTTATCTATCTTTGATATTTAGATAAGCAACTATTACTTGTCTCTTAGCAACTTGATTTCTGAGTAGGTTAGAAAATAACTGTGATAGACTGTCATAGTAACTAACAAAATGACATGCTTGCATGACTATTAGTTTGCATTTTTTAATTATCCTAAACAGTTTATGAAATTGGTAGCAAAAGGCTAAAACTTCACATTTCATTTTTAAGCATTACTAGGTAGAATACCTTTAAGAAGCATTACCCTTAATTTTGTATCAATATACAAAGATCAATACCAATGTGGCCAAATATAATCTTAATTTTGTATCAATATACAAAGATCAATACCTTTGTAGCCCAATACAGTCTTAATTTTGCATTAATATACAAGGATCAGTACCATTGTGGCCATATATGATCTTAATTTTGTATCAATATACAAAGATCAATACCGATGTCATCCAATATAATATTAATTTTGCATTAATATACAATGATCAATACCAATTTAGCCAAATATAATATTAATTTTGTATCAATATACAAAGATATCAGGCCATATTCAATAATCTGTCCTTTTTTCTTGATCTTTTCTATACTATGTCTATGTCCCATTTTTTCTCAAGTCTGTTCACTCCTACATAGGAGAGAAAGGATACAGAAAAGAAAAAGAGAGAGGTCCCTGGGTCTAACCTCCAAAACCCATTTAACACCCCCATTTAACAGCTTGTAGTCTCTTCCCCTAAATAACAAAATTTTTTATTATTCATCAAATGACCAAAGGAGGGGGGGAACAGGAACACCCTCCCCACCTTCTGGGGATGGAACGTTGTTCTCTTAAAAATGACTTCCTGCTGATTTGGGACATAGTAAACCTGTTTGGGGCCCACATAAAAATGGAAAAATGGTTAAAAATGCTAATAGAATCATTTGATGTTCAGTCCTCTTGTGCTCAGCTATTTAAATGTCCTAAGAAGTTTGTGGACAGAAGCTGATCTTCAGGGCTTTACTGGAGTTCTGGCTGGAGCAGTCTGTGGAGCTGAACAATCTTAGCAATTTTGAGTTGTGGTAGTTGTAGACTTTTGAGGAAACAGCTATTGAGGAAGTCTGCAAGGCTGGATCGTCTGGGCCACTTGTCTTCTTTGTTGTCAGATCTATTTTCTGCTGAGGTTTCCATTGTCCTGTTGTCCCTGGATTCCTTGAATGGATGCTTTAAATCTCCTGGAAAGATAAGAAAAGAGCCCTGCCCTAATCCTAACTCTGAGACAATTACCTTTTTTTGGGGTAGGGTCAGGTAATTTTTTCCTGGACCAAATTTGGTTTTTTGTCAATATATAAATATTATCTTTCAATCCGGATTAAAGAAGAAATTATTTTGATATTTTGGAACTAAACAAACCTTTAGTGTATATATTTTGAGATCTCAAAGGACAATTTGTTTGAATTTCAGCATGCCTTTTGTAAGTAGCTTTTAAACTTAAATCCTTCCAAATCCTATGTGCCTGTCTCTGCATTCTAAGTATTAGAATCAAAGACATGTGGTTCCCAACTGATGGGATTAAAGATTTGCTCCACTACCTTGGGATTGAAGTTTTTCTCTATTTAGAGATTGTTTTGTATCAGGCTGACCTTGAACTCTGAGATCTGCCTGTTTCTGTCTCTAGTGTGTTGGGATTAAGGGTGTATTCTTCTGGAATGATGGGATTAAGGGTGTGCACCATCACCACCCTGTTCCTTGTAACTCTAGAATTTATAAGACAACTAACTCTATAGTGATCCTCCTGTCTCTGCTGAAGTTAAAGGCATGGGCTAACACCACACATTTCATGTATTTTACCTTAGCTCTAAGTTTTTTCAACTCTTGGAGGTTTATAAAACCAGGTTGATCATATCATGCTGGTCATTGATGTACTTCATAGGCATCATAGTTGGGTAAGACTGGTGGTTGCTTCCCTCATCTGGAAGCTTCCATGGAGGCTTCTGATACAATGAAAGCTTGTCCTCAGAGAGGAGGCTTTAAGGTCAGTTTCAGGTGAGGGTATCTTGTCCCTGTTTCTAAAGTGCATGGAATTTCAACAATGAGGCCTTACCTCCCTCATCAGAGGGAGTGGAAAACCAAGGGTAATAACTATAGGCTGTATGTTTTTGAGAATATCTTGGACAGCCCTTATCAAAAACTCAAAGAGGGCTTCTCATGTCTGTTGCTAGAGCTTTGCTGGTGATTTTTGGTATAGCTACTATTTAAATATTTTCTTTAAAATAGACCTATTTCTTTGTGTTGTTACATGGCATACACAGCAACATATAAAAACATTAAAATTTTAAGTCAAAAGAAGATCCAAGCCAGAGAGTGTGGGTCAAAGTCACAGGACATTAAGCCAGGGTCATTATATTTGTCTATGGTTCAAGAAAGATTGCTCATTTCTTACAATATGAAAGTGACATCTTTATCTGACATAGCATTAGCTCTTTTATACTGGTGATCTGATATATAAAAGTGATGGGGAGAAGCAAGAGATACTTCCTCTATTCTCCATCACCACTCAGGAACTCACATGAAAGCCATGTTATTTAACCCTTGGTTCATCTGTTCCAATACATTTTCACCAACATGAACTTTATGGGTTACTAAGCATGCCATCATTTATTGCTCTGGCTTACATATTAATGTCTGATTGTTATTCCTCTAAAAGCCACAAATAAACTGATAACACATTCTTTTCTAACATGATTGCTGTAGCACTGAAGAACACTGATTACTTAACAGTGCTACTAAACCCCACATTTCTTTAATCATATGTTCTTGTACCCAGAGGCCCCTAATCATGTTAATGTATGGTGTAGGTGATGCCACAATTGGATTCAGACACCACAGGGCAAAAAGCCTCCATTAATATCAATGTGCTCATGTCAGGGATCAGAAGAACTGACATATCCAGAAGTGATATGGCATCCACTAGATACAGTAATTTTCCATAATAATAGAATCTGAATCCACTATATGCAGACATTTTACCGACTTTAGTCACTGGAAGAGACATCTAGCTTAGTAATGCTAGTTGTGACAGATAACAAATATACTCCCAGTGCTATTCACTCCATCCAGACATGTAGAGTATTTCTCTAATGCAACAACAAAAGGCTTCCAATTGTCCTCTCTTGGTAAAGTAACATGAATATAGAGGTCACTTATAGGAGACTGCGAACTAGTAAATGTAACTTCTTTCTGTTCAAACATCCCATAATACACTAAGTAGATCACAGATTCCAAAACCATGTGGGTGAAGGTACTTTAGGAAGTTTACAATGTCATCTTTCATGACACATGCAATCTAGGTGTTTCCTCTCAATGGTTATATTCACACAATAAGCAAGTTTATAATTAATTTGTTTTCCTTACACTGATATCATTAGTAATACAATCTTAGCATGTTAACATGAACTAGCCCTGTCCAATTGACCTAGGTGACTTTGGGTAACTGCTACTTGCTCATAGACATGATATAGAAATGATAAAGAAAAAGGTACAGATTATTGAATATGCTCTTATATCTTTGTATATTGATACAAAATTAAGGTTAACTCTTTTTAAGGTATTGTATCTACGTAATGTTTAAAGTTGCAATGTAAAGTTTTTGCCTTTTGATAATAACTGTCAAAACTGTTTTAGATATTTAAGAAATGCAAAATAATAGTCATTCAAACTTGTCATTTTGTTACGTACTAGTGGTGTGTATCATAAATGCTTTCTAAGTTAACAAAAATGAAATTGCTACGAGACAAGCACTTAGTCCTGATTCAATCTGATGTGCAGAGTGGTTTGGTACTGGGAGGGGACAGGTACATATGTGGGAAGTGGATGGGAAGGTGAAACTGGAGGAAAGGAGCCGGGGGATGGTGGTTGGAATGTAAAATAAAAATATAAATAAATTTTTACAAAGTGGACAAGCGTATTCAAAAGAATGAGAAAAAGTAAAATGTAGGGTGAGAAATATATGCATTTTTAATGCATTTGAAAGTTTTACATTAAACAATGACTGGTCCAGCTTGAGACTCATTCCTGAGAAGTAGCCCACCCCTGACTCTACCTGGAGGCCAGGACCCAGAGACTGGATAGCTCATAGACCTAGGGTACAACCAAGTATTACTGACAAAACATAAGTCAATCAAGTGATTCCTAGTGATATTCTGCTATACTCATAGATTGGTGTCTAAACCAGTTCTCTCCAGAGACATTTCACCCAGCAACTGATGGAAACAGATGAGGAGGCCCACAGCCAAATATTAGGCAGATCTTGGGGACATCTTCCTAGAGCTTCCATCCTCTATGGAAGAGGGGGCTGAAGGATTAAAGGAGCCAGAGGAGTTGAGAGCACCACAAGAACACCTACAGATTCAACTCACCTGGGCTTGTAAGAGCACCGAGAGACTGAACTGTCAACAGGGAGCCTGCATAAGACTTACATGTTTTCTGCACATATGTTACAGTTATGTAGCTTGATCATTTTGTGAGAGTCCTAACAGAGGAAAAAAGAGATGTATCTAACTCTGTTGCTTGCTTTTCAGATCCTTTCCTTTAACTGGGTTGCTTCATGCTAACTTAACAGGAGAAGAGGTGCCTAGTCTTACTGTAACTTGACATGCCCTGGGTGGTTGATATACAAAAGAGGTCTGCCCTTTTCTGAATAAAAACAGAGTAGTGGCTGGGATGGTGGAAGAAGGGAGGGACTGGGAAGAGAGGACAGAGGGAAACCTGGTCAGAATGGAAACAAAGAAAGAAAGAGAGAGAGAGAGAGAGAGAGAGAGAGAAAGGAAGGAAGGAAGGAAGGAAGCAAGGAAGGAAGGAAAGAAAATTTGCACTAAAGCATATAGCTGTATCTACTTCTGTGTCAATGTTTTGAAACTTAATATTTGAGGTGGAGTGCCCAAATATGATTTGAATCCATTAAACACACTGTTGGAAAGAAAAGGTAAAGATATTTCAATGGCCTTTCAGATAATTCTGAGTATTTACTTTTACCTAAAATTAGATTATAGTCATCAGGAAGAGGAAGCTGTGAATGCTACATTTTTCACACACCATCCAATTATTCATAAACACTATGCTTACAACAGAGGAAGGCTTTGTCAATTCCCATGAGTCTGAAGCACTGGAGTCGTTGACAGCCCTGTACCATATCAACTTTACATATTCATCAAGGGCTACATCTGGCCCTCACATACTTAGGGCTTCCTAAACTCACCAAATATATAGAATATATTATTCATAATCCTTAGAGTATGCAAATAGCTATGATACATAGATGATATAAAGATAGATGATAGATGATAGATAGATACACAGATAGATAGACAGTCAGACAGACAGGTAGGTATATATTGGTTAGAATAAACTAGGTCACATTAAGCACAATCTTCATCACACCTTCAAATCATTAACATGTTTCATCTCTATGTTCAACACATCTTGTGGGAGAGTTCAAGTGTTAGAACTACTCTGTTGAGTACTTCATAATTTTTGTAAAATATTTTCCTTGTTATGAGAAAAAGGCCTTAGGCTTTATCATAACATATCTAAAAAATGGGTGTTCAGGTATACATACATAACACATACATACATACATACATACATACATACATACATACATACATGTGTGTGTATATAATATACATGCATACATATATTAATATGTGTGCACATACTAATATATATGTATATAATTGCAGTGAATTTTCCTAAACTGAAGATGTTTGTATTATTATTTCACTAAGCAGATAATAGTGGATAACAGTCTTAGTACTTACTGACTTGTCCATAGTACAAACCATATAGGTTTTTGTCTCTCAAGGTATCGATTTTCTTTATATCTGTCATGAAAGTTAGGCCTTTCTTTGAACTTTATGTAAATGAAAGAATGATTCTATTTATTTATATCTGGCATTTTCTATATTAACGAATATAATTTATTCTGTTTATAGTTGTTTATTTCCATATTCATTTATATCTAGTATTTAAATTAGTGACTATAACCAAATTTGTGTATAGATTTCTCTTTGGTTCTAGTTTTTAGCAATTTTAAGTAGCAACATTGACATTCTAGTGTATAGATTTTAATGATTGTATGCACATAATTCTGTTACTTATTTCCTAGAAGCAGAATGATTGTGTCATATAGTGAACACACATTTACCTTTAATCAAAATCAACCCACTATATCCTATTTAGAACAGAATGACCTGGGCATACTTTTTTTGAGGCACCTTCCTGGTTGAGTACACTAATTACTTCCACTGAAGAATTGGATAAGTCTTGATAGAAACATTTGCCCAACTTTCACAAATGACATAAAGGACCCTTATTTTACTGTTGTTTAAAAGTGATTTCAAATACTTATTCAAGCACTGAAAGAAGAGCCAGTTGGAGTGCTACAGTGATCAAGTGTGAAGGGAAGATTTCACAGTGTCAGATATAAGTGTGATTAGGTGAGTCAGGCTACATGATTGAGTGAAAAATCTTTGTAGTATCAGTAATGAAATATAATAAATGAGAGACAAACATAAGAACATAGCATAAAACATATAATGGGTGGACAGATAATTACTTTTTTTCCCTTTTTGATAATTTATTTTTCCATGAGGAATGATTTGATGTATCCTTAAAAACATGTGTTACCATAAGAAAAAAAGTGAATCTTCATTATGGTTTGTCTTCATTACTTTTTATTGCTTTGAAGACTTTATGATCAAGGAAACTTGTAGAAATAGAATTTATTTGAAACTTATAGTTCCAAGGGTGAGCCCATGACCATCAAGGCAGGGAACACGGCAACAGGTAGGTAAGCATGATATGGGAGTAGTAGTTGAGAGCATGCATCTTGATTCATAAACAAGAGTTCCTGTAGAAAAAAAATAAGTAATTAAATTGTTTAACCAGTATTTGTATTATCTTCAATTAGTTTGGCGGCTGTTAATCCTTAACCCAGCATTATAAAAGAATACACACAGACACCACATGGACCTTAACAAGCCTAGTCCTGGGTTGTGCAATCCTAAACCATCTAAGCTAGCTCATAATTCTTTTACCTAAATATAACCTCATATATACATATGTGCCTTTGGACTGTTATTCTCCACACTAAGCTGATGTTCCAGGCCACATGGAAGGATCTTCTTTAATCTACCCCATGGCATGTCTTCCTTGTTTTCTCCTGGCTTCTCTCCAGCAAACTTCTTTTTCCCAAGATGCTCCCTGTCTCTCAAAAAGCCCACACACCTTAGTCCTGCCTACCTGTGTCTTTGCCCAATCTCCAGGCCTCAGCATTTATTTAACTAATCAGAGTCAATTAAGTAACAGACAGCAAACAGGACCAATCAACATTTAGAATGCTTAACATCACCCCATCATTTCCCTCCTTTTGTCTAATAAAAAGAGTAAATTTTTTAACTCATATAGTAAAAACAACAACAACAAATATGAAACAATCAAGAAAACTATATAAAAGGTACATATATAATGTTTAGTCTATTTCTATCAGGCAATCTTGAAGAAAAAAAATCATCTATCTATATTGGTGTGTCTAAAGTTCTAAATGTAAATATTTTCTATCATATCTTATATTTCCTTTTAAATATTAAATAACTCGATTTACAGCTATTATGTCTTCAACCCCATCAAAGACTTAAGAAGGAATAAAGTTATTATTTGAGTGAATCAGAGGACAGAAGACCAGCTTCCAAAAAGAAAAAAATGACAGTTTGCTGGCCAGACAGTCCCAAATATCTCTCCATACCATTGGAGCATCATCTTCAGCCTTCTGGCCAAGCATATCTCACAGACATAATTGTGCAGCAGGAAACAAGATTTTTCCATTCTGTCTCTGCAGAATCAGGACATCAACTTACCTGCATTTAAGCTCTGGTCTTTCTTTGGACTGTATATAGCCTGTTGAGAAAGTAGGGACATTTTTGTCCAGTAGGAATTATCTCCTGATGGGAGATTTCTTTTTGATGCTCATTGTTTTCTTCCAAGTCAAATGGTAGCTGCCAGAACTGACTGTCTTCAAATCAAACAATTCTTGTATTTTTCCTTTATTTTTTATTTCTTCAAGTTACATCTCAATTGCAGTCCCCTCCCTATTCCCCCTCCAGTCCCACCCTCCCACCCTCAACCCCCAATCCTGTTCCCTTTTTTTTTTTCTTTTAAGTTTAAGGTATATCTTATTTCCCCCTACAGTTTCCCCTTTCAGTCCAACAAATGGCTCTTTCTCTTATAATAATAAATACAATACAGTACAACAGAGGTAATTAGGCCACAGTTATGAGGGTTATATGGCTTAACGTACATTCCCAATGACCAGTCCATATGTATTTGGTACCTGACTTTAACATTCTACTATCTAACCATCTCCATGAGTTTAAAGGTCTATATCTGACTCAACATTCATACTAATTGCAAAACAATTTTAAAAGTATCTTCTTAGATGTATAACACTCTCTTGACTCCTAAACAACTCAAAATTTAATTATGAGACTCGATCTATCTGTTCTTCAATCACCTCAGAGACCTGAGAGGGATAAATATATCTGATTTTATAGGAAGTACAGGGTCTGCAGCTTCCCAAACTAAGAAATGACATACCAGTGGCAGCCTGGACAGTTCCCATTTTCTCTCCATACATTACAGCATCGCTCTTCAGTTGTTTGGCCCCACTTCTCTGACAGACATTGATTGTAGAGCAGGGGTTATGAAGGACTTACCTACCCTGTCTTGGCAGAGCTAGGCTGTCTACTTACCTGCTTCCAGGTTTTGTCCTTTTTGGACAGCAGTCTGTCTACAGTTGGAGCAAGGGGCTTTTCCTACCAAGAGATAGGCTTGCGACTAATTCAATCATCTCCCACTGGAGATTCTTCGATGCTCATCTTCTACTTGGAGGAGAATGGGGGGGGGCTGTCAGGAGTTGATATGTCATGATATAAAAAATCTAAAGTTACGAAAACATCTTTGAATGCCATATTCTGCAGATCTCTTGAGGTTTTTGAAGAGGCCCTATCTATCTCTTATATTAGGGTAAGCAGATGTTGCTTGTCTCTTAGCAGATTTATTTCTGATTAGATTAGCAAGTAACTATAATAGGCTGTCATAGTACCTAACAGAATGACCGGCTTGCATAACCATTAGTTTGCATTTCTTAATTATCCTAAACAGTTTATGACAATTAGTAGTAAAAGGCCAAAACATCACATTTCATTTTTTGTCTTTACCTCCTAACCCTTCCATCCCATTTCTCTCGGTGGGGTGTCCTTATATAACAGTCCCTCATCTCAGTTGAGAGGTCGCATGAGGGCCAAGAACCTCTTCATTCGTTGGGGATCTACGAAGCAGTACCATCAGTGAAAAGTGTCTTGTTGCACGGGAGAGAGAACTACTAAACAAACAAATCAATAAGCATACAATAGATAAAAAAGACTAAAAAATAGAAAAAATATAACTAATATATACAGAATAAAAGTTAACAATAAGAACTCTATGTCCAAGTTCCCTTTGGTGTATTAGTTGTAGTATTGATACCTTCTACTATATAGCTAAAATCCTACAATAAGTGAATAGATGCCATATGGGTCCTTCTCAGTCTGGGTTAGTTCACTCAGGATGAGCTTTTCTAGTTCATTCCATTTGGCTTCAAATTGCATAATTTCATTGTTCCTGATAGCTGAATAAAATTCCATTGTGTAGATGTACCACAGTTTTTTAATCCATTCTTCGATTAAGGGACATCTGAGTTGTTTCCAGTTTCTAGCTATTACAAATAAGGCTGCTATAAATATAGATGAGGAAACTTCCTTATGATTCCGTGAAGAGGCATTTGGGTGTATACCCAGAGTGGTATGGCTGTGTCCTGAGGCAGAGCTATTCCAAGTTTTCTAAGATATCACCAGACTGACCTCCATAGTGGTTGCACAAGCCTGCATTCCAACCAGCAATGGAGTAGGGTATCCCTTTCTCCACACCCTCACCAGCATGTGCTGTCATTTGAGTTTTTGATCCTAGCCATTCTGACAGGTGTGAGATGGAATCTCAGAGTCGTCTTGAGTTGCATTTCTCTGATGATTAAGGATGTTGAGCATTTCTTCAAGTGTCTCTAAGCCATTAGGGATTCCTCCTTTGTGAATTCTCTATTTAGCTCTGTCCCCCATTTTTTGATTGGATTATTTGGTTTCTTGGCATTTAATTTCTTGAGTTCCTTGTAGATTTTTGATATTAGCCCTCTATCAGATGTGGGGTTGGTGAAGATTTTCTCCCAGTCTGTAGGCTGCGGTTTTGTTCAAATGACAGTGTCCTTTGCCTTACAGAAGCTTTTCAGTTTCATGAGGTCCCATTTATTGATTGTTGATCTCCAGTCCTGAGCTGTTGGTGTTCTGTTCAGGAAGTTGTCGCCTGTGCCAATTAGTTCGAGGGTTTCTCCCACTTTATCTTCCAGTAGATTTAGTGTGACCTGCCTTATGTTAAGGTCTTTGATCCACTTGGACTTAAGTTTTGTACAAGGTGATAAGTATGGGTCTAACTTCATTCTTTTATAAATGGACATCCAGTTGGACAAGCACCATTTGTTGAAGATGCTGTCCTTCTTCCATTGTGCCATTTTGGCTTCTTTGTCAAAAATTAGGTGGCCATAATTGTGTGGGTCTATTTCTGGATCTTCAATTCGATTCCATTGATCTACTGGTCTGTGTCTATACCAATACCATGCTGTTTTTACAACTATTGCTCTGTAGTACAGCTTGAAATCTGGGATGGTGATACCTCCAGATGTTTTTTTTATTGTACAGGATTGATTTAGCTATTCTGGGCTTTTTGTTGTTCCATACGAAATTGAGACTAGCTCTTTCCAAGCCTATAAAAAATTGTGTTGGCATTTTGATAGGAATTGCATTGAATCTATATATTGCTTTTGATAGGATGGCCATTTTTATTATGTTGATCCTACCTATCCATGAGCATGGGAGATCTTTCCATCTTCTAAAGGCCTGTTCCATTTCTTTCTTCAAGGGCTTGAAGTTCTTGCTATACAGATCCTTTACTTGCTTGGTTAGAGTTACCCCAGGTATTTTATGTTGTTTGTGGCTATTGTGAAGGGGGTTGTTTCCCTTATTTCTTTCTCAGCCCATTTGTTTGTTGTATAAAGAAGGGATTCTGATTTTTTTGAATTAATTTTGTATCCAGCCACTTTGCTGAAGGTGTTTATCAGCTGTAAGAGTACTCTGGTGGAATTTTTGGGGTCTCTTATGTATACTATCATATCAACTGCAAATAGGGATAATTTGACCTCTTCATTTCTGATGTTTATCCCCTGATGTCCTTTACTTGTCTTATTGCTCTAGCAAGAACTTCAAGTACTATATTGAAGAGATATGGTGAAAGTGGACATCCTTATCTTGTCTCTGAGTTTAGAGGAAATACTTCAAGTTTCTCTCCATTTATTTTGATGTTGGCCACTGGCCTGCTGTATATTGCCTTTATTATTTCTAGGTACGGCCCTTGTATACCCGTTCTCTACAGAACTTTTAGCATGAAGGGGTGTTGGATTTTGTCAAATGCTTCTTCTGCATCTAGCGATATTATCATGTGTTTTTTTTTCTTTCATCTTGTTTATATGGTGAATGACGTTGATAGATTTTCATATGTTGAACCATTCCTGCATCCCTGGGATGAAGCCTACTTGATCATGGTGTATGATACTTTTGATGTGTTCTTGAATTCGGTTTGCTAGTATTTTATTAAGTATTTTTGCATCTATGTTCATGAGGGAGATTGGTCTGAAGTTCTCTTTCTTTGTTGGGTCTTTGTGTGGTTTAGGAATCAGGGTGATTGTAGCCTCGTAGAATGAGTTTGACAATGTTCTTTCAGATTCTATTTGGTAAAAGAGTTTGAAAAGTATTGGTGTTAGCTCCTCTTTGAAGGTACGGTAGAATTCCGTGCTAAAGCCATCTGGCCCTGGGCTTTTTTTGGTAGGGAGATTTTTAATGACTGTTTCTGTTTCCTTAGGGGTTATAGGGCTGTTTAATCTGTTTATTTGATCTTGATTTAGCTTCGGTAGGTGGAATCTATCAAGAAAATTGTCCATTTCACTTAAGTTTTCAAATTTGGTGGAGTATAGATTTTTAAAGTAGGATCCAAATATTCTCTGGATTTCCTCAGTGTCTGTTGTTATTTCACCCTTTTCATTTCTGATTTTGTTGATTTGTGTTTTCTCCCTCTGTCTTTTAGTTAATTTGGCTAAGGGTCTGTCTATTTTGTTGATTTTCTCGAAGAACCAACTCTTGGTTTCATTGATTCTTTGTATAGTTCTTTTTGTTTCGAAGTTGTTGATTTCAGCCCTAAGTTTGATGATCTCCTGCCTTCTGCTCCTCTTGGGAGTGTTTGCTTCTTTTTTTTTTCCAATTCACCCGGTTTAGCTGTTAATTCGCTAATATGAGCTGTCACAATTTTCTTTTTGAAGGCACTTAGCGCTATGAAATTTCCTTGTAGCACAGCTTTCAATGTGTCCCATAGGTTTGGGTATGTTGTGCCTTCATTTTCCTTGGATTTTAAGAAGTCTTTGATTTCCTTCTTTATTTCTTCCCTGACCCAGTGGTCCTCTAGTAAAGGGTTGTTCAATTTCCATGTGAGTGTAGACTGTCTGTTGATTCTTTTGCTATTGAAGTCCAGCTTTATTCCATGGTGGTCTGATAAGATACAAGGGGTTATTTCAATTTTCTTGTATCTGTTGAGGCTATCTTTGTGTCCAACTATATGGTCGATTTTGGAGAAGGTTCCGTGAGGTGCTGAGAAGAAGGTGTATTCTTTTGTGTTTGGGTGAAACGTTCTGTAGATATCTGTTATGTCCATTTGTTTCATGATCTCTGTTAGACTCAATATTTCTCTGTTTGGCTTCTGTCTTGATGATCTGTCCATAGTTGTGAGTGGGGTGTTGAAGTCTCCCACTATGAAAGTGTTTCGATCGATGTGCAATTTAAGTTTTAGAAGCGTTTCTTTTATAAATGTAGGTGCCTTTGTATTTGGGGCATAGATGTTCAATATTGAGATGACCTCTTGGTGTATATTTCCTTTAATGAGTATGTAATCCCCTTCTCTGTTTTTTTTTATTAACTTCAATTGGAAGTCTATTTTGTTTGATATTAGGGTGGCTTCTCCAGCTTGTTTCCTGGGTCCATTTGCTTGGAAGACCTTTTCCCAGCCCTTTACTCTGAGGTAGTGTTTATCTTCAATAGTGAGATGTGTTTCTTGTATACAGCACAAAGATGGGTCTTGTTTACGGATCCAGTCTGTAAGTCTGTGTCTTTTTATTGGCGAGTTGAGTCCATTGATATTGATGGATATTAGTGACCAGGGGTTGTTATTTCCCATTATTTTTATATAGTTGGCTGTCTTGTGTTTCTCTTTTGTTTAGTTGCTGTGGAGGTTTCTATTTCCTCTGTTTTCTTGGGTGTAGTTATCTTCTCTGTGTTGGAATTTTCTTTCTAGGATCTTCTGTAGGGCTGGGTTTGTGAGGAGATATTGTTTGAATTTGATTTTGTCATGGAATATCTTGTTTTCTCCTTCTATGTTGATAGAGAGTTTTGCTGGGTATAGTAGTCTGGCTGGGCACCCATGTTCTCTCAGGGCTTGTAGGACATCCGTCCAGGCCCTTCTAGCTTTTAAAGTTTCTGAGGAGAAGTCAGGTGTGATTCTGATAGGTCTGCCATTGTATGTGACTTGGCCTTTTTCTCTTACAGCTTTTAATATCCTTTCTTTGTTCTCTACATTTGGAATTTCTATTATTATGTGGCGAGAGGAGTTTCTTTTCTGACCTAATCTGTTTGGTGTTCTGTAAGCCTCTTGGATTTTTACTGGCATCTCTTTCTTTAGGTTTGGGAAGTTTTCTTCTATGATTTTGTTGAAGATATTTCCTGGACCATGGAGTCGGGAGGCTTCTCTTTCCTCTATGCCTATAATTCTTAGGTTCCGTCTTTTCATTGAGTCCTTGATTTCTTGGATGTTGTGGGTGAGAGATTTTTTAGTCTTCTCATTTTCTTTGGATGTTGTACTGATTTCTTCCTTCAAATCTTCCATGCCTGAGATCCTGTCTTCCATCTCTTGCATCCTATTTTTCATACTCACATCCGTAGTTCCTGTTCTCTTCTCTTGATTCTCCATTTCCTCTTTTAACTCTGACTGTGTTTTCTTTCTTGTTTCCATTTCTATTTTCATGTCTTGAATGGTAGTGTTCGTTTTGTACATTTCCTTCTCCAGTTTGCTTGTTTTTGTCTGGAGATCTTTCATTGCTTTATCCTTTTCCTGTTCAAGCTGGGTCACCTTGGCTTGGAGCTCTTTAATGATGTTATTCATTGTTTTGACTTGTAGAATTGTGGCTTCTTTGAATTCCTTCATAGTTTTAAGTTCTTCTTGAAGGGAATTTATCACTTTCCATAATGTAGAATTGTCATCGTTTTCATGTGTTTCAGTTGTGGTGAGGTGGTTTGGGCTCGACGGAATAGCGTTGCTTTCTTTTGTTGGAGACATTTCGCTCAGGTTTTTTTTTTTTTTGTCTCTGTCCTCTGGCCATGTGGAATTTTTCTTTTTTTTTTTTGCTGTCTTCTGGATTTGGGTCCAAAGGGGGCACTGTGGTGTAGGAATTGCCTTACTCCACCCCTATAAGGTGAGTCATTCAGTCCCGCCTCCCAGGTGGGGACCTAATTAATTCAGGTGGCGGAGCTGTGCACAGGTAAGCTCTGATTCCCCGCTGGAAGGGCCCTTACTAGTACAAAAGTTTGATATATTACAGTTTCAAATATCTCACAGTTTTCCCAGGGTTGGTTCCTGTAGGGGGTAAATCTGCCGATCAGCTCCAATAGCCTTGCTGCTCCCGAGGCTTGGAAGCTGGCCAGTGACATCACAGACTGGGATCTGAAGGATCTTTGCAGTGGAGCTACTTCACTTCCAAGGGTCGCAACCTTTCCCAGATAATTGGATAATCTGTGTGAGACCTGGGAGTGCCCAGCAGTGTGGGCATTATCTCTGCATGGTTTCTGAATCTGCTGGCTGGGTGTTAGGTTGGAACTTACCAGGGATTTCTCCTTTTGGAGGGATGGGCTATCCCGATTCCTGGGTCCAGAGGCTTCCTAGCGTGTCTGAGAGTTGGAAGGGGCGTCCTGCCCAGGCATCTTCCATGGTCCCTGTGTAGCTGGGTGAGATTTAGAAGGGGTCATGCCCTTTATACAGCGTCCTGCAACACTTGCCGTCTTGTGACTGTTGACCCCGAAATCAAAATACGTCCGCGCCGGCTGCTGCCATCTTGGATCCCCCAAACAATTCTTAAAATAATAATATCTTTAAATGCCATTTTCTGTACATCTCTGAGGGTTTGGAGGATCTCTATTCATTTATAAATCTATCTATCTATCATTGAATAAGCAAATAGTAGTAAAATTCTATCAAAATTAATCTTATTTTTTATCAATATACAAAATTTTATACCAAAGTATCAAAAGATAACCTTATTTTAAGACTAACAATAGTTTTAAGTTTCAGAGCAGATTCAATAATCTATCCTTATATCTTATCATTTCTATATTATATACATATATTACCATTCTTTTTCTTTTTTTAAGTCTTTCTTCCCTATATAAGAGAGAAAGAAGGATAGAGAAAAGAAAAAGAAATTGAAAAGTCCTTGAGTCTAACCTCATATACCTTGCTTACTAAGACCATTTAACAATTTGTAACTAATTCCCCTAAATAACATCTGTAACATATCAAATGACCAAAGTATTGTCCCCCCACCTTTTGGGAATGGCGTATCACTCTCTTAAAATTGCTTCCTGCTGAATTAGGATGTAGAAAACTATTTGGGACCCAAATAAAATGGAAAAAAATGACTAAGTAATTTAATAGTAACATTTATTGTCCAGTCTCTATGTACTCAGCAATTTAAATGTCCTGAGCAGTTTGTAGTTTGTTGAACTTTGGGTGGGAAAGTTCAGGGCTTCATTGAAGTCCTGTCTGGAACAGTCTGTAAGCTTTACCATCTGGGCCTCTTTTGTGTTCTTTGGTGTTTGGCCCCTTTGCTCTGAAAATATATAATTGCTTACAATTAACATATCTCTCTATTTTTTTTCTTTTGAGACAGGATTTCTCTGTATATCCTTGTCTTGGATTTACTTTGTAGACCAGGCTGACCATTGTGAAGGTCAGAGATCCACCTGTCTTTATCTCTCAAATGCAGGGATTAAAGGCAAGCGCCATTACACCCAATGATTAAGATATTTTCCCTAGGGTCTAATATCTCTCTTGAAACCAGATTTCTAGTGGGTGTCCCACATCTAAGGAGACTGGCTTGTGACCCCTTTCTCTTTATATCTTTAAAAACCTCTTATAGTTTAGTATTGCTAAACGATAAAAAATATCCCTTTTACCAATCCTGATATAGGAAAATCAAGGACATCTAAACAAAATTCAATCAAAGAAACAACATGCCAAAAGCCGTGGTCTAATTGTCATCCTATGTTGTAATTAAAGTTGTGTTTATTATTCCTGAAATCTAGCTTTGACTGTATATCCTTCCTTGGTGGGCCTTTTCCAGATACTCTTGATAAGCACTCAGGCATTTGTGAGCTCACACTGTCATCTTTTGTATCAGAACAGGCCTCCTTCCTTCCGCTGTTGTTATTATCAGCAACTTAGCATTCCATCTGTAAACTTTCTCCCTTACAGATATCCTTAAGCCTGTCCTAGTCAAATCTTTCTCAAAAAGTATACATAGAACCACAATTGTCAGTGCAAAAACCATCTGTATGTTAAGAGAAACAAACTCAATTGGAATCCAAATATATTGAGACATGAACTTCTCCGTTTTGATTTAGGTGGTTAATTTCATTCTCAAACTCTGTTTTGAAGGTTGTCTGTTATTTAGCATACTAAAGAGAGCTAAGTTTCCACCTTTGCTGTAAGACAGTAAAGGGAGCCTCTCTTTTAAAATGCATTTCTCCCGGGGAACTGCATGAGCTGTTTTACCTAGTGACCAGTCTCAGTGTTAGCCATGGGAATTCAGACACCCTCTGTGGTGTTTCACTCTCAGCTAGGGGACCTCACATTCACTCCACAGTGACTAATCTCATTCACCTACTACTCAAATGCACTGCTCCATTGGTAGGTGTCATCTTGGATCCTCGGTTTGGTTCCCTGTTCTTTGGCTAGGAAATTACTTTTTATCAGAGCCTTCTCAGGCTGTAAGCATGGATTCTAACTGCCATATGCTGGGGGCCATAGGTTGAAAAAAAAACAACTAATTAAACTATTTACTCAGTATTTATATTATCTTTAATTGGTTTGGTGGTGTTAATCCTTAATCTGTCATTATAAATGAATACACATAGACGTCATGTAGATTTTAACAAGCCTAGGCCTGAATTGTGCAATCCTAGTCCATCTAAGCTAGCTCATAATTCTATTATCCAAATATGACCCCATATATACACATATCCCTTTGGACTATTATTCTCCACACTAAGCTGATGTTCCAGGCCACTTGGAAGGATCTTCTTTAATCTACGCCATGACATGTTTTCCTTATGTGCTCCTGGCTTCTCTTCAGTAACCTTCTTTTTCCCAAGATGCTCCCTGTCTCTCAAAAAGCCTGCACACCTTAGTCCTGTCTACCTCTGTCTTTGCCCAATCTCCAGGCCTCAGCATTTATTTAACCAATCAGAGTCAATTAAGTAACAGACAGCAAACAGGACCAATGAACATTTAGAATGCTTACCACCACCCCATCAAGTCCCAGAGAGAACTAACTGGGAATTGACTTGCATTTTATAACCTTAAAATCTACCCCAGTGGCACACTTCCCCAACAAGGCCACATTTCCTATTTCTTTCCCAACAGTATAACCAATTAGGGACTAAGTATTCAAATGCGTGTTAAGATGGAGGTCATTTTCATTGAAACCACCAACTGCTTCGTGGAGGTCGTAACTGTTAAGACTGTTGGTGGCTTCTCTTTTGGAGTATTACATAGTACCTTGTAGTATCATGAAAGTTACTATTCCTAATCACATTATAAATATCTTCCTTATAATCACATATAAGCAAAGTCCTCATCCCTCAGCAAGAGAACTTCTCTTTGCATGATAAAGAAACCATTCCAGAAAACTACAATCAATCAAACTGGAGAGTTCTGGACCCTAGTCCAGTTAGAAACATTAAAAACAAAGCAAAACAAAACACTTCTGAACCTAAGACTCAGGGTTCATCTTAGAAGATGGGGCAAGAAGATTGTAAGAGCTAGAGGATCAGAGACTTTTCTTGACATTATGTCTACTAGCAATGTCAGAAGCTACATCTATGAAGTCTCACCACAATGACTGCTTAAACATGAGCTGAAGAAGGATGACATCAATAGCCATGACAACATAGATAGGGCAAAGTCCAGAGATGCCTCAGGCCTACACAAAAAACTACAGACAACTAAATTACTTAGACTGAGAGAGTACTTTTACAGAGTGGAACATCCCAACTGGTTATCCAATATCAAATGCGAAAACTTGAATATATCATTCAAGTAACCAGATACAGATTTAGCACATTGTATTTACATATTTAGGAATATATGCATATATACATATATATCAAGAATGAATTAGAAAAGAGATAATGAATTTGAATTTAACATCAAGAAGTAAACATCAGACTGTAGGGAATGAGGAATAGTAAGAAGGAAATCATATGTTATAATCTCAAAAAAAACAGAAATAATTTAAATATGAATAAATTGAAATCCATACTTAAGATACTGATTGAATCAAAGGAGAATTCATAAACATGCTCAGATAAATAAATATTTCCACAGAGCATGGGAAGTTAAGTTTGATAGTGTTGGACATCTCTTTACCTTGACTGTAGAATGTTTACCCCTTTAAGAAGTCATTGTATGAGGCAAAGAAGTAGTTTGGAGTATTTATGAAATATACAGAGCAATTGGTAATAATATACTAATTCAGCCATTGAAAAATCACAAACAGTGCTAATTACTATATGATAATCTCAAGGCCACTGTAATCAGATGCAATCACTTGAAAATATTTCAGAATGTGAAATTCTCTTCTTGTTAAAATTGTCAGGTAACATTATTGTCAACCTACTGAGAAATGCAGGCTAATCATTTGTATCTATAACAATCTTCTTATTTTAAACATTCTGGCACAAAAATAAACACTTTCCCAACCCAACAAAAAGAAAAGTTAAAATACATGAAATGTTTGATATAGCCTACAGTAAAAGAACTAACATGTGATCACCAGGCCTTTTGTAAATTTTTGATTTCAAATACTAATTCAAACACAGAAAGAAGATCCAGTTGGAGTGATACAGTGATCAATTATGAAGGCAAGATTTCACAGTGTCAGATATAAGTGTTATCAGGTGAGTCAGGCAACATGATTGAGGAAAAAAAAACTGTACAGTGTCACAATAAAATATAATAAATGAGACAAAACATAAAAACAGCATAAAACATATAATGGGTAGGTAGATAATTCACTCATCCTTCAGTGTCATGCCTGCCTACCTGCTGCCATGTTTCTCACCTTGATGGTCATAGGCTCACCCTCTGAAACTACAATCCCCCAAAAATTCATTGTTCTACAAGTTGCCAAAATCATAATGTCTTCAAAGTAGTAAAAAGTAATTAAGCAAACCATGTTTTTTTTCTAAAATATTTTTATCTCTAGGAATGAACAAAAAAAGTACTTGAAAGCCATGGTTCTCAACCTGTGAGTCACAAGTCAAAAGACCCTTTCACAGCAGTCGCATATCAGATTTCCTGCATATCAGATGTAAATGTCTTTACTTCCTCAGATGAGAGTCATTCCCAAAACTTTCTAGCTCTTTCTGAACTCTCACTGGCTGCTTCAACTCAGAAATTCTGGCCTAAACTCTCCAAGATGACTGATTCAATCTGACTTCTCTTGTCTTCTCTTGTCTTCTGACTGAATTACTCTACCTTACCTCACACTAATTCTTGCAATATGTTGTAAATCTTCTGTCTCCTCAACCCCAGTAAAAAACTTTTGGTAAAAATCAAACAAACAAAGAAACAAAACTCCTTCTTTTTCTCCACTGTTTGCTCTCACTTATTCTTTCTTTCCTGTCCTGTTCTCATGAGAGTTGGGAGTACCTATCCGTGACTCATTCTGTCAAATCTTTTTCTGATTTATCACTTTGTCTGCTCCTCAACTAGACATCACTTTCAAAACATGGCTGTTTCTTTATATAAAGTCATCCTACTTTCATTGCTTGGGATTAAAGGTGAGGGCTAAGGGTGTATCTGATTTCAAACTAGATTCTGTTAATAGATTGTTTCAGGTTTGCCTGAATATTTAAATAAATTTTCCCTAAAATTTATATTATAAATTCATTATATATTAAATTTTTAACGTATATTTTGTTCAGTCTTGCTATTGTTTATGTTTCCATTGACATCTAGAATTTTTTTCTTTTCTTGATTTTATATTGAAACCTAGGATCATGACTTAATGAATATTCATTAATAATATATAAAAGACATTAGTGCATAATATTAATATATGAAGATATTGATTAGTTAGTAAGTGATAGAATGCCAGCTTCACCAACATTTAAATAAGAGAATAAATATTTCAGCTAAGCATAAGTAATAAAATAAACACACAGTAGAAACTTTCCTATAACAAAATAAATATAGATTAAAAATCTTTAGAGATTCTAAGGTGGTCAAGAATCCATCACTAGAGTAAATTCAAAGTTGTCATAAGATGTGAAAAGGTGTGGGAAGAGACTTCAGAACACTGGTTATTATACACAAAACATACTTTACTGACATTGTGCTATGATGCATAGCCTTTCGAAAGGTGATCCTCAATATCATCTCACGGTTCAATGTGATATTTGAAACTAAAGTCAATATGACCTATTAACAGAATCTATCCTACAAAAAGAACTTGTGAAATTCTGCCTTAGAAAATATGTCTTTGATTTCCACTGGATAAAGCAATTTCTTCTTTACCACACTCAAAATGGTATAATGAAGGTATCAAAACCTATGAAGAAGTATAATGCTGTTGTTAACTTGTCTATATTGTATGGTTATTATGCACAGAAAGAAAAAGATTCTGTTAGGTTGTGATGCTTGTAGTTGCCTTGGAGACACAGTCTCCCTGAAGCCTATATAATACCTGTTTACTTCCATTGTTCTCTTGGCACATAAAAAAATCTCCTATGAATATATGATCAAAAGGCAATTTCTTATTCATGTGCATAGCATTTTCAGTTACAGCAAATCTGTTACAAGGTTACTAGTTATATATAATCTCAGGTAATTTCTTTATTTTAAAAAAATCATGAGTTTTGAGTCCTTAAAATGATGAATATGAATTATGTATAGAGTTACTGAGTTAATTAAGTGAGGTGCATTTGTAAGTCATATGGTTCATATATTAATATGTTACTTTATATCAATCAAAACTGTTTCTAAGGCTAAATATAGACAAACACAAATTTTCTATCTTTCTAAATTTATTTATTCTTCTCTCATATATTATACTAACTGCAGTTTCCTCTCCCTTTCTTCCCCCTACTTTCCCCACACACAACTTCCTCTTGCCCCTGGCTCCATTGCCCCTTACCTCCCTTCAGAAAAGATCAGTCCTTATAGGGACATCAACCAAACAGAACAAACAAGGTACAATAATCTTTTCCCATTCTGTAGGCTTTCATTTTATCCCATCTACAGTGTCCTTTGCCAAGTAGAAGCTTTTAAAATTCATGAGGAACCATTTATTAATCGTTGATCTTAGTACCTGTACTACTAGTGTTCTGTTCAGGAAGTTGTCTCCTGTGGTAATGTGTTCAAGGCTATTCCCCCACCTTCTCTTTTATGAGATCAGTGGCTTTATGTTGATGTCTTTTATCTATCCGCTTTAACTTGAGTTTTGTGCAGGATGATAGATAGAGATCTATTTATATTTCTCTACTAGCTGATATCCAGCTAGACCATTTCAGACCATTTGTTGAAGATGTTTCTGGAGCCTACCCCTGACACTGCCTGGAGAACCAAAACCAGTGGCCAGATGGCCCACACCTAGGAAAGAACTGAACATGTCTGGAAAAACAAAGTCAATAAAATAATCCCTAATGACTTTTTCTACTATACTTATAGACAGGATCCTAGAATAATCAGGAGAGGCTTCATTGTACAACTGATGGAAATAGATGCAGAGACCCACAGCCAAACGTTAGGTGGAATTCAGGGAGGAATTATCTTAGAAAACTCAGAATAGCTTTGCCTCAGGACCCAGCCATACCACTTCTGGGTATACACCCAAATGACTCCTCACAGAATCATAAGGAAGTTTCCCCATCTATGTTGATAGCAGCCTTATTTGTAATAGCTAGAAACTGGAAACAACCTAGATGTCCCTCAACTGAATAATGGATTAAAAAACTGTGGTACATCTACACAATGGAATATTACTCAGCTATCAGAAACAATGAAATTATGCAATTGGCAGCCAAATGGATGGAACTAGAGAAGCTCATCCTGAGGGAGCTAACCCAGACTCAGAACAATGCACATGGCATCTATTCACTTATAGTAGGATTTTAGCTATATAGTATAGGATATCTATACTACAACCAACGCACCAAAGGGAACACGGACATAGACTTTTTACTTTCATTTTTATTTATTTTTATTTATTTTCATTTGTTTGTTTTTTAGTTTTCTCTCCCTGGCAATGAGACTCTTTTCACTGGTGGTACTGCCTTGTAGGCCCCCAGTGTATGAGGAGGCTCTTGGCCCTCATATGACTTCTGAACTGGGGCAAGGGACTGTTATGTAGGGACACTCCACTCCCGAGGAGTGGGATGTAAGTGTTAGGGGGTAGAGGGTGGGAGGGTGGGACTGGGAAGGGGGGAAAGAAGACAATATGATGAAGATGTAACCTGAAGCAACAAATAAATAAATTTATTTATTAGAAAAAAAAAGATTCAGTCACCTTATCCCTTTGCCTTGTTTAATAAAGAAGCTCTTTGTGTTGGGGGAAAAAAAGATTGTAGGAGCCAGAGAGCTCAAGTATACCACAAGAAAACCCACAGGATCAACCAATCTGTACTCCTAAGGACTCACTGAGACTGAACCAACAATGAGGGAGACTGCATGGATCTAACCTAGGCCTTGTGTATACATGTTACATTGTGTAACTTGGTGTTTTTGTGGAATTCCTAACAGGTGGAGTGGGAGCATTCTCTGATTCTTTTTAATACTTTGGGGAATTTTGTCCTCTTAATGAATTGCTTTATCCACCCTTAATATGAGAGGAGGTGCCTAATCTTATTGAAACTTGATTTGCCATGTTTGGTTGATATCCCTGTGAGGCCCTCTCTTTTTTGAAAGGAAAGAGAAAAGGAGTGGATACAGAGGGAGGAGATAGGGATGGATGTATGGAGATTAAACTGTAACCAATATAATATAAAAGAGAATAAATTAAGAGAAGGAGAAGGAGGAAAGAAAAACAAACAAAGAAACAAACATAAAAAGAAGCTACAATAAGACCAGGGACATACATTAATATCATAAAGGCTGGACAAGGCAATCTAGTAGGAGGAAACAGTGTCCCATAAGGAGGCAAAAAAGTTCGACAGCCCCCTCCTCCATTGTTAGGAATCCCACAAGAACACCAAGCTACTTAGCTATAACATATATGCAGAGGACCTAGGTCACACCCCCATGGGCTATCTGATCTCTGGGAGCTTCAGTGGATCTTTGTCAGTTGATTCTGTGGATCTTTCTACCATGCTGTCCCAGAATGCACTGTTCCTCCAATCCTTCCTTGCCCTCCTCTGCAGGACCTCCAGAGTTCTGTCTAATGTTTGGATATTGGACTTTGCGTCTGCACCTATCAGTTGCTGGATGCAGTTTCTTCTGTTGCTTTGATGACAATTCTGCTAGGTTCTAGACCCAGAACACTCTACAGGCAGAGCAAACTATAGGTTTAAGGTTTTGTGGCTGGATGGTGTCCCAATTCCTCAATCTGAAGCTTTGTCTGATTACAGAGGATGGTGGGTTCAGGCTCAGGGCTCCCGATTACTAGATTACTAGGGATCTTTGCTAATGTTACCTTTCATTTCACTAGGTTTCTACCTTGCTCCTGTAATGCCCCCTAATTTGAGGCATATCTCCTTGTTTTGTATCCTATCTGGGTCTATGGATTGTAACATGATTATTCTTTACTTTTCAGCTAAAAGAAATGCATATGTGAGGATATACCATGCATACTATGATTTTCTTTCTGGTGCTGGGCTACCTCACTCAATATGATTTTTCTCTATTTCAATCCATTTGTAAGCAAATTTCATGATTTTTTTTTAAACAGGTGAGTAATTCTCCATTGTGTAAATATAGCACTTTTTTTTTTTTTTTTGGTTTTTTGAGACAGGGTTTCTCTGTGTTACAGCCTGGCTGTCCTGGACTAACTTTGTAGACCAGGCTGGCCTCGAACTCACAGAGATCCGCCTGCCTCTGCCTCCCGAGTGCTGGGATTAAAGGCGTGCGCCACCACCACCCGGCTAATATAGCACATTTTTAAAAATCCATACTTTGGATGAGGGACATCTAAGTTTCCAGTTTCTTGCTGTTATGTGTAAAGCTGCTATAAACATGGTTGAGCAAATGTCCTTGTAATAGGATGGAGCATCTTTTGCATATGTGCCCAAGAGGAGTATGAGTCTTGAGGTAGATCAAACCCCATTTTTCTGATCAACTGCTATTTTAATTTCCAAAATAGCAGTATATGTTTACAGTCCCCTCAGCAATGGAGGAGTGGTCCCTTTGCTCCATATTCTTGCCAGCATTAGCAGTCACTTATTTTTTTTTTTATCTTAGCCAGTCTGAGAGGGGTAAAATGCAATCTTAAAATCATTTTCACTTGTATTTCTCTATTTTTCTTCTCCTAGAATTTCATTTCTGGATATCTTTCCCAGATATGTACCTCTGATGGATTTAATTCTAGTTTTTAACTTCTAGAGGGTAAAACTGCTATCTTCATTCCTTCCATTTCTCTTTTTTTCATTTCTTTCAAAATTATCATCAATTTTTCTGCAAAAGTAATTAATATAAATAAAATATTTATTTTCATGAATAGAAAGAGAATTTTGATATTCATGTGTCTTTAATATGTAAATTTCATATATTTAAATAAATATTAATTAATTTATTATTTAAATACAGTTTATAAATAGAAAACAAATGGGAATTTGGTTATTTGATTCTAATTGTAAGGTTTAACATTAGGAGGAACCATTTCTCATGAAGTAAATACTTATTCTTGCAAAATTGTCTGGAGAATGTGTTCTTGTTGAAAATATTTGACAAACTGAATGTACATACATATATTTAGAGTCTTACTCAATGTTTTTTTCAGAGATGTGATAAAAGTCCATACATCAAACAACAACAACAGAATGAGTATGTGCTGTTATATAGTCTGATGTTTTATATTATACTTTGATTTTTCAGTTTAACTTGCTGGATTTTATTCAGGGCTTTCATCACAATTCTTCCTGAGGAATATTGGCATGCAGCCATTTTTACTCTTATTTATCTATGTACTATTCAGTGATTCAGTTATTTCCATGCATATCCTATTTGGCCAGAATTCATCAAAGACTTTGATCTTCCCAGCACATGAGTGAAATGTCCTGCATTTAATTCATTCAGGAGACATCATACAATGCTTGACAGATTTGTTTTTTGTGGCTGTTCACTTTCTCTATCATTGTTCTCTGTCTTTTCACTAAATTAGGTGTAATAAGTTGGGCAACTATGGCTAGTGCTTTTGAAAGGTTTTTAAATGGATATTTTTTAAAGGCTTATAAAGATACAAACCCTAGATATTTGTTAATGTCTGTAATACAAACTTTGGTGTCCATAATTCAGAAGACTTGCTTATTACACACTCTGAACTTCCATCAGTACAGTTCTGTAAGTATTAAATAGAAAACTAAAAGCATATTTTCAAAATAGTAACATTGTATTGAGAACCTGTGTGGAAATGACACCTACAGATTGTTTACTTGTCGTGGATATTATCTGATTTTTGTTCAGTGTTTTCTCAAATTTCTACCTTAAATATGGTTCTGTGAATACAATTTAAGTAAAAATAAAAAAGACTGCACATGTGCAACAGAATGAGAATTTCAAAGAAATAAGCTTTTAAGCTAGTTTTTTAAAATGTGGTACCTTTGGTCCATTCCAACAAGATATTAATTCTAATAATTCAACTAGCAACTGTATATTACTAGAAAAAATAACAATTATAGACTAAAAAGTTCTTAAAGTAAACTTCATTATTTAAATTTTTCTATTATTTACAAACAACTTTCACTATTTTGTTTCTTTTATTCTTTATCTCCACGCCATGTTTTTCTTATTCACAAAAGTGAAATTATAAGGCATTATTCTTAATGATTTAAGTATGGAATATTTAAAATTAAGTAATAATAATTATATGAAAAACATTTAGATGGAAACAAATAATATAAAAAGAAGCCATGGATTTGACAGAGGGCAAATACCAGTATATGAGACCCTTTGGAAGGAGAAAAGGGAAAAGCAAAAATGTTATAATTATTTTATAATCTCAAAAAATGGTAGCTGACAAATATAAATTCTGAGTAAAAATTAAGCCTATTTTCAACGGCATCATGAAATTATATCCAATTAAGTTTCTTTGGCAATGTTTCTTTCATCATTTTTGCAACCCTTCAATTATTTCAGAACAGCAATCTACAACACCAGACAAATTTTGAAGTCTAAAGAATGTAATATTTATTTGCATAAAGATATTCCCAGGAAAATGAATTCCCAAGAGAGAATTATAGCCACAGACGGTAGCTATACTTGACCAGCTGTTTTATGCCATGGAGAAAGAAACGTTCCCAAAATAGCAAATGTGTGTTTGGGGCAGGATTCTTGTGTTGTAGCCTTCATTTGGTTTGGGGGTAGGGAACATATGGAAGGAAGAATAAAATGGAATGGAATTTTACTTTAATGAGTACAATGACTATGTTTACATAATCTAAAGTACTTTCAATGTCACAATATGACTAATACTGAAGGAGGGTTTGTTTGTGTCTGCAAATGACATTACTGGAATTCTTCAAGGCCATTTTTGTTATGTAAAAGCATTATTCCATAGAGGGGAAAATAATACTTTGTAGAAAAATAGAGTGCACCAAAATTATAATTTTGTATTCTTAAGAGATTTTAATTTTTATTATAAACTTAGGACATCACTTAAAATTTACCAGAAAATAGTAGCATTTTTCCCAGTATGCAATGGGCACAAAGTATAAGCAGTTATAACGTTCCCATTTCCACTCTGATTGATATCCCTTTCAGTAATTATGATGTACATATGTACTTTCTTTAATAAGAACATCCTGTTAGATTTGATCATATATTAAGAAAGGTATAAAATTAATGCAACCCTGAGTCATTTGAGTATTGAGCAGAACATCAGTAGTGTTCCAAACTGAAAATCATCTTTGACATTCAGAAAAAAAAAAAAGGTTCTTATGTATGAAGAAGCTATTAGGACCAGCTTTCTGAATTGACATATTACTCAAGTAACCTTTTAAATAATTGTTCACATAAAAGAGAGTAGTGGAATTCTCACCCATCATCAAGGAAGCATCTTTTTTGTTTTTTGTTTTTTGTTTTTTTTTTTTATTAGAAGTTGTTGCAAAGAACCACAATAAATGAAAATGAAGAGAACAAGTGGGATTGTTCACCCCCAAACAGGACATCTTCAGTACAACCTATCCCCTGCCAAGTTTCAGAAATCTTAGAAGATCAGCAAGATCATAAGAACCTTAAGACTAGAAGAGCTTCAGTGAAATACCATATTCTGTATATAACAGGATGTTGTGCCTATGAACTGTTAACAATTGTGGTTGCCTGTTAAAGATCATACTAAATAAAACCTTCCAAAATGTGAGCATGGATTGTTGAAAGGTTTCAGAAGGCCTCACATCAATTTATGAAATTTTAGACAACTTATAGAAGATTGGGGGGGGGTAACATCATTTTCATCAGGAGCATGGCCACTCTATATTGTCAATACATCAGTGGTCAGCCCTATAGGAAATATCATTTAGATAAAGAGAGTGATATGCATTTAAATAAATCAAAAACAGAAGACACAACTTTGAGAGGTGATAAGCAATATATCACAGAGGAGTTAAAGTGTGGATTAAAGCAGTTAAAGGAATAGGTGTGATTAAAATGTATTATATATAAAACTCACAAAGAATAAAAATAGATAAGTATACTACGTATGTATATAGGAATTGACATAATTTAATTAATTATCTCTAAGGGTTAAAATATATAGCAGATAAAGTTTGAAGAATCTTAGGACTAGCTATTTTCATAAAGATTTTGTTTCAAGAATGTAGCAGTAACTCTGGGATCCTCCAGGCCACTCCAGTCAGTGAAACAAGAAGGCTAATTACATATGTTCACTTCTTCATCCTTTCCCCCAAATCCAATCCTCCAGTCTCACCACCAGCCTTGTAATAAACTACCTGTTCTGACTCCCCCTTCTCTTCCTCCATCTCTAGGGGATCATAGCAGATCCTTTCTCCCCACACATCCTGTTATCACAGGCACCATCTCTATCTAACACTTCCAGGGAACCTTCTAGCAAAGCCTGGCAGAAAAGCAAGGAGGCCAGTAAAAACAAACAAACTAGCTAAAACAGGAAGTAAGCTTCAGATCTTCAAGCTAGCACCTCTATTCTACATTCTTTTTTAAATGTTTATTTATTACTTCAAGTTACATCTCCATCACAGTGTCCTCTCTCCACCCTTCCTGGTAACCCCCTCCCACCCTTTCCACCCTCCCAAATATCCTACTCCTCCAGAGTGTTCTGACCTTACATATCAGTCCTCCTCAGTTCAACAGTCATATGAGGGTTAAGAGCTTCCTCTTGAACAGGGGGCCAATACAGCAACTCCACTGGGGTAAAGTGTCCCACTAGTGGGTAACAAGGTCAATGTTCCAGTTCCTTTTGGTGCATTGGTTGTAGTATAGTTATCCTGTACTATATGGCTAAAATCCAATTATAATTGAATAGAGGCCATGTGCATATTTCTGAGTCTGGGTTAGCTCACTCAGGATGATTTTTTTCTAGTTCCATTCATTTGGCAGCAAATTGCATGATTTCCTTGTTTCTGATAGCTGAGTAATATTCCATTGTGTAAATGTACCACAATTTTTTTTTAATCCATTTGTCAGTTGAGGGACATCTGGGTTGTTTCCAGTTTCTAGCTATTACAAATATGGCTGCTCTGAACATAGATGAGGAGATGTCCTTGTGGTTTGATGAGGAATCATTTGGATATATGCCCAGGAGTGGTATGGCTGGGTCTTGAGGTAGAGCTATTCCAAGTTTCCTAAGATATCACCAGACTGACTTACATAGTGGTTGTACAAGTTTGTACTCATACTTGTAATGAAGGAGTGTTTCCCTTTCTCCACAACCTCACCAGCATGGGCTGTCATTTGAGTTTTTGATCTTAGCCATTTTGACAGGTGTGAGATGGAATCTCAGAGTCGTGCTGAGTTGCATTTCTCTGATGATTAAGGATGTTGAGCATTTTTTCAAGTGTCTCTTGGCCATTAGAGATTCCTCCTTTGTAAATTCTCAGTTTAGCTCTGTTCCCCAATTTTTGATTGGATTATTTGTTTTCCATTCTCCCCATGCCACTTCAACATAGTACTTGAAGTTCTTGCTAGAGCAATAACACAACTGAAGGAGATCAAGAGGATACAAATCAGAAAGGAAAAGGTCAAATTATGCCTATTCACAGGTGATATGATAATATATATAAATGATCCCAAAAATTCCACCAGAAAAATATTGCAATCCTGGCCGTAGTGGCGCACGCCTTTAATTCCAGCACTTTGGAGGCAGAGGCAGGCGGATCTTTGTGAGTTCGAGGCCAGCCTGGTCTACAAAGTGAGTCCCGGACAGCCAGAGCTACACAGAGAAACCCTGTCTTGAAAAACCAAAGAAAAAAACATTGCAATTGATAAATACCTTCAGCAAGGTGGCTGGATACAAAATCAATTCAAAAAATCAGAAGCCCTTCTTGATACAAAAGATAAATGGGCTGAGAAAGAAATTAGGGAAATAACACCCTTGAAAATAGGCACAAACCATATAAAATACCTGGGGATAACTCTAACCAAGTAAGTGAAAGACCTGTATGAAAAGAACTTCAAGTCCTTGAAAAAGGAAATTGAAAAGGACATCAGATGATGGAAAGATCTCTCATGCTCATGGATAGGTAGGAACAAAATAATAAAAATGATCATTCTACCAAAAGCAAAAATAGATTCAATGCAATTCCTATTAAAATACCAACACAATTCTTAGAGACCTTGAAAGAACAATTCTCAACTCTTTTGAAATAAAAACAACAACAAAAGCAGAATAGCTAAATCAACCCAAAAAAAAAAAAAAAAAAATCTGGAGATATCACTATCTCTGCCTGATTTCAAGCTATACCACAGAACAATAGTAAAAACAAAACAAAACAAAAAAAACAAAAAACAAAAAACAAAAAAACAGCATGGTACTGTTATAGAAACAGGCCAATGGAATCGAACTGAACACCCAGAAATGAACCCACACACCTACGGTTACTTAGTTTTTGAAAAGGAGCCGAAACCATACAATGGAAAAAGGACAACATCTTAAAAAAAAAGGTGCTGGTCTAATTGGATGTTGACATGTAAAAGAATGCAAATAGACTCATACTTTTCACCTTTCATAAAACTTAAGTCCAAGTGGATCAAGAACCTTAACATAGAGCTTGACACACTAAATCTAATAGAAGAGAAAGTGGAGAAAAGCCTGGAACTCATCGGCACAGGTGACAACTTCTTGAACAGAACACAAATGGCTCAGGCTCTAAGAACAGCAATCAAAAAATGGGACCTCATGAAACTGAAAAGCTTCTGTATGGCAAAGGAAACTGTCACTCGAACAAAATGGCAACCTACAGACTGGGAAAAGATCTTTATCAACCCCATATCCAACAGAAGGCCAATATCCATAACTCAAAAAGAACTGAAGAAATTAAACACCATGAAACCAAATAATCTATTCTGTATTCTACTTTTAGTTCCCCAATCTCATTCCTAGATCTGTAGCACATTCTGTATTGTGGCCTTTATTCACTATCTGGCATCATTCCCCAGAGATTCAGGTGAAAAATTTTAATTTCCTCTCTTCTGTAGGGGCCTCAAACCTCTTCTTTGCCCACTACCATACCTTAGTGTCAGTTCCCAATATCCAGAAAAACTTTTCATCTGGAACCCCCAGTGGCCACACCTGGCAAAATCCCAGAATTCACACCCTCCTGAAATCAAGGAAAGCAATAAACCAATAAACAAAAACATTCACTTAACAAACACAAGAACATATATCTGCATGTAAAATTACAATCATCCAAAGTCCAGATGCCTAGCAGTCAGAATAAAATGAAAATCAATAACTGCCAGGACAATATGTCTCCTCTAGAGCTCAGCAACCCTACCACATTAGGCCCTGACAATTTTAACATATTTTAAACAAGACAAAGACTTTGAAGGGATAGGTGGTAGAGGGTGGGAGGGAGGGACTGGGAGGGGTGGAAAGAGGACACTGTGGTGGAGATGTAACCTGAAGTAATAAATAAATATTTTTTAAAAAGACCTTGAACTAGACTTTATGATATGATAGAGTTCCTTAAAGAGGAAGTGAATAAATCTCTTTTTAAAAGAATCTATGTTCATAGCAGTCTAATGTGTAATGGCTAGAAACTGGAAAGAACCAAGATGTCCCTCAACTGAGGAATGGATAAAAAAAACTGTGTTATAACTACACAATGGAATACTACATAGCCATCAGAAACAACGAAATCGTGCAATTTGCAGCCAAATGGATGGAACTAGAGAAGCTCATTCTGAGTGAGCTAACCCAGACTCAGAAGGATGCACATGACATCTATTCATTTATAATTGGATTTTAGCCATATAGTAGAGGATAACTAAACTACAACAAATGCACCAAAGGGAGCATGAACATAGACTTTGTTTCCTATCAATGAGACACTTCCCTAGTGGTGCAGCCTTGTAGAACGCCAGTGTATGAGGAGCCTCTTGGCCCTTATATGACTGCTGAACTGGGGATATGCAGGGACACTCCACTCCAGGGGAGTGGGATGGAAGGGATAGGGGGTAGAGGGTGGGAGGCAGGACTGGGAGGGGTAGAAAGAGGGTACTGTGATGGAGATGTAACATGAAGTAATAAATAAACATTAAAAAAAATAAATTGGCTTTCGAAGATAGCGGCGAACTGCACAGACGCATTTTGAATGTGGGAGAGAAGAACATAGAAAACACAGAGTTGCGGGACACTGTGCAAAAACTGGAGGGTCTGGCCCCTCCGGGAACACGCACAGCTCCCAAGGGACTGTTAAAAGTCCCAGGGCAAGGCTCTCCCCCAACTCTCGCAGACACGGAAGCCACTAAATCCGGGATTCGGGAACTCCCATTTGGAGAGGCGCCTGGTAAGATCGATCCCAACACACAGCAGGCAGAATCAAAGGCCACCTGGCGATCGCACACTGGCCAACTGGGCTTCCCATACCTCAGGAAGACCTTATAACCATTTAGGAAATTTTGCAGAATAGTTGAAGTCTTGTGGTTTTTTTGTTTGTTTGTTTGTTTGTTTGTTTGTTTGTTTTTTCGAGACCTAGAAAAAGGGCGCTCAGCTGGAGATCCACAGCTGCTCGAGCCAGAGCGGAAGGTGGGGGGGCAGAGCAGTTGGGGAGGGAAGCAGAAGCTGACGGGAGGGGCTGAAGCTCTGCCCAACCACTGCAAAGCAGCTAGGGCGGGAGGCCCGTTCAGAAGGCAGAAGGGGCCGAAACTCCGCCCACCCAAGGCTGAGCAGATAGGGAGGGAAGCGGCCAGGCCTGTGGCGGAGAAGCCTAGTGGGTAACCAGAAGCCAGGGGACCATAGCTGTATTCGGGTAAACCCAGACACATTAGGTGTGGAGCCGGGCCCTGTCAGCCTCGGTGACGACAAACAAAGCCCACAAAATCTGTGCCTGGGCAAACAGGTCCATACCATTAGAACAATTGAAGGCTGATCACTCAGTGTGCAAAATAGGGAAGTCTGAACTGGGAGCAGTGTAACAATCCCGGACCATTACTCACTACCTGGGAATAGGCTGCACCAGCTCACAACCATTCAGGCTATTAAAACCACAGTGACCCTGAGATCACCCTGTAAGCAAGGACAGATAGCCAAGCAATTCGACTCCTACACCAAAGCATCCCATGTGGATCCAAACACAGAAAACGACAAGAACAGAGAGCTAAACACACACACATGGCCAAAGATCCAAGAAAAAATAGAAATCAAGGAAATATGACCCCAATAAAGCAGAATTATCCTAGCTCATCCAATTCGGATGACCTCACACCAACAGAAACACATGAAAACGTTGACAATTCTGCATTATGGAAAGTGATAGAGTCCCTGCAAGAAGAACTTAAATCTATGAAGGAATTCAAAGAAGCCACAATTTTACAAGCCAAAACAATGAACAATACCATTAAAGAGCTCCAAGCTGAGGTGACAGAGCTTGAACAGGAAAAAGACAAAGCAAAGAAAGATTTTCAGACAAAAACAAGTAAGCTGGAGAAGGAAATGTACAAAACGAACAATACCATACAAGACAGGAAAATAGAAATAGAAACAATAAAGAAAACACAGTCAGAGTTAAAAGAGGAAGTGGAGAACCAAGGGAAGAGAACAGGAACTATGGATGCGAGTATCAACAATAGGATGCAAGAGATGGAAGACAGGATCTCAGGCATGGAAGATTCGATGGAAGAAATCAGTACAACATCCAAAGAAAATGAGAAGACTAAAAAAATCTCTCACCCACAACATCCAAGAAATCAAGGACTCAATGAAAAGACGGAACCTAAGAATCATAGGCATAGAGGAAAGAGAAGACTCCCGACTCCCAGGTCCAGGAAATATCTTCAACAAAGTCATAGAAGAAAACTTCCCAAACCAGAAAAAAGAGATGCCAATAAAAATCCAACAGGCTTACAGAACACCAAACAGATTAGATCAGAAAAGAAACTCCTCTCGCCACATAATAATTGAAACACCAAATGTACAGAACAAAGAAAGGATATTAAAAGCTGTAAGAGAAAAAGGCCAAGTCACATACAATGGCAGACCCATCAGAATTACACCTGACTTCTCCTCAGAAACTTTAAAAGCCAGAAGGGTCTGGACAGATATCCTACAAGTCCTGAGAGATCATAGGTGTCCAGCCAGACTACTATACCCAGCAAAACTCTCTATCAACATAGATGGAGAAAACAAGATATTCTATGACAAAATCAAATTTAAACAATATCTCCCCACAAACCCAGCCCTACAGAAAATCCTAGAAGGAAAATTCCATCCCAGAGAAGAAAACTTCACCCAAGAAAACAAAGGGAATAGAAAACACCTCAGCAACTAAACCAAAAGAGACACAGATCATCACCTATACCAAACTAATGGGAAACAACAACCCCAGGACACTAATATCCATCAACATCAATGGTGTCAATCCCCAATAAAAAGACACAGATTTACAGAGTGGATCTGCAAGCAAGACCCGTCCCTTTGCTGCATACAAGAAACACATCTCACTACCAGAGATAGTCACTGCCTCAGAGTAAAGGGCTGGGAAAAGGTTTTCCAAGCAAATGGACCCAGAAAGCAAGCTGGAGTAGCCATCCTAATATCAAACAAAACAGACTTCCAACTGAAGTTAATGAAAAAAGACAAGGGCATTATATACTCATTAAAGGGAATATTCATCAAGAGGAAATCCCAATACTGAACATCTATGCCCCAAATACAAAGGCACCTACTTTTGTAAAAGAAACACTTCTGAAACTTAAATCGCACATTGATCACAACACATTAGTAGTGGGAGACTTCAACACCCCCTCACAACAATGGGCAGATCATCAAGACTGAGGCCAAACAGAGAAATATTGAGTCTAACAGAGATCATGAAACAAATGGACCTAACAGACATCTACAGAACGTTTCACCCAAACACAAAGGAATACACCTTTTTCTCAGCACCCCACGGAACCTTCTCCAAAATCGACCATATAGTTGGACACAAAGACAGCCTCAACATGTACAAGAAAATTGAAATAACCCCTTGTATCTTATCAGTCCACCACGGAATAAAGCTGGTCTTCAACAGCAAAAGAATCAACAGAAAGCCTATACACACATGGAAATTGAACAGCTCCTTACTGGATGACCACTGGGTCAGGGAAGAAATAAAGAAGGAAATCAAAGACTTCTTAAAATCCAACGACAATGAAGACACAACATACCCAAACCTATGGGATACAATAAAAGCTGTGCTACGAGGAAAGTTCATAGCACTAAGTGCTTTCAAAAAGAAAATTGTGACAGCTCATATTAGTGAATTAACAGCTAATCTGGGTGAATTGGAAAAAAAAGAAACAAACACCCTCAAGAGGAGCAGAAGGCAGGAAATCATCAAACTTGGGCTGAAATCAACAACTTAGAATCAAAAAGAACTATACAAAGAATCAATGAAACCAAGAGTTGCTTCTTTGAGAAAATCAACAAAATAGACAGACTCCTAGCCAAATTAACTAAAAGGCAAAGAGAAAGAACCCAAATCAACAAAATCAGAAATGAAAAGGGAGAAATAACAACAGACATCGAGGAGATCCAGAAAATATTCGGGTCCTACTTTAAAAATCTATACTCCACCAAATTTGAAAACCTAAGCGAAATGGACAATTTCCTCGATAAATTCCACCTACCAAAACTAAATCAAAATCAGATTAACAGCTTAAACAGCCCAATAACCCCTAAGGAAACAGAAGCAGTCATTAATAATCTCCCAACCAAAAAAAGGGCCCAGGGCCAGATGGCTTTACCACGGAATTCTACCGGACTTTCAAAGAGGAGCTAACACCATTACTCTTCAAACTCTTCCACCACATAGAAACAGAAAGAACACTGCCAAACTCATTCTATGAGGCCACTGTCATTCTGATTCCTAAACCACACAAAGACCCAACAAAGAAAGAGAACTTCAGACCAATCTCCCTCATGAACATAGATGCAAAGATACTTAATAAAATACTAGCAAACCGAATTCAAGAACACATCAAAAATATCATGCATCATGATCAAGTAGGCTTCATTCCAGGAATGCAGGGATGGTTCAATATACGAAAGTCTATCAATGTAATTCACCATATAAACAAGATGAAAGAAAAAAACCACATGATAATCTCGCTAGATGCAGAAAAAGCATTTGACAAAATCCAACACCCCTTCATGCTAAAAGTTCTGGAGAGAACGGGCATACAAGGACCGTACCTAGAAATAATAAAGGCAATATACAGCAAGCCAGTGGCCAACATCAAATTAAATGGAGAGAAGCTTGAAGCATTTCCTCTAAACTCAGGGACAAGACAAGGATGTCCACTTTCACCATATCTCTTCAATATAGTACTTGAAGTTCTTGCTAGAGCAATAGGACAACTAAAGGAAATCAAAGGGATAAACATTGGAAATGAAGAAGTCAAATTATCCCTATTTGCAGATGATATGTTAATATACATAAGCGACCCCAAAAACTCCACCAAAGAACCCTTACAGCTGATAAACAACTTCAGCATGGTGGCTGGATACAAAATTAATTAAAAAAAATCAGAAGCCCTTCTTTATACAACAAACAAGCATACCAAAAAAGAAATAAGGGAAACAACCCCCTTCACAATAGTCACAAACAATATAAAATACCTGGGGGTAACTCTAACCAAGCAAGTAAAGGACCTATATAACAAGAACTTCAAGCCCCTGAAGAAAGAAATGGAAGAGGCATTTAGAAGATGGAAAGATCTCCCATGCTCATGGATAGGTAGGATCAACATAATAAAAATGGCTATTCTACCAAAAGCAATATATAGATTCAATGCAATTCCTATCAAAATACCAACACAATTCTTTATAGACTTGGAAAAAGCTATTCTCAACTTCATATGGAACAACAAAAAGCCCAGAATAGCTAAATCAATCCTGTACAATAAAAAAGCATCTGGAGGTATCACCATCCCAGATTTCAAGCTGTACTACAGAGCAATAATAATAAAAACAGCATGGTACTGGTATAGAAACAGACCAGTGGATCAATGGAATCGAATTGAAGACCCAAACATGGACCCACACACCTATGGCCAACTAATCTTTGACAAAGAAGACAAAACCACACAATGGAAGAAGGACAGCATCTTCAACAAATGGTGCTGGTCCAACTGGATGTCCACTTGCAAAAGAATGAAATTAGACCCATACCTATCACCTTGTACAAAACTTAATTCCAAGTGGATCAAAGACCTCAACATAAGGCCGGCCACACTAAAGATACCAGAAGAAAAAGTAGGAGAAACCCTCGAACTCATTGGCACAGGTGACAACTTCCTGAACAGAACACCAACAGCTCAGGACCTGAGATCAACAATCAATAAATGGGACCTCATGAAACTGAAAAGCTTCTGTAAGGCAAAAGACACTGTCATTCGCACAAAACGGCAGCTTACAGACTGGGAGAAAATCTTCACCAACCCCACATGTGATAGAGGGCTATTATCTAAAATCTACAAAGAACTCAAGAAACTAAATGCCAAGAAACCAAATAATCCAATCAAAAAATGGGAGATGGAGCTAAATAGAGAATTCACAAAGGAGGAATCCCTAATGGCCGAGAGTCACCTGAAGAAATGCTCAGCATCCTTAATCATCAGAGAAATGCAACTCAAGACGACCCTGAGATTCCATCTCACTCCTGTCAGAATGGCTAAGATAAAGACCTCAAATGACAGCACATGCTGGTGAGGGTGTGGAGAAAGGGGAACCCTCCTCAATTGCTGGTGGGAGTGCAGACTTGTGCAACCACTATGGAGGTCTGTCTGGAGATATCTTAGAAACCTTGGAATAACTTTGCCTCAGGACCCAGCCATACCTCTTCTGGGTATACACCCAAAGGACACCTCACGGAGACATAGGGAAGTCTCCTCATCTATGTTCATAGCATCCTTAGTTGTAATAGCTAGAAACTGGAAACAACCCAGATGTCCCTCAACTGAAGAATGGATTAAAAAATTGTGGTACATCTATACAATGGAATAATACTCAGCTATAAGAAACAATGAAATCATGCAATTTGCAACAAAATGGATGGATCTAGAGAAGCTCATCCTGAGTTAGCTAACCCAGACTCAGAAGGATGCACATGGCATCTATTCACTTATAGTAGGATTTTAGCTATATCGTACAGTATGTCTGTACTACAACCAACATACCAAAAAGAACATGGACATAAATTGCTTTTTTCTTTTCATTTCTTTTTCTTTTTCCTTTCCCTCGTTTTTTCTCTTTCTTTTTCCTCTCTTTTTTGTTGTTGTTCTTTGTTTTTGTGGGTTTGTGTGTCTGTTGGTTTTTTTTTTTTTTTTTTTAGTTTCCCCCCCGTAGCAAGGAGACACCTTTCACTGGCAGTACTGCCTCATAGACCCGCAGTGTATGAAGAGGCCCTCAGCCCTCATATGACCCCTGATCTGTGGTGAGAGACTGGTATGCAGGGACACTCCACCCCAGAGGATCAAGATGCAAGGGTCAGGGAGTAGAGCATGGGAGGGTGGGGCTGGGAAGCAGGAAAAGAGGACAAGGATGTAACCTGTAGCAACAAACAAGTAAATTTACTAATTAAAAAAAAAAAAGCAGGTAACAACGTTAAAACACTGTAAATAAAATAAAGGACACAGCTGTTCAACCTGGTTTTATGAACCTCCAAGTGTCGAAAAAACGTAGAGCTAATGTAAAATACAGGAGAAATGTGGTGTTAACCCATGCCTTTAACTTCAGCAGAGATCGGAGGAGCACCATAGAGTTAGAGGACTTATAAATTCTAGAGTTACACGGAAAAGGGTGGTGAGGGTACACACACTTAATCCCATCATTCAAGAAGAGTACACCCTTAACCCCAACTCACTAGAGACAGAAACAGGCAGATCTCAGAGCTCAAGGTCAGCCTGATACAAAACAAACTCTAAATAAAGAAAAACTTCCATCCAGTTGTGGTGGAACACATCTTTAATCCCCTCAGATGGGAACTACAGGTCTCGGATCCCAATAATTAGAATGCAGAGACACACACATAGGATTTGGAAGGACCTAAGTTTAAAAGCTACTTACAAAAGGCCCACACAACACAAACAAATTGTCCTTCGAGACCTCAAAATATATACACTAAAGCTGTTTTAGCTCCAAAATAACAAAATAATTTCTTCTTTAAACCAGATTGAAAGATAACACTTTATATATTGTCAAAAACCAAATTTGCTTCAGGAGAAATATTACCTACCTCCCCCCCCAAAAAAAAGGGCGATTGTCCCTGAGTGAGGAATAGGGCAGGGCTCTGTTCTTATCTTTCCACGAGAATCAAAGCATCCATTCAAGGAACCCAGGGACAACTGGACAACGGAAACCTCAGCAGAAATCAGAATCAGACACCAAAAGAAGACGAGTGACCCAGATGATTCAGCCTGACAGACTCCCTCAATAGATGTCTCCATCAAAAGCCTACAACCACAACAACTCAATATCGCTAAGACCGTTCAGCCTTACACAATGCCCCAGCCAGAACCTCAGTAAAGCTTGGAAGTTCAGCTTCTGCCTACAAACTCCTTAGGACATCTAAACAGCTGAGAACAGAAGGACTGAACATAAAATGATTGTATTAACATTTTTAACCATTTTTCCATTTTGGTTTGGGCCCCAAACAGGTTTACTACGACCCAAATCAGCAGGAAGTCATTTTAAGAGAGCGACGTCCCATACCCAGAGAGTGGGGAGGGTGTTTCTCTCCCCCCCCCCTTTTTCGGTTATTTGAAGGACAACTGAAAACTCTGTTATTTAGGGGAAGAGATTACAAGTTGTTAAATGGTCCTGTTTAATGGGTTTTGGAGGTTAGACCCAGGGTATTCCTTCTTTCCCTTTTCTGTACCCTTCTTTATCTCCTATGTAGGAATGCACGGACTTGAGAAAAATCGAGACATAGACTGCACAGGAAGGATCAAGAAGAAAGGTCACATTATTGAATATGCCCTTATACCCTTGTATATTGATACAACATTAATAGTATATTTGGCTAAAGTGGTATTGACCATTGTTTATTGTGCAAAAATAAGATTGTATTGGTCTACGTCAGTATTGATATTTGTATATTGATTCAAAATTAAGATTATACTTGGCCACAATGGTATTGACCCTTGAATATGGACGCAATATTAAGATTGTATTGGGCCGCATACGCATTGATCTTTGGATATTGATACAAAATTAAGAGTATATTTAGCCACATTTGAATAGATCTTTGTATATTGATACAAAATTGAAGATAACACTTCCTAATGATATCGTACCTAGAGATACTTAAAAATGAAATGTGAAGCTCTGGCCTCTTGATACCAACCGTCTTAAACTGTTTAGGATAGTTAAGAAAAACAAACTCCTAGTCATGCATGCATGTCACCTTGTTAGCTGCTAAGACAGTCTATCACAGATATTCTCTAAGCTACTCAGTAATCAAGTTGTTAAGAGACAAGCAACATTTGCTTATCTAAATACAAGAGATAGATAGGGCATCTTCAAAAACCCCAAGAGATCTGCAGAATATGGCATTCAAAGATGTGGTCTTAAATTAAGATTTTTTTTTTGATATCGTGACATATCAGCTCCTGACAGCACCCCCTATTCTACTCCAAGTAGAAGAAAAGCATCAAAGAATCTCCAGTGTGAGATGGTTGAATTAGTGGCAAGCCTATCTCTTGGCATGTAAAAACTCCTTGCTTCAACTGCAGACAGACTGCTGTCCAAAAAGGACAAAACTTGGTAGCAGGGAAGTCGACAGCCTAGCTCTGCCAAGACAGGGTAGGTTAGTCCTTCACAATCCCTGCTCTACAATAAATGTCTGTGAGAGAAACAGGACCAAAAGGCTGAAGACTGATGCTGGAATGTATGAAGAGAAAATGGGAACTGTCCAGGTAGTCACTGGTTTGTCATTTCTTAGTATTGGAAGCTGCAGGCCCTGCACTTCCTATACAATCAGATATATTTATCCTTCTCAGCTCTCTGAGGTGGTTGAAGAATAGACAGCTTGAGTCATAGCTAAATTTTGAGTTGTTTAGGAATCAAGAGGGCGTTCTAGATCTAAGAAGATGGTTATAATAGTGATGCAAGTTAGTATGAAAACTAAGTCAGTTATAGAACTTTAAACTCATGGAGATGGTTAGAAGGTAGAAGATTAAAGTCAGGGGCCAAATATGTATGAACTGGACATTGGGAAGGTATACTGGGCCATTTAACTCTCATAAATGTGGCATATTTAATTCATCTGTTTTGTATAGAATTTACTGTTATAAGAGAAAGAACCATTTGTTGGAATGAAAAGAGAAGCTGTTGGGGGCGGGGAAGAGGGTGGAAGGGTGGGACAGGAAGGGGGAATAGGGAAGGGTTTGCGACTGAGATGTAACTTGAAAAAAAAATAAAGTACTTAAAAAAATAAAAAATAAATAAAAAAAGAAAAAAATGAAACAAAAAATAAACCAGTGGAAGGAGAAGAGTAAAGTCATTCAAGGTCTGAAAGTAAAAACATAATCAATAAAGAAAAATATTTATCTGGGAATAAAAAGTTTAGAATCTCTATCTAATAAGAACCTGAGAGTTAAGATTCAACAATAGAATACAAGAAATAGAAAAAAAAATTAGGAATTGAAGATGCTACTGATGAAATGGAAATCTCAGTCAGAGAAAATATTAAATGTAAAAATATCCTGTCACAAAACATTCAGGAAATCTGGTACACTATGAGAAGATCACATCTAAGAATAATAGGAATAGAAGAATGAAAGTAAACCTAGGACAATGGCTCAGAAAATATTTTCAATAAAATTGTAGAAGAAAAGTTCCCTAATCTAAAAAAGAAGATGCCTTACTAGGTACAAAAAGCATATGGAAAACCAAAAAGAAAGTCTCTTCAGTGTATAATGAATAATAAGTGTACAGAATATTAAGTGTGAAATGTGTTTGCCTGAAGTTCAAAGGAATTGAGCTCTAAACATAATTGCTATCAGTTGCCCTAAATAATTTTTTAAATTTATTTATTTATTGCTTCAGGTTACATCTCCATCATAGTGTCCTCTTTCCCACCTTCCCAGTCCCACCCTCCCACCCTCTAACCCCTATCCCTTCCATCCCACTCCTCTGGAGTGGAGTGTCCCTGCATATCAGTCCCCCGCCCAAGTTCAGCAGTCATATGAGGGTCAAGAGCCTCCTCATACACTGGGGTTCTACATGACAGCACCACTAGGGCAAAGTGTCTCATTGACAGGAAAAAAAGAAAAAAAGTCTATGTCCATGTTCCCTTTAGTGAGTTGGTTGTAGTATAGATATCCTGTACTATATGGCTAAAATCTGATTATAAGTGAATAGATGCCATGTGTATCCTTCTGACTCTGGGTTAGCTCACTCAGGATGAGCTTCTCTAGTTCCATTCATTTGGCTGCAAATTGCATGATTTCGTTGTTTCTGATGGCTGAGTAGTAGTCCATTGTGTAGATGTACCACAGTTTTTTAATCCATTCTTCTGGTGAAGGACATCTGGGTTGCTTCCAGTTTCTAGCTATTACAAATAAGGCTGCTATGAACATAGATGAGGAAACTTCCTTGTGATTTGGTGAGGAATCATTTGGATGTATACCCAGAAGTGGTATGGCTAGGTCCTGAGGCAAAGCTATTTCAAGTTTTTTAAGATATCACCAGACTGATTTCCATAGTGGTTGCACAGACCTGCACTCCTACCAGCAATGGAGGAGAGGTCCCCTTTCTCCACACCCTCGCCAGCATGTGCTGTCATTTGAATTTTTAATCTTAGCCATTCAGATAGGTGTGAGATGGAATCTTAGAATCGTCTTGAATTACATTTCTCCGATGATTAAGGATGCTTGAGCATTTCTCCAAGTGTCTCTCAGCAATTGGTGATTCCCCATGTGAATTCTCTGTTTATCTCTGCTCCTCATTCTTTGATTGGATTATTTGGTTTCATGGCATTTAATTTCTCGAGTTGTTTGTAAATTTTGGATATTAGCCCTCTGTCGGATGTGGGGATGGTAAAGATTTTTTCCCAATCTGTAGGCTGCCATTTTGTTCGAATGACAGTGTCTTTTGCCTTTTGGAAACTTTTCAGTTTCATGAGGTCCCATTTATTGATTGTTGGTCTTAGGTCCTGAGCTGTTGGTGTTCTGTTCAGGAAGTTGTAACATGTGCCAATGAGTTCGAGGGTTTTCCCCACTTTCTCTTCTAGTAGATTTAGTGTGTCCAGCCTTATGTTAAGGTCTTTGATCCACTTGGACTTAAGTTTTGTAATAGGTGATAAATATGGTTCTAATTTCATTCTTTTACATGTGGTCATCCAGTTGAACCAGCACCATTTGCTGTCCTTTTTTCCTTTGTATGGTTTTGGCTTCTTTGTCAATAATTAAGTAACCATAGGTGTGTGGGTTCATTTCTAGATCTTCAATTCGATTCCCTTGATCCACTGGTCTGTTTCTATACCAGCACCATGCTGTTTTTATTACTATTGCTCTGTAGTATAGCTTGAAATCTGGGATGATGATACCTCCAGATGTACAGATTCAATGCAATCCCTATCAAAATACCAACACAATTCTTTATAGATCTGGAAAAATCAATTCTCAACTTCATATGGAATAACAACAAAAAAATAGCTAAATTATGTAGCTTTTTGTACATCCTAAGACCATCTGCCAAGTTTGGGCCATAGCTAGTGTGCTGGACCTTTTATATTAGTGATCAGTCAGAAGACTATCCCACAGTCATATCAACTGGAGAATCTGATCTAGGTGATTCCTCTCTTGAAATTCTTTATTCTTGTCAATTGTATATTGAGTCAAATTAACCACAAAAGCCAACCAATATATTTAGTGTCCACCAATTCATTGATATTCTGAGACTACCTTCCTAGAAACAGATTTGGGTCCAAAAGGTTGAAAGTAGAGTCCTGTAAATCTATTCCCCAATTAAAACTTCAAACATAAGTTTTAGGTTGTGATTTGATTGAGGTTTCCAGGAGCCCTTACTCAGGTTCCTTTAATTTGACAGAACACATCAAATAAATTAGGTAAATAATCTTGAGCATATTTGTTTATTTATTGTAAGGAATGTAATAATTCATACAGGTGAGTATTATAATGGAAAAATTTGCTAAGTAATGTAATCGGAAGCAGTATGAAACTGCCATGGTCTCTAAGAGGCATCACTTTATGAACCTCCATGTATGTAGTTTGCCTGAAGCCCCCTGAGCCCAACATGTTGAGTTTTCAGTGCAGATGACTTTGGTGTTCAACTTCAACTTGAGTGCTTATCCCTTCCATTGAGTATGAGAAGTATGCCTGGAGGTCCCAATCCATTCTAAAGTAAACTCAGAGAGGAGTTCTGATGAAAGTCATGTCTAAGTGCACTGACTTAAAAACTATTGAAACAATCATTTATGCAAAATAATAAATACATAGCCATTAACAATAATGGGGAAGATTCTTTTTTATATGATATGAGCAAAAAGATATTGGAAAATGTCATTGTTTAAAGAAAAATTTTCAACTTGGGATTCAGTGAAAATATTTGAGAATTAAATGGAAGTAAACTCACTTTCAGATAGTGGAATAATAACAATAACCTGAAAGGATTAAAAAGCAGCAAACTCACAGCTTACCAATTACCAAGAGTAATGTCTTTCCCTTGTCACCAGACTGGAAAGCCTCATATTTTATGGGACATTGACTGTGGCACTTAGGAGGCCCTTGTCTCAGATGTGAGGGTAAACAAGGTACAAGCAGAATAACCTACAGTCCTCTCTAAAAGCTTAAAAGCTGGACAGTACAGTATAAGCTATTTCCAAATAAATTAAAAGCTTCCTCCTAAAAGCTCAAGAATATGTGGAGCATGAAGAATTATCCAGTATTGTCTGACATGGAGTTTAACACTATTAGACTGTAGAGATGAGGTGATATTACTTACTATTCAAGATTTTCAGTCCGCAATTCATGATTTATGTTGGTGCAATACAGTTTCTAGAAAAGGTTGTTAAAAGAGGCACTGCATTTGTTTTCTAGTAAATACATATAAACTGTCATAATACACAGAAAAACAAATTTAATATTTTATTTACCATAGATCAAACGTGGTAGAATACTTTGAAGTGCTTTAAAAATTCACATATTATCACTATATTTGTAGCAGAAGAACATTGTTGATGCAAATTAAATAACACTATAATGAAATATATCTTGCTTCCATCAGAGAAAAATATCTATACTTTTAAGACTCAACATTATTATATATTGACTTATAGGTTCGAAGCAATCACTATCAGAATTACCACAGACACTTTTAAAGAAATTAATAAATCAATTTCAAAACTTTATAAAGATGCAAATTGCTTAAAGAGCCAAAAAATACTTTTAAAATGAAATAGAGAATTGAGTGCTCATAAGATGCAATTTCAAGGCTCAGTTTTAATCTATAGTTATTAAAACAGCACATCAGAGTTGAGAGAATATTATTCATACCCATGGACCAGACTAAACTCCAGAACATATCTGTCCATACATTTTAACATCATTTTTATCATATATCAAGGGAATTCAAAGAACAAAGGTAGGTTTTATAAAAAATTTTCTCTGTCCTTTAGAATGTAAAAGTGAACACTTGTAAAATTAACTTGAAGTGAACTTTCAGGTTAAATTAAAGGCTAGATTATAAATTATCTACAAATGATCATTTTCTTACCTTAAATAGATAAATATATAAGACATAAATAGAAATTATGACTGAATTTCATTAAATTTTTTCAGTATATACTATGAAGGACTAGAAAATGCAATTTATCTAATGAGAAAATAGACTTTATATACATATTTATCAAAAGTACACACATAATTCAGGTGACAAATGAACATATAAAAATTGATTACATCTTTAATCATCAGCAAAATCAAATTCTGAATTGGAATTCACCTGAATTTCTAAAATAATATGACATATACCACTTTTCATAATGGATTTATGCTTCTGGAACTGTAATGCATTATTGGATGGAATTTAAAATAATAGAATTAAAAATGTGTAAGAATGCAACAACTACATTAGAAAAATATTTGGAAGCCTCCTAAAATATTAAGCATAACTTTGGCGTATTTTCTACATTTTAAAAAAATTATAGGATTTAAATTAAATATTTTGAGAGTAATTTAATATTTATCTGGTTTAATTGTTGCACTTTAGGAGTGCTAAGTCATGTCTCTCTATTAGTTAGCTGAAAATTCAGTAATCAAAGATATATTATCTTTGAAGCCATCTATCTAATCCACATAAGAAAAGGACAAAAAGTATATTTATACTGTAAAATATTATGGTTACTACATTACATAAAAGAATAAGTTTCATTATCAATGTTAAAACAGTTATAAGTTATGGATACTTGAGAGGATGCATTCTTGTCACACAATAATTGAAATTGAATCATTAGTAAATATAAAATTCATATTTATAGACAAAATTTCATTTAAAAATATTATTTCTGAAAGACAAGGAAATGTTAAATTATTTTCCAAGATGGCAGAGATTAAAGTAATATGTGATTCTGAAATGGATGTTATTCTGTATAAAGGACATACTGGTGCAGTTAAAGAGATGGAACGGCGTATGAAGTTTAAATGACAGTAATGTATGTCCATGAAAATATCTTTATTAAGCTTCCCCTGATGTTATTACATAAGAGATGTCTTTTTTTTTTTTTGCTAGAAATTTTCACTAATGTACTTAGAAGTCATGGAAATCAAACTACCTGTGGTGATTAGTGTTGACTGAAATTTTCACAGGATCTGGGTTTAATCTACTCTCAAAAATTGAAGCCAATTTATGATGAAAAAAATGGGGAAAAAAGCATTTATGTGACTTGGCTAGGAAATAAGCAGGTATTGCTATCCTAAATATCTGACAATATAGACTTCAACTAAGTCTCATGTACAACTGTGAAGGACATACCGATGGTAACAGCTGCCTTCCATGCATATGAGAGTACCATGATCATGTTAATTGGAAAGATTCACCATAAAGCTGGACAGCAATATTCTAATTGATAACCACTAGTGAAAGAAAAATTAATTTTCTCTAATGGAATGATAACCATAAGGAAAATTAGTTTCCTCTAATGGGATCTCACTGGGGATACAAGCCATCCTTAAAGACAGGCCCCATGCTCATCAGTTGATAGTTAAAGCAAATAAACTCAGCGGTATTTTTGAATTTTTGTTTGGCCATTTTTAACCTGACAAGTCTTTTGTGTATATATATTGGTTTCATGTTTTTTGTTTATGGGTTTTCTGAGTGTGTGAATATGTTTTCTGTGTCTGTATGTGTTTTCTGTGCCTCTATTTCTTTATTTATTACTTCAATTTACATCTCCATCACAGTCCCCTCCCACCACCCCTTCCAATCCCATACTCCTACCCTTCCATCCTCTCCCCTTTCTCCCACCTATCCCACTCCTCTGGTGTGGGGTATACTACATATCAGCCCCCTTCAGTTCAGCAGCCATATGAGGGCTAAGAGCTTCCTCTTACACTGGGGCCTACATGGAAGCTCCACTAGGGCAAAATGTCTCACTAACAAGTAACAAAGTCTATATTCCCATTTCTTTCAGTCTGTTGGTTGTAGGATAGTTATCCTGTACTATATAACTAAATTCCAGTTATCTCTTGGCAAGAAAAACCCCTTGCTTCAACTGTAGACAGAATACTGTCCAAAAAGGACAAAACTTGGAAACAGGTAAGTCGACAGCCTAGCTCTGCCAAGACAGGGTATGCAAGTCCTTCTAATTCCTGCTCTACAATCAATGTCTGTCAGAGAAATGGGGCCAAACGGCTGAAGATTTGATGCTGTAAAGTATGGAGAGAAAAGGGGAACTGTCCAGGCAGCCACTGGTATGTCATTTCTTAGTTTTGGAAGCTGCGGGCCTTGCAATTCCTATATAATCAGATATATTTATCCCTCTCAGGTCTCTGAGGTGGTTGAAGAATAGATAGCTAGAGTCTCATAGTTAAATTTTGAGTTGTTTAGGAATCAAGAGGGTGTTCTGGATCTAAGAAGATGTTTTTAAAATTGTGATGCAAGTTAGAATGAAAGCCGAGTTAGATATAGAACTTTAAACTCATGGAGATGGTTAGATAGTAGAATGTTAAAGTCAGGTGCCAAATACATATGGACTGGACATTGGAAATGTATGCTAAGCCATATAACTCTCATAATTGTGGCTTATTTATTTCTGTAGTTTTGTATTGTTTTTATTGCTATAAGAGAAAGAACCATTTGTTGGACTGAAAGGGGGAGCTGTTGGGGGAAAAAGGTATACCTTAAACTAAAAAAAAAGGGTAGAGGATGGGGGGTTGAGGGGGAAGAGGGTGGAAGGGTGGGACTGGAGGGGGGAGTAGGGAGGAAATTGTGATTGAGATGTAACTTGAAGAAATAAAAAAATAAATTATAAAAAAGTGAATACATGCCATGTGCATCTCTTTGGGTCTGGGTTAGCTCACTCACTTTTCTAGTTCCACCCATTTGGCAGCAAATTAAATGATTTCCTTGTTTCTAATGCTGAATAGTATTCCATTGCATAAATGTACCACAGCTTTTTTTTTTTTTTAACCCATTCATCGGTTGAGGGACATGTGGGTTGTTTTATTCTCTGCCTTTTATTTTACTCTTTTCTGTTTGTTTGTTCGATTTGCCCTATTTTGCTTTTTGTTTTTATTTTTTTATTATTGCTTGTTTTCTAGTGAGAGAAAGAGTAAGAAAGGATGTGGACTAGGGCCAAAAGAGAAATGGAAAAATCTGGAAGAAATTAGTGGAGGGGAAAACTTAATTAATATTTTGTATGAAATAAATATATCTATGATTAAAAATGTAAATAGATCAAAATTATATAAGTACATGAAAGCTAACTCAATACAATTTTCAGCTTAGAATCATTAATTTAATTTATGAGCTTTAAATGTCAAGTATTCTCATTTTAGTAGATAACAATATATTGAGATAAGTTATTGTTCATCATATGTGGATTTACTAAAATTTATATAATTTATTTTTATAACCCTCAATAAAATGTCAAATTTTAATATTTTCCAATACTTAGATATAATTTCCCTCATTGAAGGAAATAGTGAATTGGAAAATAACTGTCCCAAAAACATTCCAAAAATAATTTAAAGTGAGACATAGACAGGGACAAAAGTATATTCCCTCAATTATGCACAGAACTTTTCCAAAAATTAGGAAAAAGTAAATGAAGCCCAAGAAGAAAGTAAGTGAAAGTAAAAGAACAATCAATAGTCCATGCTTCCAGAAGACATATTGAATGGCAAGCCCAAGTACAATTTAAAGATTCCACTGCAGATTACTGGGGAACCTGTCCACTGGCAAATTCTCTGGCTAGAAAAACAGTTTCTATGGCTTGACATCAGACCTCCAGGATAGCTCTAGGGTTTAGCAGCGCTGGATGATGAGACTTTCTCAATTAAGAAAAAAGGTATGTTCCAGGGGAACTGGTTGATATGCGGATTGATAAGTGAATGACTTTCATGGACATGAACAACTAAAAGCTTTGGGTTACACCAATGACATGTACTTAACACGTAATAGAGATATACAACTGTAGGTGTTTGGAAAAAAATGAAATGTTCAGAATTAATATATTATTTTCAGAAGTCCCTAGAATGTTACCATCTTACCTGCCTGATAAAAGAATTTAATGTAGTCATACTTTTTTGATTTGAGTTAAACTTTTGGCTTATTCAATTCCATGAACTACTCTTTTCAAGATCCTTTATCAGTTTTGATCATGTTAATATTATCAAATCAATTAATTTTAATTTTTAATGTTAAAATATTATTGATTTGGTTTTAAAACTTAGGAGTTTCTCCTAAGATGTTCTTGTTCCGTCTATTATCAAATATTGATAAATTGTATACCCTTGACATGTAAACATTATTTAAGATTTTGTTTACAATGTTGATTTAAACAGCAATTTATTTCTTAGCAATATATCATAAAACAGGGAGTTTTCACATCTTATGTGAAATACAGAACTTATTGAACTCCTTAGTCTTTTGTGATCAGAATTGTCTGAAATCTTGGTCAGTACAGAAATGGAAGATGAATATTATTCCTATTATAATTCCTTAAAAAGAGTAACTATCATATAGGACACCTGTTGGAAAACATTCAGAGCACACAGGGGCCTCTAGAAACATGTTGTTGAAAGTGGGCCATATTCTGCTGTTCTCCATCCCTTCTGACTCCTACAAACTTTCCACCCACTCTCAGTGGGGTTCTCTAATCACCTAGGCTAGGGACCCAACATAGACTTCAAATTTAGAGTCTCTGCAAGATGTCTGGTTATGTATCTCTACATCTACTCTAGTCTCCTGCTAGAGGAAGCCTCTCTGTTGATCAGTGGGAAAAGCATGGATCTATGAGTGGCAGAATATCATTAGGAGTCATTTCATTATATTTTTTGTCAGTTGTGTTTGGTTCTACTCGAGGTCTCTGGGGTATCTAGTCTTCAGTTCCTGGCCATCTAGGCAATATAGGACATGTGCTCTCTCTCAGGGCATGGTCCTCTGCATATATTTTATGGTTTTATCTTGGTGTTTTGTGGAACTAACATTAGGAGTAGGTGTATCTCTGACTCTTCTGCCTGTTCTTGGGACTCTTACTTCCTATTCAATTGCGTTGTCCAGCCTCAATATGAAGGCTTTTGGCTCATCTTATTTTATCTTGTTTGTCCTGTTTGACTGTTGTCTCTCAGAGGACTGCCCTTTTCTAAGAGAAAAAGAGTGGGGGTGGATCAAGAACAAAGGGTAGGTGGGGAGGAACTGGATGAAATTGAAGGAAGAGAAATTGTAATTGGGATGTACAGATAAGAGTAAGATCTTTTTTGAAAGAAAGAAAGAAGAAAAAAAAGAAAGAAAGAAGGAAAGAAGGAGGAAAGAAAGAAAGAAGGAAAGAATGAATGAATGGTTGATTTACTGCAATAAAGTTAAGGGGTGCAACATCAAGTAGAAGCATCCTATGTGTTCAGGTACTTGTAGAAGCAGAAGGAAAGAGTCTGCTTATTTCAACATTTATTTATTTCTTCAAGTTACATCTCAATTACAGCCCCCACCCTTCTCCTCCTCCAGGTCCCACCCTCCTACCCTTTTTCCCTTACCCTTTTTTCTGCTTTTACTTTTTAAACTTAAGGTGTATCTCCCCCCCCAATAGCTCCCCATTTTAGTCCAATAAAAGACTCTTTTTCTTGTAACAATAAATACAATACAAAACAATAAGAACAACTAGGCAACAATTATGAAAATTATAATGTATAACATACATTCCCAATGTCCGGTCCATACATATTTGGCAACTGATAATAATATTCTATTATCTGTCTATCTCAATGAGTTTATAGCTCTATGGCTAACTCAGTTTCCATCCTAACTTGCATTACCAATGTAAAATATTTTCTTAGACCTAGAACATCGTTTTAATTACTAAACAACTTAAATTTAGCTATGAGACTATAATTATCTAGTTTTCAACCACATCAGAGACCTGAGAAGGATGCATATATCAGAAAGAGTCTATTTAAAGAGAAGGACTGAAAGTCGTTTGGCTCTGTGCTTTATTTTTGGTTGGGAGAATTTTGATTACTGCTTCTATTTCCTTAAGGCTTATAGTACAGTTTAAGTTGTTTGCCTGATCTTGATTTAACTCTGGTAAATGAAATATATCAAGAAAAGCATCCATTTCATTTAGATTTTCCAATTTTGTGGAATACAGGCTTTTGAAGTAATATGTAATGATTCCTCATATTTCCTCAGTGTCTGTTGTCAACACAGATGTCCCTCAACTGAAGAATGAATAAAGAAACTGTGGTACGTTTACACAATGGAATATTATTCAGATATTAAAACAAGGGCACCATAAAATTTGCAGGCAAATTGATGGAACTAGAACACATCATACTAAGTGAGGTAACCCAGACCCAGAAAGACACACATGGTATGTACTCACTCGTAAGCAGATACTGGTTATATACTACAGGAAAATCATGCTACAATCTGCATACTCAAAGAAACTAAGTAACAAGGAAGGCTCAAAGGAGGAAACTTGAATCACACTAAGTAGGGGAAATAAAATAGACATCAGAAGGTGTGGGGAGAGCAGGGATGGGGATGAGAGGGTTGGGAAAGAAAATGGATGTTAGAGTTGGGGCATCTTTGGGACAAGCTTCGACAACAGGATGGGGGAGGTTCCTAATAGGATATAGGGATGACCCTAAGACTCCTAGCAGCAGGGGATACTGAGACTAAAGTGGCCTCATGCCATACCCAGGCAGGACTTCCAGTAGAGGGTGGGAGACACCAACTCACCCACAGAATTCTCAAACAAAATTTGTCCTGCCTACAAGATATGCAAGAGTAAAAGATTGAACAAAGATTGAAGGAATGGCTTCCCAATGATTGGTCCACCTTGAAGCCTACTTCATGGGAGAGATCCAACCTCTGACACTATTAATGATACCCTGTTGTCCTTGTAGACAGGAACCTAGCATAACTATCATCTGAGAGGCTTTTTCCAGCTTATTATTAAACAGATTCAGAGTCCAACACCCAAATATTAGGTGGAATTCATGGAGTCTAGTGGAAGTGTTAGGGGAAAGATTGAGGGAGATGGAGGAGTCAAGGACGCCACAAGAAGACCTACAAAGCCAACTAACCTGGGCTCATAGAGACTGAACCACCAACCAAAGAGCATGCATATTGTTGTCGTAAGGCCCCTACTTATGTAGCTGATGGACTGCTTGGTCCTCAAGTGGGTCCCCTAACATTTGGGGCAGGGACTGTCTCTGACTTGGACTCTTTTACCTCTCTGTGGATCCTATTTCCCTAGCAGGGCTGCCTTGTCTTGCCTCAGTGAAAGACGATTTCCTTAGTTCCAATTATATTTGGTTTTCCAGAGTGGGTTGGTAGCTGGGAACTGGGGTGTGGGTGAGAGGCTATAGGGGAAGTGGGTATAAGGGATGGCCTAGGAAGAGAGGAAAGTGTGGGGTTGCATTTGGGACATAAAATAAGCAAATAAATTAATCAATGAAAAAGTAAAATTCAAAAAGAGAGAGAACAGCTGGGAATGAGAAATTTTCGGTGAAAAACTTTACATGTAACCTCAGTTTTTCGGTTATCAAACTTATTTTTAAATTTACACAGAAGTTTGTTTATTCTCATTTTCTTCCTTTCATCTTCCCCTTGCTCATACCTTCTAGCACAGCTTTGAGCCATGACACATGCTATTTTAGGACAAATAAAGAAGTTTCTTTTGTGAAAATCCTGTGATTCATTTTTCCTTCAGAAACTGTGTTGCAGAAAAGTAGAAATATACTCTAGGTAAACTCACAATTTTAGTTTGCTAATTTTTGAATGATGAAGAATAAAGAGTGCTATACTAAAAGGTTTCTAATCAATAATATTAGGTAAGTATGCCACTGGATTATAATGTCTTCACAGCATCCATGGTGCTAGTATTAATATTACAACATAGTGATGAGTGGTTAGATTGTAGATACTTAGAAAATAATTCTGGTAAAATATTCTCTATGTAGACATGAAGACAAAATTAGCAAGGACCAAGCTAAAAATATCTTATAAATTGAAATAAAAAAATCCTTGTAAAATTATTTATAAGTACAACATTGCCTATCACAGCAATATTAATATTCAGAAACTTTTGTTGAGAGAGAGAAATCTAGTTAGGATGAGTCTGACATTTCAACTATAATGAATTTGATCCTGGTGTTGCATAATAATATTGATTTCAATACATGCAAGGACAACATTGCTGAAATTAGATACCCTATAATTCATTATGCTAAGCAGTCTTTACTTCCAGTCATGAGTCATCACCTTTCCAAGATGCAATGGACAGCTGGGGCAGGATAGCTGTCCATCATAGTCTGCTGCAGGACTAAGAAGATGGTTTAGAGATGAATGTCACATACTGTTCTTGCAAAGGAAAAAAAGTTTGTTTCCCAACATTCACATTGGGTGACTTGCCACAACCTGTAACTGCAGTGCCATATGAAATGTTGCCCTCTATCAATCTCTACAGGCAATTATATTCACGATATTCTACTCCCACACAGGCACAAATATATACACAGAATTAAAAACAGAAACAACAAAAAGAGAACTTTTGGGGCTGGAGAGATTGTTTAGTGGTTAAGAGTATTTGTTCCTTTTGCAGAGGACTGATATTCAGTGTTCAGAATCTATGCCTATATGCAGTTACCAGAATCACAATCACCTGTAAGTCTACAACCAGGGGATCTGACACCCATCTGGCTTCTGCAAATACCTACACATGTACACAAAACCAATAATATATACACATAATGCTCATATACATTAATTAATATTATATATTCAGAGGTGAAGTTAGTAATAAATTGGATAGAATGAATTCCAATATTAATAGAAATTTTCTACATTTAAATTTTAAATAAAAGCTATTTTTTATTATAATATTGGTGTGGAGGATTAAATCCAAAGCATCACACATATTAACCACATTCGGTACCAAATAATTCATTATTCTCCAAAATGATTTCTTTTTACTCTAAGTGTGTTCTAGAAAGTCTCTATGAGATTTGGTTGCTTCCAACCAAAATTTGGGCTAGAATGTAATAAATACTATATTTAGCATGTATATTATGAAAGTTTTGTTGCATTTCATAGCAGAATATGGTAATGTGCCCAAAGCTTGCAATAAATACAACATCATATAGCTAGCAAGTACATTAAAGAAGTTATAAATCCCTGTATCTAATCAGCTATAAAAGAGAAATATGTTATATTTTAAATTATTGAGGTCAGCATCAAAATAATTATGAATATAAATTGTGAAATTAAAATGTTGTTCTCCCAAAGAAGGAACTGTTCTAACAGTGATTTTCTAAGTTTGTTGTGATGTCCTATTGTAGAAGATAAACATTCTACCAAATGGAAGAACACACATTATATGGCAAATGTCATGGGGCATGAGTTGAATTTACAAAACAAACATTTAAGAACTGCTTCAGTTAGAGGGAGTTTCACAAATTTGCAGCATGCTTAAGGTCTACATATGTGGACTACCTTGATGCAAAATGGTCATCTATTGCAAATGCTAAAAAGTATTTCACATAGGAAAAATATCTTCAGTCCAATTATGTTCATTATTCACAAAAAAGATACAATGTGCTTAATAATTTAGTAATCTTTAAAATAATTGAAAGTAAAGGTTAGTGTAATTGATATAACATATAATAATGCCCAAAATCTGAAGTATTTTCATTTTTAAATATATTTAAATTGATAAATTAAATTATAAAAATGGTTCTCATTTATTTTCATAGCAACATTGTTCATTACAACAAATGACCAGCATACCAAGATATCTCTAAAGTACAATTATGACAATAAAATCTCAGCAGCAATGAACAGCTCAAAGACACACTCAATGATGGAAACTTGTTCATTTCTGGCACTGGAAACCTAGCCAACACCCTAAGACTAGTAAAGCTATGTATTGTGTAGGAGAACCTTCTATGGCCATTTCACAAACAAGCAAAATCTTTAAGTTCATTTTAAACATGTATCCGTATACCTACAGATAAATAGAGCTTTAACCTTTCACCAAAGAGACTCTTCCATGCAACAGACAGCCACTACCACAGAAAATCACAGTGGTCAAATTACAAAGAACAAATGAGCATGGTTTATCAGTTCCAATGGATACATCTGCAAAACCACTGCTGCACATGGGACTCACGGGTCACTGTAGAAGAGGAGGCAGAAAGATTATAAGAGTCAGAGGACTACACAGCCTGATTTTTAATTGTGTCTTTTAGACAGGATAGGGACATCATATCCATGATTCTGCAACAATATAGCTACATAAAGAAGACTCAAAGTTAAAACCAATAGGGATCCTATTGTGGAAGGGTAAAATCTCAAGAGGGTTCTATCTCTACATAAAGAACAGAAGCAGCAATATACTGCAGAGAGAGAAAGAATTCATCTTCCCAAGGATGAGTCCCAATTGGTTATTCAATACCAAGTGGTCAGCCCCGAAATCATTTGAAAACATTAAGCAGATGCAGTAGGTTGCATTTATTTATTTATTTTTGTAACATTTATTTATTAGTTGAAGTTACACCTCAATCACAGTCCCCTCCAGTCCCACTCTCCCATCCACTAATCCTCCCATCCATCCTTCTCCTCTAGTATAGAAGTCCCCACATATCAGACTCCCTCAGTTCATCAGTCACTTGAAGCTAAGAGCTTCCTCTTGCTCTGGGACCTGACAAGGTAGCTCAGTTAAGTAAAAGTTTCCCACTAATGGGTAGTAAAGTCCATCACTGAGACTGTCCACTCCCCTTGCTAAGGGTTTTGTATGATGACAGAGTTGCCTATAATCTATATTTGTACCCTATCCAAATATAGGGTCTAGGTCTAATCTAGATTGGTTTGTTCTGTTGATCTTTATGTGTTGATCTTGACCCTTTCTGGTCTCTCTATTCCTCTTCCCTCTCTTATATAGAGCTCCCAGGGTCCACTTAATGTTTGACTGTGTGTCTCAGCCTTTGCTTTGTTTTGCTTCTGGGAAGAATTTCTCATGGGATAGTTATGCAAAGTTCCTGTTCCTTTGGGTCTGTGGGTTGTAGGAACTTTTTCCTGTACTATATGGCAAAAACCAGTTATAAGAAATAAATGTCATGACTATCTTTCTGAGTCTGGGTTAGTTCAATCAATAAACTCTTCTAGTTCCATTCATTTGGTTGAAAATTGCATGATTTCCTTAATTCTGATAGCTGAGTTGTATTCCATTCTATGAATATACCACAGTTTTGTTTTGTTTTGTTTTTGGTTTTTGTTGTTTTTTTGTTTGTTTGTTTGTTTTAATCCAATCTTGGTTGAAAGGCATCTAGGTTGTTTCCAGTTTCTAGCTATTACAAATAAAACATAGTACAGCATCAATATTCAGCCATTTGGCTCCATTTCTGTGACAGACATTGATTATAGAGCAGGAATTATGAAGGACTTGCCTACCCTGTCTTGGCAGAGCTAGGCTGTTGACTTAACTGCTTCCAAGTTTTGTCCTTTTTGGACAGCATTCTGTCTACAGTTGAAGCAAGGGGTTTTTCTTGCCAAGAGATAGAATTGCACTTAATTTCAACCATCTCCCACTGGAGATCCTTTGATGCTCATCTTCTACTTGGAGTAGAATAGGGGGTGCTGTCAGGAGCTGACATGTCTCAATATCAAAAAATTTTAAGTTAAGAAAACATCTTTGAATGCCATAGTCTGCAGATCTCTTGAGGTTTTTGAAGATGCCCTATCTAGCTCTTATATTTTAGATAAGCAACTGTTGCTTGTCTCTTAGCAACTTGATTTCTGATTAGCTTAGAAAATAACTGTGGTAGACTGTCATAGTACCTAACAAAATGACATGCTCGTATGACTATTAGTTTGCATTTCTTAATTATCCTAAACAGTTTATGATGGTTGGTAGCAAATGGCTGAAACTTCACATTTCATTTTTAAGCATTACTAGGTACAATACCTTTAAAAAGCGTTACCCTTAATTTTGTATCAATATACAAAGATCAATACCAATGTGGCCAAATGCTATAATGTATATAGAGAAAATGGGAACTGTCCAGGCAGCCGCAGGTATGTCATTTTTTAGTTTTGGAAGCAGCGGGCCCTGCACTTCCTATGTAATCAGATATATTTATCCCTCTCAGGTCTCTGAGGTGGTGAATAATAGATATCTAGAGTCTCATAGTTAAATTTTGAGTTGTTTAGGAATCAAGAGGGTGTTCTGGATCTTAAGAAGATGTTTTTAAAAATGTGATGCAAGTTAGTATGAAAGCTGAGTTAGATATAGAACTTTAAACTCATGGAGATGGTTAGATAGTAGAATGTTAAAGTCAAGTACCAAATACATATGAACTGGTCATTGGGAATGTACGTTAAGCCATATAACCCTCATAACTGTGGCCTAATTATCTCTGTTGTACTTTATTGTATTTATTATTATAAGAGAAAGAGCCATTTATTGGACTGAAAGGGGAAACTGTAGGGGGAAATAAGATATACCTTAAACTTAAAAGAAAAAAAAAAGAGAAGAGGATGGGGGGTTGAGGGTGGGAGGGTGGGACTGGAGGGGGAATAGGGAGGGGACTGCGATTGAGATGTAACTTGAAGAAATAAAAAATAAAGGAAAAAAATTTCCTTGAAGTGTGGTGAAGAACCTTTTAATATATACACAGGAGTATTACAGCTTGATTTTGAGGTGGAACTATTTCCAGTTTTCTGAGATATCACCAGACTGATTTCCAAAGTGGTTGTCCAAGTTTGCTCTCCCACCAACAATGAAGGAGTGTTCCCCTTTTTCCACATTCTCTCCAACATATGTTATCACTTGAGTTTTTTTATCTTCACCATTCTGATGGGTATAATAAAAACTCAGAGATGCCTTGATTTGCATATCCCTGATAACTAAAAATGTTGAGGATTTCTTTTTTTTTTTTTTTAGCATTTATTTATTACTTCAGGTTACATCTCCATCATTGTGCCTTCTTTCTACCCCTTCCAGTAATGCCCTCGCATACTCTAACCCCTATCCCTTCCATCCCACTCCTCTGGAGTGGAGTGTTCCTAACATACCAGTCCCTGCCCCAATTCAGCATTTCTTCGAGTGTCTCTATGACTTTAGAGATTCTTCTTTTGTGAATTTTTGGTTTGGCTCTGCAGTCCACTTTTTGACTGCATTATTTGGTTTCTTTATGAGTAATTTCTTGAGTTCTTTATAAATTTTGGATATTAGCCCTCTGTCAGATATGGGGTTGGTGAAGATCCTTTCCCAATCTATGGACTGTCATTTTGTACTAATGACAGTGTCCTTTGCCTTACAGAAACTTTTAGGTTTCATAATTTTCCATTAATTGAGTGTTGGTCTTAGAGCCTGAGCTATTGGTGTTCTGTTCAGAAAGTTGGGAATGAGCTCAAGGCTTTTCCTCACTTTCTATTCTAGTAGGTTCAGTGTGTATGGATTTATATTTAGGTTTCTGAACCACTTGGGCTTAAGTTTTGTGCAAGGTGATAAATATGAGTCTATTTGCATCTTTCTGCATGTTGATAGCCTGTTGAGGGAAGGTCTAATATTGTTTCTGATATATTTAATTCAATGCTGAGATCTGGTTACCGCCCCTTCTGAGGCATTCTCTTGATTGGTTAATAAAAGTCGCTTATGGCCAATTAGCTGGGCAGAAAGAATATAGGAAGGCAGGACCTCCTGAGATCAGATCAGGAACCCTGGGCACACACACAGATTCTCTCTCTTTCTACTGGAAGACACAGAAGGAAACAGATGTCTGGGGAATGCTGGAAGGTAATCGCAGGCATATGGTAGTTTGGAATTAGGCGAATCTCCTGCCAAGCTGCTAGCCTAGTATAACAACTTATATTAATTAACAGAGTTTAGGTTACAGGTGGTTTAGGCCACCTTTGGTTCCAAGGCTTTTTCTCCAGGATAAGTTAGGCAACTGGTTAAGGCACGCAGGCCAGGCCGCCCGCTCCTCTGCCAAACTGCTGGCTACTCCGCCAGCCTAATCTTACAGTTTATATTTACTAATAACTACATTAATTAATTAATTTGCAGTTTCAATAGCCAGTTAGATTAGCACCATTTGTTGAAGATGTTTTCCTTTTTCCATCCTATGGTTTTGGCTTTTTTGTCAAAAATTAAGTGACCATAGGTTTGTGGATTTATTTCTGGATCTTCTATTCAGTTCCATTGATCCATTTGTTTCTATGCCACTACATGCTGTTTTTATTACTATTGATCTTTAGTACATCTTGAAGTCAAGGATGGCCATACTTCCGATTTTTTTTTTTTGTTTGTTTGTTTTCTTTTCTACAGGATTGATTTAGCTATTCTGGGTTTTTTGTTTTTCCAAATGAAGTTTAGAATTGTTTTCTCTAGATCTGTAAAAAAATGGTGCTGGTGTTTTGATATAAATTCAATTTCATCTGCATATTGCTTTTGGTTGGATGGCCATTTTAATATATTGATCCTACCTATTCATGAGCATGGGAGCTCTTTCCATCTTCTGATGTCCTCTTCAATTTCTTTCTTCAAGGACTTGAAGTTCTTGTCATACAAGTCTTTCACTTGTTTTGTTACAGTTACACCCAGTTATTTTATAATATTTGTGGCTATTGAGAAGGGTGTTGTTTACCTAATTTATTTCTCAGTCTATTTATCTTTTGTGTAAAGAAGGGCTACTGATTTTTTGAGTTAATTTTCTATCCAGCCACCTTGCTGAAGGTGTTTATCAGATATAGGAATTCTCTGGTAGAATTTTTGGAGTCAATTATGTATACTGTCATATCATCTGCAAATAGGAACATTTTGCCTTCTTCCTTTCCAATTTGTATCCCCTTGATCTCCTTTAGTTGTCCAATTGCTCTGGCTATAACTTCAAGTACTGTATTGAGGAGATATTAAGAGAGTAGACATCCTTGTCTTGTACCTGATTTTAGTGGAAATGCTTTAAGTTTCTCTCCGTTTAATTTTATGGTGGCTACCGGCTTGTTGTATATTACTGTTATTATGTTTAAGTATGGTCCTTGAATGCCAGATCTCTCCAAGACTTTTATCACGAAGAAGTGTTGAATTTTTGTTAATTTTTTTAGGCATCTAGTGAGATGATCATGGGCTTTTTTTTTTCTTTCAGCTTGTTTACATGATGGATTATATTGATGAATTTTCATATGTTGCACCATGGTTGCATTCCTGGCATGAAGCCTACTTGATCATGGTATATGATACATTTGATGTGTTCTTGGATTCAGTTTGCAAGTATTTTGATTGAATATTTTTGTACCTATGTTCATGAGGAAAGTTGGCCTGAAATTCTCTTTTTGTTGGGTCTTTGTATGGTCTAGGTATCAGGGTAACAGTAATCTCATAAAATGAGTTTGGTAGTTTTCATTCTGTTTCTCTTTTGTGGAAGAATTTAGGGTATTGGTATCAGTGTTACCCCTTTCATATCCCAACTGTGTACTGAAGTCAGGGATTGGGATGTGATGTGTTTTTACAGGCTGCAGTTTCTTGAAATCCTGCTGGTTTTCCTATTGAAGTTGGTGGGGTACAGCAGACCACAGACTGTAGTCTAGAGCTCCAGTACTTGTATAACTCTGCTATCTGGTCCATGGTTGTATTTCTCTCAAGAGACTCCTAGATGATCCCAGGAGCAATCTGTGTCTCTCAGTTAGAAGCACGAAGAGTTCATGCATCACAATAACTTGGCCAGCATTCAGTGGCCAAGAACTGCTTCACTGTTCTAGGGCCAGAACTTTCAATATTGTAGACTGGCTACCCAGGCAAGGGGCAAGTCACACAGGTAGGGAGATCTGATATGGAGATCACAACCCATCCACAGCACTTGGAATCAGGAAACCTTAGCTGCCTTTTAGCTCTACCACCTATCTGTCAGCTGCATGTTACTGTTCCTGTGGCTCTGCTGCTCCTCCTTCAGGTGCTGGAATGACTGTGTGGAAGGTGGGGACTCAGGAAGGTGAGGAAGATCTCCGTCTGGAGTTCAAACCTGCCTGCTGGGTTCTGAATTGATCAGACCCATGGACTCTTCCACTGTGGCAGGAAGTGCCCCTGCTCCCATGTCTGGCTGCTATGTTCTTCCCAGTGTCTGTATGTCCAGCACAGGCATCTCTATTGTTGCCTGGTTTTCTGGGTGTATCCAGATAGGCTTGCAACTCTCAGACTGCCACTCTGAGGGAATATATCTTTCTGGTGGTCCAGCCGGTCCTCCTGTAGCTCAGAATATTTCCATGCTGGTTACTGACATCTTGATTCTCCTAAGAGTATAATTTGTTCCTGTGTCTCTGCTTGTCCCGTTTTGGGTGCTGGAATGACTGCATGGAAGTTGGAGACTCAGGAAGCTGGTGAGGACCTCTGTCTGGAGTTTGGAGCTGCCAGTGGGGCGTCCTGAATTGTTCACATCCTCAGGCTCTTCTTGGAATGAAGGGGTTCTGCTTCAGTGTCTGGCTATTCTCAAGTCACCCCAATCTTACAGTGCCAGTGGCTCTGCTGGTTCTTTTTTGGGTGCCAGAATGTGTGCATGGAAGCTAAGGACTCAGGAATCTGAGGAGGGCCTCTGTTTTAAGGTCTAAACCACCAGCTGGGGTCCTGAATGGATCAGACCCACAGGCTCTTCTGTTGCTGAGGAAAGTGTCCATGCTCCTGTGTCTGGCGTCTCTGTTCTTCTAAGTGTCTGAATGTCGAGTACAGGGTCCTTTATTGTCCCAAGTCTTGCTGCACATGCCCAGATAGACTTGTGCCTCTCAGACGGCCACTTAGTAGGAGTATATCTCTGCCGTGCTCCAGCCAGTCGGCCTGGAGCTCAGAATGAGTGAGACCTTGCTGGTTGCTGCCATCTTGATTTCCCCAGTAGTAGGTTGTATTTATATATTCTGTTTGCCTTTTATTCTGTCCCCTGCTCTGTATTGTCAAGTATTCCACTGGTGTGCTCCAGTATTATGTTGCTGACAGCAGACATTTTGACATGGTTTCCAATCCTAGAGCAAAATAATTTGGTTTTATCATTTTACTATAAAAATGAGGTGGCTGAAAGTTTTGTTTTTCAAATATTCTTTATTAAGTTGAGAAAGCCCCACAGTTTTCATTGCTCAGAGCTCTCAGAAACAAATGGATGATGAGTTTTATCAAAAATTTTTACATGCATAGAAAGGAACAAATGCTTTCTTATCTAGCCTATTAATTAATATACTAATTTTGCAATGCTCAACCCATTTTGCATAATAATCATTATTCCTATTTAACTATAATATATAAATTTATTTGTTCGTGTTATTATTTACTAATAATTTTGTTGAATTTAACCCCCCATATATATAAGAAACATTGATTTGTAAATTTCTGTTCTCATTATTATATCTTCATTTTTGATATCATGGTAATAACATAGAAAAAGACTACAAATATTTAGAAGACTAGAAATATGATATAACTTCTTCCTTATACATTGTTGGGACTCATTAGTAAAATCACCTATACCTTCTACATTCTTCTATGAAAGTTTAATTTTTGATTAAATATGGTCAACATTTGCAGGAAATTCGGGATATATGTTTCCCATTGCATTAATTTTAGTGATACTATCTTCCAAAGAATTGGTCTGTTTGATGTAAATTTTCAAATATAGAGAGACACAGAATTATTCATATAATTAATTTAATGACTATAGAATCCATCATAATGAGGATTACAGAAGTAGGTACAGAAAAGTATAAGAGCTAGATGTGGTGGATGACTACAAGGGTGGCTAACCCTAGCAAGTCACAGCAGTTGTGACACCATGCAAAGCAATCCTAAACCAAAACAAAACCCTGAATGGAAAGTAGAGTTAGACATGAAGTTTCATACCTAACTGAGAATGTACTGATAATTTTTAGCCTCTGGCAGAAGAATTTTCAGTCTTCTTTAGAATTGTAGGTCCTTATAAGTTAGAATATGCTTTGGTTGGAGGCCACATATTTTATAGTATTTGGGCAGTATAAATTGGTCTTGGCAGAAGAAAAATGTTGGGTGGAAAGGGAGAGGGTGTGAATATTGGAAGAGTTGAGAATAAGAAGGTGAACATGATCAAATTACATTGTCTATAAAAATAACTAATAAAAAGTATCTCTGTTCAAAGTCAAGATGGTGTCTAACTGAAGCCTTCTCCCGGATGACTAGTTGGAAGTTACTCTTCATGCTACCAAAGAAGAAAAGTAAGCATCAGCACACATACAAACTCTTTGATCTGCAGTGATGACAAATTTACAAGATACAACAATGCTATAAAGCTTGTGGGAGTAACTAGCCAATATCTGATTGGATTTATAGCCTACTCTATGAAAGGGAACCAACTCCTAACACTGCTTGGGTAGCCATGAATCTGAGAGCAGATAACCCAGGTTACTAGGGAGAAATCAAATACTACTCTTCTCCTAAAGTAACTATAATAAAATGACTCCTACTGGCATTCTTATAAAGTCATAGATCAGTGACTTGCTCAGCCATCATCGATAAGCTTCCTACTTCTACTGGAGTTGTTGGGAATATGTAATGTTCAGAAAGTGAGAGACCTTAGAACACTCTGTCTCCTAAATGGGTGTCTCTGTCAATTCTCTCCCCTCAGGGCTGAGGGACCTATGTGGAAGAACATGTGGAGATATTGGAAGATCCAGAGTTCATGGAGAACATCGAGGAAACAAACCTTCTAAACACAGCAAGAACAAACATATTAACTCACAGAGACTGTGGCAGCATGCACAGGGGCTGCATAAGTCTGGGCCTGATGGGATGCTAACACTGAGAGGGAAAATGGACCCATGCCTACATCCTTAACCCAGAAGCTATCACCAGTTGATAATTGCTTACAGTGGAAAAATTAGTGTTCTCCAAAGGAGTTTCACTCTCTATACAGACCACTCTTTAGTGAAGAGCCTATGCCCACAACATGCTCAACACAAAACAAACTCAGTGGAAGTCCTTTGTCTCATAATGTTCTGCCAAAACATTAAAAATTGATTAGTTAATTAATTTTATGTAATTAACTTTATAGGTCCTGTGCTCTGCTGGGGGGTGGGAGAGGGAATGTGTGTGTCTATGTCTCTGTGTGTTTCTTGAATTTTTTCTTTGGCTCTTTTTGTTCTCTTTGGTTTTTTTTGCCCTATTCTACTTTGTTTTTTTAAATTTTATCTATTGTATTTTTTTTCTATTTTAGGTGCCTGTTTGTATCCTAATGAAAGAGAGAAGAAAGGATATAGATTTGAGTGGGTGAGTAAGTCTGGAAGATCTAGGAGGAGTTTGGTGAGGGGAGACCATAATTGAAATATATTGTATTAAAATGTTAAATAAATGTGTTAAATTAAAAAAAAAAACAGATAGGAGGGTAAGGGGGAAGAGGGCAGAAGGATGGGACCAGGAGGGGGAGGAGGGAAAGGACTATGATTGAGATGTAACTTGAAGAAATAATAAATAAATGTAAACAAAATAAACAAACAAAAAAGTATCAAATGAGCTTTGAAAAAAGTATTTTCAATTAAAAATAAGGAAATAAATAAAAATGGCTCAGTTCTGAACTGTGTGTGTTAAATGTATATTTCATATAAGTTCAGTGCAAGAATAATGTATCTCCAAGTCTGTGCTATGGATGTGCTCACTATACACGTGGTCTGGAAGAAAGGATTGTAGAATTCTTTTAGTACACAAAGAGGAATATACCATACCTGCCTAGAGATGAACAATCTAGCCCAATCATATTAACCTATTTACCTGTGGAAAGGTTTGATACAATGTGTTGATGTGTTTTATAAGAAACTTATTATTAATAAGATGTATAGAAAGACTTCTGACAGATTTCCACAATAAATTTTGATTTCTGCAGTTCTTAAACATTGCTGGCACAGTTTTGTCTTTTGGAATATTTACTTGTTATTTCGTTTAACTTAAATGTTCTTCCCCATTAAGACATCTTGCTTCACTTTCCTATTTCTTTTTTTTTATTAAATACTTTATTTTTTTTCTTCAAGTTACATCTCAGTCACAAACCCTTCCCAATTCCCCCTTCCTGTCCCACCCTTCCACCCTCTTCCCCCCAACAGCTGACCCTTTCAGTCCAACAAATGGTTCCTTCTCTTATAACAGTAAATACTATACAAAACAACAGAAATAAATATGCCACATTTATGAGTGTTAAATGGCCCAGTATACCTTCCCAATGCCCAGTTCATACATATTTGGCCCCTGACTATAACATTCCACCATCTAACCATCTCCATGAGTTTAAAGTTCTATAACTGACTTAGCTTTCATACTAACTTGCATCACTATTATAACCATCTTCTTAGATCTAGAATGCCCTCTTGATTCCTAAACAACTCAAAATTTAACTATGAGACTCTAGCTGTCTATTCTTCAACCACCTCAGAGACCTGAGAGGGATAAATATATCTGATTATATAGGAAGTGCAGGGCCTGCAGCTTTCAATACTAAGAAATGACAAACCAGTGACTGCCTGGACAGTTCCCCTTTTCTCTCCACACATTCCAGCATCAGTCTTCAGCCTTTTGGTTCTGTTTCTCTGACAGACATTGATTGTAGAGCAGGAATTATGAAGGACTTACCTAACCTGTCTTGAAGAGCTAGGCTGTCGACTTCCCTGCTACCAAGTTTTGTCCTTTTTGGACAGCAGTCTGTCTGCAGTTGAAGCAAGGAGTTTTTTCATGCCAAGAGATAGGCTTGCCACTAATTCAACCATCTCACACTGGAGATTCTTCGATGCTTATCTTCTACTTGGAGTAGAATAGGGGGTGCTGTCAGGAGCTGTTATGTCTTGATATCAAAAAAAAATCTTAATTTAAGATAACGTCTTTGAATGCCATATTCTGCAGATCTCTTGGGGTTTTTGAAGATGCCCTATCAGTCTCTTGTATTTAGATAAGCAAATGTTGCTTGTCTCTTAGCAACTTGATTACTGAGTAATTTAGAGAATATCTGTGATAGACTGTCATAGTAGCTAACAAAGTGACATGTTTGCATGACTAGGAGTTTGTTTTTCTTAACTATCCTAAACAGTTTTAGATGGTTGGTATCAAGAAGGCCAGAGCTTCATATTTTATTTTTAAGTATCTCTAGGTATGATACCATTAGGAATCGTTACCTTTAATTTTGTATCAATATAAAAACTTCTATTCAATTGCGGCTAAATATACTTTTAATTTTGTATCAATATGCAAAGATCAATGCCTATGTAGCCCAATACAATCTTAATATTATGTCCATATACAAGGGTCAATACCATTGTGGCCAATTACAATCTTAATTTTGTATCAATATACAAAGATCAATATCGATGTAGTCCAATACGATCTTATTTTTGCACAATAAACAATGGTCAATACCACTTTAGCCAAATATACCACTAATTTTGTATCAATATACAAAGGTATAAGGGCATATTCAATAATCTGTCCCTTTTTCTTGGTCTTTCCTATGCTATGTCTATGTCTCATTTTTTTCAAGTCCATGCACTCCTACATAGGAGAGAAAGAAGGATACAGAAAAGGAAAAGTGGGAAGTCCCTGGGGCTAACCTCCAAAACGCATTAAACAGGGCCATTTAACAGCTTGTAATCTCTTCCCCTAAATAACAGAGAATTCAGTTATCCTTCAAATAACCAAAAAGGGAGGGGGCGGAGAAACACCCTCCCCACCCTCTGGGCATGGGACTTCGCTCTTTAAAATGACTACCTGCTGATTTGGGTCGAAGTAAGCCTGTTTGGGACCCTAACCATGTGTGTTTTACACATGATCATCTTGCTAGATGCTGAAAAAGCATTTGACAAAATCCAACACCCCTTCATGCTAAAAGTTCTGGAGAGAATGGGCATACAAGGACCATACCTAGAAATAAAAAAGGCAATATACAGCAAGCCAGTGGCCAACATCAAATTAAATGGAGAGAAGCTTGAAGCATTTCCTCTAAACTCAGGGACAAGACAAGGATGTCCACTTTCACCATATCTCTTCAATATACTACTTGAAGTCCTTGCTAGAGCAATAAGACAACTAAAGGAGATCAAAGGGATAAACATTGGAAATGAAGAAGTCAAATTATCCCTATTCGTAGATGATATGTTAGTATACATAAGCGACCCCAAAAACTCCACCAAAGAACTCTTACAGCTGATAAACAAATTCAGCAGGGTGGCTGGATACAAAATTAACTCAAAAAAATCAGAAGCCCTTCTTTATACAACAAACAAATATACCGAGAAAGAAATAAGGGAAACAACCCCCTTCACAATAGTCACAAACAATATAAAATACCTGGGGGTAACTCTAACCAAGCAAGTAAAGGGCCTATACAACAAGAACTTCAAGCCCCTGAAGAAAGAAATGGAAGAGGCCTTTAGAAGATGGAAAGATCTCCCATGCTCATGGATAGGTAAGATCAACATAATAAAAATTGCTATCCTACCAAAAGCAATATATAGATTCAATGCAATTCCTATCAAAATACCAGCACAATTCTTTATAGACCTGGAAAAAGCTATTCTCAACTTCATATGGAACAACAAAAAGCCCAGAATAGCTAAATCAATCCTGCACAATAAAAAAGCATCTGGAGGTATCACCATTCCAAATTTCAAGCTGTACTACAGAGCAATAGTAATAAAAAAAGCATGGTACTGGTATAGAAACAGACCAGTGGATCAATGGAATCGAATTGAAGACCCAAACATGGACCCACACACCTATGGCCAGCTAATCTTTGACAAAGAAGCCAAAAACGCACAATGGAAGAAGGACAGCATCTTAAACAAATGGTGCTGGTCCAACTGGATGTCCACTTGCAAAAGAATGAAATTAGACCCATACCTATCACCTTGTACAAAACTTAATTCCAAGTGGATCAAAGACCTTAACATAAGGCCGGCCACACTAAATATACTAGAAGAAAAAGTAGGAGAAACCCTCGAAACCATAGGCACCGGTGACAACTTCCTGAACAGAACACCAACAGCTCAGGACCTGAGATCAACAATCAATAAATGGGACCTCATGAAACTGAAAAGGTTCTGTAAGGCAAAAGACACTGTCATTCGAACAAAACAGCAACCAACAGACTGGGAGAAAATCTTCACCAACTCCACATCTGATAGAGGGCTATTATCTAAAATCTACAAAGAACTCAAGAAACTAAGTGCCAAGAAACCAAATAATCCAATCAAAAAATGGGAGACGGAGCTAAATAGAGAATTCACAAAGGAGGAATCCCTAATGGCCGAGAGACACCTGAAGGAATGCTCAACATCCTTAATCATCAGAGAAATGCAACTCAATATGACCCTGAGATTCCATCTAACACCTGTCAAAATGGCTAAGATAAAGAGCTCAAAGGACAGCACATCCTGGCTAGGGTGTGAAGAAAGGGGAACCCTACTCCATTGCTGGTGGGAGTGCAAGCTTGTGCAACCACTATGGAGGTCTGTCTGGCGATATCTTAGAAATCTTGGAATAACCTTGCCTCAGGACCCAGCCATACCACTTCTGGGTATACACCCAAAGGACCCCTCACGGAGACATAGGGAAGTCTCCTCATCTATGTTCATAGCAGCCTTATTTGTAATAGCTAGAAATTGGAAACAACCCAGATGTCCCTCAACTGAAGAATGGATTAAAAAACTGTGGTATATCTATACAATGGAATATTACTCAGCTATCAGAAACAATGCAATCATTTTCCTATTTCTTAGTTTTCCTTTTTAAATTGGAATTCTCAGTGGTTAGCCTATTTTTAAATGGATCTTAACCCCAGTCATCTCTTACTCCTTACTGTAGGACTTATTTATTTCAAGCTTATAATTTCTATTTATCCCTTCACTTCTTTGTATCTACATTATTCATGAATTTCATCAGGGCAACAAATTTTGCTTGTTGCATTCATTTTTTGTTGCTATGATCTAAAATGCTGCCTGTCACAGAGTAGAGTTTAATATCTTTTTGTTAATTGAAGTAATTAATAGACCACATTTGTTTTTTTAATATTTTTTTAAACAAAGGAGACACCTTGCTCTAGTGGTGCTGCCTTGTAGGCCCCCAGTACATGAGGAGGCTCTTGGCCCTCGTATGACTGCTGAACTGGGGCAGGGGACTGTTATGTAGGGACAGTCACTCCAGAGGAGTGGGATGGAAGGGATAGGGGGTAGAGGGTGGGAGGATGGGACGGGGAGGGCTAGAAAGAGGAAACTGTGATGGAGATGTAACTTCAAGTAATAAACATTAAAAAAAAATTTGTAATAAGTAACCAACACATTTTTCAACTGAGCACATATATTAAAGAGGGATAGAAGAAAGAACTAGAAAAAAGTCATTTATGTAAGAATTTAAAGTTTAGAAATATCATCTTGAAAATTAAAGGTAAATTTTCAGGCCTTGAAATTACTGTTTAAACTAACTGTGTTGATCATTAGTAGCCAAAGTAACAATGTTGTATCTTAATATACATAGCTTCATTGGTGGTACACATGCTTCTATCTTTAGTAACATATAAATGCTAAAGTAAATTTTTTTCTTTTTCTTTCTAAGAATTAGTATATTAGGCAGTTCAAACTTGTTTCAAATATCGTTTATTATTATCATTAATATCAATAATATCATTAATGGTATTCCAACAACTATGGAACCTATTGAGGGCACTAATTCATTGATGCTTTTGTATTTTGCTGGCCATCAGTTCTATTTTTCTTATCTAGCTCATACTCCATGCTCATAATGCTCACCTGTTTTAAATAATAGTTGAATTCTTCTGTCCTTGCTCTCTTACTCATGCTAATTTAAATACACAGACTCTGTTTTTCTTTTTCAGAAATAATTTATGAAAGCATTTTAAGAAGCATTTTTAGCAAAATAAGATGTAATAAAATAAAACAAACAAAAAAGCATTACCTTGAAGCTAGACAAGCAAAATCAACATAAGAAAAAAAGATCCCCCAAGGAAGACAATAGAATCAGAGATCCATTCTTTGACACACTCAGGGGACCCAAATACTGCAAAGCTGAAAGTTATGATATTGTCACAGAATACCATGTCAGTCCTGTGCATGCTCCTTCAGTCTCTGAGTTCGTAAGAGCTTTGTCCAGTTGACTTAGAGGCCTTGTTTCCCTGCTGTCCTCTATCTCCTCTAGTTCTTACACTCTTACTACTTTCTGTTCTGTAAAGCTCTTTGGGTTCTAATGGAGAGATTTGATGGTGACATCCCACTTAGAGTTGTGTAGTGTGAGCTTTCTCTCTCTCTCTCTCTCTCTCTCTCTCTCTCTCTGTGTGTGTGTGTGTGTGTGTGTGTGTGTGTGTGTGTGTGTGTGTGTCTGTGTATGTGTGTGTGTGTAATATCTGGGTGTGGATCTCTTTGTTTCTATCTGCTGTAGGAAGAAGCTTCTCTGTAGAACAAGGCACTAACATACGAAAATAACATAATATCATTAGGAGTCATTTTATTGCTCCTTTTGCTTGTTTGCTTTGTTATTTTATATCAGTAATATTTGATTTTACCCTAGGTCTTTGGGCTATTTTGTTTCTAGTTCTTGGTCACCTAAGCAGTATTGGGTATTGGTTACATCTCATGGAGTGGTTTTTAATTCAGATTAGATATTGGATGGTTATTCCCACCAACTTTGTGCAACCATTGCCTTAGCATAATTTGTAACCAGGTCAGATTGTAGATCGAAAATTTTGTGGCTGTTTTGGTATTTCTGCTAATCCTTTGATATCCTGAAGATTATCTTCCATACCAAAGAGAATATAACATATGGGTAAAGAAAGGTTCTATGCAAGTACCAGCTTGTCTTCTGCATGTTCAATGAGCTGTGTGTATGTTTTCTTCAGCACCCTGAAGTCTCGCTATTTGTGGATTGCATTTAATTATCTTGGTAACTGCCTGGGTTTTTTTTTGTTTGTTTGTTTGTTTGTTTTTTTGTTTTTTGGGGGGATTTCTATTGGACTCCTTTGGCAAATAACTCCATTGTATGTAACCCAGTTCTACTCCTGGACACTTTCTTGACAAGAGATGGACAGTTGGGACTCTGTCTTTCTCATTATTTCATGATTCCATTAGGATCATCTCCATACATTTTAGGAAGGATCCCCCTGCAAAAGCCCTTCCATTCTGTCTACCCCCCCACACACACATTTTGTTCATCTCCTTCCTCTACCTCTTAAAAGTATTCCCCAATTCCATACTCCCATAATGCCACAACTTTCTATCCTCTTTTTAAAGAATTAAATCCAACTTGGGCTGCCAGTAAAATCCTTGGTGCAGGCTTATGAACTGGCCCATGGTCATACTATCAGGGCCCATACCCTTAAAGAATCTGATTGTTCCTTTCCTAGTAGTTATTGATTGCCAATAACACCTTATGTTATGGTAGAGCTTGGTTTCCCCCCAATATGCTGAGATTTTTTTTTTACTGTATCTTTACTGTATACAGAGATTTTTCCCCTGTATTTATCTTCTACAGGTATTTAGCGTGCAGTCACTACGATTGTCAGTTCATACGTGCAATTGCCTGTGTCTAGACGATAGTTTCTTTTTAGTCATTCACTGACTCTGCTTATTACAATTTTTCTTTCTCTCCAGGTGATACTTAGCTCTGGGAGACAGATGTGATACATATGTCTCATTTAGAGATGAACAATCCCTAGTCTTTTATCCTCTGTACATTGACCAGTTATAATTCTCTGTGATAATTACCATTCATTGAAAGATAAGTTCTCTGATTTACATTGAGAAAAGCACTACTATATGGGTATACCAATTAGTCATTAATGTCAGTTAAAACTGTGATCAATAAAGTGTTCCTGGAAAGAACACTAAAAATAAGCTTGTAATGTGTGAGGGTTCAATAGGACACCACCAAAAGACGTATCCTCATTCTTGACATTCAACTCTTTATTGATAGACTATAGTGTCTAGGTTTGTAATTATGTTCACATTACAGTGCAACTTAAGTAAACACACACACACACACACATCACACACATATATGTGTGTGTGTATGAAACATATATTTATATATGTGATATATATACATATATATATATATAATACACACACATATATTAGCATTGGCCTTGGTGCTAACACATACATTTATATATTATATTTCCACATAAGGTTCAGGGAATATAAAAACTGTTAAAGTGCATGTGACTGGAAGGTCTGATGCAGTCCTCATTGTCTTTTTTGTTCCTTACCTTAAACACAATTTCCTTTAATTTTACTGATCTCATTCTACTAATCAGTGGTTACAGACACATACTTTTTCACATTTTCCATACCCTCTTGTTAGTCTGATTTAGGAATCCTTGACTGGCTTGAAGGTCCCAGTACAGGATCTGAGAAATTTTTTCCTTCATGCTTTGCTTTTCATCTTCCCAGGAGGCCTGTTTCTCATTTACTTCATAGCTACATGGTGACACTTTTTTTAAAAAAGAACTTAGAAGATCTGTAGTCATCAAAACTAGCAGTATATGCAAAGAAAATTTATATATCTCATATGGCCCTTTAGTGTTTTCTCCTTAAGAAATTCATGGTATTTCCATTCAATCCACATTGGACTAATGCTCACTACAACTGAAAATCAATTGTCATTTTTCAATGATCTAGAAAGGAGTAAAAGAATAATGCTGTAAATGTTTGTGAGAGGTTTGATTCTTGTAAGAAAAGATATAAATCACTGTTAAAAATTATAGTGTATAAAGTATGAAGATAGAATGTAAAAATCAGAGTATCACTTAACATGATAACATAAATGTCAAAACAATCATTTAACATGATAACTTAAACATCAATGAACATTTGTATATCTTAAGGCTTCACATAGGTTTGGATTTCTGTGTATTATACTCTCTCTCTCTCTCTCTCTCTCTATATATATATATATATATATATATATATATATATATATCAGAAAGGGAGAAAACAATGTAGTCTGAATACTTGAAGCTAAACTTTCTTTTAGAATTGAAACAAAATAATCATTATATATGTCCAACCATTTCTAAAGTTTTTATTTTGAAAAGACATATTTCTCCCATTTCCCCCACTTTTATGTTAATTGATAACTTCATATTTTCTTATTGCATTTTTCATTATGTCATGAACTGAACTGTCTCTTTCAAATTTATGTGTTATGTTATAACCCCTACTAATCTGAGTGTAATCATATTTGGAAATCTAGAATCTTCACATAGGTAACTAAATTGGAATTGTTATAACTAGTTTTCATTCAATAGGAAAAGGTCTCATAAATGGAAAGATTAACTCACAGAGTGGAGAAAAGGTCTACACAGGAAAAATAAAATATGCACAAACAAGAGCTACAAAAAGGAGTGCTGGGAGAGTGAAAGGACGGACGGTTTGGGAAGAGGAAGGAGGCATAAAAGGTAGAGAGAGTGAGGCGAAGGGAAGGAAAAAGGAGAGATGGAGGACAGAGGATGGGAATTGGGAAGGAGGCAGAGGAGGGGGAAAGGCGATAATAGGTGCTAGGGGAAGTTATAGAAAAGAAAGTGTTAAATTGAGTTTAGAAAATGGTGGAACAGGAAAACTGGGAGAAGTAAATAACACTAAGGAATTTTTAAAAATATTCAAATAGGAACCTACTACTGTAGAAGCTTCCTAAAATATATTTATACATATGCATACAAAGAGTCAAAGTGGACTTATCCTGTAATAGAGCACCAGTGCCTATACTAGACACCAGAGGTTAACAAACAAAAAGCCAAGTCTGATGGGGTGGTGTTAAGCATTCTAAATGTTGATTCATCCTGCTTGCGGTATGTTACTTACTTTGTCTCTGATTGGTTAAATAAATGCTGATGCCTGAAGATTGGGCAAAGACAGAGATAGGTGGGACTAAGTTTCACAGGCTTTTTGATAGAGAGCATTTTGGGAAGAAGAAGGCCAGAGAGAAGCCAGGAGCGGACAAGGAAGACATGCCATGGGGTAGATTAAAGAAGATCCTTCCACATGGCCTGGAACATTGGCTTAATGTGGAGAATAATAGTCCAAAGGGACATATGTATATATGGGGTCATATTTGGGTAATAGAATTATGAGCTAGCTTAGATGGGCTAGGATTGCACAATCCAGGCCTAGGCTTATTAAATCCACCCAGTGTCTGTGTGTATTCATTTAAAATGGCGGGTTAAGGATTTATACCACCGAACCAATTAAAGATAATATAGATACTGGGTAAATACTTTAATTAGCCATTTTTTTCAGCACTAGTCTTGGGCAAAAAAAAAAAAAAAAACGCAACTCATTTTGCAGTAATTTTTGTTGTAGCTGTAAAACAGGTGGTGAGATATTGTTGTGTGATTTTTCCCTCCTTCCCCTGAGGAGACGCTAGCATTCCAGGAGCACCTATGAGCTTTTGGTCCTATAGTGACTTTTGAGTCAGCTGTGTTTCTGTAAGTATCATCTTACCTATAATGTAAGTAACCCCAATAAAATACTCACTTCACCAAGTGGGACTTTAGTGAATAATTCCTTTAGGTGTATGTGTGTGTGTGTGTGTGTGTGTGTGTGTGTGTGTGTGTGTGAGAGAGAGAGAGAGAGAGAGAGAGAGAGAGAGAGAGAGAGAGAGACCCTATGGAATTAGTATTGTCATTTTCATTTCTCTCATTATTATTGTCTTTTCCTTTATTTGGCCTGGACTCATTAATTTCTCTGGAAAATAGTAATAAGTCTGTAATTAAAAGTCTTGATATTTTCTCTTCAGCTTTTTCTATGTTTCTTTACCATTTACTTGTTTCACTAAAAGTACAGTCTACCTATGCTCACTGAATATAATCTTTCTTATAATTCAGTACTGTTGGTATGAGGTAAAGTTATTTTCAAGAGAATACTCCATCATATTCATCAATGATTGAAAAGTCCAATTTCTAAGTAACTTAGAGAACAAGAGTTGACATATTAGATATTCTTCTATTTAAATAAGTTATTTTAATATCCAAGACATTTTTTAAAATTACTTTTGGTCGTTGTGTCAAATAATCTTTTCAATATTACAAAATAATTTTTAGTTTTTCATAACATAGCCATTCTACACTTAATTGCACAAGATGAAAGCTGTATTTAATAAGCCTCTCATTTTTTCAAAATCTGGGTAATTCTCTGGTACTCATTTTACTAACATCTATAACTCAATATTTATATGAATTAAAAGATGAAAATAACCTTCCTTTGCTAAAATTAATATTTAGGTTTAAAGTTTAAATGTACATTCTGGTTGAAATGTTCAAAATATTCAAATATTATTCCTTATATTTATAGAAATTATTTTCCTTTGCTGGAGTGGTAAAACAAAATATCACATCCTAGGTTGCACCAGAAAACAGACTTGGCTTACAGTATGAGAGCCTGGCAATTCAAAACTAAGGCAACTATACAGGTAATGTTCTTGCTTAAATCTATGAGTAAAAATTATTTCCTTCTCTGGTTTCTGATTTTGTTTGTAGTCCTTGACATCACTTTGCAAACACATTCTTACAGTATCCATTCTCATTTCCACAGGTCCATTTTATCTCTATGCATGTCTGTTTTTTTTAATCTTTTATTTATTAACTCAAGTTACATCTCCATCACTGCCCCCTCCCTCCACTCCTCCAGTCCTATCCTTCCACCCTCTACCCCCTCTCCCTCTTATCCTACTGCTCTGATGTGGGGTACCCCCAGATATTATCTCCCCTCAGTTCATCAGTCATATGAGGGCTAAGAGCTTCCTTTCACTGGGGGCTTATATAGTAGTTCCACTAGGGTGAAGTGCCCCACTAACAGGCAACAAAGTCCATGTTCCTGTTCCTTTAGGTCTGTTGGTTGTAGGATAGTTATACTGTACTATATGGCTAAAATTCAGTTATAAGTAAATATATGTCATGTGTATCTTTCTGGGTCTGGGTTAGCTCACTCAGGATGAGTTTTTCTAGTTCCAGCCATTTAGTTGCAAATTGCATGATTTCCTTGTCTCTGATAGCTGAGTAATATTCCATTGTGTAAATATACCACATTTCTGGAATGGGGTGTATCTATATAACAGTCCCTCACCTCAGTTCAGAGGTCGAATGAGGGCCAAGAGCCTCCTCATTCATTGGGGATCTATGAGGCAGTACCACCACTGAAAAGTGTCTCATTGCCGGGAAGAGAGAACTAAAAAACAAACAAACAAGTAAGCAGACATGCAGATAAAAAAGAATAAAAAATAGAAAAAAATAAAAATAAAAAATGAAAAGTCTATGTCCATGTTCCCTTTAGTGTGTTGGTTGTAGTATCGATATCCTCTACCATATAGCTAAAATCCTACCATAAATGAATAGATGCCATAGGCATCGTTCTGAGTCTGGGTTAGCTCACTCAGGATGAGCTTTTGGCTCCATCCATTTGGCTGCAAATTGCATACTTTCATTGTTCCTGATAGCTGAATAATATTCCATTGAGTATATGTACCACAGTTTTTTAACCCAGTCTTCGGTTGAGGGACATCTGGGTTGTTTCCAGTTACTAGCTATTACAAATAAGGCTGCTATGAACATAGATGAGGAAACTTCCTTATGATTCCGTGAGGAGACATTTGAGTGTACACCCAGAAGTGGTATGGCTGGGTCCTGAGGCAAAGCTATTCCAAGTTTTCTAAGATATCACCAGACTGACCTCCATAGTGGTTGCACAAGCCTGCACTCCCACCAGCAATGGAGGAGGGTTCCCCTTTCTCCACACCCTCGTCAGCATGTGCTGTCATTTGAGCTTTTGATCTTAGCCATTCTGACAGGTGTGAGATGGAATCTCAGAGTCGTCTTGAGTTGCATTTCTCTGATGATTAAGGATGTTGAGCATTTCTTCCAGTGTCTCTCAGCCATTAGGGATTCCTCCTTTGTGAATTCTTTATTTAGCTCCATCCCCCATTTTTTGATTGGATTATTTGGTTTCTTGGCACTTAATTTCTTGCGTTCTTTGTAGATTTTGGATATTAGCCCTCTGTCAGATGTGGGGTTGGTGAAAATTTTCTTTTGTTCTAATGACAGTGTCTTTTGCCTTACAGAAGCTTTTCAGTTTCATGAGGTCCCATTTATTGATTGTTGATCTCAGGTCCTGAGCTGTTGTAGGCCCTGTACTTCCTATAAAATCAGATATATTTATCCCTCTCAGGTCTCTGAGGTGGTTGAAGAATAGATAGCTGTAGAGAGCTGCGATGTGCTGCGCCCTAAAAATGGCTCCAGTTTCCGCCTTCCACCAGCCCGATGGTGAGTGCTCTCGGTGGTAAACAAGTCCATATTTGGCTTAGACTGCTGATCTGGCTTGCTTCCGCATACGTGGGCCTCTAAGATAGCACCATGTGGCTTTACTTGATTGGCTGTTCATATAGTATTTAGCCTGTGGGTTGGGTCAGCCCGGGCATTCGGAAGACTGTTTTCAAGGAACCTGAATAAACTGCTTGAGAGGAGCTTTTGCGAGTTGCGTCGTTCTTGCTGGTCGAGGGGGACGCAACAAGTGGTGGCCCGTACGGGGAACCAGAAAAGACTCAGAACTCCTGCAGTCAGGGGCAGTGCACTGGTAAGTTCCCGGGATAAACTGGGACAATAAAGTTTCGTGAAAATAGCAAACAAAAGGTAAAGTTTCACGGAAATAGCGAACAAAAGGTAAAGTTTCGTGGAGATTGCGAACAAAAGGTAGTTTCGTGGGAAAACTGCGAACCGAAAGTAAATTTTTAATCATGGGATTGTCTCAGTCACATCCAATTTTTCTGGCTCTTCAGGAGCTACTTTTAGCTAGGAATTTGAAACTTAAGAAGTCAACCCTAGAGAGATTTTTGAATAAATGCGACTCTGTGGCTCAGTGGTTTGCAGTGTCCGGGAATCTTATGGCATCCTGCTGGGACAAATTAGGCAGGGACTTGGATTTTGCTTGGGAGCAAGGTACTCTGAAGCATGGAGTAAGACCGATTTGGAAGATGGTGAGGAGTTGTTTAGAAGATCAGAGATGCTGTAACGCAATCAAGGAGGGAGAATCAGCCTTGGAACTGCTGCAAGGGGAAAGATCTGAGCAGGCAGACAGTGAAAAGGGAAGTAACAAAGGCGAAAGATCTGAGCAGGCAGACAGTGAAAAGGGAAGCAAAAAGAAGGTCCCTCTCTATCCCGATCTTAGAGATTTTAGAGATTTTGAGGATTCAGAGGGCAGGGATTCTGAAGGGGAGCTACATGCTCTAATAGAACAGTTGGAGAGGACTGCTATTAGAAAAAGAGAAAAGAAAAAGGTAAAAGAGAAAGATACGTTGGCGGCAGTCAATGTAAATGAAGCCGTTGCCGTGGCGCCTTCAACTCCCCCTCCATACCCAGAAGCCGTTCAGATAGATCAGCCTGTTCAGTCCCTGAAAGTAGGGAGATCTTTCTGCCCGGGGATGTGGACACAAGTAAGAACAGAATTACAGTTTGCCTATCTGGTATACCAAGATCCACAAGGGAACAGGTACGAGGAACCGCTTGATTTTAAAGTAGTTAAATCCGTTGCAGAGTCGGTTCGTACCTATGGCATTACTGCTTCTTTTACATTGGCTCAAGTGGAAGCATTAAGCAGACATTGTATGACTCCGAGTGATTGGAGTGGCCTGGCCTGCGCCTGCTTAAGTCCAGGGCAATACTTAGACTGGAAAGCTTTCTTGATCGAGTATGCCACTGAGCAAGCAGCCATTAATCAGAGAGATGGAAATCCAGCCTGGGATAGAGATATGCTGCTTGGGCAGGGGAGATTTGCCAACCAGCAGACAGGATATCCCAATCAGGTTTATGAACAAATAAACCAGACAGCTATCAAGGCTTGGAAATCCCTTCTTAACAAAGGGGAGGTGAGTGGGAACTTAACTAAGATTCTACAGGGCCCCATGGAGCCCTTTTCAGACTTTGTGGCACAATTGGTGGAAGTGGCAGGGAAGATTTTTGGTGACCCGGATGCTGCTATGCCACTAATAAAACAGTTGGTCTATGAGTGAGCAATGCACCAAAGAGTGTAGAGCCGCTATCACCCCTTACAAGAGTAAAGGGCTAGAAGCCTGGATGAAAGTGTGTAGAGAACTTGGAGGGCCGTTAATTAATGCTGGTCTTGCTGCCGCAGTAGTATAGTTGACCAGAAAAGGTGGAGGAAGTTCAGGGGTTTGTTTTAAGTGTGGCAAGATGGGACACTTTAAAAGACAGTGCCCCGGGGGAAGGAGTACAGGAAGTACAGGAACTGTACAACGCCCCAGGCGGCCGGGGTTATGCCCAAAATGTAAAAAAGGGAACCATTGGGCTAATGAATGCCGTTCAGTGACAGACATCCATGGCCAGCCTTTGACTCAAGGTTATGGTGGTGCTCGTCCAAAAAACGGACAGCAGGGCCCACGACCCCAGGGCCCACAAATATATGGGGCAGTAGAGAATCAGGACAAAAACAGAATCAAGAGAGATGGCCAACCCTCCGCCATCCGAGAGACCGCGGAGAGCCACTGCAGGCTCAGCAGGATTGGACCTCTGCTCCACCACCAGACTCGTATTAACACCCCAAATGGGGGTCCAGTTAATTGAAACAGATTTTAAAGGACCCCTTGAACCTGGTACAGTTGGTTTGCTGTTAGGGAGGTCATCATCAGCCTTGAGAGGACTTATTGTCCATCCTGGAGTTATAGATCCAGATTATACAGGAGTGGTTAAGATCATGGTAGCCTCCCCCCATGGTATAACAACTATCTCTCCTGGAGATAGAATTGCTCAATTGATCATGTTGCCGAGCTTACATGATCGCTATGCGGCAAGGGATCAAGAGAGAGGAAAAGATGGTTTTGGGTCCACGGGCACGGAACTGACTTTTCTCTCCTTGGATTTGGACCAACGCCCCATCTTGGAGTTAAAAGTTGATGGTAAAAAGATCCTGGGCCTTTTGGATACTGGGTCAGATAGGAGTATCATAGCAAAGAAAGACTAGCCTTCAGGTTGGCCTGTACAAGCCTCTTCTCAAACACTTCAAGGCCTGGGTTATGCTAAGACTCCAGATATGAGTGCAAGATTATTAAAGTGGCAGGACCAAGAAAACCACTCAGGAGAAATGCAGCCATATGTACTTGAGCTCCCTATCTCCCTTTGGGGAAGAGACCTTTTAAAGGATATGGGATTTAAATTGAGTAATGACTATTCTGATTCAGCCCAACCTATGATGCAAGATATGGGATATGCTCCAGGCTTTGGAATAGGAAAATGTTTGCAGGGGCAGAAGTGTCCCATATCTATGCAGGAAAGACAAAAGAGACAGGGCCTGGGTTTTTCCTAGGGGCCACTGAAGAGGGCATTCCCATAACTTGGAAGACGGAGGACCCAGTATGGGTTCCTCAGTGGCCACTTTCCTCTGTAAAATTGAATGCGGCCAAAGAGTTGGTGGATGAACAGATGTTTTTAAAGCATATAAAACCATCTGTATCTCCCTGGAATACACCTATCTTTGTCATTAAAAAGAAATCTGGAAAATGGAGATTGTTTCATGACTTGCGTGCCATAAACCAACAAATGCAGATCATGGGCCCAGTGCAACGCGGCTTACTGCTTTTATCATCTTTGCCAGCCTCATGGCCCATTATAGTTATAGATATAAGGGATTGTTTTTTCTCCATCCCTTTGTGTGCCAAAGATAGTGAGAGATTTGCATTTGCGGTTCCATCCTGTAACCATGAGGAACCTGATCAGCAGTTTGAATGGGTAGTATTACCTCAGGGCATGGCAAACAGCCCCACTATGTGCCAACTGTATGTGGGGTAAGCCATTGCTCCCTTGAGAAAGAATTTTCCAGATTTAAGATGTGTTCATTATATGGATGATATCTTACTGGCAGCTAAGAGTGAACAAATGTTAGATCGGGCCTATGAAGAATTAGTTCAATTATTAAAAAAGAAAAGGTTGTTTATTGCTCCTGATAAGGTTCAAAAGGAAAATGTGGTTGATTATTTAGGAGTGAAGGTTGGACCTGAAAAGAAAATACCTCAAAAGTTTGAGATAAGAAAAGATAATTTAAAGACTCTAAATGATTTTCAAAGGTTGTAAGGAGATATCAATTGGGTAAGAGGCTATTTGAAGCTACCAAATTATAAAATAAGACCCCTATATGATATTTTGAAAGGTGATTCAGCACTTAATTCTCCTAGGCAATTTACAGAAGAAGCAAGAAAAGCTTTATGTAAAGTGGAAGAAAGGTTGCAGAGTGCCTTCCTAAAGAGATGGCAGGAAGGACAGCCCATTGCATTGTGCATATTTGCCACCTATGGTCTACCTACAGGATTGTTATGGCAGGACGGACCATTATTATGGACTTATTCGAAGATTTCTCCAAAAAAATCCATAGAACATTATCCCACTGCAGTTGCTGCTTTAGCCTTGAATGGTATCCAACAATGTTTGCAGTCTTTTGGAGTTGCTCCTGCCAGTATAATAGTGCCCTATTCCAGTCATCAAATTAAGATTTTGTGTGGCACTGTAGATGACTGGGCAATATTGCAATGTAGCTTTGAAGGAGTGATTGATAACCATTATCCTAAGCATCCATTGCTATCATTTTTTAAAGAGCACCCAGTGATATTCCCTAAGGTTATTTCAGCAGTACCACTTCAAGGGTCACCAAATGTGTTTACTGATGGCTCAAAGACAGGCTGCGGAGCCTATTTGATAGAAAGACAAGAGCCAGTGCTATGCCAATTTCAACCGGGCTCCCCCCAAATAGTAGAGTTGAAAATAGTAATTGAGGTGTTTAAAAGATGTCAATTTGCATTCAATTTGATCTCAGATTCAGTCTATGTGGTCAACACAGTGAAAGTATTAGAATTAGCAGGTCCTATTAAGAATAGTAGTACTGTATGTGCCTTATTTCAAGAGTTACATGTTTTAATCTGGCAGAGAAAATGGTGTTTTTATATTCAACATATCAGAGCACATACAGGATTACCTGGACCATTAAGTGAGGGTAATGATAAAGTTGATCAATGGACTAGGATGGAATGCATTTTTTGGAGCTCATTCCTGGACCAAGCCAGACAGTTTCACCAATTATTTCATGTAAATGCAAGAACTCTACAGCAGAAATTCCATTTGTCTAGAGCAGATGCTAGACAAGTGGTTTTGGACTGTCCTCAGTGTGTGATTCATTATCATCCTCCCAGTGTGGGAGTAAACCCTAGAGGGTTGATGCCACTCAAAATCTGGCAAATGGACGTTACCCACATTTCAGAGTTTGGAACCTTAAAATATATTCATGTATCTGTGGATACCTGCTCAGGTATCATACATGCTACATCTATGAGTGGAGAAAAGACTCGTAATGTCATAGGGCATTGCTTAGAAGCCTGGGCTGCATGGGGAAAACCGCAGCAACTGAAAACGGACAATGGACCAGCCTATACGGCTCAGTCCTTTGTCTCCTTCTGTAACCAGATGGAGGTACAGCTTAATCACGGATTACCATATAATCCTCAAGGACAAGGAATTGTGGAGTGTGCTCATTGCACCTTGAAAGAATGTTGGCAAAAACAGAAAGGGGGAATAGGCCAAGGCCGTACCCCCAAGGAGAGAATGTCTTCAGCCTTATTTACTCTAAATTTTTTAAATTTGGATGTTCAAGGCCGCTCAGCAGCGGACAGACATCAGGATTCTCATGGTCCACCTAAAGGCATGGTGAAGTGGAAGGATATTTTGACAGGCTCTTGGCGAGGGCCTGACCCTGTGCTAACATGGGCGAGAGGGTCTGTTTGTGTTTTTCCTCAGGATCAACAAGATCCAGTGTGGGTGCCTGAATGCCTTGTGAGGAAGATTCGTCATGAAGACCTTCCTAGGGATCCTGGTGATAGTAGCAGTGAGTATGTCAGGAATGACTGAGCCGAGATGGGGGATCCTGTCTATATTCCCAAAGCCGATGCCGGTCAGACATGATGCAACTGTGTTTCCATGCTTATTTAGCAGTAATAGAAGCCTAGGCTTACCCTATCTTCCCTTTGATGATCAGAAAAGCCCTATAGAGGGTAATAGAAATGTCAGCTTGAAGGGTATTCTGTGTTTTTTTATGAGCTTCAATAGGTCAGATGATACAAAATGCATTAAATTGTCTCAGCAGTCAGCAGATTTTTTTACCACAACTGAGGTTTGGGGGTAGGAGTGGTGGTTTGTTTTCAGGCAACGGTTCTCGCCTTGAAGGATGGTGGCCCACACTAGTCTCTGACTGGGACCCCCCCAGACAGCCACGCTGGGCACCTTTTTGTAGAGGATCCACAGGAGAGGAAGGACCTTTTCCCTGGACTGGATGTCAGGGGCGCAGAGCAGTTTGGGTTCAACAAGATTATTTTTCCTTTAGCCCCATGATTAGTAATATAATGAATAAGTCTTGTACAGGAATGCTTGATATATCTACTAGGGATCCTCAGCAGACTGCCACCAATCCTTTTGATTTGTGGCTTTTGTGTGGGGTAAATGGAAGTTGCATGGACTTGGGACCTGTCATTATGCTTGGGGGAGGAATTTATCAAAGAGGTAATTTTTCCCTAGGGTCCGCTACCAAATTGAATCTTTCTAGTGGTAGTGGCTCTGGTACTTGGAATTCTTCGTTTCATTCTTACTGCAATAAGACCTTTTCAGCCTCACCAGTGTGTCTCTGGCCTCCTTTTCTGTGGATTGTAAGTAATGGGAGTGCATCCTTGGGTGAAGAAAGGTTAGTATGCACTCCGGGCATATGCTTTTATGCCCTGTGCTGGAATGCCACAGCCTTTCCTGTGGCTGTGGTGACTAGAATGCCTCAATATGTACCAGTTCCTGTAGAGGATCCTAATACCATGATGCTATTCAGGTTTAAAAGAGATTTTGGCATCACTGCAGCTATTGTTACTGCCATCACTATTGCTGCTGTGGGGGCTGCTGCCTCAGCTATTGCCTTGTCTAGTTCTATACAGACTGCCAATGCCCTGAATAACATCTCAGCCACTGTAGCATAGGCATTGGATACCCAGACCTCTATGAATTCTCATTTCAAAGGAGGCCTTATGATAGTTAATCAACGCATAGATTTAATACAAGAACAGATTGATTCTCTTTGGCAACTAGCACAATTGGGGTGTGAGTGGAAAATGCAAGGTTTGTGTGTTACTTCCGTGCAGTGTCGAAATTTTACAAAGGCTGCTAATCTGTCTAGACAATTGTCAGAATTCCTCTTACAGGATTGGTCTGCTGAATTTGAAAATTTGATGAGAGAGCTGAGAGCAACCATCGTCCACATCAACTCCACTCGGGTGGATCTGAGCCTGGCTACTGGTTTGACTTCCTGGATACAGACGGCTATGGATCATCTTAAGGAGTGGGCGGGCGTAGGCTCTTTGGCGATACTGATGATACTAGCCTCTCTAGTTTGCCTATGGTGCATCTACAAGATGAGAGCCACACAGAAGCGTAATGCAGCCATGATTATACAGGCCCTTGTCGCCATTGAGGCAGGCCAGTCCCCCCAGGCATGGCTTGCTGCCATGAAGGCTTAAATCTTCACTGAGCATAGTCCCTGCCCACTGAGGTATTCATTCCACAGATATTAGGGTCTGGCAAGTCAATGACGGAGTAGACGGGTAAGTCTCGGCCACCTAAGACAGAGCAGTCCTGAGTGGGGAGGCTGTCCCAGAGACGGGTAAGAGTTTGAGCATCGCCCTCCTCCAGGCTCAGGCCTGCCGTGAGATCCCCAGATATGGGGATTACGAAGCCTTTCCAGGGACTTCTACCAACTTTAGAAAAAATAAAAAAGGAGGAACTGTAGAGAGCTGCGACGTGCCGCGCCCTAAAAATGGCGCCGGTTTCCGCCTTCCACCAGCCCGATGGTGAGCACTCTCGGTGGTAAACAAGTCCATATTTGGCTAAGACTGCTGATCTGGCTTGTTTCCGCATACGTGGGCCTCTAAGATAGCACCATGTGGCTTTACTTGATTGGCTGTTCATATAGTATTTAGCCTGTGGGTTGGGTCAGCCTGGGCATTCGGAAGACTGTTTTCAAGGAACCTGAATAAACTGCTTGAGAAGAGCTTTTGCGAGTTGTGTCGTTCTTGCGGGTTGAGGGGGACGCGACAGATAGCTAGACTCTCATATTAAATTTTGAGTTGTTTAGGAGTCAATAGAGTGTTATAGATCTAAGAAAATGCTTTTAAAATTGTGTTGCAAATTCAAGTATGAATGTTGAGTTAGATATAGAACTTTAAACTCATGGAGATGGTTAGATAGTAGAATGTTAAAGTCAGGTGCCAAATACATATGGACTGGACATTGGGAATGTATGCTAAGCCATATAACCCTCATAACTGTGGCCTAATTACCTCTGTTCTTTTGTATTGTATCTATTATTATAGGAGAAAGAGCCATTTGTTGGACTGAAAGGGGGAACTGTTGGGGGAAATAAGATATACCTTAAACATAAAAAAAAGGAAGAGGATTGGAGGTTGAGGGTGGGAGGGTGGGACTGGAGGGGGGAGTAGGGAGGGGATTACGATTGAGATGTAACTTGATGAAATAAAAAATAAAGTAATAAATAAATAAATAAATCACATTTTTAAATTTCGTTTTTGGGAAAAGATCTTCACCAGCCCCACATCTGACAGAGGGCTAATATGCAAAATATATAAAGAACTTAAGAAATTAAACACCAAGAAACCAAATAATCCTATTAAAAAATAGAGTACAGAGCATGTGTGCTTTTTAATGAGGATTCTAGCAGTTTGATATTAAAACATGACTCAATTCTACATGACCACATTGTAAATACTTACATATTCAACCATTTTTTTTGAAAAAGTACAACAGTGTCTAGGAAGGTGCAAGTCCAAGGAAATTGAACATTAACATATATTCCAGGTGAATACAATTCAAGGAATTTTTAAAAATATTTATTTATTAATTCAAGTTACATCTCAATCACAGCCCCCTGCCTCCTCCCCTTCTTCCTCTTCTCCTCAAGTGATGGGGTAGGAGGGGTGAGGCACGCATATCAAGCCCCCTCAGTTCCTTATTTCACATGAGGGTTAAAACTCCCTCTTGTACTGGGGCCCAACATGGCATCCCAGCTAGGATAAGGTGTTCTACTAACAATCAACAGAGTTCATGACAGACTCCTCCTCCCCCAACTTGCTAAGGGATCTGTAAAAGGACCAAGTTGCCTATCAAGGAAAATGTTTTAAACATGCATTTTTAAATAAGGTAGGACAAAATAATCAATAATTTAACTTTGTCTGTGTTGTATATTTTGATTATCTTAGTCAACTTAATTTCAATTCATTTGGTATATGAATTTTTAATATTCCAAACAATTAGGAGAGTAATTTAGGCCAATTACTACTATGTTAGGAATGAAATAAAACAACAATAAAAAGTTTAAAGTAGACAGACCAAAGGCAGACATTTCAGATATTTTGAACATTTGATCTTCTGTTTCCATTTATTAAGAAGATTATTATAGAACATCCGTCCATGGAGTCTATTAATGAAAGAAAATATTTAAAATATGTGAAGATGTGGTTAATGGTAACTCAGTAAAAATATTACTTCTCTCATCCAACTCTAAGATTGATTTTAATTTCCATGTGAACCTTGTCCTGAAATTATCTTATATAGTAATTTTCAAGGATTGGAGATAAGACATAATAATAGATGGATGAAAATTCTGGGCTCAGGATATGAGATCTTGATTGAACATCTCTGCATTATAAAATGTTTAACTCTCAGATCATTGAGATGGTTCAACAGGCAAAGGTGCTGTAATCAAAACTAATGACCCAAATTTGATCCCCAAGATCTTTTTAAGTACCTGGTCAGTCTTGTATCATTCCTATCCATCATTAAAAGTATAACAGATTCCTGTAAGGATGAACACATAAATGGGTGGAGACTGAAGAGAAAAATCTCTCATTTGTTGTTCTTTTGAAGTTCCCTGAGAGTTACCCTCTACCACTGGAATCACTTCCAACTTTTTGGTGGCTTTTTCATCTGGTATGCCAGTATGCTCAATTCCCAAGATTATGTATGTAAAGACAAGAACCAACTCCTGTAGTTGTTCTCTGATCACCAAACAAGAGGTTTCCTATTCATATGTACACACACACACACACACACACACACACACACACACACACACACATGAAAAAACTTTAAAAACTCAAAACAAATAAATAAATGTTTAACTGTCAATTTCATCTTTCTTCCTGGTACTGACAGAAATCTGATTCAAGTTTACTTCATTTCCTCTCACATTTTAAAAAGTGTGTTTGGTGGATACTAGATAATAATATTTTGAAGTATGTTCTTTAAAACTTTGAGGATTATTTATTATTATATGTATATGGAAGGTAGTTGATTCAACTTTTGGTACAATCTCAATCCTCCTTTGAGATCCTTTGAGACAGCTAAAACACATAGAATTGAATGTTCAATTATAACTAAGTTATCAAATAGATGGGCCTCTAAGCATATTTAATACAGATCTGTATGCTTTTTGATGACTCTCTCTAGAATGATACTGTGAAACAGATTATTTGCATGCCAGGATTTCATCTAGGACAATCCTTATAGTTTTCCAGAAATAATGCAACTTGGGAACAATTTGCAATATTAAGAACAATAATCTATATATTTGAAAATCAAAATCTATTTGAATTTCTCTCTTTTCTCCTTACTCACATCAACTTAGACAGAGATAACTTGCTTGGATAGTCTGTTTTCGTCTTGTGTTAATGTTTTGTATTGGTCATATACCTTGTTTGACATTTTTCTTCCCCTGCTCATTAACACAATAAGTATCACAGACTTCTCTAAAGCTCAGTACATAACAAGGGAGGGTTAAGGGAATAAAACAGCCTCTTAAGTTATTTATTTGGTTCTTCAGCCCTGAGGTCTCCAGAACTCCCTTCTATCATGGATTATCTCCATCTTGTTTTGTGGCATTCTCTGAAATTTATTTCCCTATTTTCCTACAGGGGTGGTAAGGATACATTCATCACTATGAAAACTGTTTTCATAATAACCATCACTTATGCTGTCTTATCAACATTCTATTTTCATAAAATGTTCAATGTTGCCAATTGAGGAAGTGTTACTAAACTTTCTTTTGAAAAACTTTCTTTCATTTAAAGTAGATTCTTCTCTCATATATAGTACATCCCAACTAGAGTGTCCCATCCCTCCATTCCTGCTAGCCTTTTAGGTGCAAACAAGTTAGTTTCAACTTTTGAACTTCAAAAATTTAATATTTGTACTCATAGTTGTTTGGGTTTTTGCTTGCTTATAGCTGTTTTGCCCATCTTGATGAGGGGCTTGAATAAAAGTAAAATGCCTCATTTAACATGAAACTACTGAAGAGACAGCTCAGCTAGATTGTTTTGCTGTTAATGTATTGATATTGTATACACTGAGCATTCCTTAAAGCCATTTTTATTGGAACAAAAGCCATGTTGCATAGTATGTTGACATTTTAGAATCTTGATTAATGCGTATAAAATCTACAACATTATTTGAGATAAGGAACTCTAGGGACGTGATTTAATGTTTGAGAGCCAAAGTTGAAAGAATGGTCATAAAACAAAAGCAAAATCCAAGGTGAAGAGAAGCAGGTAATATTTGGGGAGATTTGGAGGGCATATTTAAACAAATAAAGATGAATTTTCAAAGTTTTGTTCTTAAACATGGTATAAATGGTCCTTAAAGTATAGCTAATAAAATATTATACAATAGCTAAGATAGAGATATAGGCTACTTATGAACAAAATATGAAATCAATAATACATTATTATTTAGCAATTATTCTATAGCCTATTAAAGTACTATTCATAGTTGAAGAAAATGACTGATATTTTTATTTGCAAAGATTCATATTGTTTCATCTCACTAGTATAGCATGCAAATAGCTAGTGGAAGGTAATGTACACAGTCAAATATATTCACAAATGAATGCATGTTGAACAAGACTGAAGTCTTCTAGGAGACATTAAGATTCTTAGTGTGTGTAGAGGAACTTTAATCCAGCAACATGGCTACTCAGACAAGAGATCACATCCAAAGACATTCTAGGTTTCTGTGATCCAACTGGAATTCAGACATACTATGGATCAAAGTATGATCTTTCTGGAATAGAGACATAGCTTTAGTACACACCTTTAATCCCAAACAAAGAAGGTAAAGTTAGTTTATAGAAGGAAGCAGCCATGTTTGAAAGTGAGACAATCTATGTTCTAATTGAGGGACAGACAAAATGATGACTCAGAGAAAATGCTGAAAGAATGGGTCAGAGATAGGATAAGCACAGCACTTCACAAGAACAGGACAAGAATGGGAAGCTACTTAAGAGCAGAACAGAGAGGGGGGGTTGTTTTTGTTTTTGTTTTTTATCAAGAGTTAATTTCCAGGAAAGTTTTACAGAGACACTTTGCAGAGAGAACAAGCTAGATACAGGTGAAGACAGAGTGAGAAAGAGAATGAGAAGGAACCAAAAGATTAAAACTTATGGCCAGAATTCGTTTGAGGCCAGTGAGAACAACTCACTCAGAAGCTAAGGGAAGCCAGTTGAATCAGTCAGCTTGAAGAGGACTTTAGGCCAGGAGAGCTGAGTCAACCCAGCCAATAAGAGCTCAGAAAGAACTAGAAAAGCTTGGGAATCGCTTTCATCTCATCCCCTCAACTGAGGAAATAAAAATATTTACCAATTCATGAGAAGGAAAACCATAAGTAAAATTAAAGAGAAATATGTCAAGAGACTCTGTATTCAAATGGAACTGGATCATTTAAAGTATTTTATTCATAGTCAAAATCAGATGTTTTAATATAAAATTTAACAATTTTATGGATTATTACCATCGGCTCAGTTAACTCTACTTTCTTTGTTACATGATAAATATCAGTGGTCTAGTACTTCAAAAGTATGCTGGTAGTTTTAAGACTGAACCTGATAGATATAGGTAGATGAGCAAAGTCTTTTCAACAGAAGAGAGGCAATGCATTCTGTCTCATAATATCATTATACATCTGGTTGGGAAGTCAACAGTGCAGTTAACTTATTGTACTGCAAGAAATAAATGATGGCATCACCCTTCATTAAAAACAGTTTCTTTTTACAACAGATGGAGACTATCATAAAGATGCACAACTGGTCAAAATGCAGATAGTAACTGTGGAGTGTGGAACGTAAACCAACACTTCTGCAACACAGCTCTGAAACCTAACTAAGGCTCTCGAGAAAACCTAGAAGAGGAGATGAAAAGTCTGAAAATGCTAGTAAGACAGCATGCCAGTTTTTTTACTGTATCCCTGAGATACAATAGGCATGATAAAATACACTCAAGAGCTCTCAGCAGCATATTTGCTTGAACATAATCAGCATAATGACACCACCAGTTAACATGTCAATGTAGACTGGGAAGCTTGACATGTTGCCACTCCTAGATGAAGAGCTGCAAAAAGTCAGTGACTGCTGAGAAAATCAGTTACCTGCAATGATGAACTCCCACATAGATGTCGAATCGGGAGTGATCAACCCTGGATACACACAGATACAAGCAAAGCTAAACGTACCCTGTAAAGACACATACACACACACACACACACACAGAGAGAGAGAGAGAGAGAGAGAGAGAGAGAGAGACAGAGAGAGAGACAGAGAGAGAGACAGAGAGACAGAGAGACAGAGAGAGAAAGACATACACAAGACATATATACACATCATTGATCATAATTATTGAAGAATTTTGATGTGGGAGGGAAAGAAAGATTGAAAGACGGAGAGCTATGGGTCTTAGTGATGTATATTCAGTGCTCAACTGTAAAGTTTATAAAAGAAATTAAACTATTTACAAAAATTTACAACAGCAACATAAGTAAGTAAATCAGTAAATAAATAAATAAATTGACCCTAGTCACCAACAAAGTCATTTGCTGCCGAATTCTATTTCATTTGTCCCTGGACTAATGGAAATGGATTTCACCTCTCCCTTTTACTACATGGTGGTAAACTATCCCAAATTGTTATCAGCAGCAAGGGATTTAGGTGGATGTTTCAAGGTTATTGGCCTCTTTTTCAAAGCATTGAAAAAGAATACTGATTCTAGAGCAAAGCCATAATACAGATCAAGAAGAAAGATGCCAGGAGTGACAGCGGCCCACATGAGCGTGAGTGCTCAAATTACCCAATTATTATTTGCTGCATCTTTTCAAGAGAATGTTGTGGGTTGGTAAGGTTCTCTGTTTTGATTGACAAACTTGGGTTACACTCACATTTTTCCCATGATGCATTGGATTTTATTCATATGTATACCCAGTTATTCACAAAAAAATCAGACGATACATAAGTTCACTTAAAGTTCACTCTGGACACATATTGCCCCATTGTATATGCACTCAAACCATATTCAGGCTGTATCAATCACTTTCTCAGGATATGTTCCAGGATATGTTTGAAGAAAAAAGTAAGACATTATTGTGAAGGGCAATAACTTATTTTCATCAGATATAGATGCAGTCATATAAAGGGAGGGGGAGCCACATTGGCAACATATTGACAATAGGTATATTATTCAGAGGTGTGTGTGTGTGTGTGTGTGTGTGTGTGTGTGTATAGAGAAAGATCTTAGGTTTCTAGGTGTATTGCACATGGGGAATGTGTATAGATAGCCTGAACCAAGTATATTCCTAGCTTGTTAATAAACTCCCTATACTCATCTACATTAAAAGTAAAACTAGTTTTATATATTAGGAACCAAAAAGCATGTCAACTTTTCATTATGGGATATAGTCAAGAAAGAATGAAAAAAACAATAGCCCAAGACTATGATTCCATCAACAGTCATAATGAAATGTCATTACATGTCAGCTAGAGCTGGAACATCTGTATAGTGTCTTCCCTAAACAGCTTTTTGTGTGTAACAAGCTGCAATGTCCATGTGAGTACATGACTTTGCACAATGAAGAAAGTGTCAAGAAGCATTTCTCAGAAGGTGTTGTTAAGTGATGTAGGGTAGTACAATAATTGCATAGCTTCAATCAGAAAGGAGACCATGTGGGGAGAATGGAAGCAAAAGACTGAAGGCAAGCCTTGGAATTAAAACTCAATGTTATAGTCAAAGATGGCAATAAGTCGAGGAAAAAGGACTCTGAATTGAAAGATGATATCATCAGATATATTTATCCTTCTCAGCTCTCTGAGGTGGTTGAAGAATAGACAGCTTGAGTCTCATAGCTAAATTTTGAGTTGTTTAGGAATCAAGAGGGCGTTCTAGATCTAAGAAGATGGTTATAATAGTGATGCAAGTTAGTATGAAAGCTAAGTCAGGTATAGAACTTTAAACTCACGGAGATGGTTAGAAGGTAGAATGTTAAAGTCAGGGGCCAAATATGTATGAACTGGACATTGGGAAGGTATACTGGGCCATTTAACTCTCATAAATGTGGCATATTTAATTCTGCTGTTTTGTATAGAATTTACTGTTATAAGAGAAAGAACCATTTGTTGGATTGAAGAGGAAAGCTGTTGGGGGGGAAGAGGGTGGAAGGGTGGACAGGAAGAGGGAATAGGGAAGGGTTTGTGACTGAGATGTAACTTGAAGAAAAAATAATAAAGCACTTACATATATATATAAAAGAAAGATGGGGTATGTGACTTACGCTGAACGTCTACATGGATTTGGAGAAAGCACTACAGCACTTGTGCGTATTTGAATAATGGATTTGTTGCTCATTATGGTTTCCTCAACGTCACATTTCAAGACTGAATAATAGGAAGAGTTCTTTGAATCTAGAGCAAAGTTATTTAGGAGGTATAAAACTCTGTTACTTAATGAAATATTGTGTTTGAACTGATGGCAGACTACAATAAGTAGTATGGTTGGGAGTGGCACTTCTGGCAAGAAGCATGGGAGCTGGCTTTATTTCTAATCAGAAAACTATGAAAGCTGCTTGATTAGGACACCAACGGCCAATTTTATTAGCACTGTATACATTATTTTAAGTAAACAAGAATATTAATTAGTTCTTCAATTAGTTACAATATTTTCTATGTCTCTTATTACTAACAGAAAACATTATTTACTGGCTTATAGAACATATCTTAATGATATTCATTACAAAAAAGAAAAAAACTCATTAGAAAAATATCTTATATTTTTTATGTGAACCTAATCTTTAATGGCTGAGACAAAAACTGCCCAAGGCCAGATGGTTTCAGCACAGAATTCTACCAAACATTCAAAGAAAAGCTAACACCGATACTCTTCAAACTCTCCACAAAATAGAAACAGAAGGAACACTGCCTACCTCATTCTATGAGGACACAGTCACCCTGACACCTAAATCTCACAAAGACCCAACAAAGAAAGAGAATTTCAGTCCTATTTCCCTTATGAATGTGGATGTAAAAATACTCAATAAAATACTTGGAAACCAAAGCCAAGAACACATGAAAGGTATCATACACCATGATCAAGTAGGCTTCATGCCAGTGATACAGGAGTGGTTCAACATACAATAATCCATCAATGAAATTTACCACATAGAAAAACTGAAATTAAAAAAAGATATGATCACCTCATTAGATGCTGAAAATTATTTGATAAAATCAAACTTACCTTCATGTTAATAGTCTTGGAGTGATTACATATACAAGGACCAAATCTAAACATAATATAAGTAACATACAGCAAACCAGTAGCCAAAATCAAATTAAATGGACAGAAGCTTAAAACTTTTTCACTAAATTCAGGGAGAAGGCAAGGGTGTCCCCTCTCTCCATATCTATTCAACATAGTACTTGAATTTATAGCTAGAGTAATGACACAACTAAAAGAGATCAAGGTGATGCAAAATGGAAAAGAAGAAGACAAAGTATCTCTGTTCACAGATGATATGATAGCATGCATAAGTACCCCAAAAATTCCATCAGAGAATTCCTACAGTTGATAAACCCCTTCAGCAAAGTGGCAGGATACAAAATTAATTTTAAAAAATAATCTTTTGTTTCCACAAAAGATAAATGAGCTGAGAAGGAAATTAGGGAAATAACATCCTTCACAACAAACAAAAATAATATAAAATACCCAGGGTTATCTCTACCAAGCAAGTGAAAGATCTGTACAAAAAACTTCAAGTCCCTGAAGAAAGAAATTGAAGAAGATATCAGAAGTTAAAAAAGACTCTGGTGATAGGTAGGATCAACATAATAAAAAATGGCCATCCTTCCAAAAGCAATATACAGATTCAATCCAATTCCTATCAAAATGACAACATAATTCTTTACAGACCTTAAAATAACAACTCTCAATTTCATATGCAAAAACAAAAAAATCAGACTAAATCAAACCTGTACGATTAAAAAAAAAAATCGGGAGGTACCACCATGCCTGATTTCAAGCTCTACTATATAGCAATAGTAATAAAATCAGCCTGTTACTGCCATAGAAACAGACATGTTGATCAATGGATTCAAATCCAAAACCCAGAAATTAACCCACACACTTATGGTAACTTAATTTTTGACAAAGAAGCCAAAACCGTTTAATAGAAAAACAAAAGCATCTTCAACAAATGGTGCTGGTCTAATTGAATATCAACATGTAGAAGAAAGCAATTAGACCCATATCTATCACCATATCTATCACCCTGCACAAAACTAAAGTCCAAGTGGATCAAAGACCTCAACATAAAAGCAGACACATTTAATCTAATAGAAGGGAAAGTGGGGAAAAGCCTGTAACTCATTGGCACAGGTGACAACTTCCTGAAAGAACACCAGTAGCTCAGGGTCTAAGACCAACACTTAATAGATGGTACCTTGTGAAACTGAAAAGCTTCTGCAAGGCAAAGGACACTGCCATTAGAACAAAATGGAAGCCTACAGATTGGGAAAACATCTTTACCAATCCTATATCTGACAGAGGGCTAATATCCAAAATATATAAAGAACTCAAGAAATTAAACACAAACAAGCCAAATAATCCAATAATAAAATGAGGCACAGACCTAAACTGAGAATTCACAAGGGAGGAATCTCTAAATGCCAATAGACACCTGAAGAAATGCTCCACATCCTTGGTCATTAGGGAAATGCAACCAAAAATGACGCTGAGATATCATCTCACACCTGTCAGAATGGCTAAGATAAAAAATTCAAGAGATAGAACATGTTGGAGAGTATGTGTAGAAAGAGGAACACTTCTCCATTGCTGGTGGTGTACAACCACTTTGGAAATCAATCTGGCTTATCTTAGAAAATTGGGAATAGTTTTACCTCAACACCCAGCCATACCACTCCTTGGCATATATACAAAAATACTCTCAAAAAAACAAGGACATCGGCTCAACAGTGTTCATAGCAGCTTTATATGTAATAGCCAGAAACAACCCAGATGCCCTTCAATGGAAGAATGGATTAAAAAATAAAAACAGACAAACAAACCACCACCAACAAAAAACCTGTAGTACATTTACACAATGGAATACTACTCAGCTATCAAAAACAAGAACGTCATGCAATTTACAGCCAAATGGATGGATCTAGAAAACATCATCCTAAGTGAGCTAACTCAGACCCAGAAAGATGCACATGGTATGTACTCTCTTATAAGTGAATACTAACCATATAGCACAGGAGAACCATCCTTCAACCCACAGATACAAAGAGACAAGATCGTAGCATAACTATTCAATGAAAAACTCCACTTAGCAGCAAGTCATGGACTCTGGTGCTAATTAATGGCACACCTTATTCTAGCTGCACTGCCATATCAAACTCCACTACAAGAGGAAGCTTTTAGCCCTCATGTAATTGGTGAACTTAGGGGATTTGATATGTGTGGGCTCCACTCATCTGAGGAGAATGAGAGGACACAGATGGTGCAGTGGGACCTGGAGGGGAGGAACAAGGGACCTTGATCAAGATGTAACTTGAAGAAATATTTTAAAAAATATTAATTTCAATAAAATACATTTTGAAAAAAAGTCTAAATCCACAAAGTAATGAAATAAATTTGAAATGAAAAAAATAAAAAATATGTCTTATTTGGTTTTAGGTCAAAGCATATTGCTTCATAATAATATTCAGACTTTAGGCCAAGCAAATAATTAAAAGCCAGTAAGATTTTTCTAACAATACTGTATCAAAAAATTATGTGTACAAGCCTATGCAGTAATATGAAGGCAAAGTTAATTACACTGAGTGAATAGTAATAAACAATGTAGGTGCCAATGGCACAATCATAACACAAATTAAAATAGTATCCTTCGAACAGTAAAGGAGATGTAGACAATGCATGCACTGTCATTGTTTATATCTGTAATAGTTTTACTATGCTACAAGTTAATAAGGGAGCATATGAAGTTCCTAGAACATATAAAGGTGATAGAAGACAAAGGTATTTTGATTTGTCCGAGAAAATCTAGGTCACTGAATATGTAATCACTTGAGGGCATATCATCAAATCAGTGAAAGTACAAATTAAACACAGAGTCTTTCAAATTTAGTACATATGAATGTATCTAGAAAGAATGCACAAAGCTAAACATATGAAATATAACATTTGTAAAGTAATAAAGCTTCATGTGAAACTCAGTAAACTGTTTTTTTTTTCTTCATAATGGAGGTTGTATCATTTCACCCTGTTTAAATTTGTCTGCTCATTTGGGTTATTAGTTATGTAAATGTGTACAATGGGAAATTAGAGGCGATTGCTGCCATTTTAATAGTGGTATTAACAGTCCCAGGAATATTACTTGACGTGTAGTATGTGCTCAATACGTGTTTCTAAATAAATAAACAAGTTTCAGAATCTTCAACAGATTTATTAGGACATTAAATTACTATGAGTGTCACATTCAATATAAAAAGTAAGGTACAATTTTAGTACATATTTTCTTTATTACCTTTGTATATAACATATAGTAGAAAAGCAATACAGTCTGAATTACTTTTGCTGCTTTTCTGAAATGTAGAAGTGCACACAGAGGTTAATTCAGGTATATATTTCAATTTATAATTCCACTGATATCTCTAGATAGACTTGCATGGAATATTTTATCTCATCAGTTAAAGTTAGACATTAAAATTCATCATATACATGAAAATTGTGCATTAATGGAACATTGCAGTTACTATTTTATTAGAATTTTTTGTAGGAAAACATTGTGTTATCAGTGTAGCAGTTTTAAATATTAGGTTTCTTCTTTGGGTACATTAAAACACCTGAGTATAAAAGTCCCAAATTATGTATAGATTTTACATGGACGTTTTGTGTTCATGAAATGCTTTACCATTTATCCATATCCTACTACTTTGTGTCATTATGAATTCTGTATGGTGATCTATGGATTGGTCATTTAAACCATTATACTTGGTTTTCTGTAGATAGCTTCTTATTTCAGACAGCTAGGAAAGAATAAAATGTATTTTTTTCTTCTGAGTATTTGGCTCAAAATTTTCTTTCTTATTTTCTTCATTTAAATAATTACAGACCCTGGGATTATAAGTGTGCTCCGTGAGGCCTAACATCCTTTTACATAGTTGCTGTCAATATAAACTACTCCAGCCACTATAATAATTGAAAGGAGTTTTCTTAGAAAAACTAAAAATAGACTTGAAAAATGTTGTAGTTTGAGATTGTATCTCATAGGCTCATATATTTGAATACATGTTCCCCCATTGGTAGAACAGTTTGGAAAGGATTAAGAGGTGTGGGATTGTTCAAGGAGGTGTGCTACTGAGGTCAGCTTCAAGGTTTCAAGGACCTGTATTATTACCAATGTTTACACTGCCTCTTGCTTGCAGTTTGAGATGTGAGCTCTCAGTTGTCCCAGTTATCATGTCTTTGTCCAGCTGTCAGACTCTAAACCTTTGGAAATGCAAACTCAACTAAACCCTTTCTTTTATTAAATAAATAAATGAATGGATAAATACATACATACATACACACAGACCTTATAATTTCCATACCAAATAATATATGATGTTGCACTACATATAGTTTTAAAATACCTTATTTTCTTTTTACTTCATAGTAAGGTAAACTTGCATATTTTATTAAGCCAAAATAACTAATGTATTACAATCCACTACATTTAAGGTGAAATAAGGTAAATTATAGTAACTTCAATTTGAATTGAGTATTTTTCTATTTCAGGTCAATAGTGGCTCCATTTTAGCATTGGATTATTTATGAACATGGAGTGAAAGGAGATTTGCTTTTCCTCCTCATATTTGTACTGAAGTCTTCCTGTGATACAACTAGGAATAGTTGTTGTCATAAATTTACAAGTTAGTTTGATTTGCAACATGAAGGAGAACTAATAGAACTGATGGAGCATAGTTTTTAAATCAAACATTAAATTCTGAGGAAAGATTTTGGTCTCCTTTTAGCTTTAGCCCAATACTATCATTTTCATCTGCTCAGGCAAATTAGTTTAGTTGATTGCAATTCACTTCCTATGTTTAAGGAGGTAGCCTGTTAGAAAGGTGTGGAAAACATTTATTGCAAATGTATTTCATGGTGTGTGAAATAGTTTGTATGTTTTGCTACAAATATAGGAAGTTAAATAATTTTCTTTTGACAGATGAACCAAGGAATTCATTCAAAATAAGAACAGGAAAAAATGATGTTAATCAGAATATGATTTAGGGTTTAATACTTTAAAATACATTTGAGAATATTTTGCTGTGCTGTTTTTACTTGTCTGAATGTTGAGTTTTCTAAACTGTTTTAGAATGAAGAGACTAAATTTCATGCTTGAAAATTCAGTCCAATATAATTCACAAAACATTGAAAATAAAAATTTTTTGGACTTGATGTGTAAGCATATTCAGTGATGAAGATTTTGTAAGTGGATTCTTTTTCCAAATTCATCAAGTCATATCCACAGAAAGAGTATAGGATGGCGGGACTTCCTGAGATTAGACAGGAATATTGAGCACACACAGAGAATCTCCCTCTTTCAGCAGGGACAAAGAAGGAGACAGACATCTTGAGAATGCTGGAATGTAATCGCAGGCACATGGCGATTTGGGATTAGGTGATCCAGGTTAATTTAGAGTAGCTAATTGATATTCTGCCCAGCTAAGGGCTATAAGCTACTTTTATTAACCAATCAAGAGAATGCCTCAGAAGGTGTGGTAACCAGATCTCAGCATTGAATGAAGCCTATCAGAAGTAATAATATTAGACCTTCCCTCAACAGTAGTTCTCAAAATAAATAACCCTGCATGTCAATGTATTGATAATATAAGTTCAGAAACTGTAAGTAATTGCTCATATTAAATGGACATTTCTGAAAGTAAAGTCAAAACTGTAGTAATTTCCATATGCAAATCTTAGGTATATGTCTACAAGTACAGCAGGTTCTTCAAGGACCTTGTAAGAGACACTAAACAAATTATGTGATACACATATATTCAGAAATTCAAAGAAATTATTTCCCATTTTGATATGTTTTAATTATCTACATAACATTTTATAATTGACATATTTTACTTTTTAAGTACTATTATTTCTTTCTAGCAATCCATTTTAAAACAAGAAATTAATGTCTGGACTTGTATTTGAAACTAGAACTAAACCCCTTCTTCACCTGGAACTTTTAAATGTTTCCAGTTTATTCAAAATTGGTTAGATTAAATCATAAAACTGTAAAAGGCTTATGCTGTGAATGATAGAATGTTCTTAATTTCCGAGTAAAGAGTGGAGAGATTGGTTCACATGTGTAGCAAATGCTGAAGAGCCAAGTACATGGCAGTTGATATGGGAGAATCCTGAGTTCTCAACAAACCAGGGGTACAGAGCCAGTCTAGAGCCTAATATAGACTGTCTCAAACAACAACAATAAAGAGTCTATGAACTGCAGCTTGTACTTACAGAAGGATAAAACAAGTTTTAGTTTGTGAATGTTAGGATAGATATGAATGATTAACAGGCCAGTAATAAAGACTCTGAATCCCTTTCCTTTGGGTTCTAGCTGAAAGTAGAAATAGCATATGCACTCAATGAATTTAAGGCCATATGTATTGAACTTACAACTTACAAGAACAAGATAAGGAACAAGCAAGACAATATTCTTGGTCTGGAACAAAACAGAGCATCCTTATATGTCAAACACTTATACAACCAGCAAAAAACGTTTTAGTAACATGCTGCCAGTCTTCCCTCTGTGCTCTTCTGCCCTCTGACTCAGCGCTCATTCAAACAGGAGTGAGTTCCCAATAAGCGAGGGAGGAAGCTATGCCTACTGCCTTTGCCCTCTCTGTCGAGGGAGAGTGAATACACTTTCTACTTAGGTATATTCATGAAGTTCACTACTTTCTACAATGGCAGCCTCAGTTCCAATCTGAATATTTTGGCTTACTATATATGTAGGTAACATAAAATTCAATATCTGTTTTGAAGATACAAATTATACAAACTAGTAGAATGAGGCTGTCTCTCTTCTATATATAAATCATATTTTTTAACACCAGAAATCACTTATTGGAGTTTTGTTCTTACAATAAGGAGCCCATGAATAAATAAATGAGGTTTCTTTAACTTTTCTTTTTTCATTTCCAAGGAATGAAATTTGCTTTCATTTTTTTATAACACAGCCTGTTTTTTTAAACATCTTCACATTTTATAATCTAATGGGTACAATATTCCAAAAAGTAAATCTAAAAGGCCAATCTATTTCTGCCACCTGTCATCTATGTTAATGTGGAAAGAATATATTGAAGTATCAGTTGGGGTCTCTGTCTGCGGTGTAGACACAAAAGGCTGGTCTCAAAATTTTATGGAAGTGTGCTTCTACAAATTATATTATTGAAGTTGTTCCTGTTGGGCATAAGCTGATAAACCTGATTTTGTTTGTTATACATGTTGCATAAATATTATAAAACATCAAACCATAATCAGTGAACAGATTAGGTGAACCCTATTAATATAAATCAAACCATATATTTCATTTCATTATGGTTTTAAAACATTCATATAACTTTGCTAGTTCATGTCTTTTTATCTAATTATATAAACGTATTTCCATGCACAGAAAATAAGCAGAACTGGAAATCAGGAGAGAAATATTAAATAATGGAAAATAATCAACTAATGAATCTGAAATATTGTCTTTGTACCCTGACTTTAGGGTTAAAGGAATGACTAAAGCTGCATTTGTGTGATGCTAAACCTGGGACAAAATTAGGCAGACACAAAACTTTTTTCCACATTTAAAATATTAAACAAGCCTAGAAAACCCCACAATCATAAAGACAGATGTGTTTTCATGAATCCCACTCCCTCTCTGGTCACTGCTATCTTAGAGTTTTAAAGTGAACCTGAGTCTGTCTGTCCAATCTAGCAGGATCATTAGAAACTGGGTATAAGCATGGCAGCCTCCCTAGATTTTAATTCATGTCACAGCCTGGCAGGAGAAAGTTGGGAAGAGAACCTTGATGCACTGGAGTTGGCAAAGAGGGAGATGACCCTTTACCTGTCCATGATCACATTGAATCTGACAAGGTAATTACTGGCAGTGATAGATCTGAAGTTCAAATACACTTAGATCCAGTTACTGTGTACATTTCCTGTACATGGTAAGGGTTTTTCAAATTTACAAAATGTAACTAAAGTGAGAATAAAGGCTTTTCATTGGCAAATACAAGAACATTGATCTTGCATCTTGTAGTAGGTCAACATTGCTCTCACCTACAAAGACACAAGTAGCGAGGACACATCAATATCATTTATCATCCATTAGCTAAGAGCACTCTCTCCCCTTGATGTATTAAGACGTTGTCAGGCTTTAAGGCTTCTTGTAGAATGTCTGTAATTTGTTGATAGCTTTGATTATTGAAACATCAGGACAGAAACCATTTGTAAACCTTGGTTTTAACTATTGTTAAAATAAGCATTAGGGTGTGTGTATATATATATATATATATATATACACACACACATATATATATACATGTATACATGTATGATAATATAATCAACAAAATCATTTCATTTTACACTGTAGACCCTAAGGTTCACTAAAGTAAATAAGCGGAATGGAAAATGTTCCTATATCCAGCATGAAGAGAAGTAGTCTCTTCATGTATACATATATGTATATATATAGTATATATATATCATTACTCTTTATTTTAATATTTGCTTAAATATACTGAATCTGCCTATTTTCTCACAGTGGCTCAAATATCATGACTATTTTTTAATCCTTTTAGTTTACTAACTAGTTCTTGTTTATAAATACTTTTATCATGTATAACATAGTATAACTTAGAACAAATATTAATCTTTTCTTCCCATCAATTTACTTTTTAATTTTAACATCTAATAAATGTTATTAATATATTGCCTGAAGGTACAAACATATTTGTGACTAATCATTCATATTTTAGTAGGTTAAATGATTGGCAAAATACATTGTATTTATTTCTCTTGCATTTATTTAATTACTTGTCTGCACATAGTTTTCATGCCATGTTAAAATCATGCTGTGTATTTTGTATGGAATTGTATTGACTATTCTTTATGATGTTTCAAGAGTTTCTTTGTAGTCATAAAATGTGTATAATATAAATACTTTAGTTATTTCAGATTATGTTTCTCTAAGTTTGTTGTTTGACAATATAATCAACCAGAGCTTTTCATTGTACACTGTAGACACTAGGGTTGATTAAAGTAAATAAGCTGAATAGAAAGTGTTCCTATATCCAGAATGAAGAGAAGTAGTTTCAGTTATCCCAAAACAACACTTTGTAGACTCACCACCTACAAGAGTTAATAGAAAGCCAGAAAGTGAACAAACCACTATATCCTTTTTACTTGTATTAAAGATTGCCATAGGCAGCTTCACAGCTGAATAACATTGTCTAATCAATCACAGACACTCTTTTTCCAAAGCAAGATATGTGGAAGGCATTTTTAGTAAGTTTCCTTATAGAGAAAGAAGCAGCAACATCTGCAGGATGGTCCCTGACTCTGTAGGAACAGGCAGAGCAATCCACTTCTGCTCTGTTAACTTCCATTTGTCTATCTTCATATTTGGCTCTAGCTACTGGCAACAGAGACTTAATTTATCACTCAACTATTTATCCTATACAATGTAATATCCTGCAATACAGGAGTTGGAGTGTTCAGGACTCTGATTGCACTGGGAGAACACAGCATAAATGACCCCAGGAAACAGACAGTAAAATAAAATAATTGCAAAATGCTGGGACAAAAGTCATACCTCAGTATGAACATAAATATAATCCTTAGCATTGTCAAGAATCCAAGTGTGATTAGTTTAAGGTAACTACCGGGATAAATGCGGCTGCAGATTCCAGATTGAGAGGACTTTGGTGTGAACTGTGTACAGTCTTTTCTCCAGGTTACACTATTTACGACGGATCACCTACTATGCACTAAATTGAGTAAAAGGTGGCTGGGATGAGTTTTGGTTGGATAATCAGAATTTTAAAAGAACACAATATTTGAAACAAGGATGTGAACAATAGAGTCAGGAATGTCTCCTTAAATTAGTTTCAAATCTCTGTAAACCCTGGAAGCTGGGTCCTTAGCAAGGATGCAGCACCAGCTTTAGGCTTTTTGTAATTAAGTCCCCAAAAACTATTGTTGTTCCAGAATTTTAAGATAAATAAGTTAATGTAAACCAAGGGTAGTTTGTCTAAGGAATCGTCTTTTCATTCCAGCTGTGCATTTTCATTGAATATAGATCAGGATTACCCATTACGTTAACAATCATTTTACTTTAAAATTATTAGAATTGTTGTGGTATTTCTCATTATTTTCTAGATATTCAAGTTTCAGAGATTCATCCTGGGTTATTCTTAGAGATTTTGGATTAATTATGGAGTGTAATGAATTGATATTCATTATATTGCACTCACTGAATTTTTTTTTCAGTGAATGGACTTGAAAGTTTAAACTAAACATGGTGCTCATTAGCCTCATATACCTATTCAAAAAGTCCAGTGTAAAGCTGGTCAGTCCTGAAAATCATATACACATAATAAGCAAAAAAGACCCTGCAGGTTGTATTTTTAATATATAGTTGTGCACACACACATGCATATGTTACAATAATAAAGAAAAAGTGGTTGTCAACTTGAGGTGAGGGGGCATGGGAGGGGTTGCAGAGAGGAAAGGAGGGGAAAGATGACACAAGTCTATTTCAATAGTTCAATTAAGAACATTTTTTAAAGCAGTCATTGCTGGATTTTATTGGCACACACCTTCAATCTGAGCACTTAGGATAGGGGCAGGTGGGCCTCTGAGTTCAAGACTGGTCCACAGAGTTCCAAAACAGCTGGAACTACACAGAGAAACCCTTTCTCATAAAACAACAAACAAAAAAAACAAAAGCAACAACAGAGTTGCAAAGTAGAGTTTTTGGTGATTTAAAAATGTTAATAGGTCTAATAAATCTAATATAAGTGTCATGCCTAGAAGCATATTTGGTAAATTTTTGGACGCTCTTTAATTCACCTTGAATCTTCATTTGATAAAGTTGCTATGTGTCTCAATAGGACAAGTTGTTCTTTATCTTGTATCAGCATTCTTCTTCCCCACTAGTTTCTATATTTTGTTATTTAAACCATCATGCTAAATATATGGTACTCTACCACTTATCAGTGTCCCATTCTTCCTTTCATTTAAGTGGCCACCATAGCGCAGTCCGATGAGAATGCAAATAGTTGTTATATGATGAAACATTTACATCTTGGAATTAACAATTTGTTAGTTAACTGACCTTGAAGAAATTGCTTGACAATTTTGTTTTTCAGCTATAAAACTTACACAAGAACATTTAATTCATGAGGATTTTAAGCGATTTTAATGACTAAAGAAACTGTTTACTGTAACATGAACTATTGAAAGCAGTTTTCTTAAATTGACTCATTTAGTAATCACATTTAAAATTATGCTCCTAGAGACAATATTGTTGTTATTCAGCAGATGAGAATTCTGCCAAATATACCAGCAATACATGACTATTTACTGGTAGAGTTTGGTTTAAATGTAAGCAGAATCCATCTTCATTATCCATGACTTTCTGTGCATGTGTGAGGAGAGTTGTCAATAATTGCAAGCCTTCATCTGAATCTTGTCTTTCTTCTAGGTAAAATAAAAATAACAGATGGAGGAAAACACTCTGGTGTTCTTTTTTTTTTAATGTTTACTTATTACTTCAGGTTACATCTCCATCACACTGCCCTCTTTCCACCCTTCCCAGTCCAGCCCTCCCACCCTCAACTCCCTATCCCTTCCATCCCACTCCTCTGGAGAGGAATGTCCCTACCTATCAGTCCCCAGCCCCAGTTTAGCAGTCATATGAGGGCCAAGAGTCTCCTCATACACTGGTGGCCTACAAGGCAGCACCACTAGGGCAAAGTGTCTCATTGATAGAAAACAAAGTCTATGTTCCTGTTCCCTTTGGTGCATTGGTTGTAGTATAGTTATCCTGTACTATATGGCTAAAATCCTATTATAAGTAAATAGATGTCATGTGCATCCTTCTGAGTCTGGATTAGCTCACTCAGAATGAGCTTCTCTAGTTCTATCCATTTGGCTGCAAATTGCATGATTTTTTTTCTGATGCCTGATTAGTATTCCATTGTGCAGATGTACCACATTTTATACTCCATTCCTCAGGTGAGGGACATCTGGGTTGTTTCCAGTTTCTAGCTATTACAAACAAAGTTGCTATGAACATAGATGAGGAAATGTCCTTGTGGTTTGGTGAGGAATCATTTGGATGTATACCCGGAAGTGGTATGGCTGGGTCTTGAGGTAGAGCTATTCCAAGTTTTCTAAGATGTCTCCAGACTGACCTCCATAGTGGTTGTACAAGCCTGCGCTCCCACCAGCAAAGGAGGAGAGTTCCCTTTTCTCCACAACATCGCCAGCATGTACTGTCATTTGAGTTTTTGATCTTAGCCATTCTGACAGGTGTGAAATGGAATCTTACAGTTGTCTTGAGTTGCATTTCTCTGATGATTAAGGATGTTGAGCATTTCTTCAAGTGTATCTTAGCATTAGGGATTCCTCCTTTGTGAATTCTCTGTTTAGCTCTTTTCCCAATTTTTTGATAGGATTATTTGGTTTCTTGCCATTTAATTTCTTGAATTCTTTGTAGATATTGGATATTATCCCTGTCAGATGTGGGGTTGGTGAAGATTTTTTTCCCAGTCTGTAGGCTGCCATTTTGTTCGAATGACAGTGTCTTTTGCCTTACAGAAGCTTTTCACTTTCATGAGGTCCCATTTATTGATTGTTGGTCTTAGATCCTGAGCTGTTGGTGTTCTGTTCAGGAAGTTGTCACCTATGATCCTGAGCTGTTGGTGTTCTGTTCAGGAAGTTGTCACCTATGCCTATGAGTTCGAGGGTTTTCCCCACTTTCTCTTCTAATAGATTTAATGGTTCCAGTTTTATGTTAAGGTCTTTGATCTACTTGGACTTAAGTTTTTTTTGTACAAGATGATAAATACGGGTCTAATTTCATTCTTTTTAAATATTTATTTATTACTTCAGGTTACATCTCCATCACAGTGTCCTCGACATCCAGTTGGACCAGCACCATTTGTTAAAGATGCTGTCCTTCTTCCCATCGTACAGTTTTGGCTTCTTTGTCAAAAATTAAGTGATGTAGGTGTCTGGGTTTTACACTCATGTAGCTTGTTTTCTCTTTAGTTTTAGAAAATCTGTCAAGAAAGATCAGTTATACCCAAAGTTCTCAAGAAGAATTTTATGATAGGGTTCCCCAAAGGAAAGAACTTACACAAATCCAATTAATTCTTTTTCTTTTTAAGACTTTAACTATTTGAAGAATAATGAGAAGAGCGGTTTTTTAAAAAGCAAGTAAGAAATGCTAGGGGAGAAGTTAAAAGAAAGAAACAAAATAGAGACTTAAGGAGAGAAGCCAAGACAATATGAGAAGAGAGTTTATTTACTGTGAGTCTTCATATCAGAACTGAAAGTGAAAACATAAAATAAAATCAGGAAAGAAGATGGTAAATGGCATCATGAAAATAAGATGGAGTCTCTGAAGATGCGATTTTCTTGTACAAACAGATATAATAGAGTCCTCGACAGTGCAAGTTTTAGATTTATTTTGTGTGCTTTTTTAAAAAAATCATTCAGGTTTTTATTAGTCTTGGGGGGAAATAACAAGTTATTTGATATGAATTTCAAGATTTTTTGATTAAAAGTAATACCAGAAAGATCTTATGTGTGATTTTCTTAATTTTTAAAAATCTTTTGAGATTAGAATTAAAATGTTTTACTGTTTGTTTCCTTTGTCCACATCCTCTCATGTACTCCTCCTTGCTCTCTTTAAAGTTCATGACCTCTTTTCTTACTCATTGTTATCTCATGTACATACATACACACATACATAGTTCTAAATACACCCCACTCAGTCTGCATAATATTCTCTGTATGTATATTATCAGGACTGACAATTTGTTATTGAATAATCCTGAGAAAGATCACTTCTTCCCCTCTCAGTATTCCTTAGTTTCCCATAGTTCTTTGTGTATAGCGGATGCCTTGCAATGTAGTTTTTCTCTACCTGCTGTGGAGTAGCTTTTGAACTATTAGAATCATGTCATGGGAACTGGACAGTGGATATGGTAATCCAAGGTTCAACATCACAACATCATCACCAAGTTTTGAGTAAATGTTATAGCTGTATACTTCTCTGTCAATCAATAATGAGGGGAATTCAGCAGTTCTAGTTAAATGTACTTAAAGAAAAGTAAAGAGTTCTATATTCATTGGAATTCTGAATTTTTACTTTCAGATTAATGTTGAACCTCAACAAAAAGAATTTAATTTTGATCAGTGCCAAATGTCTCATGATCATGATTTGTAGAAGTTTGTCCTTCTCAATTTCTCAGGTCTATTTTCATTGTTTCATATATGCAAGTAGAGAGATAAAGGAGATAAATCATTTATGTATGGGAATTTGCTGAAGATACCAAACTATTTTCATGATAATATAGAATGAACAGATACATAGAGAAAGCTAGACTTTCTAAACTGATGAATGTGTGTGTGTGTGTGTGTGTGTGTGTGTGTGTGTGTGTGTGTATATATATTTATCCTCTTGATAACCCTCTCTGTGTTTTCTGCCTTACCCATTCTGTCCTATCCACTGCAGTATTACTGTTGCATGTATCTTGACTTGAGAGACTACAGCAGCTCTCTCCTTCTGCCCAATCAAATGTGAGCTTCCATATGCAAGACCCTTTATTATTGAACTGTGCCCAACACACCTAACTGAGAGCTACAGTACTGTCTGTTATTCCCACTTATATCTATACCCTCTTCTGTGCCTTATTCTTAGGCTCATGTCACACATAAAACATCTATTCATTTTTACTACCTTCATAAAAAAATATAAATATAAATTCATGTACTTTAGGCTAGTTTATTCAAATAATTAAAACCAACTATATCAAGTTTTCAGGGTTTTTATAAAAATTGCATAAAATTCTTGAATGACAAAAAGTAAAATCTATAATGCAGTGGAATCTGAAAAGCACATTTTCTTTAATTTTGTCTACAAAAAGTTGCCATTTCTGCCGGGAAATGGTGGTGCATACCTTTAATCCTAGTACCTGGAAAACAGAGGCATGTGGATCTCTATGAGTTCAAGGCCAGTCTGGTATATAGAGTGAGTCCTTCGACATCTTGGGCTCTGTTACACAGAGAAACCCTACTTGAAAAACAAACAAACAAAAAAAGTTAGATTTCATACCATTAGATTATTATTATTTCCCTAAGCTGTTTGTGTTCTTTTTCTGTGTGTAAACTTACATGATTCCATATCACCTTTTCATATAACACTTAACCTGGAACATTTTAAAGTTCATTGCCATTTTCCCTACCGGAAATTTAATGTATATATTTTAAATACTATCACCTAGTTAACACCTCTGCCAAGAACCTAATACACACAGGCCACACAGTCTTTATATTATTTTCATCCTCACAAAAAACTCATTATAAAATGTATTAACTGATGTTGCTGTATATGATAAAGACTTTGTCTTCCCACTAAACTGTGAATTCCTCAAGAAAGAAAAGATAATGTTGCCAAAACTTATCTATCACAGTGCTTGGTATAACTGAATAGAAAAATGACGCTTTAAAATAATTCTGTGTCTGGCTCATAAAGAAATGCTAAGGTCTTATGAATATGTGAGTACTCAAAAGGTCTGGTTTTTCTATATCCTTAGCATATGACCTATGAAAAATAAATACCTTAAACTAAAAAAAAAAGAAGGGAAGAGGATGGGGGGGTTGAGGGGGAGGAGGGTGCAAGGGTGGGACTGGAGGGGGGAGTAGGGAGGGGATTGTGATTGAGATGTAACTTGAAGAAAAAAAAATAAATTATTTAAAAAAAAAAGAAAAATAGGTTGACTTGCCTACTCTCACCACAGCTTCTATAAAATTTAAGTGACAATGTCTGTTAAATGACTATTTGTCAAATTTAACTATAGAATTAAGTCAAGTAACTAATGTGACCCTGGTGTTTATAAATATGGGTGTCAAGTCTATGTTATCTAATGAGGGAAACAATTATTTTACAATGCTACAGATTTAGAGTGTTAGGGATTAATTAGGGAAGAGTTGAACTTCACTCTTTCTTTTTTTTCTTTCCTTTCTTCCTTCCTTCCTTCCTTTCTTCCTTCCTTCCTTCCTTCCTTCCTTCCTTCCTTCCTTCCTTCCTTTCTTTCCTTGTACTCCCAGAGGCTCTCAAGTGTTAGTTTCAAATATCAGTTTGAGCCTCAGATTCTATGGATATTCTTCGCTGGTTGCTGGGACACTCTTTTCAGGTCCCAACTCTAATTAAATATGTTAGCCTGGGTCCACTATGATGTGGATGAACTCAAACCACAGGACAGGCTACATCTACATTTTCAATGTTGCTACATCATGCTGATTTTCAGGTAGCCATGGTTGACTCACTTTGCCATCCATCGGTAATAGAATCTGGCTGCAATTTCATGAAAAGTTACTTAGAAAAGTAGCCACATGTGGCAACTCCAAGTGGCCTGAGCATTCTCTCAATTTGGCAGCACCATATAGTTGGAATTCTTAGGTGGTAGTACATATGCAATCCATGCAGATGACCAAAGCCAGATTGCCTTCTATAGCCACATTTGGAAATCATGAAACATAAATTCTCCTGAAATATCTTGGTTACATATGAGTAATTTAATTTGTACAAAAAAGAGGCACACAATGAGTCTGCCATCCTAAATAAACATTTAAATATAAGCTGTAGAATCTGAATAAATGTAAGGAATTGTGTTTTTTTGTTTGTTTTGTTTTTTAGCACACACCAATGATTTTTTAACATTAAATTATCCACATTGCCAAAATATAAGTATTCAGGTGTTTCTGTCTTTTATGACAATGTGATGGTTAAGAATGTCTTTTGCTCACCAGCACTTTTTCTTCCTACTTTACTTCTGGCTTTCAGTTAGCTGGACTTGGGATACTTTTTCATTGTGAGAGTGAGCTCAAGCACTCTCATTTGGTATGTGTATGATGCTAAGGGCTCATTAAACAAAGCTTCTTGGATATGGGATATGCATACACATGTCCCACTGTCTACTTGAAATCTCAGTTTGTATGCTAATCATGTCAAGGGACAAATCAATAGATGATACTTGGTCCTTTTTCCTTATTAGCATATTAGGAGTCCAATGGCACATTCCATCACTCATCATCCCATTTTACACATTGTTCTGGTTGCATCATTTCTCTTTTTTTTTGTTGGTATCTAAACTTATTATGATATTCTCTGATTACCAATCACTATTCATTTATAAAAGTTTTCCTCTTATGAACAGGAGTATAGAAATTACAATATCTGGCTAATTATAATAAATTGACTCTATATAAATTCCCAAACAGTGTGTTAATGCAGCATTAGGAAGAGGAATATTGGTCAACTACTAAGATTATTAATCATGTAAAATAGAATCTCCCCTCAGCTATCCACAAATATAGAGATAACACACATAACACACACATACATAAACACACACAAGCACTCTCACATGTACACAAACACACACATACACACACACACTCAAACTTCACACAATCTTCATTTCAAATTTTGAAAGTGCTCAAAATGAATAATTCATTTTAAAGAGTAATTTTAAAACCTTGAAAAGATAATAATTTGGCCAGTGTGTTGTTTTCAAGTATAAGTCAGTGTTACATATTTTAATAAAACTCAAAATAAATAATGGTTGCACATTAGAAAGAAATTATAGAAAGAGATTTCAGCTATAATATCTTCTTTAGGGGCAGAAGCTATTTTCTTTTGATCTCTTATATTCTGAGAACTTGCTTGCATGCTACTTTATCACACAGCTGTATATTAACTAATGAGCTGCCCCAGAAATCTTCTTCTCAATACCTTTTATTACTTTGTATATCTGTGCATTCTAATTTTGGTAAACAAATCATGAGGGGAAAAGCACAGAAAGCCTTCTGAAAACCACGCTGTTATCTTTCATCCCTTCTCTCTCTATGAGGAACCCTAGAGGGTAATGTTTGGGAAAGCAACATCTTCCTTACTCAGGATGAAATCCATTCTAAGCAAAGTCCAACATTCACTCAGAAAAATGGGATTAAAAGGTCCCTTAATAACATCAGCAATTCATTAGATAAATGGCCACAGAATTACCTTTTTCTGCACTGTAGTGATGAGAAAATGATGAACTACATGTTGACTTAAAGACTTTTAGTTGAAGTCTCTATTAATTATATTGTAAGAAATCTCTATTAATTATATTTTAAAACATCTTTGGTGACTGTGCCAATATTAGTCCTACCTATGTAAAGGAAACTACAATATTAATCAATTTGTTCCCAGCAACTGGTTTTTTTTCTTCATTTTCCTTTCTTTTGCCTTCAATTCACCTTTTGCCTCTCTTTTACCCTGTGTCTACCCTCTAATATTTCTGTTTGTCTGTATCTGATATCCACACAACATACATTAATGGCATGTCTACTCATCTACTATACAGCATAACTAGTCTTCACTAGATATTCCCTTCTGTCATTAGAAGATAGTGCAGAGTCCCTCTGAATGATTGTTCCTTAAGTACACGGACAGTTAAGCCTCCATACACATTGGACATAAAAAGTCTGTTATATTGTAAATTTCAGAGATGTTAGATAATGAGCCTATAAGAACTATTTGGAATTTTATACAAAAAATATGTTGACCATGTCAACTTTGTTTTGATAGTTAATATATGCAATGAAATTTAATCAATAATTGCAATTATTTTCGAAAAATAGGAGCCACTGAATATATAGTAGATGAAAAGCTATTAGTTATTCATAAGAATAGTATCCTATAGGCTTAGTAAACACAAAAGTTATAGGTAGTTCAATAGTTTTATGAAGTTTAAAATTCTGTGATACATATGGAAAATAATTACAGACTATGCACAGCATTGAATCTGTTTTATTTTCACCTGCACAACTATGAACCTACATTTGCCAAGTGCAGATGATGTTTTCTTGGCATCCAACTCTCAAGCATTAGTAATCATCTCATTATTTACCATATAGATGCTGTTTTCCATTCAAGAATAATCACTGACAAATATAATCTCCAACCTTTTAGAACTACCTTCTAGTTAGCTTTGCCAATACCTTATACATAGGGGCCTAATTTAATTTTGATGTATCATACATTAGCTGCACTGTTTTAATTAACACTAGCAGGATTCTGGCAACTAATTCAAAGTGTTTGATGATCTAAGTTAGATCCTGTTCTTATGAGTTGAATCTATTATAAATCCAAGAAAAGTGTATGAACAAAAAAAGAAAAATATTTTCAATATAATATCTCTTATTGTAGTTCAAAAGACATAATAAACTAAAAAAACATTACCACGTTATTCAAAAGTTCACAGAAAATATGACATTCATGGAGTACTACTTTATGCAATATATAAAATATTCAAAGGTTCACTTTAATTGGCTTACCATTTCATTTTCCTAAACTAACCGTCTGATAAACAGATGTCACTAATAATTCCAGTGGTAAAGTGGGTAAAGGGAACACAGATTTAGAATGTGTTTTCCCACTTCATATTCTTGCTCACCTGTAATTAGATGCTTTGTCTAAGAATTTAGTTAAAAGTACATCAAGAGTTCATTTTGCCTCAGTCAGAATGACTAAGTATAATACATTAAATATATATATATATATATATATATATATATATATTTATATTTATATTAAATACACACACACCATATTTTCTTTAGTGATTATTCAGTTCAGGAACACATATGTTTTTTTCAGGTTGTTTCCATTGTCTGGATATTATGAATAAAGCTGCTATGAACATAGTTGAGCAAGTGTTCTTGTGGTAGGATGTAGTGTCCTTTGGTTATATACCAAGGTGTGGCATAATTGGGTCTTGAGGTAGGTGGGTTTCCAATTGTCTAAGAAAATGCTATGTTGGTTTCTAATGTGGCTATACAAGTTTGCACTTCGACCAGCAATGGAGGAATGGTCCCCCTTCCTTCACATCCTCACCAACCTGAGCTACCAATAGTGTTTTTGATCTTAGCCATTCTGACAAGTGTAAGATGGAATCTCAAGAATGTGGTGGAGGTTTGGATTTCATAGGAAACACAGTTGTGTTGAAGGGTTGTTGGAGTGCAATAATCTTATGATTTTCTACTGGTGAAAAATCATAAAAAGGGCATACAAATCAGCCTAATGACTGACACTTGTGTGGAACACCTGGGAGCATTCCTGGTCTTGGTCAAGAGGAAGTACTTCAAGAGGAGGACATACAAAACATCTTGATGCATAATTAGAATATAGAAATGAAGGCCTGGAAATTCTAAAGGGCTCTTTTTTTTTTTTTTTTTGCTTGACATTGCTTCACATCACTGCTCATTGCTGCTTCACTTCTAAAGATAATAGACAAATGTTTCAGCTACTGAGACTTGTGGTCTAGGTTGGGTGGACACCAGGTCAAGGTTTGTTTGGACTCATAAAACCCCTAGCACCAAGGCCACTTGGAGTGCCAGAAGAGCAGCATTTGACCTATGAAGGAAAAGACCATGGCTCCAAGTGAGTGTACAACAATAACCAGCTCCTAGGTCATAAGGGTACAGCACCTTCCCCAAGACAGTAAGCTAGGATGGGCAGACAAGGAGACTGCAAGCACCAACTGGCAGAAGAGGCCTAGATGCAGGACGTTCCCAGGCAGACTGAACAGACCACAGAAGCAGGAGAGGGTGCACCAACTGCCATTGTGATACTAAAACTTCATAACCCATTGAGCTGCGGCTGATTGCTATGTCTCTTTTGCCATTTGCTGATTTGGATGGACTGCTGAATAACTGCCCCAAGGACTTGCACCCAAGAAGTATTATTTCTAATGTCCCTCGGTTAGTCGGTTGGAAGGTGTTCAGTGTTAATAAGTAGTTTAAAGGTACACCAACACAGTAGTCAATTTGATTTGCATTTCCCTGATGTCTATGGATATTAAACATTTCTTGAAGTGCCTTGAGGCCATTAGAGATACTTCAGTGAAGAATTCTCTGTTTAGATCTGTACCCCATTTTAAATATTGGATTTTTTGTTGTTGTTGTCTAGTTTCATGAGTTCCTTGTATATTTTTGAAATGTGCCCTATGTCAGATGTAAGGTTGTGAAAATCTATTCCCATTTTGTAGGCTGCTGTTTGTCCTATTGTCCATTGCCTTACAGAAGCTTTTCAATTTCAGTACATGTCACATATTAATAGTGACTCATAATGCCTGTGCTTTTGGCGTTCTGTTCAAAATTTTCAATTGTTCCTATCTTGACTCACTGGAGGTTACCAGGCCTCATACACAAGGAGCAACCAGTTTCATCTTCTGGACCCAGCTACCCTTGCGGTCCCCAGGTCTACAAATTCAGGAATATTCAATTGGATCACCACTTCTCTCCCATCCTCCCAAAAATCTCTGTGTCTTCCAGTGCTTTGGGACATGCCCAGCTGAATTGAACTGAGTACTGTGCCCAGAGTACCACTATTCCAACCTTGCCCCACCGGAGGCTACAAGGCTTGATACACTAGGAGCATCTAGCTCTATCTACCCTACAGGCTGCACTTGGGATACCCAGGCCTGAAAATTCAGGAATATATAGCATCCAGCACCATCATCTAGAACCCATCTGCATGGGGTTACCAAGCCTGTATCTTCAAGAATATACAGAGATCCCAGGCCTGAGATACCATGAAGACCCAGGCCTGCTACATCAGGAAATTCCAACTTAATATTTGGACCATTGCTCTACTGATAGCATCTGCAGCAGGAACACCCAGGCTGACACTAGGCCTGCTACACCAGCAATATCCAGGTCTCCTGAACCAGGAACTTCTAGAGTCCCTGGGGTACTACTAGGTGCACTGAACTTAGTGCTGTATCCTGAGATCCATTGTCTAGACAAGGCTCCACTGGCCTATATCAGTCCTCCAGTACCACAACACCCAGGTTTGCAGCACAAGAACACGCAGGTCTGCTACACAAAGAACAGCCAGGAATAGCCAGGGACAACAAGATAGCTAAAGGCTAGCATAGGAAAAGAATCAACAAGAGTCAGGGCAATATGTCAGAACACAGCATCCTGCAAGAGCAAGTCCAGGTTATTCTAATGTAACCAATGCACAAGAAAATGTCTTTAAATCAACCCCTATAATGATGATGGAGGCCTTAAAACAGTAAATTTAAAAAAAATCCCTTAATGAAATATAATCAAATTCAGGCAAACAGGTAAACAAATGAATAAATCCTTTAAAAATACAGGAAAATTCAAACAGGTGAACAAAAGGAATAAATCCTTTAAAGAATTACAGGACATCTAGATTGGTCCCAGTTTCTGGTTATTATGAATAAAGCTGCTATGAACATAGCTGAACCAAAGTCCTTGTGGTTTGGTGGAGAATATTTTGTATATATGTCCTGGATGGTATGGCTGGGTCTTGAGGTAGAACTATACCCAATTTTCTAAGATATCACCAGATTGATTTTCAAAGTGGTTGGATAAGTTTGCACTCTCACCAGCAATGGAGGAGTGTTCCCCTTGCTCCACATCCTTGCCTATTATGTGCTATTATTTGAGTTTTTTATTTTAGCCATTCTGACAGGTGTGAGATGGAATCTGAGTCATTTTTGTGTTGCATTTCCTTGATGACTGAGGATGTTGAGCATTTCTTCAAGTGCCTCTGAGCCATTAGATATTCTTTTCTGAATTCTCAGATTAGCTCTGTATCCCATCTTTTAATTGGATTATTTGGTTTGTTGGTGTTTAATTTCTTGAGTTCTTTGTATATTTTGGATATAATTCCTCTTCTGGTCTGAAATTCTCATCACCCCTATGGAAACATAACAGTTACCAAAAATCTCTCAACCAAAAAAAAAAAAAAAATCCTTGGGTCAGATGGTTTTATCACAGAATTCTATCAGACATACAAAGAAGAACTAAAACCAATACTCATCAAATTATTCCATAAAATAGAAATAGAATGAACCTTGCCAAGCTCAATCTATGAATCCACAATCACCCTGATACCTAAAGCTCACAAAGACTTAACTAAGAAAGAGAATTTCAGACCAATCTCCCTCATGAACTTTGATGCAAAAATATTCAATAAAATACTGGTAAACTGAATTTAAGAACACATCAAAAATATTATCCACATTGATCAAGGAGCTTCATCCCAAGTATGCAGGATAGATCAAGATACAAAAATCCAAAAATGTAATCCACCATATAAACAAACTCAAAGAGAAAAAAAAAAACACATGATTGTATCATTAGATGCTGAAAAAGCCTTTGACAAAATCGAACACAAGTTTATGATAAAAGTCTTGGAGAGATCAGGAATACAAGGACCATACCTAAACATAATAACGGTGATATACAGTCAATAGCCAATACCAAATTAAATGGAGAGGAACTTAAAGCAAACCTACTAAAATTAGGGACAAGACAATGCTGTCAAGTCACTCCATATCTCTTCAATATAGTAACTGAAGTTCTAGCTAGAGCAATAAGACAGCTAAGGGAGATCAAGGGGATACAAATTGGAAAGGAATAACTCAAATTATCCCTATTGGCTGATGATATAGTAGTATATATAATTGAACCCCAAAACTCTACTAGAGAACTCCTACAGCTGATAAACAACTTCAGCAAAGTGGCCATATACAAAATGAACTCAAAAAATCAGTAACCCTCCTTTATACAAATGATAAGCAGGCTGAAAAAAAAATGAGGAAAACAACTTCTTTCTTTTCTTTTGTTTTTTCTTCTTCTTTTTTTTTTTTTTTTTTTGGTTTTTTGAGAAAAGATTTCTCTGTGTAGTCCTGACTGTCTTAGACTCACTTTGAAGACCAGGCTGGCCTCAAACTCACAAAGATCTCTCTGCCTCTGTCTCCCAAGTGTTGGGATTAAAGGTGTGCACCACCACCGCCCGGCTATAACTTCTTTCACAATAGCCACAAACAACATAAAGTACCTTGGTATAACACTAACCAAGCCAGTGAAAGACCTATTTGACAAGAACTTCAAGTTTCTGAGGAAAGAAATTGAAGAAAATTTCAGAAGATGGAAAGATCTCCCATGCTCAGGACTAGCATGGTAAAAGTAACCAACCCCCTTACCAAAACCAATCTACAGATTCAATGCAATTCCCATCAAAATTCTGACATAATTATTTACATAGCTTAAAGAACAATTATCAACTTCATATGGAAAAACCCATAGGAAGAAATACTTCATAAAAACCCAGGATAGCAAAAACAGTCCTGTACAATAAAAGGACATCTAGAGGTATCACTATGCATGACTTCAAGCTGTACTACAGAGCAATTGTAATAAAAACCACATGGTATTGGCATAAAAACAGGCAGGTTGACCAATGGAATGTAATAAAAAAAAAAAACAGAAATAAACCCAAACACATAAGGACACTTCATTTTTGACAAAGAGACACAAAAACCATACAATGGAAAAAGAAATCATCTTTAACAAATGGTGCTGATCTAACTGGATGTATACATGTAGAAGAATGCAAATAGATTCATATTTATCACCCTGCACAAAAGTCAAGTCCAAATGGTCCAAAAACATCAAGGTAAAACCAGATACACTAAATCTAATAGAAGAGAAAGTGGGAAAAGCCCTTGAACTCATCGGGATAGCACACAACTTCCTGAACAGAACACCCATAGCTCAGGCACTAAAATCAACATCTAATAAATGGGACCTCATGAAACTGAAAAGCTTCTATAAGGCTAAGAACACTGGGAATGGAACAAAATGGCAGCCCACCAGTTGAGAAAACATCTTCACCAACCCCACACCAACAGAGGACTTATATCTAAAATATATAAAGAACTCAAGAAGTTAAACAACAACAAACCAAACAATCCAATGGGAAAAATGAGGTACAGAGCTAAACTGAGAATTCACTATAGAGGGATCTCTAAAGGCTGAGAAACACTTAAAGAAATGTTCAATGTCTTTAGTCATAAAGGAAATGCAAATCAAAATGATTATGAGATTCTATCTTACTCCTGTCAGAATGGCTAAGATCAAAACTCAAGTGACTGCACATGTTGGCGAGGATGTGGAGAAAGGGGAACAAGCCTCCATTGCTGGTGGGACTGCAAACTTGCACAACCAGTTTGGAAATCAATCTGGCTCTTCTCAAATAATTGGGAATAGTTCTATCTCAAGACCCAGCTATACCACTCCTTGGCATATACCCAAAATATGCTTCACCAAACCACAAGGACATTTCCTCAACAATGTTCACAGCAGCATTATTCATTAGACCTTGAAACTGGAAACAACATAGATGTCCCTCAACTGAGGAATGGATAAAGAAATTATGGTATATTTACATAATGGAGTACTACTCAGCTATTATAAACAAGAACATCATGAAATTTGCAGAGAAAAGGTTGGAACCAGAAAAGATCATCCTGAGTGATGTAACAGAGACCCAGAAAGACACACATTGTTTTTACTACTCATAAGAAGATATTAGCCATTGTGTGCATGATAATCATGTTACACTTCACAGAACCAAAGAAACTAAGTAACAAGAAGGGCTCACAGGAAGATGCTTGAATCCCTCTAAGTAGGGGAAATAAAATGCACATCAGAAGTGGATGGAGAGAGGCTACTGGACAGGAACCTAACATAAGTGCTATCTGAGAGACTTTTCCAGCAGATAATGGAAACAAAGCAGAGATGCACCCAACCAAACACTAGGCAAGAATCAGGAAGACTTGAGGAAGAGTTAGGTGAAAGTTTGAGAGAGCAGGATAGGTCAATCAAGGACACCACAGAAGACCCACATAGCCAATTAATTTGGGGCTCATAGAGACTGAGCCACCAATCAAAGACCACACATGGGCTGGTCCTGAGCCCATTGCACATAGGAAGCTGATAGGCTGTTTGGTCCTCAAATGGATCCCCAAACAACTGGAGTGGATCTATGTCAAACTTGGGTGCTCTTGATTCACTCTGGATCCTATTTTCCTAGCAGAGATACCTTGTTTTGCCTCAGTGGAAGAGAAGGCACTTAGTCCTGATGTGACCTGATATTTGAGAGTGGGTTGGTACTGGGCAGTGGTGGGGTGGAGTATGTGAGAAGTTTGTGGGAGGGTGGGACTTGGAGGAGAGGAGGGAGGGTGTGGTGATTGTAGTGAAAAATAAACAAATAAATAAATGAAAAAAAAAGTTGTTCCTGTTTCAATGATTTCAAGACTATTTCCTACTTTCTCTTCTATCACGGTCAGTGTATCTGGTTTTATGTTGAGGTCTTTGATCCATTTGGACTTTAGTTTTGTACAGGATGATACTTGCATTCTTCTACCTACTGACATCCTGTTAGAATAGCACCATTTATTGAAGGTTTTTTTTTCATTGTATAATTTTGGGTTCTTTATTAAACAAAAACAGGTGTCCATATGTGTGCGGATTTACTCCTGGGTCTTTGATTCAATTCCATTGATTTGTCTGTCTGTTTGTATGCCAATACCATGTAGCTTTTATTACTATAGCTCTATAGTATAGCTTGAAATTAGGGATAGTGATATCTCTGGAAGTTCTTTTATTGTATGGGATTGTTTTAGATATCATGGGATTTTTATTTTACCACATGAAATTGGGTATTGTTCTTTCAAGGTCTGTAAAGAGCTGTGTAGGAATTTTGATGCAGACTGCATTGAATCTATAGATTGCTTTTGGTAAGTTGGCCATTTTTACTCTGTTAATACTGCTGATTCATAAGTATGGGAGATCTTTCCATCTTCTTATCATGATGTTATTTTTTAACAGCTGGAAGATACTCTAACTGTTAAAAAATAACATCATGAAAATTGCAGGCAAATGAATGGAACAAGAAAAAAATCATCGTAAGGTATCCCAGACACAGAAAATCAAACATGGTATGTATTCACTTATAAGTGGATATTAGTTAGAAAGTAAAAAATAATCCCCAGACCGAAAAAGGTGAAGTAACAAGGTGAGCTCAAGGAAAGACATGAGAATCTCCATGGGAAAGAGAAATAGAGTAGATATTGTAGGTACCCTGGAGCCAGGTGGGAACAGGAACAGGAAGGAGCACATAAGAGGATGATGGAGGTAGAGAGTATTTGGGGAGATAATTGAATTTGGGGGCATTTCAGGGGCAAGGTAGAAACCTAGAACAATGGATACTTCATAAATCTTTTAGGGTAATCCTACCTTACAATCACAGTAATGGGGGATATGGCACCTGAACTGGTCTTATGCTGTAACCAGGCAAGACTTCCAGTGAAATGTCTGGGACACCAACTCAACCACAAAACCTTTGACCTACAATTTGTCCTGCCTACAAGATGTGCTAAATAAAGGTTGAACAGAAATTGTAGCAGTGACCAGCCAATGACTTGTCCAGCTTGAGATCCATGTCAAAAGAAGAAGCTTACCTCTGATACTGCCTGGAGGGACAAGAACTAGAGGCCAGATAGCCCAGAGACCTAGTGTAGAAAAAAACATGACTGGAAAAAAATTCCTAATGATATTCTGCTATATTCATAGATAAGAACCTAGAGTAATTGTCATCTAAGAGGTCCCATCCAGCAATTGATGAAAACAGATACAGAAACCCATAGCCAAGCATTAGGCAGAGTTTGGTGAGTTTGGTGAATTTTTCAGAAGAGGTGTGGGAAAGGATTGCAGGGGTCTGAAGGCTCAAGGACACCATAAGAAAGGAGGGGGCTATGATATAATTGAATAAGTAAAAATTAAAACAAAAGAAAGGAAAACCCATAGAATCAATTACTCTGGGCTCATAGTGGCTCACAGAGACTGAAATGATAATCAGGGAGCTTGCATATGTCTGACTTTGGCACTGACTTTAGCTTGGTCTTGTGGGACTCCTTGCTGTGGAAGCAGCAGAAGCTGTCTCTGACACTTTGGCCTGCTTTTGGGACTCATTTCCTCCTATTGGATTTCCTCATCCAGCCTTAATATTAGGGGAGGTGCTTAGTCTTATTATAATTTAACATGCCATTTTTGATTAATATGCCTGGTAGGCCTGCCCTTTTCTGAAGGGCAATGGAGGAGGTGTGGATGGGAGTTGAAGGGAAGGTTGGAGGGACAGGAAACTGTGGTTAGGATGTAGAATATGGGAAAAAAATAATTTTTTCATCAAACACCAAACAATACCAAACAAACAAACAGACAAATGCAAGTATGGATATGGGAAAAAGGGAACACTTCACACTGTTTATGAGACCTTAATATTCTTAATATTTTACAACTCTTAAATGTCGTATGCTAATTCAAATGAAATAATATAGAATGCCCCTAATCATGCTCTGCTGTTGTAAAGTCAAATTGTAAACAAAATCCCATAAATTAGGGAAGGTTTTCTATAATTAACTTAATAGTTATGTTATCATACAATGGCTAAGCACTAGAAGTAATTCAAAGATAAATATATGACTGAGTTAAATGAAAGTAATATTTGGAGGTAAAAGTATAAGTATGTTCAATGAATAAAGGTGAATAGAAAAAAGTCAAATCAAATTTTATCTTGTCAGAATAGCTCTCATTTCTAACCAAATATGAAGACCTAGTGTTATCACTAATATTTAGCACCATTGTAAACATATATATATTAATTAAATTACGTTGGGTGTTATTTGTAGAAATAATTAGTTAAATTGTTTACTAGTATTTATATTATTGTTAATTGATTGGGAAGCTGTTAATTCTTCACCCGCCATTATAAATGAGCACACACAGACACTATGGATTTTAACAAGCCTAGGCCTGAATTGTACAAACTTAGCCCATGTAAGCTATCTCATAATTCTATTACCCAAATATGACCCCATATATACATACATCCCCTTTGACTGCCATTCTCCACAATATGCCGATGTTCCTGGCCATGTGGAATGAGGTTCTTTTCTCTAACCCATGGTGTGTATCCTCCTCCTTCCTGCTCCTGGCTGGAATGAATTAATCCTCTGTCTAAAGCACAGGCTTCCTGCTCTAATCTCAGGAAGTCCCACCTTTCTCTGTCTTTGCACAATCTCAGGCCTCGGCATTTTATTTAACCAATCAGAGTCAATGTAAGTAACAGACAGAAAGCAGGACCAATTAACATTTAGAATGCTTAACACTACACCATCAATTCCCTCCTTTTGTCTAATAAAAAGGCTAATTTTTAACTCATATAGTAGAAACAATAAGAACAGATATGAAACAATCAAGAAAACCATATATAAAAGTTACACACATAATGTTTAGCTATTTGTATCAGGCAATCTTGAAGAAGAAAAAAAAATCTATCTTGGTGTGTCTAAAGTTCTGAACCTAAATAATTTCTATCATATCCTATATTTATAAACCTAAAGATTTTACTTAGACTTGAAAATATCCTTTTAAATCCTAAACAACTAAATTTCAATTGAAAATTTATAACTATTATGGCTTCAACCCCATCAAAGTCATAAGAAGGGATAAAGTTATTATTTGAGTGAGTAGGAAGCACAGAAGAGCAGCTTCCAAAAAGAAAAAAAATGAGTTAAAAAATTTAGCTTTTTTTTTTTTTTTTAGACAAAAGGAGGGAATTGATGGTGTAGTGTTAAACATTCTAAATGTTAATTGGTCCTGCTTTCTGTCTGTTACTTACATTGACTCTGATTGGTTAAATAAAATGCTGAGGCCTGAGATTGTGCAAAAAGAGAGAAAGGTGGGACTTCCTGAGATTAGAGCAGGAAGCCTGCGCTTTAGACAAAGGATTAAGGCATTCCAGCCAGGAGCAGCAGGAGGAAGGAAAACACCAGCCATGGGTTAGGAAAAAGAACCTCATTCCACATGGCCAGGAACATCGGCATAGTGTGGAAAATGGCAGTCCAAGGGGATGTATGTATATATGGGGTCATATTTGGGTAGTAGAATTAAGAGCTAGCTTAGATGGGCTAGGATTGCACAACCCGGGCCAAGGCTTGTTAAAATCCATGTGATGTTTCTGTGTGCTCACTTATAATGGCTGCTTAAAGATTAACGGCTGCCAAACCAATTAAAGATAATCTAAATACTGGGTAAACAGTTTAATTAGCCATATTTTTTTTTTACATATGGCACCCAACGTGGGGCAGTTAGAATCCATGCTTATAGCATGAGAAGGCCCAGGTAAAAGCTGATTTCCTAGCCAAAGAGCGGGGAACTCAATCCAAATGCATTTCAAAGGTGTGGCTAACTTAACAAAAGCTGTTGCCTTGCAGCAAAGGCAGAGAGCTAAAGCTTAGCTCTCCTTCCATACTAAAAAACCATCAGCCTTCTAAACAGAGCTTGAGGACAGAATTAACAGCCTAAATTAAAATGGAGGAATTCATAATGCCTCAATACTTTTGTATTCTAATTGATTTTGTTCCTCTTAGAATACGAATGATTTTTACCCTGACAAATGTGGTTCCATGTATCTTTTTTGAAAAGTTCAGACTAGGATAGTCTTAAAGGAAAGAATTTACAGATGGAATGCTAAATTGCCAACAATGATAATGAAGGAAAGAGGGAGGCCCTTCCCGATAGATAATACAACATTGATGGCAGCTGGAGCTAAGGGCTCCCTGGCTATGAGGTGCTTCTCAGGGCTATCTGGTAAAGGTCCGCCAATGAAATACAGTCACAACTAGATTTCAAGAAATAATGAACAAAGCTTTAATTGCAGCATGGGATGGCATGGTTAGAGATGCCAAGGCTTTTGGAATGTTGCTTCTTTGCTTGATTTCTGTTTAGATATCTTTGATTTTTCTATATCAGGAGGTAGAAAGGATATTTTCCTGCTTTGACATTGCTAAAACAAACAAGATTTTTGAAGATTTTGGGCAGATTTCGAATTGTCATTACAGTTCAAGGTTACTCTTTGCTTTACAGAATTACTTAAATCTGGGATTTAAGTGAAATATTTGAGCAGGGTAGTACTGACACATGTCTTTAATCCCTTAATCCCATCACACTAGAGGAAGAAACAGGCAGATCTCTGGATTCTAGACCAGCCTGGTTTAAACAATGAAGGCAGGGGGCAACCCTATTGGTAGGATAAGGCTGCTTACTAAAGACAGTCTAGAATTTAAAAATGACATATTTTTTTCTTTGATGTTAAGTTTAATAATGTCCTTATTGATCTAATGGATAAATACATATTATCTCAAATTTATGTAAAGAGAAAGGGGTTACAAACCAGTCTCCTTAGGTGTGGGGCTCCTATTAAGAGAGGCATTTTGCCACTAAAAGAGATCTGTTAATTGTTGGGTGTGGTGGCACACATGCCTTTAATCCCAGCACTTGGGAAACAAAGACAAGTGGATCCCTGACCTTCAGCCTGGTCTACAAAGTGAGTCCAGGACAAGGATACACAGAAATCCTGTCTCTGGAAAAAGAGAGAGAGAAAGAGATATATTCTGTTAACCAATGTAAGAACTCAGAGTTAGGCTTGGGAAGAACATGCAAACAGCATGCCTCACACAGCCAACAGTTAAGAAAAGCTAACATAATTTAGCACATCATGCTTTTTAACACCAATCTCCTTAAGAATGGAGTTTCCATGGGAGAACTGGAACTCAAACTAATACAAAATGGTTTAATTGATGTTATTGTTTAATAAGGGTAATTCAATTATTTAAGTTCATACCTTGATTTCAAAACTTGGGAGACAAGGGAAGAACAGGTTCCTTGTGTGTTCAAGGCAAATCTAAATCTATAGAGCTCTACAGAGAAAATCATGACAGCCCAAGCTACAAAGAGAAACCCTGTCTCAATAAGGATAGATAGATCCACATAGAAATTAATCTCCAAAGAAAGGAGAAAAGGAAAGAAGAAATATATAAATGCATACCTTTGATCCCAAAACATGGGAGACAAAGACAGAGACAGATTGGTTCCTTTGAGTTTGAGGCCAACCTAATCTACAAAAAGCCAGAAAAACACAGAATAAACACGTTTCAATCAATTAATAAATTTATGTCAACTGTAGAGGAGAATACTCAAACTCCATACAGTCTTATGCTGTATTTTCAATTTAAAATAGATTATATATAGCATATGTATGTAATACTATTACATGCCATCCTTTCATATGGCATAGATGGAGACTTAAAAATGTCTTTCTTCTGTTCAAATGAAGAACCGAAAATATTCCTTAATTGGTTTGTTCATCCTGCACATCCAAGGTATTTTGGTAATTACAGAACTATATGCTACTTGTGAGAAATTATGTATTTTCAGAACAATGGGAGCTGAGTCCAAACTAGACAAGTAACCCAAATGATCCAGCCTCATAGACTGTCTCAATAGTGGTTTCTTCAAAAATCTGCATTTAGAACAACTTCAAACAGCTTGCTGAGATGGCCCAGCCTCAAGGACTGAACTTTCCTACTCAAAGTCCAGCTTCGAACTACAAAATGCTCAGGACATTCAAATTGCTGAGCAAATAGAGACAGGACAACAAATGTTACAATTTACTTGCTTAACCATTTTTTTTTTAATTTTATTTGGGCCCCTAAACAGATTTTCTGCATCCCAATTCAGCAGGAAGCAGTTTTAAGAGAAAGACGTCCCATTCCTAAAAATTGGGGAGGATGATTCTTTGGTTATTTGATGGGTTATATATGTCATTTAGGGGGAATTATTACAAATTGTTAAATGAACTTGTTAAGCAAGATATAGGAGATTAGATTCAAGGACTTTTCTATTTCTTTTTCTTTTCTCCGTCCTTCTTTCTCTCTTATACAGGGGGAAAAGACTTGAAAAGAAAAAGAGGTGAATATATGTATATAATATATATTATAAGTATATAATATAGAAATGATAAGATATAAGGATAGATTATTGAATCTGCTCTGAAAGTTAAAGCTATTATTATTCTTAAAATAAGGTTATCTTTTGATGCATTGGTATAGAATTTTGTATGTTGATACAAAAATAAGATTAATTTTGATTCATTAGTATGGAATTTCATATTTTGACACATAGTATGTATATTTCAACTCATATAATGTATTGTGCCTATACAACTCATTTAAAAGTACACACTACATTTCTGTAGATAGTGAGTTCATAAAGACTTTTAATCTTTCTTCTACACTTTGGAATTAACTAGTACTGGTTAACTTTTGCTATTTCATCTTCCATTGTACCTTAAAATGCAAATCAAGTAGGATTTTTGTGCCTCATTTATTTATTTTTTCATAACTGTGTAATCCAACTTCTTGCCAAGGGCAGTTTCTTTGTGGCAATCTCAATTACTGACCACACAGAAAAAAGACTCCAAACAGTACCGGGGGCCAAAATCTGCCATCTGATATGCATTGAAGCTTAGATCTGTTAGGCAAAGTAAGTGAAATCGTCTATAAACTGACAGCAGTGTTTGTATATGATGTATGACCTGCCAATACCTCAATACTCATGCAAGTGTTACTTTTCAACTATTTATCATAGGAAGTTTTGATAGTGTTTCCCTGAAAGAATGTTCCCACTGGATTTTGTTCTAAACACTACTCAATGGCTCTATTCATGACTGTGCTAATCAGTTATAAACACAGAAGCTGAAGTTGTTGAGAAACTGGTGACAAGATAATATATTAAAATTTCATTTACTTGAATTTAAAACATAATTCTGTATTTACACTAAAATGTGAGATTTAATTTTCTCCTATCATTAACCTCTTCATTTGAAATAATAAAAAGCACTGTCTCTTTTTCTGCCTACTGTATTACTTAATTTTATCCTCTGTTTTCTGCTTTATGCTATGTATGGGCTACTTAGTCTCTGACTAAAGAAATCCTGAGTATTTTCTACCCATCACACAGTCTAATTGAGATAGATTTTATTTATTCTTCTGCATTTATTCTATGACCCATCATAGACATATTATCAAAGAGAGTTTTAGAATAACAGCATGTTTTAGTTAACATAAATGGTGGTATGAGTTTGAATAATTTATGTTTAATTTCAGAAGCAAAGCAAGGATGTTCTATGAATCATTTTTTACCTGTGTGGCAAAATAGTTGATAAAAACAATTTAAATTAGAAGAATGACTTATTTTTATTCAATTCAAAATGTATTTTTTTGGAGGAATTTCAGCAGTAGGCAAAGGCGGGAGAAAAGAGGTGAAACACAGCTGAAGCAGGAAAGCAACAAAGCAGGTGTGGCGAAATCTTGTTTGAGAGCCCTGATCAGAGTGTCAAATGGGTTTGCATGCTAGGTTGCTTGAGAAGAGTCACACTGTTTCATCAACGGTGTTATGGTCTGCCTCTTCCTCTAGTCATATCCCTGTGAGTACAAAGGGTTTGTCTTGGGAGATCCAAGATGGCAGCAGCCCACACAGACACATTTTGAACACTGAGAAAACAGCTATAACACCACAGAGTTATAAGAGGCTGAGCAATAATGGGTGGTGCGAACCTGCTGGGTTTCGCCCATGGACCCAGGGACCATTAACAGCCCTTGGGCAGGACTCTCCTCTCCTCTCTCAGACACTTAGAAAAACAGACCAGCAGAAACCACGGAAACCTCTGAATCCTGGAATCATAACCAGAAGAGGGACAGGGTAAGAGCCACTCAAATACCTAGCAAGCAGCTAGGAACCCTGCAGGGTTACTCACTAGCCTCCTGGGCTCCCAGATTCCACAAAGGCATTCTGAGTCCTAGCGGAAGATTAGCAAAGCCATGGGAACCATTGTGGCCACAGGCCACAGCACTATCTGAATGGCCGGGCAACAACAGGTCTACAGTGGCGTTTTGACAAGCGCAAGCATATTTGGGCTTCCCCAGAGGGGTGTTGGACATACAGCTCACTCTATTGGATTTGCAGTCACGTGAAGAACAATGAAGCTATATAGAGCAGTGGGATACACTTCCGGCAGCAGGATATGCTGCAACTCCATGGCAGTGTACCTGAACTTGGAAGACAGTGGCTCCAACTGCCAGTATCCAAAGTCAGCTTCAGACAGATATAGGAGGAGCAGTGAGAACTGGCAGAAAGGCAGGCAGCCGGGTTGGAAGGCAGCTTTGATCTCCACAAGGTTCAAGCCCTGGGCAGCTTGTGGGGTTAATGTAGGACTCGTTGCTGGCTCTTCCAGCAGGAAACCAGATCTTCAGCATATATAGTTCACCCCTGGAGCAGTGAGGTTTTGGCCTGGGGGCATTGCTGAGTGCCTGACTCAGCCTAAGGGCTTAGTGCTTAGGGCTGAGAGGCACAGAGGTGCCCTAGGGACCCATCTAGATAGGCGCAAGCCCATCTGGGCCAGCCCAGCAGGATCAGAAACACCAGATACAAACACTGAACGCCTCCCACCGGGAAACTGTACTCCCTCCTTGTCAGATCTTTCAGTACTCCAGCTGGCGGACTCAACCCCCAAACTTAGGACCTCTAGAGTCCACAGCATCTGTGCCTGGACATCCAGGACCATACCAGCATAGCCGCTACATGCTGAATACCCAGTCTGCAACACAGAGAGCCCTGACTTGTGAGCAGTGAAACAATCTCAGACCATTTCTCATTGTCTGGGAGTGGACTGCACTGGCTCACAGTGCTTCTGGATATTAGATGCACATTGACCCTGAGAACCCCCTGAGAGCAGCTTGGGAGGGCCATGAACATGGTCTGACAAGTGAGCTGCAGGGGAGCTAAAGCCCCACCCAACAGTTTGTGGCCTGCCAACCTACACTGTCATCTATAAGAGGACCAGTTGGATCCTAGGAACCTACAGGAACATATCCCACCACAACCCCTCACCTGAGTCCCCAATTGGAAGGGGGTGATCCCTGGGAGACATACTGAGAACAAACTTCCACACAAGGCCCCATCCAGCCTGAGGAAAGCTATTGATCACCAAGCTATATGATTTCTACACCCAAGTGCCGCTCTTGGCACCAAGCCCTGAAGGCACCAGGAACAAAAGTTAAGAACAATCAAATGGCCAAAGGTCTGCAAAAGAACAGATCAAACAAAAGTCAGGGAAATATGACTCCAACAAAATGCAGCTATGCTAGTACAGCAAGCTCTGACCACTCCACCACAGCTGAAACACATGAAAATGATGACAAATCTATGCTCTAGAAAGTGATAGAGTCCTTTTAGGAAGAATTTAAATCTCTGAAGGAATTCAAAGATTCCAAAATTGTACAAGTGAAAGCAACAGAGAATAAGATTAGAGAACTCCAAGCCAAGGTGGCTCAACTTGAACAGGAAAGAGACAAGGCAACAAGAAAATTGGAACAGAAAACGTGTAAAATGAATAAAATGTTTCAAGATGTGAAACTGGAAGTGTAAGCAATAAAGAAAACACAGTCAGAGATAAGAGTGGAAGTGGAGAATCAAGGAAAGAGAACAGGAACGACAGACATGAGTATCAAAAATAGGATACAATAGATGGAAGACAGGATCTCAGGCGTGGAAGATTCAATGGAAGAAATCATTACAACAACCAAAGAAAATGATAAAGCTAAAAATGTTCTCACCCATAACACCCAAGAAAACAAGGACTCAATGAAAATATGGAACCTAAGAATTATAGGCATAGAGGAAAGAGAAAGCTCCTGACTCCAAGGTCCAGGAAATATCTTCAACAAAATTATAGAAGAAAACTTCCAAAATCTAAAGAAAGAGATGCCAATAAAATTCCAAGAGGCATACAGAACACCAAACAGATTAGATCAGAAAAGAAACTCCTCTTGATACATAATAATTGAAACTCCAATAATTCAGAAAAAAGAAAAAATATTAAAAGCTGTAAGAGAAAAAGGTCAAGTAACATGTAATGGCAGACCCATCAGAATTACATCTGACTTCTGCTCAGAATCTTTAAAAGCCAGAAGGGCCTGGGAAGACGTCCTACAAGCCCTGACAGAACATAGGTGAGAGCCAGACTACTATACACATCAAAACTCTCTATCAACATAAATGGAGAAAACAAGATATTCCATGACAAAATCAAATTTAAACAGCATCTACCCACAAGTCCATCCTTACAGAAGGTCCTAGAAGGAAAATTCCAACCCAGAGAAGATTACTACATGCTAGAAAACAGAGGAAACAACAAACTTCACTGCAGCTAAACCAAAAGAAACACAGAACAACCACCTCCACCAAAATAATAGGAAATAACAACCTTTGGTCATTAATATCATCAACATCAATGGACTCAACTCCCCAATAAAAAGACACATGCTTACAGATTGGATCCTTAAACAAGACCCATCATTTTGCTGCATAGAAGAAACACACACATCTCACTAACAAAGATAGATGCCACCTCAGAGTAAAGGGCTGGGATAAGATTTTCCAAGCAAATGGACCCAGGCAGCAAGCTGGAGTAGCCATCTTAATATCAAACAAAATTGACATCCAACTTAAGTTAATCAAAAAAGAGAGAGAAGGGCATTACACACTCGTTAAAGGAAATATTAATCAAGAGGACATCTCAATATTGAATATCTATGCCCCAAATACAAAGGCACCTACTTTTGTAAAAGAAACTCTTCTAAAGCTTAAATCACACATCGATCCCCATACATTAGTAGCGGGGAGACTTCCACACCCCACTCACAACAATGGACAGGTCATCAAGAAAGAAACAAAACAGGAAAATAATGAGTCTAACAGAGGTCATGAACTAAATGGACCTAACAGATATCTACAGTACATTTCACTCAAACACAAAAAAGTACACCTTCTTCTCAGCACCGCATGGAACCTTCTGCAAAATCAGACATATAGTCAGACACAAAGCAAGCCTCAGCAAATACAAGAAAATTGATATAACTCCTTGTATCTTTTCAGAGCATCATGGAATGAAGTTGGACTTCAACAACAACAGAAACAATAGAAAGCCTACACACACATGGAAATTGAACAACTCCTTACTGGGTGACTACTGGGTCAGGGAAGAAATAAAGAAGGAAATCAAAGACTTCTTAAAATCCAATGAAAATGAAGGCACAACATACCCAAACTTATGGAACACAATGAAAGCTGTGCTATGAGGAGAAAAGTTCATAGCACTAAGCTCCTTCAAAAAGAAAATTGTGTCAGCTCATATTAGTGAATTAACAAGTAAACTGAATGAATTGGAAAAAAAGAAGCAAAAACTCCCAAAAGGAGCAGAAGGCAGGAAATCATCAAACTTAGGGCTGAAATCAACAACTTAGAAACCAAAAGAATGATAAAAATATAATCAATGAAACCAAGAGTTGGTTCCTTGAGAAAATGAGCAAAATAAACAAACCCTTAGCCAAATTAACTAAAAGGCAGAGGGAAAAAACCGAAATCAACAAAGTCAGAAATGAAAAGGGAGAAATAACAGCAGATATTGAGGAAATCCAGAGAATCTTTAGGTCCTACTTTAAAATCTATACTCCACCAAATGTGAAATGGACAATTTTCTTGATAGATTTCACCTTCTGAAGCTAAATCAAGATCAGGTTAACAGATTAAACAGCCCTATAACTCCTAAAAAAAAGAGAAGCATTCATTAAAAATTTCCCAACCAAAAAAAAAAGCCCAGGGCCAGAGGGTTTCAGCACAGAATTCTATCAGAACTTCAAAGAAGAGCTAATACCAATACTCTTCAAACTCTTTCACAAAATAGAATAAGAAAGAACCCTGACAAACTCATTCCATGAGGCCACAGTCTCCCTGATTTGTAAACCTCACAAAGACCCAACAAAGAAAGAGAACTTCAAACCAATCTCCCTCATGAACATAGAAGCAAAAATACTTAATAAAATCCTGCAAACCAAATCAAAGAGCACATCAAAAGTATCATACACCATGATCAATTAGGCTTCATCCCAGGAATACAGGGATGATTGCTTCAACATACGAAAATCTATCAAGGTATTTCACCATATAAACAAGTTGAAAGAAAAAAAAACACATGATAATCTCACTAGATGCTGAAAAAGCATTTGATAAATCCCAACACCCCTTCATGCTACAAGTCCTGGAGAGAACGGGCATACAAGGACCATTACTAGAAATAATAAAGGCAATATACAACAAACCAGTAGCCAACATTAAATTAAATGGAGAGAAATATGAAGCATTTCCTCTAAACTCAGGGACGAGCCACTTTCAACATATCTCTTCAACATAGTGCTTGAAGTTCTTGCTAGAGCAATAAGACAACTAAAGGAGATCAAGGGGATAAACATCGGAAACGAAGAAGTCAAATTATCCCTATTTGCAGATGATATGATAGTATACATAAGCAACCCCAAAAATTCCACCAGAGAACTCTTACAGTTGATAAACACCTTCAGCAAGGTGGCTTTTTACAAAATTAATTAAAAAAATCAGAAGCCCTTCTGTATACAACAAATAAATGGGTTGAAAAAGAAATCAGGGAAGCAACACCCTTCAAAATAGCCAAAAACAATATAAAATACTTGGTGATAACTCTAACCAAGCAAGTGAAAGTCCTGTATGATAAGAACTTCAAGTCCTGGAAGAAAGAAATTGAAGAGGCCATCAGAATATGGAAAGGATAGGTAGGATGAACATAATAAAATAAATAATAATAAAAATTACCATCCTATCAAAAGCAGTATACAAATTCAATGCAATTCCTATCAAAATACCAAAACAATTCTTTATAGACCTGGAAAAAGCAATTCTCAATTTCATATGGAACAACAAAAACCCCAGAATAGCTAAATCAATCCTGTATAATAAAAAAGTATCTGGAGGTATCACCATCCCAGATATCAAGCTGTACTACAGAGCAATAGTAATAAAAACAGCATGGTACTGGTATAGAAACAGACCAGTGGATCAATGGAATCAAACTGAAGACCCAGAAATGAATGCACACACCTATGGTCACTTAATTTTTGACAAAGAAGCCAAAACCGTACAATGGAAAAAAGACAGCATCTTCAACAAATGGTACTGGTCCAACTGGATGTCCACATGTAAAAGAAAGAAATTAGACCCATACTTATCATCATGTACAAAATTTAAGTCCAAACGGATTAAAGACTTAACATAAGGGCAGACACACTAAATCTACTTAAAAGAGAAAGTGGGGAAAACCCTCAAACTCATTGGCACAAGTGACAACTTTCTGAACAGACCATCAACAGCTCAGGATCTAAAACCAACAATCAATAAATGGGACCTCATGAAACTGAAAAGCTTCTGTAAGGCAAAAGACACTGTCATTCGAACAAAACAGCAGCCTACAGATTGGGAAAAAAAATCTTCACCAACCGCACATCTGACAGAGGACTAATATGCAGAATTTACAAGAACTCAAGAAATTAAATGACAAGAAACAAAATAATCTAATCAAAAAATGGGGAACAGAGCTAAACATAGAATTCACAAAGAAGGATTTCCTAATGGCTGACAGACACTTGAAGAAATACTCAGCATCCATAACCATCAGAGAAATACAACTCAAGATGGCTCTGAGATTCCATCTCACACCTGTCAGAATGGCTAAGATCAAAAGCTCATATGACAGCACATGCTGGCGAGGTTGTGGAGAAAGGGGAACCCTCTTCCAATGCTGGTCAGAGCACAGGATTGTGAAACCACTATGGATATCAGTCTGGCGATATCTTAGAAAACTTGGAATAGCTCTGCCTCGGGACCCAGCCATACCACTTCTGGGTCTACAGCCAAATGATTCCTCACCGAATCACAAGGAAGTTTCCTCATCTATGTTCATAGCAGCCTTGTTTGTAATAGCTAGAAACTGGAAACAGCCCAGATGTCCCTCAACCGAAGAATGGATTAAAAAACTGTGGTACATCTACACAATTAAATACTACTCAGCTATCAGAAACAACGAAATCATGCAATTTGCAGCCAAATGGATGGAGCTAGAGCAGCTCATCCTGAGTGTGCTAACCCAGCCCCAGAAGGATGTACATGGCATTTATTCACTTAGAGTCCGATTTTAGCCATATAGTACAGGATAACTATACTACAACGAATGCACCAAAGGGAACATAAACATAGACCTTTTTTTTTCCTGTCAGTGAGACACTTTGCCCTAGTGGTGTTGCCTTATATGCCCCCAGTGTATGTGGGGGCTCTTGGCCCTCATATGATTGCTGAACTGGAGTAGGAGACTGTTATGTAGGGACACTCCACTCCAGAGGAGTGGGATGGAAGTGATAGGGGGTAGAGAGTGGGAGGGTAGGATTGGGAGGGGTGGAAAGAGGACACTATGATGGAGATGTAACCTGAAGTAATAAATAAATTAATTAAAAAATTAAAAAAATTAAAAAATAAAAAATATATTTTTTCACATGATATATCCTGACTACAATGTGTGTTCTCCCTGCTCCTCCCAGTTCTTCCTCACCTCACCTCCCATCTGTTTCCCCACCCTTTCTCTCCTGAGAAAACAAAGAGCATCTAAGGAATAATCAATACCATACCATACCGTACCATACCATACCATACAATACAATACCATATAATACAATACCATACCATACAATACAATACCATACCATACAATACAATACAGTACAATACCATACAATAGAATTCAATACCATACCATACAATACCATAAAATACAATGCAATACAATACAATACAATACTATACCATACAATACAATACCACACAATACAATACATACCATACAATAGAATACAATACAAATCATACAATACAATACAATACATACCATACAATATAATACAATACAATACCATACAGTACAATACAATACGATACGATACAATACAATAAAGACAAAATAGAATAGGACAAAACAACCCAAGATGAAGAGAACCAAATAAACAGCATTGAAAATAAACGCATATGCAAAGACATATGTCTTTCCACACACAGGTATCACATAGAAATCTAAACCCAGTGACCATAATAAATATGAAAAGAAACTGTAAAGTACATTTAAAAAGAAAAGAAAACCCCCTACAACATTATGACACAAAGAACTTCCAAAGATGCCATAGTGTTCATTTTGTGTTGCCCATATCTCTGCTGGAAATCAGGTCTATCCTTAAGAAGAAGTTTGTTTCCCCAGTGAGACTCCCTTGGAGAAACCTAGCTTTGCATTTTTCCAGTGAATATCAATTGGAGATTGCTTCTGGGTTAGGAACTGGGGAATGTCTCACTTCTCTGTTCAGCTCTAGGACCCTGATCTGGTGTAGACCTGTGCCCTGTTGCTTGGAATAAGGGCACCCTGCCTGCTTTTCTAATGGAATCTTGGATCATCCATACAGAATCATGGATTAGTCAATTTTCTATCCCTGTAAAAAGTATCTGAAATAAACAAAAGCAAGAAATATCAATTTTGGCTAAGGTTTCAAAAGTTTGTTCTACTGTTATTTTCTCTCATAACTATGGGCTTTCAGCCAGAAGGAACTTCATAATAGCAGAAAGTTTTAGAGATATATTTGCCCATGTGATGGAATCCAGAAAACAGGGATTGAAGGAAATAGAGAGATAAAGAGAAGTAGGTAGAGACAAAATATATCCTCCTAGGCCTTGCTCCCAATAACCTGCTTCCATCAATTATTCATACTGTCTCGTAGATCATTCAGTAACAAAACCATAAATTAATTTTGTCATTCATGAGGTCTGATACCTTATGATCCAATGATCTCACAAGGTATCTAATTCTGAGAACTTGAGAACATGACTAGAAGATAGGAACTATAGAGAGACATTTAATGTAGAGTCCATTACACACCATATGTTCATCATGCTCACCATATGTAGAAAAAATGGCTAATTAAATGATTTAACCAGTACTTATATTATATTTAATTGGTTAAATGATTTAACCAGTATTTATATTATATTTAATTGGTTTGGTGGTGTTAATCCTTAACCCGCCATTATAAATGAATACTCACAGATACCACATGGATTTTAACACACCTAGGCCTGAGTTGTACAGTTCTAGCCCATCTAAGCTAGCTCATAATTGTATTACCCAAATATGACCCCATATATACATACGTCCCTCTGAACTATTATTCTCCATGCTAGGCCGATGTTCAGGCCATGTGAAAAGATCTTCTTTAATCTACCCCATGGTGTGTCCTCATTGTTTGCTCCTGGCTTTTTCTATGGGCTTCTTCTTCCCAAGATGCTCTCTGTTTCTCAAAGCCCATGTGCGCACCTTAGTCCTGCCTACTTCCATCTTTGCCCAATCTCCAGGCCTCAGCATTTATTTAACCAATCAGAGTCAAAGTAAGTAACAGACAGCAAGCAGGACCAATTAACATTTAGAATGCTTAACTCCACCCCATCAGAGTGTTGTTAATCTGCTGTCTATCCATGATGCTTTATTTGGCAATAACATTTTAAATTGAAGGTATGTAATTGTATTAAAATGACTTTAGTATTAATTAATAATAATTCACTGTATACTAAGGCAGCTAGAAAACCTGATTTGTAGTGTTTCAACTTGAAGACTTTGAGATGATTATATGCAAATACCTAAGGTGTGATGCAACAGAACATTTTTATTTACAATACCCATATTTATTAATACTTAACACCTATAAAACATTTATATCTTATAACTTACAATATCTAATACTTATAAACAAATATCTATAAACACTTAATACCCAAGTACACCCAACTCACCCTATTTTAATTTTCTTGAGAGGACATTAACATTCTCTAGTGCAGGCCCATGAGGGCATCGTGGTTAGCAGTCTAGCTCTGGCAGTAGTAACAAAATTATCTTCAGCTTGACTCAGCTTCCTCTGAGCCTAACATTGCCAACTAGCTCATGCAGTCAGTTCCACGGTCTCCTCAGTCTGTGTGTGCGTCATGGGCCATGTTTTAAAGCCTGTAGCAGTTCACTGACCTCCTCAACAGGGATTTCCTCTACACAGTGTCCTCAGAAATTTAGCTCTATCTCTGAGGTTTCCTCACAGTTGTTTTGCTCCTCCTGCTGTGGCCTCCGTCTGGCCCATGTTTCTATGGTCTTCTCCACCTGAGCTCATTTCATTTTTCACTCATTCATTAGCATACCTGAGGCCTCTTTGGTTCTGCTGTTTTGTCAATCTCTGTGACCTTCATGGCTTTCTTTCAGCTATCTATTTTTCAGTGTCTATCACGCATGGTCTAGCTCAGTCCATGGGGGCAAGAGAGATATCCACATGGAGCTCCCTAGTTAGGGTGTCATCTCAAGATCTTTCAGTAGTGTCCTGAGGATTTTCAAACTCTCTCTCCCAGAAACTGACAATTTCCATGACTTCTGCAGCTTTGTAGCCACGCCTTCACCAGACACTTTCCGCAGTACTCAATCTAATCTGGGCTCCATGCACCTCAGCTCAGATCCTTAAATAGTTCAAACAATGCCAAGATACAAGCTCTTTACAGATTCGAGAGTCTTCAAAGTACTCTCTCAATGGTTGCCCAGAACTATATGCTGCCAAATGCCAGGCTGATCTGCATGCCCTTGGAGAGTCCTTACTACTTCTAGCACATTATAATTTGATCATTACACAGGTGTTAAAAGACTTACACTTTTATTGTACCCCACAATTTGTACTAGTACCATACCAATTAAAATTTTTTAAATATGTTTTTGTTGTATGTTAATAAGTTGTAAAGTAAGAAATCATAATTATTAAGATTGTGAATTGCATTATAATTATATAATTATATACATTATAATTAATACTTATTTTAAAGTAAAATAAGTGAAAATGAATGAAAGACACATATATATAGTATGATATAAGCACATATTACAAAAATCATATTCCTTTTATTTTCATTAAAACATATTCCTGAATTTATGACATTATTATCAATTTTCTGCCATATGTAGATAAAATTAACACTAAATACTAGCCACTGCATACAACCCCTTTTAAAATTTACAATAATTTGGTCCCTATTTTTGTTGAAATGCTCATGAAAAGTTTTAAATTTCCACAAAATTATAACCCATGTATTACAGTATGATATAAAGAACAATTTTTAATCTAAAAAAAAGTAGTTTCTTGGCTTCAATTTGAAGGCAAATCTCCCTTAACTTTCTTAAGTAAGAGAATGATTGACTGTTCAAAGGTCATTTTACGTGCAGTGCTTCTTAATATTCACGAGAGTTCCCCTGACCTTCTTAACGTCTTTCCTGAGATTGTTTTATAACATCTGATATTCATTCAATATAGAAGCCAAATATTCCTTAATCTGTAAAGTTAACTTCCCTTGGTACCCCAAGCATAAAAAGAAGTCCCATATGTCAACAGTGGTTGAGTTTAGCCATGACATTATTTGGAAGAGGTAGTAGAATCATTAAAGTATGCTACTGAATGGGAATATCTGGAGTCCTCGGCAAGTATGCCACTGAACCATACCATGGGAGCCATCCCCTTCATTTTTTTCCCTCTCTTTTCCACTCCAAACTGTGATGTGAAAGAAGTTGCTCCATCATGTGTTCCTCCCATGACTTGCAACCAAATTCCTATAGCAATCAGCAAATCAATGAAAGTCAAGATAAACCTTTTCTCTTTATAAACTGATTGATTGACAGTGTTTGCTACAATGAAGAGATGCCAAGAAACCCAGATTGCCATGACCTACCTGAAAAGTGCCAAGCAGTGTGTGTCTAAATGAATGAGTTGAAAAGTTCTGTTTGTTTATTCACCTCTTAGATAGACAGAACTTGGAAATTTATTTAAATGAAGATATTTCATCAAATTACACATTATCCCTATTAATAGGACAGGATATACCACATTGAGATTAACCACCATCAGGGCTTTAAGGGTGGACTTAAATAACCAGAAATGAATAGGTGAGTCAAGCGTAATTCTAGAACATTTCAAAACAGCATATTCTTTTCTTCAAACTTTTCAGTGTGAAGAACATTCTGTTGTCCTTGGGTAGCATATTCTTACTGCACATGCTTGTGCTTTAACATCTGTGCAATTCTGTTTTGAATGTTTGACAGAGAAATTATTCAACAGGTTCAGGGGCTGTCAAAGCCTGCCATTTGTGAAGCTTCACCAGGCAGCACAGACCATATTGCACCTGAGTTTGGAGAACTTCAGCTGGGAATTGCTGCCTTGACTGTTTCAAAGGATGCACACGACACTTACACTTTCCAATATCAGGTCACTTATTGTTTTTTTCAAAACTAGTCTCTATGACAGCTATGTGATTGATGCTGCTTACAGATTTCCCAGCAAAGCTTTAAGTAGTGTCTTATCCATGACATTTTACTTATCGCTGGTGCCTTCCTTGTTGTTTATCTTAAGTATTAATTGCTTCTTATTTAACAGTGACCTTCTTTTGAAGAGTTCCATGTGCTTGACATAATATTTTTTTAATATTGTGGAGATACTTAGCTTTTGAGAAGGATAGAGTAATTGACATTATTTTAAAACAGTCCAAAGCTACCTCTGGGAAGCATCCTTCACATCTTTGCTTAAGAAAATTGCTTTGTATGAGGTACCAGGTATATTATTTTGTTAAAACTAGCATTATAAACTGTTTCATCATTTAAGATAAGTGACAAGGAAACAGAACTTATTTTCTAAGTTTGCAAACTCACTTCCCCCCAGAGAGAGTACTTGTCTCTATCGATGACTTCTCATTCTGCTCCATCCCATAACAACAACAAAATTCTCAAGATCACCTTCTTATGTCCACACATTCATCACACCCTACAGAATTCATTGTATTTACTCATTCAGACAATGTTTATTAATCCCTAACCATAGTCTTTGGACATTGATATATTGTCAGATGGAAGGATAAGCTGAATAGCATAATCCCAGGCATCATAGATCTAATGGACTAGTTAGAGAGCAAAGAATTAATCAAGTAATCTCACCAATAAGTGCAGAAATGCTACAGTAATAGAATGGTGGGATCCATGGTGTCCTTGATGTATATACTAAAATTTGCTTAGGAAGTTCTACATTGCAATTACTTAGAAAAATTAACATAAATTGAAACATTCCATAATGTATAAATAGATCAACAGAACTTACAAAGGCAAATGAGAGGCTTGGAATGTTTCAGGCACAGAGACTGAGTATAGAGGATCCACTGTCCAAGTTGAGTGACAGGCTTAGGAAAAATACCACAAAGTGTTGTAGTGGTGGTGATGTAAACAGAAAGATTGGAAAACCTTTCAAAATGAGCCTGTGTTAGTATGGACACATATGTCAAACTTTACAAGAGATATGAAAGAATCTGGTTCTTGGGTTAAAAGTTATTTGAAGCCAATGATCTAAATAAAAAGTGAAAAATTATTGTGATCAGATGTGGGGCCTGAAAGTTATTGCAGTGTGATAAGAAGTTTCTCAAGGAACAGTGGTGATTATAATTTAGATCCCATGGAGGGAAGGTGACTTTTACAGCATAATCATGCAAAATGGGTGGAGTTATAATCACTATAATTCTACTAAATGAAGAAAGTTCATTTGGTAGATTTCTTGACTTATAAACATGAAGACCTGAGTTCATTCATTAGAAACCATGACCCAAACCCAGTTGTAGTGGCACATCCTTGAAATTACAATCTACGGAGAAAGGTGGAGACTGGAAGATTTCTGGGGCTACCTGGCCAGCTAACCTAATTGAATCTGTAATTTCTAGGACAATGCTAGAGTCTGTCAAAAAATAAAAGTGGACAGTAACTGAGGAATTAAATCCAAAGTTTCTTCTTCCCTCCATATGCATTTAATATATGTGCACATGCATTTGCACCAATACATACACCTACACACATGAACATATACATATACACACTTATAGATACATAAAAACCTTCTTGCTTTTATCTAAATTTTATGCCAGGGAGAAATGTGGAAAATAATTTTGCTGAAAGGGTCAAGAATTTTGAATTTTCTGGACATGGTTAAAAAGTACCTAAAAGAGGGCCAGTAGCTGATGTCAAATGGATGAATAGACCCTGTGCTTCATTCTAGCCTATAGATATACTTCTAAACTTTTACATATGTGACAACCAAACTCAGGATATAGATGCAATACTTACATGAAAGCAGAATACAAATTATCAGGATGTGATGAACATATGTATGTAATCTCTAAATAGAGAATGACACAAAAAAGCATAGAAAAAGGAATAGTCTCAGAGACCACTGTTAAGACTCTCGGAGACTGATAGTATGTACGGCAAAGAAAGTTCTGATTGCTAAACACTCCTAGATCACTAAAAACAATGAAACAACCAGACTAATAACTCATTGCAATGAACATTTGTAAGTAAAAATATGTAAACAAAAGGGTATATACTATGTGACACACTATAGTTTCTATTATGAGATTTCTTTTTTGGGAGAAGAGGAACTTTCAAGGGCAAAGGGCAAATGGAAGGGAGAAGGATATGAATGGGATTAGAGAGCATGATGTGAAACCCACAAGAATCAATAAAAGTTAACAAAACAATGAAACAGTACATACAGACCCAACTTTCCCAGGAGTTCTGGAGTGGGAATTAAAAGTATAAAGCTCTGGTAAATACTATTAAATGCTGTTAAATGCTATGGGAACTTTTTTCATTCTGTTTGGAGATTTCATTACACCTTTGTTGTGTTTTGTGAATGATTAAAACTTTCAAGAGTATGTTTTGCACTTTCTGTTAATTCAGATAAATTTATCCTTCTCAGGTCTGGGATGTGGTTGAAGACTAGATAGTTATAGTCTCACAGTTAAATTTTAACTTGTTTAGTAATTAAAAGGATATTCTAGGTCTAAGAGATGTTTTTAAGTTGTTTATGCAAGTTAGGATGGAAACTGAGTGAGGAATAGAACTTTAAACTGAATCCATAAAGGCATCTCCTCAACTATGTTCATAGCAGATTTGTAATAGCTAGAAACTGGAAACAACCCAGATGTCCTTCAACCAAAGAATGGATAAAATATCTGTGGTACATTTACACAATGGAATACAATTCAGCTATCAGAAACAAGGAAATCATGCAATTTGCAACCAAATGAATGGAACTAGAAAAGCTCATCATCAGTGAGCTAACTCAGACTCAGAAGGATACACATGGCATATATTCACTTATACTGCATTTTAGCCATACAGTACAGGATAACCATCCTACAGTCAATAGACCCAAAAGAACAGGAACGTGAACTTGGTTACCTGTTAGGGGGGCATAATAGAATATTATTATTAGTTGTCAAATACACATGTACTGGATGTTCAGAATATGAATTTTACTGTATAATTTTCATAATTGTGGCCTAATTGTTCTTATTGTTTTGTATTTAGTTTATTGTTATAAGAAAAAGAGCCTTTTATTGGACTAAAATGAGGAGATGTTGGTGGGGGAAAGATACAACTTAAATTAAAAAAAAAAAAAAGAAAAAACCTGTCAAGAATAAGCTATTTGACAGACATACTTCTTATGCCTGGTAGCCTTGACCAGGGAACTTCAACCAAGGAACCTCTTTACTGGCAAACAGATTATTGTTCTGTGGCCACCAAGCTGTTTTTGATCTTTTATAATCACTCTGAGGACACTATAACATCTATAGAGAGACATGAATCATGGCTTAAGAGGTGACTCAATTATAACCACTTCTGCTATGTGAAAGAGAACTGGAAAGCAGTAATCTAACCAAAACACCAAAACAATCATTACTGATTTCTTTCTTTCTTTCTTTCTTTCTTTCTTTCTTTCTTTCTTTCTTT